>RMBW01000002.1:0-600000 GCA_004009845.1 Davidsoniella eucalypti | reverse complement strand
GCTCTGTTCTGCTTCTATAATTATTTACCACTCTGCCTACCATTTCAGGTGACCCACGCCCAGCACTAACTTTATATTTTTCCCACTAAAACAGTCCCTTTTTGGCCTTATTTTTGCTCTCCCAACTTCGATATCCGAAGCCGATTATCAATCAATCCGGCTTAATTCATCTTACCTTCGGTCTCTAAGCCAAATTCCCAACGTTTGCGATTTATTTCATCGAAGAAAAAAACCAACTCCTCCGCTCCAAATCGGCCTACTAGGCAAGGCCCTTCGATTTCGATTTCGACTGCGTCTCCCCCCTTCAATAAGGAGTGCCTTTGTACAAGCACTGTTACTACTACGCCTTCTCATAATTCTACATTGCACCGTAGCACTCTCCAACTGAAACTCTGTACATCACCCACTGTAAACGACCCTGTCGACGTCCATAAGCCAATCAGCCAGCCAGCCAACCAGCCCGCCGAACCTGCGAATCTCAAGAAGGCGAATCAAATAAAAGGGACTTCATCGTCTTCTACTTCTGCTGCCGCTGCCCGAAACAGCAGTCTCTTTCTCTGCTATCTCGAATTCTACCTCGCCTACGCAGCCTAAGGAACATCGACGGATAAGAAGTACAAAATAGGCTCCCTTACCTTGACTACTACCTGGCTTGCATTGTCTCCTGCATCTGCACCGCATCTGCACCGCATCTGCAGCAGTAGCAGTAGCAGTAGTAGCTACGCCTATAGTACAATAAACCGGTAAACACACACCTTTTGCCTGTTTATTTGTACGTCGGCGAGCCTTTGCCTCTGTCTTTATAGCTACGCCTTGCTTCTGCCTGAATCCACACCACGCTGATCTTGAACCAGAGTCGAGGGTAGCGTAGATTTAGTTACAGTGCTACCACTACGACAACCACCACCATTATTACTCTATTACCGACGCCAGCCATCACCCGACAGCAAAAGAAGTACCAATACAGGAGAAGCTCTCGTTTTGATACCTCTTTCTTTCTTTCTTACCCCCTGGGCTTTGCTTGTCTGCCTCTGCCTGTGCCTGTACTGCCGACCGAAAGCAAACGCAAGCAAGTACAGATACAGTTCAGTTCTTGTTCTCCCGCTAGAACAACTTGCCTGTAGTCCTTTTGTATCAATTTGTTGCTACGTTCTTTTCTTTATTTTTATAACTATTTTTGCTCATCTTTTATTGTGTTTTCAGAGCAGAGTCGTCAACTCTCGCCATCTCTGAACATCCTTTCCCCCCTTATCAGGTCCTTTTGTCGCTTTCTCCCTAATCGCCCTTGTCACCTACTACTCGATATGGACGATCTACGAATGCGGCCCTCACAGCAGCAGTCAGGCCTGTCTGGAGACGCCCAAATGAACTCTTTTGGCACCCCGCCCCGCGCCGGCGCTGGCGCCGCTATGCGTATTACTCAGCCCACCGGACACGACCAACGGACCGGCCTTCCTCGCCGCTATGCAGAGCCGGCCAATCGCGCTACCGGCATGAACCCTCTTACAGGCCGTTCGATCGATCCAGCGCAACCCGATTATAGCGTATGTTTGCTTACCACAGTCCTACGCGGTATATATTCCTGAGTGCTAACATAGTCATTGTATAGGTTGCCTACCAGAAAGTGCAGCTGCAGCTAGTATGTGCTCCGAATGCATCTTGCACTCCGTACTTGATATCGTAGACAACTAAAAACTAACCAAACATTCCCACTAGCTCGAGAAGAAGCGGGCTGAATATGAACGCCTTCGCGAACAACGACGTCGCTTTGAAGCCGAAATGCAGCGCCTAGAAGAGACCCAGCGCCGCGAAGAACAAGAGCTTGCCCAGCTTACTGAAGAGATGCACCAACTCAATGGCCACCAGTCTGAGCCCACGACCCCGCCACATGAGCGCTTTGAATCTGGAATATTCTCTAGCTTTATGCCTCGCCCTAACCGCTACTCCATGTCGAACGTGGCTTCCCCGCCGGGCCTTTATAGTCGCTTGGCCCGCACGTCACTGCTTCAGTCACACCATGCTGGCTTGGGCTTGCAGCGCAATCTTGGCTGGGACGAACCCAACACCTTTCGCTCTGTGCCTGTGTCCCGCCGTAACAGTGATGACGAAGAGAAGGAAGATGCTGTTCGCCAGGACCCAACTAGCTTCCGCATGAACAACGCGTAGGTTTCCCAGTAGCTCATAACACTTTCTCTGTTGGCTCTTTGTACTAACGCCATTGCCTCTATGTAGGACAAACCGCTACTCTATGCCTGTAACTAGCCGAAGCCGCATGTTGCCAACTGATATGGAGGGCCTGGACCAGGCCAATACTGCTAGATTTCTGTTCGGCAACGAAACTGCTGCTCTAGACCCTGAAGCTGAATATCTATCCAACGTAAGTGGCTATACCCCCCTCCTTGTTAAAGGGTTCGGACTTTGTTTCCCTGGCCATATTCGTATCGTGAAACGCTGGTATTTCCGTGGCTATAGGCCGGTTTTGCTCGCTATCATATTATTGAAGACACTACCCGTCCACTTCTTTATGTGGGATTTATCGCAGTTTGCTTCTAATGGCAAACAAATATCAACAATGTTTCAATACGTCAACAGTTCGCTAACTACATTTTTTTCATATAGCCCTCTGGAATTGAGATTGGCTCTAGCAAGCTTAACTCTAGTGATTCTCTTGGTGGTAGCGATTGGGGGTTCCTTAGCCGTAATCGATCCGGATTTGCTAGTCAGCCTATCGGTTCCTCTTCTGTTCCCAACTCATTCCGTCATTCGCTCGATCTCAAGTTCTTGACTGAGAACTCCGTCGCCGATAACTCGTCAATCACTCCGAACCCGATCAGCCCGCCCAACGGAACCTCCACGCCTGGTAGCAAAATGAACCCATCGACCGATAATCACTCGAAGGCTCCGGGTTCAAGCAGCCTGTTCAACCCGATCTCGCGTATTGGTATGTCGGCTCGCACCAACAGCCAGCTAGGAGGAGAAAGCATGGCTTTGTCCCGGGAACAGAGTGGCTCCTACCACGGGATCTCTAATCTCCATGCTGGCGCAACTCCTTTCGGCCCGACAAGCGCCCAACCTAACCCACAGGCTACTTCCACTGCTCACGCCTTTTACTCAGCGGGCCCCGGCTTCAATCCGGCTCCAGGCTCCCAATCCAACAATGGCCTGATGCCTATGCTAAATATGGGAATGCAAAACATGAATATCGCCAGTTTCCAGCCTGTTCAGTCGCAACCGCAGCAGCCAGCCCAGCAACAACAACAGCAGCAGCAACAGCAACAGGCTTCGCAGACATTCTCGGCTACCACTGGCTCAAACCATGGTCATAACACTGCTGCCCAGGCTTCTAGCACCTCTCAGGTTGCTTTCCCTAGCCCCCCTCATAGAGACAGCCAGGCTCGGGTTATCCAAAACCGCCGCCAGCAAGACAGCGAAGGTGAGACTGACCCTCATAATACATCGACATTCTCATTATCTCAATATACTAACATACCTCGCCTATCAGCTAACAACAAGTACAACAACATGCCGCTCGAGTCCGTTATCGGCCAGATCTACCAGCTTTGCAAGGACCAGCATGGTTGTCGCTACTTGCAACGCCGTTTGGAGGAACGCAACGCCGATGTTACACACACTATCTGGGCGGAAACTAACCAGCACGTCGTTGAACTAATGACAGACCCCTTCGGCAACTACCTATGCCAGAAGCTGCTGGAGTCTTGTGGCGAAGATGAGCGTACGGCCCTCATCAGCAATGCGTCACGTGACATGGTGCGCATTGCTCTCAACCAACACGGTACACGTGCCCTGCAAAAGATGATTGAGTTTGTGCACACCGATGTACAGATCAGCCTGATTGTTGAGGCACTGCGGTACCGAGTAGTTGAACTGATCCAGGACCTTAACGGCAACCATGTAATCCAGAAGTGTCTGAACAAGTTGAAGCCTGAGGATGCGCAGTTCATCTTCGATGCTGTGGGCCACCACTGCGTCGACGTTGGTACTCACCGTCATGGTTGCTGTGTTCTTCAGCGGTGTATCGACCACGCTAACGACGAGCAGCAAAGCTGGCTAATTGCGCGCATCACCGAGCATGCCCGTGTTCTTGTCCAGGATCCGTATGGCAACTACGTGGTGCAGTACATTATCGATCTCAACGAACCTAGCTACACTGAGCCCATGGTTGCGCAGTTCCGTAACTGCATTGGACCTCTGTCTCGCCACAAGTTTTCGTCCAACGTGATCGAGAAATGTATCCGCTGTGCTTCGGAGGTGTCTAAGGATATGATTGTCGAGGAGCTTCTGAACACTGTTGAGCTAGACCGCTGCCTGCGCGATGGCTTTGCCAACTATGTGGTACAGACAGCATTGGACTACGCTACTCCGGCTAAGAAGACTGACCTTGTCGAAGCTATCCGACCTTTACTGGCTGGCATTCGCTCGACTCCCCACGGCCGTCGTATCGGTGGACGTATCAACCAGATTGATAACCGCGGCATGACTCCCAACGATGGAACTGGCAGCCAGACCCCTCTGCGTGGAAACTCCAACAATGGTGGTAGCCAGAGCCAGTCTCGCGCCATTAGCTCGTCTAACACTCCTGGTGGCGGTACCATGTCTCCCGCCAATGCAGGCACTATCAGCAGTAGCATGTCGTCGGCTGCGCCTTCTGGTACGACTACGCCTCGCACCAATGGAGCAAGCAGCTCTGCCAGCTTCAACTACACCAATGGCCTGGGTCTCGGCAGTAATGGTCCGTCGCGTCTAGGCTCGGGTCGGGGTAGTGCCAGTGGAGCTGCTTCGACATCATCGACCTCTGCTTCTTCCAACGGCACCGGAAACAACGAGAACAACGAGCCGCAGTGGATCTAGACCCTGTGTACACTCACCAACTCACCCTTAATCACCTCTATACTATCTCTCTCGCCAGGATATACCTGTATCCTCTATATCTTTAAGCTGATCGTGCTCGGAATATCTCACTGAATTCGATCCCCTAATGGCCCTTCCAGCCTTGTAACACTATATTGCAGTGCCTTCTGTTTCTGTCCCATTCATAGTTGCTTCTCTTATCGAGAACTAGACCGGGGTTTGGCCGATACGATTTGACGAGATTCTTGCTAAAGTTCTAAGATTATCGATCGATCTGATACCCGGATCAACTTTGCTACTAATAGTTTTACGACTTGGCCATGACTAGACATGATTTCTTTTTTTTTTCTTTTTTCTTTTTTTTTTCTGCTAATTTCTTTTTATTTTATTTTGCTCATACGTTTTCTGATACTCTTTTTTCTCTCTCTTTATTTTATCAACCAGTCTATTTATTTATTTATCTATTATTTTTTCTGCTAGAAGAGATATCTCTTGTTTTTCATTCATTCGCCGCTCTCTATTTATCCTCGATTTTTAACGTCCAACAGCCTGAGACGCTAAAATCGCGAGACATGATGTTTTCTTTCTCAATTTTCTCGGATCTTCTTTTTTCTTTGCCATCATTTTCTGTTATTCTTTTACTCGTTATTGCAAAATCTAAAGAAACACATGTCTTGTGTACAACCAACCAACCTATCGTATCTTGCTTTTTACATTTTTTCTTCTTGATTTCGTTATATTTTTCTGATCATTCGTTACTTTATCTTTGTCACTAAATCTGTATTCTTTCTGTTCTTTATTTTTATCCACCGCATTATTCTCTTTTACCTTGACTTTGACTCACATATCTGAGCCATATTGTTCGTTACCCTAAGGATCACCCTCCTATTAACTCCATACAAACTATAGAGAAAAATAACTCTTTTCTACCTGAAAGCTCTCTATACTATATATGTTGTTGTTCTAGCTGTTTCTTGGGGTTCAACCATTCCCTGTCTTCTATTATCTCACTATTTTTATGTATTGCCTAGGAAAGTCCGTTACGCTTCTATCTACTTCTTTTTTCCCAACATTAACTATTGGCATTACTTCTAGTTTTATAACTTTTAGTATCTTCTACCTGTTTCCTAGTTTTTTTTTTGCTTTCTTGATTTACTTATTCTACTGCTACTACCAATATGTCTCTTGTACTTTTTCTACAATTTATTATTATCTATAACTAACTTGAATATCACTTTCTAACTAATTTTTCTTCTTATAATCATGTTGTATAATGAACTCGATTGTACGATTGTTATGTTATATCTTGTGAAAAAATTAAAAATGTATGTAAAAAGTAGTCATGAAGAAGGAGGTGCCGACCTCGGCTTATCGGAACAAAAAAAAGATGGCAAGCATTGAATTCCCAACAAAGACGAGATGACAGAAAGGAAACAAGTCACTGAAAAAAAAAACAAAGAATGCAAATATTACTCCTTGATATAGCACAAAGTTGGAGAACCTTGTTGGACTTAGACTTTGCAAACAAAGGAAAAGGCCTGGACTATTTGAATATGTTTGGGCGGTACACAGAAATGAGTATTCCAATTATTATATTAACGTTTATAATGAAATGGCATAAGATATGAAACGTTTTATAAGTATCGGTACGAGCGTCTTGTACTACTTACAACGTGCCATTGTAGTTTGTATGGGTTGTTTTTACTTGCTTATTTACCTATGTGCATTACTAGTTGAGAAATGTATCAGAAATGTTTTTCATCTTGTGTTAGGAAGATACACGGCAGAGAAGTGGTCTTATTTTACTAGCCTCATATACGAATAGGAAAACAAGCCGATATCTTCCGGGATTCTTTCTCACCAGGTGATAGAAGAAGGAGGTTTCCAAAGTTTGGATTTTGAAATTGATGATATCTCGGTAGTTTTAGGGACTTACTAGTAGTAACAATTTATTTTATTTTTAGTTTAGTGGATCGATGTTGACAAAAGATCAGAACTTGTGCTGACTAAACAAAACTATCAAGGTTCTTTCTTTCTTGTGTCGATGGAATTTGCTTGGCCTGTCTATTTTATCGTTACACGAACCGTCTTTCCTTTGTTAATTTAGGTGCGAGTTGGTCCGATGGAAGAAAGTTATGCTTATCAATGCCTACATATTTTGGCTTGCCATGTATAAAAATCGCAAGATATAGATAGATATAGTTATACTATACTGTGATAGTTGCAACATAGAATCAATTATTCAATGATTTTACCGTAATCATAAGCCTGTGACACTCTTTGCTTTGAGAACAACCTAGAATCTAAACATGCCCGCTCTCTAACTCTGTTGATTTCTTTCCCCCCCCCCCAAATATATGTGAGTGCTTGGTTTTATATCTTCTACCGTTTTTGTAGATATTGGATGAGATCCTGGGCTCCCGAGGAGAATAAAAATACAGAAAATCAGGGAATTCGGAACTAGAAGTGCCGTAATGTTGAAATGAGATATAAACATTCATGATTAGCTAGCCCGTTCTCTCTTTGATTTTTGAGGGTACATGATACCAAGGCACAATACTTTACACAGTATCTACTTATATATATATATTTCATCGCTCTCATTTAGATACTTCGTTCTCTAGATCACTGCTCAGTATCCGCTAATCACTCTCTCATTCCTTGCCCATTTCTTATCTTTCCGACTATTATCCTGGATCAACGGGGCATCGATAATCACAAACACTATGCCTAAGAACACTTCCCTTACTTATCCCCAAAGCACATGTCTCAAGCAGTCTTTATACCCACGTCTTTCTCCGTCTAATTCATCTACCAACACTGAATCCTGCTCTGCTTCTTTCGATTCAACATCATCATCAACCCCCATAGCTCCCTTACCAGGCACTGTCTCAGAGACGCCATCTTCCAGTACATCGTCTACTTCAAACTCTACAGCTTCATCACTACCTATTAACATGCCTCGAGGCGGGAAGGATCAATTTAAAATTAACACTGGAGACAATCACGCTAGTGAGTTTCTTGAGGTGAGACCTTTGTTTTTCGGCTCTTTCCGGCCGCGTTATCCCCTGTTTCTGTCTTTTGTCTCTCTTCATTTGTCCCTTTTTTATGTAATATCAGATTATGAAAGCTAACTGATTTACATTGTTTAGTTACCAAGTCAACATGGTCAACGCGGTGGCCATATCACATGCTGGAAAGAACATGGTAGTCGAGAAGAAGAGTTTCTTTTGGCGGTTATCGGTGGGACGGAAGGAAGTGTAAGTACTAATTTGAGTTAGTTACTGGGCGTAGATGTGGTATTCTATAGAGGATAGGAGTCGCTAACTTCGTTGGTTATAGATCAATTGGAATGTCGCTGCTTATTTCTTCGGTAACACTAAGGGCGCAACGTAAGTGCTTTCCCTCTATCGAAACACCACTCTCACTAACATAGTCTTCCTTTCTTCTCTTAATCAGTCAGAAACGGTTCGAGCGCTTCCTCCAGGCGCGTGACTTGCTCGTGTCCGACTTCTGGGTGATGCGCGACCAGGCTTACCGCGCTGTCGAACACCTGAAGAACGCATGTGGCGTTGCCGAGCCCGGCACGATTGCATCTCGCGCCTTACTTGATGATGCCTCACGCGCTCCGCCACTCCGGCCTCCGCCGCGAGATATGGGCAGTATAGTCATTAGCGGACGAGCGGCTGGATCTGCAGCCACAGCTGCTACTGCGAGCACTGATGCTTGCTCTAGACAGCCAGCAACGACGGGTAAAAAGGGAACTGGCAATGTACCAGCGCATAAATCAGGACGTGGAGGTGTGGCCGAAGAAGTGTCGTCATTCCAGCGGCTTAGATACCAGGGCCAGCAACATTTCCAGCAACAGCAGCCACTCTATCATGCCCCGGATAGTCAAGTATTCCATCGCCATCACCACGGCCTACCACACCAGCACCAAGCACACACTATGTACATGCTACACCACCAGCCCAACCTACCAGCCAACATATCGTCGGCCTCCTTCGCCGGCTGTTGGCCGTCGGTCTCATCATCTCCGACCTTGGCAGCACCGTGTATGTCGCCTTTTGAGCATGTAGTCACATATCCGCTGCTTTCAACGCGGGATGAAGTTGCTATGAAGTTAGAGGATGCTGCACCAACACATACATCTGCGGTGGTAGCGGCCATGCCGACTTCGTATGCCATGTCTGCAGTTCATCACCCCCAGCAACAACAGACACAGTGTCTCTGGGGTGCACCATCTACTGGATTCTCGAGTAGTGGCGGTAGTGGTGGTGATGAGTATCAGTATCCTGGCCTGTCGGTAAGTGACCAGATGTATTATGTGCCTTCTTCGAGTATAGACTTGAAGCGAGTTCGCATGTTAGATGGTGCGGACGAAGATGATACGGCAGATTTTGCCAATGCCGGCAGTATCGACGGGAGGCTTTATAAGCGGGCAAAGACACATCATAATCCTACAGTCAACACGTTTGACATGGCGTTGGTTGACCCTACTCTAGACGTAGCGCCAATGACGCCACCAGCCGAAGAAGATACACAGCAGCCCGAGAAACAAAGCCAGGGCCAGAATCTAAACAAAGACCTGCTCATGGACTGCGCTAATGTTGCAGCAGCTGCAGAAAAGATCCTCGAGGTACTCCAGACTCAATCCGTCGACGACTGTGTGGTGGCACCACAACACGATAGGGCGGAAGGTGATGATATTGCCCCTCTTTCGACTCCCTCCAGCATCACGAGTCCATCGTCGGCTGCAGCAGTCGCTGTCTCTCCTTCTGCTGCTGCTAGCACTGATGAGAACTCAGACCCTAAGTGGCTCCGGTGTCTGGTGGATGCCCAACGGGATCACAAGGACTAGAGCTCACTTCATGCTTTGGGATTTTGTCTGTAAGGCTGTTTCCTTTTTGAGCTTTTGATATGTGTGTTTATGGTACATTTGCTGTTTTCCGAGACATTATTGTTCGTTCTTGGGTCGACTGGATCGATTTTTTTTTCCTTTATTACTATAGTTTTTAGTTTATTATGATAGTTAGATCTTATATTTATGCTCACAAATTAAGAAAACAGAATTATTGCGCGTGAAAGACAGACAGGTAGTGAAAGGTGGTTGTTATATGAGGGTTTAAACAAGAGTACAATCCCTTTATTGGTTGTTATAAGCAACTGTTACCCAATTTACATTAGCAGTTGCACGAGAGGACTTACCAGTGCTTGATACGACTAATAATGTGGTGCTTTAATGGATAGGATAATTCTTTTTTCATATGGAACTCAAGTATAGCGAAGCTTTCGGTAAATAGTCTGTTGACATGTGACCAAAAATGGTAATGGAGTTCTTGCATAGCAACCAGAATACATCTTGGGCGCACCTTCCTCAAAATCGGGCACGTGAACGCCGACTAGACGATGTCAAACTGATTTTCTTCTGCTGGTGGGAAACTACCACGTTCGTCTCCTACAATCATCCACGATTTGGCTGCAAGAAGTCTAATGTGGCAGCCTAAGAGCCTCTTGAAAAATCTTCTATGAATCATACCTTTTGGTGTTTTTCATTTGGGGTTGCTAGGCCGTGATATTTCTAGCAGCCAACCTTTTATCATCAAATTGTTTGTTTCCAATAATCAAAGTCTTTCTATTCTTCATACCTCTCCATCGATATCCATCAAAAGTTTTTCCTCTTCTTTTTTTTCTCAAGTCGCATCTACAAGCACACCTTACTTTGTTCGATCTTACAATTCTTGTGCTCATCTTTGACTAGTCTTTACTGAACACCACTATTTTGACTGTTTGATATCCTTTCCTTGATTACAACAGGTCACCATGGGCAACAGAGCCCAGGATAATGGTAAGCCTATTTGTCATTCTTTAACCATCGTCACACTATCAGTCGACGGCATCCTTCCATAGTATCAGTCATTTCTTAAAGTTCTTGTCACTATAGAGACTTTGTAGTCTTTGACCTGACAGTTACTATGACCTCGTACAAAATGAAACAAGGATTTTCCCGTAACCCTCCTAATATATCGTTTTCATAATAGGTATCCTCCTATCAGCTACTACATACAAACCAGGTTCTAGAAAGTGTGCTACGCCAACACCGCCTAGGACACCAACACAGCTCTCACAAAGCCGCCATGATGCAGTCTATTCGGACAAGAATTCCATCTCGCCCCCAACAGCTTTCCGTAAGACAAGCATCGAACTAGCCAAGCCACATCATATCAAGTCTCTGGCCTCTCGGCTCGTGCCTGGCATCATTAGGGAAACTCTGCCGCCGCCATGCCTCCAGTTCCGCACGAGTCCATCGAAGAGACTATCACCAAAGCGTCGTCCACAGCCTATTTTCATCCCGGCCCAAGCGCAGCCATCAAAGGAGACACAAAAAAAGGCACCTCTGGAACCGGGTTGCAGTAAAGACAACGGCTTGACAGTTTCGACTTCATCGTATCCACATGATTCCACTATCGATGACGCACCGAGTTCGGCAAACAGCCAAGAAACTATCCGCGTATACATTGACTCGCGCGGCAATGCTCGTCCGTTGTTAGAAACATCTAGTTCTATCCAGGGAGCCACTTCTTCCATCACAACGGAATCACCTCAGGCTACTCGCAGCCACAAAGCCTTTCCGAAGCTTCACTTAAAAGAAGATCCATTCCGGGCTTCCCCTGTAGTAGCCAAACGCCTAGCCACACCTATCTCTTCGCATTTTCCTGGCTTCACTGGGGGCTTTGACACTGTTCACGAGGTTCCTAAGCACAACTGCGAAATCAATGCCGACAAGAATCAGAATTTGAACCGTCCTATACGATCAGCACCCTTGAGCTTTATGTCAATTGAGTCTAATTCTTCGCTGCCGGAGCCTGGTCGGCGATGGTTTTCTGAAAACTCCAAAGAGAAGCAATGCCAGAAATCAAAAGGAGAAGACAACTTGACAGAAAGTCAAAGCTCCATCCAAAATGGCCAAGTATCCCCCTCTCAAGAGCAGCCAGACCATAAGTGTTGTCCATGTATCACAAACAGCACCATTCAAGCCCTTCCGCTCCAGTCCCGTGTTAAGATGCTGCGACTGGGCGGGATGACCTACAACCCAGTCGAGATCCGACTCATGGCATCTGAGATCCAATCCAGCCGTAACAGTAACGAACTGCCATTTAGCACGGCGCCGCTGACAGATCCACGCAACGTTGTGGAAGACTGGGGGATACTACAGATGCTACGTATGGCTCGCGGCGATCCACGCAAGACGCCTTCAAGCGCCTACGAGCGCCTACGCACCGAGGTAACACGTGTTTTCAACGAGCGCGATTCTGATCGCTCGCAGAATGCCGCCGAAAACGTGGCGCAAGAACGTATTCGTTTCTTCCTCGAGGTTGCGGCCAAGGAGGACTCGGCTCTGCGCGAATACATCGAGCGTCAGGAAGCTACGGAAAAGGAGCGATTGCAGTTGCATGAGCAGATACAGAAAGGAGAAAACGAGAAACAGCAACGGTCAGATGTATCTGTCGCTACTGCCGTGGGACTAGATCATACCTAGATGGTATCTAAGAAGCCACAGTATCAAGCGGAAAAAGACGAAAAACGCCTCATTTCTCACAGCTGCCACAAAGAAGAAACGCCCAATAGTGCCGCACGCGGATCTAAACCTGCTA
Source organism: Davidsoniella eucalypti (assembly GCA_004009845.1). Lineage (NCBI taxonomy): Eukaryota > Fungi > Ascomycota > Sordariomycetes > Microascales > Ceratocystidaceae > Davidsoniella > Davidsoniella eucalypti. The sequence continues at coordinate 587,476 of RMBW01000002.1, read as the reverse complement.
TGCAACAGCTTTCAGACAACAACTTTGTACAAGAGTCAGCCGACGAGTTTTTTATCAGCAGCAACATCAACACCACAAGTTACGACAATCCCAGAAACAATGACAGTAACGAGAGACAATCTACGACTAAACAAGACATATTTGATAATTCGTCATCTACACTCCACATTCCCGACAATATACGCAACGCGGTACGTCTAGCCGTCGCCGAGATCTTGCGGCCCTTGCAAAGCGTACTAGGCCAGACTACAGAGATGCACGAGTTCATGGCAATCTGGCGTCGTGAGATGGCTGATCTAGCAAATATACAAGCAAAATCAATGGAGAGAATTGAAAATGCCTGTGAAACAGCACAGACACTTGAGCAGACGACGGAGGTAATGGTCTCGGCACAGCTAGAAAATGCGCTGCATGAGATCAGATATGCTCAGGCGGAGGGTGTCAATGGACTACAGTTTGAGGCGATGCGGTTGCAGGACCAGCTGAGACAGAAAGTCCAGGAAAAGGTGCATGCAGATGTTGAAGATGCGGTGGATGAACGTATGGAGGCGTGGTTGAAACAGTTCAATAATATGGCAGCCATGGGATATAAGAATGAGTAGGGTTAAGGTTTATCGACTAGGGTTAGTCGTCTGAATTTTATGGTAGTTGAGCCAAGTTTCCAAAAGATACATAAATATTCATAGATTATGTTTGAGTTAAAAGCCATGAGACACAAATTAGCTTTGTACTTAGGTTCCTTTCCTCTGGGTCTTTGTGATTTGTCAGCGACATCTCACAAAACTTCTTCCACTTCACATTTTTTGGCCTTCATAACCCTTGATCTATTAGTATGGTGACACAAACTCTGGGCAAAATAGTTTTTCCGCCTAGTGGGAAAAATGAGAAAAAAGTTAACTGATCTTAGTCAAAGTTGATTGAGCTAAAAATCATCATGACTCGTTGAAGCTGTATTGAATTTATACAGTGTATAAATCTCCAAGATCACGTGAGATATAAGTTTATGTACAGGATATGGCTCGAACGGCAGGAACTAGTTGCACATGGCTTGCAATGTAGCAACGGATAGAACACACGAGTGGTAATTGCCGCTTCACAGCTCAGTTTTCTATTCTTTTCTTACCGTTTTCCCCGCCAAAGGTGGTACCAAAAAAGAGAGCAATGATATAAAGGTTAAAAAGAAAAAAGGTCTGGCCCGCAAGTTTTTGACCATTTTTTAATAAGAGGTGCAGAAGAAACAAGAAGTGGGGCTGTAGAAGATTCTCCAATTTTCGCTGACTGTCCGATTTGACAAGGAATAGGCAAAAAATAAAGAATTTTTTCTTTTTTTTTTTCTTAGCTGGCCCATCATGAAGAACTTCAAATCCTAGAAGATTCTTTCTCTTTTTTTCTCTCTTCTTCTTCTTCTTTCCTCTTTGCTTCACGTTTTTTTCTTTCTTCCTTTTCATCTTCCAGGCGCTCCAAGGTTAGCTTGTGTACTTCTACTATATCACGACCAATCCAACCGATTTTCTAATCGAAAACCTCATCCAAAAATAACTGCACGGTCTTCCCATCGTCGATTTTCGAGTGCCCTGTATACTATTTTTTGTCTCTTTTCTCGCCGTCTTCTGTAATAATACCCATTTTCTTTTGTTGTTTTTTCCCTGTTCTATTTCGTCACAATGCAGCGTGCTTTCTCTGCCCGTACTCGCCAGTCTGCGCTGGCCTCGGCCTCCAGACTCCGTGTTGCCCAGCAGACTCGCTTCATCCACAAGGTACGCTTGATTCTATTCTATTTCCTTTTCGTTCCGGGATGCGTGTATGACATCTTGGTTGTCTATCTATCACCTCATCTCATATGACTCTGCTTACTAACCGGTGTGTTGTCGTTATATAGGAGCTCAAGTTCGGTGTTGAGGGCCGTGCTGCTCTTCTGGCTGGTGTCGAGACTCTTGCCAAGGCCGTCGCTACTACTCTCGGTCCCAAGGGTCGCAATGTCCTGATCGAGTCTAGCTTCGGCTCGCCCAAGATCACCAAAGGTATGTCGTCCAATATCACAAACGCCTCTCCCCTCCTCTCATAGACCGATGTCGTCATACTAACATTCGCTATTCTAATAGATGGTGTGACCGTTGCCAAGTCTATCACCCTTAAGGACAAGTTCGAGAACCTCGGTGCTAAGCTACTGCAGGATGTTGCCAGCAAGACCAACGAGACTGCCGGTGACGGTACCACCACCGCCACCGTCTTGGCCCGTGCCATCTTCTCCGAGACTGTCAAGAACGTTGCCGCTGGCTGCAACCCCATGGATCTGCGCCGTGGTATCCAGGCTGCCGTCGATGCCGTCGTCCAGTATCTCCAGAAGAACAAGCGCGATATCACCACCTCGGCGGAGGTTGCCCAGGTCGCTACCATCTCTGCCAACGGCGACGAGCACGTCGGTAAGATGATTGCCAACGCCATGGAGAAGGTCGGAAAGGAGGGTGTCATCACCGTCAAGGAGGGCAAGACCCTGAACGACGAGCTTGAGGTTACCGAGGGTATGCGCTTCGACCGCGGCTTCGTTTCCCCCTACTTCATCACCGACGCCAAGTCCCAGAAGGTTGAGTTCGAGAAGCCTCTAATTCTGCTGTCTGAGAAGAAGATCTCTGCTGTCCAGGACATCATCCCCGCTCTAGAGGCTTCGACCCAGCAGCGCCGCCCTCTGGTCATCATCGCCGAGGACATTGACGGCGAGGCTCTGGCTGTCTGCATCCTGAACAAGCTGCGTGGTCAGCTGCAAGTTGCCGCCATCAAGGCTCCCGGCTTCGGTGACAACCGCAAGTCCATCCTGGGCGATCTCGGTGTTCTCACCAACGGTGTTGTCTTCTCCAATGAGTTGGACGTCAAGCTGGAGAAGCTGACCCCCGACATGCTGGGTTCCACTGGCTCCATCACCATCACCAAGGAGGACACTATCATCCTAAACGGTGAGGGTTCTCGCGAGAGCATCACTCAGCGCTGCGAACAGATCCGCGGTGTGATGAACGACCCCACCACCTCCGAGTACGAGAAGGAGAAGCTCCAGGAGCGTCTGGCTAAGCTGTCCGGCGGTGTTGCCGTCATCAAGGTTGGTGGTTCCTCCGAGGTTGAGGTCGGTGAGAAGAAGGATCGCTTCGTCGATGCCCTGAACGCCACCCGCGCCGCTGTCGAGGAGGGTATCCTGCCTGGTGGTGGTACCGCTCTGATCAAGGCCTCTAGCCAGGCTCTGAACGATATCAAGACTGCCAACTTTGACCAGCAGCTGGGTGTGTCCATCATCAAAAACGCCATCACCCGCCCCGCCAAGACTATCATCGAGAACGCTGGTCTGGAGGGTTCCGTCGTCGTTGGCAAGATCCAGGACGAGTTCGGCAAGGAGTTCAACAAGGGCTTCGACTCTTCCAAGGGCGAGTATGTTGACATGATCGCTGCTGGTATCCTGGATCCTTTCAAGGTTGTCCGCACCGGTCTGGTTGATGCCTCCGGTGTTGCCTCTCTTCTGGGTACCACTGAGGTCGCCATCGTCGATGCCTCCGAAGATAAGGGCCCTTCGGCTCCTATGGGTGGTATGGGTGGTATGGGCGGTATGGGCGGCATGGGTGGTATGATGTAAAGATAAATCTTGTGATTTCCTTGTGCGTTATATACTACTCAAGTGTCTGTATTGCTGCTAGATTTGACTACTCATTGCTTGCTTCTTTGTTTTTCCCCTGTTCTTGCGTCGCTGCGTCTTTTTTTTATTCTATTTTTCTCACCTCTCATCTACATTCTGTCTTTGAGAGCAGCCCGAGGTCTCGATATATCCCGCGATGTGTCGAATATGACCTCTAGTGGCCTGTACACTAACCTCACTATATTTGTCCCCCTCGCCCTATATATTTATCTTCTCCTTCTCCCCTCCCCCTCTCGAGGATGTAACAAACCTCATGTATCATAGAAACGGTGTCAAGCATCAAAATGAATAACGGATATGTACTCGAAGTAAAAAGTACAGCATCATACATCACGTGACGTAACATGTTGTGTGTACTGTAGGTTTTTGAATTGTGTTTTTTATAGCTTATGATCCCCTGTTTGAGCCCCGCCATGAACGAAAGAAGAAGCTTCCCATTTTCTTCCCCTCTTCTCTTCAGGCAGGGGAAACTGGCCGAATTCTCAGCATTACGTAGTACCAAATCTAAAGCAGTAAAAATAAAAAGGAACAGTAATTGTTGCTACTGCTGTAATAGAAAGGAAAACTCCCGAAAATCAAAGGGCTAGGATTATATGGCTTTAGTTTTGGCGTCGTGTTAGCTTCGGGTTTCCCTACGGACAGAGTGTTTTTCCAATTAGATTGAAAATATGTAGTTAGTTAGACATGATTAAACAGAGCACTTTTTTACGAGGTTCTTAGCAATTACTCGTGCTGGTGTGAGCAAGCAAGCAAGCACCCCGCTTCTTGTATCCTTCCGTTTTCTGGCGAGCTTGCTTCTCTTAGCTAGGCATTTGGCTTGGTAACGACTGCGACTGCAACTGCAACTGCAACTGCAAAGTGCAAGTCAAGGTCAGGTCAGTTCTGTAACGGCAACTGCTCCCATCCTTGCCTTGCCTTGTTTTCTTTTTTTTTTCTTTTTTCTCTACCTTCACCTTTTCTTCCTGCCTTCCTCTTTTTTTCTGGGTTCTCTTTTTCCACTTTCCCATTTCTTCTCAATTTCCTAGCTTTGGATTTATTTTTATTTCCTTTTTCTTCTTTTTATTTCTCGTAAGAGTTTTTTTTTTTTATATCTCAGATCTGGTTTCTTGCTGTGGTTTTTATTTTTTTCTTCACCTTGTCAACATAAAACTCCAATCACAATGGTAAGTCTATATGTCTTCGTTGTTTCCAAGCAAAGCTATCGTTCACCCTTCCATCAAAATCGATCGATGCGTCTAGCTAGCTAGCTCTATTGTTTTTGTTTTTCCCTCTACTTTGGTCAAGTTTGTTGTCTCTCCTCCTTCTCTTGGCTTGGTCGTCGTGATCCTTCATTGGCCCGTCGGTCGACGATACCATTTATTATCCAAAGAATGGCCTGGCCTGGACGTCTTTGAGTGCCGGAGATTCCAAGCTACCAAGGCTACAGTAAAGCAAGACAAAGCAAAGAAAATAGCTTATCTGATGCCACGAACCATCTGCGTATCATACAAGACCTACTTCCGACCATTGGTGGATGGCTCTTCGTCTACATGGGATTGAATAACAGATGTTTGGTTGTTCAGCCTTTCCATGATGAGAAAAAAAGAATAAAAAACAATAAATCGTCTTGTCCACGCAGCCGCATAATAATGTATACATCGCGGCATAGCTTCGTTATTATGCAATCATTGCTCAAGCCATTATTCTCATTGTTGCCGTCATCGCTAGATCTGTTGCTAACCTGCTTTCTTTCTATGTGCTTAGTCTCAGTCCGGGTATGTTCCAATAGCTCCCTCTCGTCTCTCCATTACAGTCTCAACCCCTCCAAGCCCATCACCACCATCGCCAATCAATTACTCGACTGCTTGTTATAGGCTTTTTATACTCTGTTCTGCTGCCTATTCTGCTGTCTGCTCCGCTGCCTACAAAATCCTAGTATCTGGTCTCTATCTCGGCTGCCTAGAATGCGCCAACCATCACTCTAGGTTGTCGTGTTCCTGACCTGACTTGACCTGTTTGGCCCCTCCTTTTGCTTACTGCGCCTACCTCCACCATCAACATCAGATAATAGATAATCGCCCATTGGATCCGGCCCGACCATCCAATCCAGCCAAATATCACGTACAGCACAACTTCTTGGTCATCTTCGGCTGCTTTTTTTTTTTTCCTTTTTTCTCCTAGTCTACCGCTCAAAAATGGCCGGGCTGGGGGCATTCGTTGCTATGCTGATCATGCGCGAACCCCTCACCTCCAACAAAAACAAAAAAACCCGCGCCTAAGCAAGCAGTTCTTACATTCCTCTCCCCCCTCCCCCCCTCCAAAATAAAGCTGCAAGGTCAAGTCCAGGCGGACAATCTTGAATTCCAGGACCCTGAGCTATCCAGGAGCTCTCCAGGAGCAGCGGCAGGAGGAATCATAACGGATCAAATTCACACAAGCAGCTTCAAAGCATATAACATATGCAATGCAGCTCCAACGAGCAAGGGCTCAACATGTCATGCAATGCGAGGCAAAGGAGCTGCAGCGAAATCTGCAGGCAGAGAAGTTGAAGCTGGAACAACGACATGGCACAGAACATCAGCACTAGCAATGCTACACATCCCGCACTATAGCCCTACAGGCTTATAATGGAATGGCATAATGACGCTTACTAACTATCTTTACAATCTGTAGAGCCTCCGTTTCGCAGGAATGCATCACTGCCTACAATGAGCTGAAGCTCAACAAGAAGTACAAGTACATCATCTACAAGCTGTCTGATAACAACAAGCAGATTGTCATCGACGAGGCTTCTGCCGATGGCGAATGGGACTCGTTCCGCGAGAAACTCATCAACGCCACCACCAAGAGCAAGAGCGTATGTTTGACCTTGTAATTGGTCCATTTAGCTTCTCCAGTTACTATTCTAACTAACTCTCGTCTTTTAGGGTTCTGTTGGCAAGGGCCCCCGTTACGCCGTCTACGACTTCCAATACACCCTGGCTTCTGGCGAGGGCGAGCGCAACAAGCTGGCCTTCATTGCTTGGTCTCCTGATGATGCTGGTGTCATGGTAAGCACAAGTCATCTTAAGTCTATACATACTAAAGCCAACAAACATATACTAACCTCTTTGATATAGGCCAAGATGATCTACGCCTCTTCCAAGGAGGCCCTGAAGCGTGCCCTGACTGGTATTGCCGCCGAGCTGCAGGCCAACGATGCTGACGACATTGAGTACGACCAGATCATCAAGACTGTCAGCAAGGGCAAGGCCTAAATTTAAACCTAAAAACGACTTGCGTCTCTGTCTTGTCTTTTGTTTGCCTCATATCCATAAATTACATACCTCTTTTTTAACTTAATCAAACACACCATCTTTGTCACCCTCTCAACTGATGAATATAACGAGAATTACGGCTTCACGTCATACCTTAAACTAGCCTCCTCCAATCTCATTAAAACTCCGGCAAGATAATATATTTTGCCTTGCATTAACATCTTTTTATCATTTTTCGTTTACTTCTTCTCATGCGATTCTGGTTTTGTCTCTCTCTCTCTCTCTCTCTCCAGTTACTCATACAAGTCCATAATGAGTATGGAATCAACCCCGCATAGCCCGTAGAAACCTTAGATAAATGTCATGTTCATCGTGATTAGTATTTACTATGAAGAAAAGTAGTGCAAATTCCACCATTTATCCATTCCATTATTCCGTCCTATATTTATTGCTTTGCCTGATATGAGGCTTGGAACAATTGCAAGACTTCGTCAGCCTTTCCATCATTCTTCAGCTTGGTCTGTAAGAAAGTCTTTAAATCACCCCAAAACTCTGCACTCTTCAAGACCTCATCCGAAGAGTTTACAGCCTCCGCCGTACCAGCAGGCGTAGTAGCCGAAGGATCGCTCTTAGTAATGGCCGCGGCACCGCCCAAAAGCATGATGCCGAGCTCGATGGAGGTCTCGTCTTCACCGACCAAATCCCTGAGGGTCTTGCTATCGACGACGGGTTTCTTCCGGTGCAACAACTTGACTTTTGTCAGGGCCGCACCGGTGCGTTCGGCGACTATAGAGCGGAGGTCGGCGATGGAAACGGTGAGTGGTTGCGAAGATAGAGCGAGGTCGAGAGGTGGGTTACGCGCTGATTTAAGTGAAACACTCACGCTTCGTTCAGCGCCAGGAGCTAGTTTGGTACGTTTGATCATAGGTTTAGCCATCTTTGGAAGCGTATACTATATATCCAGAGAAAAGCAGAGTCGAGGGCACGTTCGAGAACGACGTTAGTTGGTAGTTCTAGTTTTGGTTGAAAAGAAAAAAACAAGGGCGGGGGGCTGGGAAGGAGAATGAAACTTACGGGAGATCGCGCTGGGTATCGGCGTGGATCTTCGACATAGTCGGCTGGGAGCACAGCTGGCAAATGAGCGAACTGGATAATGAAGTTCCGAACGACAGAAGCTTGTGAATCGGCCATTGTGACTAGACGCGGGGCACAGAGTGATAGATAAACAATAGTAGAGTAGTTGATAAAACAGAGTCAAGCTTCAAACTGACAAAAGCGAAAAGAAAGGGCTAAATTCAATAGCAGGCACTGAAGAAATAGTCTGGTTAGATTTGCGGAACAGGTCTGAAGTTAAAGTCTCACGATCTTGAAAGATGGGAGTCGTTCCGAGTTGCTGCTACTGGTGGGTTAGGTTGGCTTCTACAAAATCCAGGGTTTAGCTTTGGCTAAAGCAGCTAGAAAGAGCCCCACCAACCAAACCCAGAGAGCTAACCCCTGCTTCCTTACCTCACGTGACACGATGCGATAAAGCGATATGATTCTTATCGAGCCTTTCTAGCGTAAAAAAAAGTTTCAGCGGGCCTATTTTTTTTCCAAATCGCCTAGCGAAAACCAAGCAAGCAAGCAAGATCACTTTGTTTCTTTTTGTTTTCTTTCCTTCTTCATCAACGCATCCTGCACCGTTTTCAGGTGCTTTATTGCCTTTTTTCTTCTACCTCTTCAAGAGTTGTTTCCTTTCTTTCTTTTCTGTTTTGTTGATTGATACCCTCTCTTTTACTTTCTAATCATTCACAATGGGTGTTGGACGTCGTATGGGCAAGAAACAGGGCATTCCTGAAGCCCTGTCTGAAGAACACTTTGCGAAGCTTAAGCGCAAGGCCGGTCTTCCGGTAGACGAGCCCAGCGATGAGCCCGAGAAGAAGCGCAGAAGAGGCGCCAAACGGGCTGCCGCCGACAAGGAGAAGCAAGAGAAGATCATGGCCCAGAAGTCCCGTACCGGCAAGAAGACCATGGAACTGAAGCAGAAGAAGGCCGCCAACGCCGCCTTGACCGTGGCTGCCTTCCCTACGCCCAAGAAGGCTGGCAAGGCGTCTAAGAAGAACAAGAAGGTCTCGCTAGTGCCGTCTGATGACGAGGACGAAATCGATGAGGACATGGCCGACGAGCTCCCCGACGCCGAGATCGACGAAGACGAGTCCATGAAGCTGCGCGACGACTTCCTACACTCTGACAATGACGACGATGACGAGAATAACGAGGTGTACGACTCTGACGAGGACCAGAACCTTGGCGGCAAGCTCGTGTTCTCCGAGGACGAGGACGACTCTGACGATGGGGAGGAGGTCCTGACTAGAGCCAACATCGCAGCCATGTCTCGCAAGCTGGACGAGGACCGTGAGCGCGAAGAGGAGGAGGCCGAAGCCGAAATGCTCGCTATGCAGACCAACATTGACGATGACGACCGGCCCAAGATTCTCTCCGGCGAAGGTGACGAGGACGAAGACGAAGACCCGCTGTACGCCAAGCCCAAGGCCCTTCTAGCGCCGGATCTACAGCTACTCCGTACACGTATCACCGAGACCATCCGCGTACTCGACTCCTTCGGCAAGCTGGCCGAGCCCGGCCGTTCGCGCTCCGAGTACACCGCCCAGCTCATCAAAGACATGTGTGCCTACTACGGCTACTCGCCATTCCTGTGCGAGAAGCTCTTCTCGCTATTCCCTCCCCGTGAGGCCTTTGCTTTCTTCGAGGCTAACGAGAGCGGCCGTCCTGTCGTCATCCGTACCAACACTCTGCGCACCCACCGCCGTGATCTGGCCCAGGCCCTTATCAACCGTGGTGTCACCCTCGAGCCCGTCGGCAAGTGGAGCAAAGTCGGACTGCAAATCTTCGAGAGCAACGTGCCCCTTGGTGCTACCCCCGAGTACCTCGCCGGCCACTACATCCTGCAAGCCGCATCTTCCTTCTTGCCCTGTGTGGCACTAGACCCTCAGGAGAACGAGCGTGTGCTAGATATGGCTGCTGCCCCCGGTGGTAAGACGACATATCTGTCTGCTCTGATGAAGAATACCGGCTTTGTGCTGGCCAACGATCCCAACAAGGCCCGTGCCAAGGGTCTGATCGGTAACGTGCACCGTCTCGGCTGCCGCAACGTTGTCGTATGCAACTACGATGCCCGCGCCTTCCCCAAGCCTATCGGCGGCTTCGACCGTGTACTGCTAGATGCGCCCTGCTCTGGTACCGGTGTTATCTCCAAGGATCCCTCCGTCAAGACCAACAAGACCGAGCGTGACTTCCAGACGCTACCGCACACTCAGAAGCAGCTGCTTCTGGCCGCTATCGACTCCGTCAACCACGCCAGCAAGACCGGTGGTTACATTGTCTACTCGACGTGCAGTGTCACAGTTGAGGAGAACGAGCAGGTCGTGCAATACGCGCTGAGCCGCCGCCCCAACGTTCGTCTAGTCGACTCCGGTCTGACTTTCGGCAAGGAGGGCTTCACTTCCATCGGTGGCAAGACCTTCGACCCTTCGCTAAAGCTGACCCGCCGCTACTACCCTCACACTTACAACGTCGACGGTTTCTACGTCGCAAAGTTCCAGAAATTCGCGGCTACTCCTGCCAAGACTGCCCGTGTCGAGGTCTCCGACTCTGACAAGGCTCCCATCTTCGACGATGAGAGCAGCGAAGCCAGCGGTCTGGATGTCCAGAACGGCAAGTCGAACGAGGAGGAGGCCCAGGATGGCTTCGCTGACTTCGACGATGAGGAGGATTTCAAGATTATCGAGAAGGCGAGACGCAACGCTATGCGCCGTAGAGGATTCGATCCTCGTGCTTCGGTCGCCAAGAAGACTGATAAGAGCGAGAAGGCTGGAACCAAGGGGGCTGCTGAGGAGAAGAAGGCTGAGAAGAAGGTTGAAGAGGAGAAGACCGAGGTTAAGGAGGCCTCTGCTGCTGTAGTTGTGGAAAAAAAGTCTGAGAAGGCGTCCAAGAAGACTACGGCCAAATCGAAAAAGGCCAAAAAGGAGAAGAAGTAAGCTAGATTGACGACTGACTTGTGTTGTTTCTTTTTTAACATGTACATACCATATTCATCATCTTATGCGTTCTCTTTTTGTGTTTTTTACCTTGTAATGAGTTTCGGCAGCAATAAAAAAAAGTACCAGAATACCACAATATAACCCAAGTCTAATTATTCCCCCCCCAAAGAAAAAAATCCCATTGTGAAAATAGAAATAGAAGGAGACGAGATATGTCACGTAAATCAACAACATGAAAGTGTCACTATAGATATGAAAGGAAATATTAAAAGTTAAAAGGATAAAAGGATGTATGCAGAAAGAAAAAAGTAAATGTGTTTTTGAAAAAAATGGTCAGATGGTCATCGTTGCAATCGTGAAATCGTAAAAAAAAAACAAGTACAAAAAGAAAAAGAGAAAAACAATAGTAACAAGAAGAGAAGGATGGGATACTTGAGTCTCTCTAGAAAAATCAGAGACGCTCACTCAATAAAGGGGAAAAAGGCCAAAAAGGCCATGGAACATCTTGCAACAAGACGCCATATTGAAAAGAAAAATGTAAACAATAGAAGTATAGAAAATGAGCAGAGTGGGTATTAGGGGTTATGTATAAGAGAATAAGGGTATCACATCAACGAGTAGAATGACAAGCAAGTAGTAGTTTGTAGATCAACATCAAAGAATGCAGACCAACTAACCAGTACATCCTTGCTTGACAAAAAGAGAAGAAAGAAAACATGACGAGACTGAACCGGCTCCCAGCAGGGTCTCAAAAGACATGCAGAGAGACACGACAACAGTCACGCAAAATGGGGTAATAAAGAGAGAGAAAAAGATATCAATAGTGGGCAAAATCGCCCACTACCAGATCACGTAGCGTCCAGCGCCAACTCTCTTCATCGCGCTGAGCGCCTCCAGTGGCGGACAGCCAGTGTTCGCACTTCTTGCGCCAGCGGTCCTCCTCCTCACGCTGGCGACGGACAAACTCCGGGCCAACATCAAACTCTTCGCCGACCAGCCACTCGTCCTTGGCGTCGCTAGACCGGCCACCGCCGCCAGGAAGGTCACTGTTGTCTGCCGTGTTGTCCGCCAGATCCGGGATGTCCTTGAACGGGTCCTCGTCGCTATCATCGTCGCCATCGATGCTGTCCTGCATATCAGTCTGTGAGCCGCAGCCTGTGCTGTACAGATTGGAACTAGATGGACGGCTGCGCGGGCCCTTGTTGTGGTTGCTGTGGCTAATCTTGAGCCAGCACATGTTCTGCGGATCAAAAACCATGCCGCCAACCACCTGGATGCCCTTAGTAGCACTGATATTGGTGATTAGGGCAGGTCTTGGGGCATTGCTCTCTTTGTCACGTGCCACCATCTGGGGCAGGGTGAGCGCAAGAGGAGAAGGTGCCGCAGAAGGAGGCTCGAACGCACTAAGTGCCCCGTCGTTACCTTCCCACCGATACGTGTCTGGGTTATAACGCATTCCGTTCTCGGCTACAGTAAGAGGTAGTTAGCAATGATACTCCTTCAAAGCTATTCTGAGCAATGCAACTAGGGACTTACTTTTAGATTCCTTGCCACCACCAATGTTTGAGATGAGATGGGGCTTTTGCTGCGTCTTCTTCGACGTCTTGCGCGAACGGACAGGGCTAGGCAGGCTAGGGCTAAAATTGGAACGACTAGCTAGCTGAGCAACACGGGGAGTAGGATATTGAGAGCCAGGAGTACCCTGAGACGGCACTCTCTGGCTCAGGGAAGCCTCGCGAGCAATGCGACTGGATGCTGTATCACGTGCAAATCGAGGTGTGTAGCTTGCGCTAACCGTGGACGTAGCCGAGGTCGGTGTAAACGGGGCTGGCGATGGCGTCGTCGTGCGCTGATCGGGCTGGATATTGGCGTAAAGTTTTCCACGCAAGGCCGACTTAGGGCCAGCAGCTGAAGGTGCCTTGACAAACTTGGCCTCGATCGATGCCGAGGTGGGAAGATCGTCAAAGGCGTCAAGCTCATGGCCATCTCCAAAGTGGCGCGTCTTAGGCTTGTTAAACTGTCTCCACGTGCCATCAAGGGTTGCCTTCTCGTTTGCACGGTACCGCCGAGGACTAGGCGAGCGGACACCGGACCGAGAGACAGTGCGGGAATTTGGACGACTATCGAGGGACATCTCGCTAGTACGTCTGCGAATCACGCGAGGGGCGGGCTTGATAGTGTTAGCCTGCGATTTTGGCTGGGCAGCTCCGCTAAAAACGAGAGACGAGGGCTTGCGAGTACTGATCGCAATGTTCGTTTCGATACAAGCTGGGGTTTTCGGTCTCAGAAGAGACGTTGGCCGGCTACAAGAACCAATGTTGTCCGAACGAGACGCAGGACGACTAAAATGGGCAGAGATTGTTGGCAGCTTGGCAGACTGAGGACCGCGCATAACAGGCAGCGACCGCTTCAAGCGCAGCAACTGCGAGTTGGTTGTTGTAGGCTCCCGTAGATTGGAAGTCGAGGCCTTGTTTCCGATTTCACGGCGTCTCGGCGTGTTGGAAGCAGAAAAGTTCAAGCTGGTCGAAGAAGGCGTCGCTGGAGTTGCGAGACTTGACACAGACGACTGGGTGGAATGGCCGACTCTGCTAGGCGGCCGACGTACTGCACGCTGCTGAATAGGGCCACCACTCTCTGATACGGGCTCAAGGGCCGGCCGGTCGTGGCCATGACTGAGGCGGGGGAGACGAGATTGAGAGGGCTGATGGGTAGGACCCTTGTGGGTAAAGGTGATCGAGGCCGATGCCTTGATACGAGGTGGGCTCTTATCACGGCCATTCTTGACCTTGACGTTCTTGTGGGTAGTGCCCTTGCGAGCATCAAGAAGAGGGCCTTCGCCAATATCCAGGCCGGAAAGGAAGTCTTCTTTCTCGGCCGACGGAGTCTTGAGCGGGGGAGAAGGGTAGCTGCTAGTATTTACAGTGCTTTCTAAAGCACTGGGATCCGGAGAGTGGCTCTTACGACGGCTTCTCAGGCCACCAAGGCGGTCCTCGAGGTTCAGCAGGCCAGGTGGCAGAACCAAGCCGTCGAACGTGTCATCTTCACTCTCAACGGTGATAGAGCTACCAACACTAGGGCTGAGAGCAGACGCTGACGAGCTACGTACCGAGGATCTTTGCTCTCGCCGTGTGCCGCCGTAACGAGTGCCGAGACTGTTGTTGACATCGCCCCAATCTAGATCATCCGTTTGAGACAACGAAGCACGTGGGATATCACGTGCCTTGTTGAGCGTCAGCTTGCCGTCAGAGGGCAATTCAAGGCCTGTCTCGAAGTCATCGTCGTTGTCTGCAATCGAGACATGGTTCGACAAGTTGTTCTGCTGTGGTGTAGGAGGAGTTATCAAGGAGATTGGTTTCCGTTGACTGCGCCTAGTGACTCTGATGGTTTCGCCTCCAAAGAAGTCGTCGTCTTCGTCGTCGTCCCGGAATTGGTCCAAGTTAATATGGCACGGACTGCTTTCCACGCCAGTAGCCAGCTTAGGGGGAGTCTTCATGATATCAATATCCATGGTATTGGCTGATGAGCCGCTGACGTTACGAATCGACTCCGGGAACAGAGAGCTATCCTGTTGCTTGAGAGCCAGTGGCAGGCCCGGTCCGGGAAACTCGAGGTCAGCTTCCCAGTCATCCTGGACAACCTTCTTGACCTTGCGCCCGCCCAGGCGTTTGATTGAACCGCCCATGAGAGCTGATGGGGGGACGTTTTGGGGCAGAGGAATGCCTAGATTCACAGCGGCCTGGATAGCGTCTGCTGTTGACTTCTCGTCGTCGGGGAGAAGAAGATGGCGCTCTTCGCCATTAAGCGACTCTCGTTCAGAGCGAAAGGACATGTGTGAAGAATGCGAATCGCGACGATGCGGTATCGAAGTTGGTGATTGGGGCATTGAAGGGCCGGCAGATTGGCGACCAGTGAAGCTGATGTCGTGGTCAAGCAGGAAATCATCGTCGTCCCAGCTCTCGATGTCAGCAGCAGCCACTACAGGCTCCCGCTGCTTGAGCCTTAGAGAGTCCATGACTTCTATCGTGGTGGTTGTGATATAATGGTGGCGAATGGTCTAGTCAATATCGTGTCAGAGGCGATGGTGTTTCGTAGACCTCAGCATGTCACACACAGCATAAGTAGCTGTGGCACACGAGAAGTGAGGCCTGTGGCCAAAGAGAACAAGCAAGCTGTTTGTTCGTTTCCTTGGTACTGTGCAGAAATATGTCTACAGTAAGATCGCGTCGTCGTCTCTATCTGCGTGCAAGAAGCAGTGATATATGTAATGCGTGCGTGGGTATTATAAACCGGAAATGACTGGAAGAGGAAGAGAAGAAAATATTCGTGGAGCTCGTATCGTTAACAAAGTAGTAAAGGTAGCTGAAGGTTTAGATCGGCTGAAGTAGAAGCAGTTGTAGTTATAAGATGGAGAAGAAAAAGATGACGTTTTGGTAGTTCGAGCGAGAGAAATTGAAACCAAGTTGACTAAAGAGCGTGAATTGTCCGAGGAGCGAAGAAGAAAGAGCAAAAAGGCAAAAAAAGCAAATTTTTGATTGTTGTTGATTGTTGTTGTGGTCGTGATGATTTGAAAGAAGAAAAAAAGAAGCAAAATAAAAGAGAAAGAAAACAAGGAAATTCGTGATCTTTTTTTGTTTGTGTTCGGTTCGTGTCCGCTTGGATATCCGGAGGAAGCGAAGCAACTACCACAACAAGCAAAGTGCGCAGAGGCAGGTGCAAAACTTGGAAGCAACAAGAGCAGGAGCGAAAGGTTTCAGGGAAAAAATAATGACAAACCAGAAAAATAAAAAAGAGCGAGCAGGTGGGATAAAGACGTTGTGCAAAACAAACAGCGGCCATGAAGACGACAAAACTTTGTGCATACGATAGATACTATGAAAAAATGGCTGAACGCACAAAAAAGTTACACCAAGAATGCAAGAGGTTGGAGCGCATGCACAACTTCAGGAAGCTGCAGAAACAAGATTGAAGAACAATGAGTAGTATATTTTGCCCTAGAGACAGGGGTTGCGATTTAGCTCCACAAGCCAATGTACATATGTATATAATTGTGCAGCATTTCGCTGTGCATAACTCGGTTAGCCAATAAAAGGCGAAAGTTTGTCTCTAGCAGACCCACTCGTACAGTGTTTGTGCATTCTTTATGTATTTTTTTTTACTTTTGGCACAATATCAGAGAGGTCGGGTGGGATGGAGCTCTACAGGCCCCTACAGCGCTACGTTGCGCTAAAGTGCTTGGATTGCTAGTGTACTGCTGCACTGTAACAGTATTTCTACAGCTTCTGCAGCCGCCGTTCTGTCAAGCTTCGATGCAGCTCCCACAGGGCTGGGAACAGACAAATGTTGAAGCGATGAATGGCGTACTGCAAGAATGGAATGCGTAGTGCCTGTAATAGTAGAAAACAAGATGGCAAGGGAAAACTTGGGAAAGGAAAGGAAAAGCAAAGACAAAGACAAAAGCAATGTTAAAGCCCCAGGGAAAAAAATATCAAACACTGAAGATAGTCATTGGTTTGCAGCTGGAAGGGTATCGAATAATTAGTAGTAGTCTTTTTGTAGAGACACAGTCAAGAATAGAAAATATATTTCAATTAAACTGACTTACTTTTGTAACTGGCTTTCAAAGACCTTTGACCATGATGTGATATTGCTTGATAATATTGTCTATCATTACAAATAGTAGAGTGGTAGAAACTTACTATATTTTAGAGGTACCAATTACATCTTCATAGCTCTATAGCTCCATAAGATTAATGAATTAAAAAAAAAAAATTTAAAAAAAAAAAGAGGTACCAAATTTGCAGATTAGCAAATTAGAAACTGTTATATCTACAATCTCATAGATGTAAAATTGGCGATCAAAGCATCAAACCACTTCAAGTTGCGGGCAAGTTGAAGCCAAAACAAAAGGACAATGGATTGTCATTGAGGCTATATGTACGAGTTTTGCCAGTTTCGTCATTGATATTCACGGCCTTGCACAGTTTGTACATACGGTATTCTTGACTCAAGTCATTGAATGGACTATAAGGAACATAGTCATATAGTGTCAATAACAACCCAAGGTTTATTATTTTGTACTTACGTAACCAACAGTTGAAAGTATATTCAATGTGGTAAAGTATTTTCTTTACAAGTTTTCGTTACATTACTCTCCATTACAAGGCCAGCCACGACTTCAATGATGTTCATTATATAGTTAGTTCTTATTTATCTAACTAGTCATTGTATTTTTACTTTTCTTATTCAGTACATAAGGCAAAAGATCTGGGGGTTGTACGTCGAAAAAGCTTTGTTAGTAACCCTAACTACACTGAGTAGCAGGACTGTTTTTCGCAAGATGACGAAGAAACAACACCAAATTTTCGATCAAGACTTACGGTAGTTTGAATCACGTGAAACACTCGCAGGGAGAAGACCTAGTGGGAAGTTTTCCCTGACGATGATATTCAAGGTCTAAATAGCTACGATATTATTCCTCGCATTTGTGCACCAGCTGGCGTCTTTGGAAAGCCTCAATTTCTGCTCATTGTTTACTTTTGGTTCTTAGCTGTACAACCAAAGCTTGGATATTGTTTTCTTTTCAATTGAAACTTGTTTACGCACACAAACTACCCAGCTTCGAGCGTCGCGTGGGCAACGCATTGAATTGCCCCGCGCACGCACACTGTTCATTACAGCGTAGTCTCAGTACTTAACCTGCCCTGTAGTGCCACCCATAGGCACCATAAATACAGTGCATGAGCACGGACGGAAGATTGTCCCTCCCCTCGTCCCAAGACTTGTCGTCAACATCGTCCTTCTAGGCCCTTTCGGTCAGGAATCCTACAAACAATTATAGAATATAGTCACAATCAGTTTAATAGAAGCCAATGTTGTTTACGAGCCCAGGCGGCGCAGCAGGCTGGTCGGGGGCTCAATATCATTCAATGTTGTTCTTGATTTATGTATGAATATGTATCATATATCAACACTAGTAGTACTACTACTTTTACGATCCGCCTGACAACTTCTAACGAACACTGATCATAGTGGTAAAGGATATTAACGTGAAACTATGGTCTATGCGACATAAATACCCCTGGGGAACGACTAATATCTATTGCTTGTGGTTTCTAGTTTCCAAACACATGTATCCCATGGCTGGCTTGCTCGCCTGCTTTCACGATATCTGTCTACTCAGGTACAATCTCAGGAACCAATCTCAGGTACAGAGAGACCTGCAGCAGCCAGATCTCACTCAACCTTCCACGAGGCCTGCCTATCTGCCTAGCCTTGTCCGTGGTTTTAAGTGCCTGCCGATGCTGATGCTGGTTATTATGTACTTCAGGCTGCTGTAGCCTAGGCAGGCCTCGGCTTGAAGGCCAATGTCAATCTTAGGCCCTGACGATCCATCTGTCGTTTGTCGTGCTTATCGGTTGTGTAAGAGAGAAGTCATTAGCCACCCTGGATCGTAAACCAATAAAAGTGATATGATATCATACATAGATTCCAATTTCTGGAATGCACGACGCCACATGTGACATATATGTGGAGCCATCATTATGTGGCGTCTGTTCCAGGGAGCTTGGACCAGTTGCTGCCTATTTTGGAGCGGTTTAAGTCAATCCTTCCATATGTATGTTCAATATCAAAATTATGAAAGCTTCATCACCAACAAGAAACTAACTTTTTTGTTTTTAAAAGTCGCCATCGTCATTTCATATTGCTTGTTTCCAGCCCATTACTTTGGTTCTCATTTCACGGCTTCTGGATCACCCTCGCATCATCATTCGGGCTATTGCTCTGCAATCTCGCCTTCATCTTCATCCTCTTTGCCGTATTGTCCTCCCTTGTATCGACTGTCTTAACGCAATCTCCAGCCCAACACTTTCCTTTTGGCTTTCCTTCGATATTCTAGCTTCATTCTGCTCCCTAGCCATGCTACGAAGTAGTCTCTGCAAGCACTTCCACATTAAATTTCCAGCTCCTAGCTCGCCCATGACCTAGAAATTGCTTGCTGGAAGCCCTGGCAGCGCACATTTTTTTCCCACATACCAGAAGCAGAAGCAATAAATACACACTGGCCCTAGCCAGACCAACCACCTCATCTTACACTATCTTAGTCAATCAATCAGAGTCGTTCCAGAAAGCTTGAGCCTGACTCAATATGGCGCCACCCGTAGAGCATATTCTCCAGCTTTCCGTCGCCAACGAAGAAGACTCCTTCGTTCTAATCCAAGCCGTGCAGACCGGTGCTCGTCCTCTAGACGTCAAGTTAGTCGGCACCGAAGGCGCTGAGGCCTATGGAACTGCCAGTATGCATCACTTGTTTCCAGTCTGCCAAAAGACACTTGTCTAACAGAAGTGCGTTATAGTTGATGGCGATCGAATTGCGGAACTCAAGTCCAAAAAGGCTTCAATCTCAGATGCTGAGTGGGCTTCCATCCTGACAAACGTCTTGACCCAGGAGCCGCTCCAAGACATCCAGGTCCAGGCCGAAGTGTCAGTTGGCTCTACAATCAGCCTAGTCATTCGTCGAAGCATCCAAGGTTACTCGGTACGTGCAGCATATTATACTCCCTGGTCTTCTTTGCCTCCCTGGTCCCAGCCTCCCCGACATTACACGGGCCAACAGCATGTTTGTATTCTGAAAAATTGTGCTTTTTGAGAGCTAACCCTATTGTTTGTCGCCCATTTATACAATGTAGACTCGTTTAGGCACAGTCACTTTGAAGCACTCAGAAGAAGGGATTGGTCTGATGGAATGGTGTCGTACTGCTGCATTGTCTTCGGCTCTATGTAAGGAGAAGTTGCAGATGTCAGCTCTAAATATTTCCGAGCTTGAGAAGACCATTAGTGGTTTAAAGTCTCAACTGACTGAGTTGATCGACGCCCGTTCTAAAGATGAAGAAATCATGCTCGTCAAGTTCCGTGATCTTCTCAACGAAAAGAAGCTCAAGATCCGACAACAACAACTGATAATTGCGGAATCCACGAATGCCATTGCTGCTGCAGTCTCAAAGTCTGCCTCTGAGGCTCAGATAGCAGAGGATAATGCTGCAAAGATCTCAGAACAGGAAGCACCTCAAAGACCAGCACGTAGAGGCGGCCGTGGCGGAAGAGGCCGAGGCGCCCGATCTGCGCAGCCATCTAGGCCGGCGAAGCGCAAGGCCGCTGCCCGCCAGACTCAGGAAGACTCGGACTCAGAGTCTGGATTTGAAGACATGGATCTTGACGCGAGAGTAAAGGCTGAGCCGGACACGGATTTGCAGGGCCTATCGGATTCAGAAGGCCAATTGACTGCGAACGAAGCTACGGCAAGCGATACTGGAAGTGACGACGACGATGCCCCGACCCGGGCTACTCGTACATCGACTCGCATAACGAGGGCAAAACCGACCAAGAAAGCGCCCGTCTCGGAAGAGGATACAGCAGACTCGGAAACCGGCGATGACGCCGATGTTGCCATGGGAGCTGGTGATCTAGACGATGCCGAGGAAGAAGAAGCTGTGCCGCCGCCACCCCGAGCGCTTCCGTTCTCTATCCGCAAGAAAACCCCGGAATCGCCCAGCCCTGACAACATGACGACGGATGACGACGATGACGATGAACTATAGACACACGTATATGTAATTTCGATCAATGGTACACTATTTATTCATTCGAGGCTATATGCACCCGTGAAACACTATTTGAGGGTGATGTTGCTCTGTTACACCTTGCTAGTGATCAGTCTAACTACGGTCATCGGCAGCGAACTTGCCCTTCCAGAAAGCGCGGTAATGGACGGTATTTCCGGCATCATTAATCTCCTTGATCTCATCCGGAGTCAGCGTAAAAGTCGGGACCTTGGCCAGAATATTCTTCAAGCGGTCCTCCTTCGCCGACGTAGTCAGCGCATTGACGCCCTGATCCAAGACCCAACGAAGGCCGATCTCTGACTCAGACACGGCATACTTCTTCGCCAAGCGCTCCCAGATAGGCTTAACAGGACCACCACCGGGGATCTCCGCGCTACGCGTGATAGGAACCAGCGGACCGTAGGCCTGCGTCAGGATACCGTTCTGCTTATGGAAGTCCAACAGACCGCCGTGCTGCAGATAGGCGTGGAACTCGATCTGGTTGACGGCGGGCTTGATGCGTGCAGTAGCTAGGACGGCTTCGAGATCGGCCTGCAGGTAGTTGCTGACGCCGATGGAGCGGACGAGGCCGGCATCGTGTAGGGATTCGATCTCGGCCCAGCGAGCCTGCAGCCTGGCTGGGTCACCGGCGGCGAAGAAGGGCTGGTGGATTAGGTATAGATCGACATAGTCAACGCCTAGCTTACGCAGAGAGGCGCGTAGGAATGGCTCGGCAGGTCCTGGGTCACTGGCGAGAAGCTTCGTCGTGATGAAGAGCTCGGAACGGGCGACGCCAGAGTCTTTGATGGCCTTGCCGAGCTCCTCCTCGTTGTTGTAGACTATGCGGCACCGTTAGGACATGGATCATAGAGAAGAAACTAAAATGTAGGACAGAGGAAACCGGTTACCCTCGGCGCCATCTAGATGCGTGAAGCCGGCTTTGATGGCGTTTACGGTGTATCGGACAGTGTCCTCGTCGATAGCGCCGGGCTGATATTTGAAGCGGGCAGATCCCAGACCGTAACCAATCTAAAGTAACATTCGACAGGTCAGCTGACTGTGAGATAATATGAGACGTCACAAAATAAGAATAAGGTGCTTACGGCGGGGATGGTCTTGCCATCGTTGAGTGTGAAAGGTTGCAGTGCGGACATTTCTATAAAACGTCACGATAGTCAAGTAACAAAATGAAGAAGATATCAAGATGAAATGAGAATGACAGAAAAAAAAGAAACCTACAACTCGACGTTCTGATCTTGCTTTCTTAGATAGTCTAATAGCCTGCTTCTTTACCTAATACGAAGTAAAAAAGGCCAGGAAGGCTCGGAGGTGGAATCACAAGATATCGTCATATAGCAGTTCTCTTGCTGTCGAATTCCCCGCCTAGAAGACCTTGAGCTAGTTGATATCCATTTCTAATCAGGCCTAAGTAGCTTCCAATGGAGCTACAAGCTGCCATAGGTAAAAGAAGAGCTAGATCGAATCCTACAGAGACGGAATTCTCTCTCGTTGACTTGGAAGGGCTTCTCCAAAGGCCGATAACGCTCCATGATTTTATTATCTTTTCAAGAACTAAATTAAAACAAGTACTTTGTGGCCAGGAAAATAATGTATTATATATTAATATGTAGCTTTATATAGCCGTGTTTAAACAGCTCGGCGTGCAGCTCGGAGACACTTTATACATTTTATTTCGTCTCTATACTTTTTTTCCTTTATATTCGGCCTTCGTATGTTCCGGCTGCCATTGTTTTAGCACTGTATTTTATCGGCATAGTACTTGATTAGTCATTCTACTCATTGTATCACAAAATTCTTATCCTCCGAGCGTCCGGCCTCCAACCCTTCGTTTTTATTAGTTTAGAACCAGTTCTCCAAGCGGTATTTTTCGTACTTTAATGAACCGATATATATAATTCTGCCTTCCCTCTCTTTGCTTAATATATAATATTAATTTCTTCTGTTCTCCATTTCACATGCTTTTTCACATTTTGCGCCATCGACCTTCGTCGCTGCCTCGATCCGTTTTCTATATCACGCGTCATAGCACTGTAACCCCAACCCCGCATCGAGTAACCCTAGCACGGCTTACACAACGACGCACAATCATGGCTTCTACAGCATCCCCAACAGACACGGGAGTTTCGATCACTGACTTACCCAAGTCGTGGGTCTTCACATCAAATCTCCCTGCCGACCCCAAATACCCTGATCCGAAGACATCAGACGCCACACCGCGCCACCAAATAGGTCCCCGCCAAGTAGTAAAATCGTTATTTAGCTATGTGCGTCCGGAACCTGTTGAGGATCCCGAGCTGCTTGCTGTTAGCCCAGCTGCTCTACTTACGCTAGGAATATCTGCACTCAGCGTCTCGGAGCCCGACTTCCTCAACACTGTGTCTGGAAATCTAGTGCAGGGATGGGACTCTGCGACACAGGAAGGGCCGGGTTATCCATGGGCTCAATGCTATGGTGGCTTCCAGTTCGGATCATGGGCAGGCCAACTCGGCGATGGGCGAGCCATCTCACTTTTCGAGACGACAAATCCGGCAACTGGTATACGCTATGAACTGCAACTAAAGGGTGCTGGACTGACGCCGTACTCACGTTTCGCCGATGGCAAGGCCGTGCTGCGCTCCAGTATCCGCGAGTTTGTAGCAAGCGAAGCTCTCCACGCCCTAGGCATTGAGACCACACGTGCGCTTTCACTGACACGACTCCCTAATGTGCAGGCTCTCCGTGAGTCCTTCGAACCGTGTGGCATCGTCTTGCGTTTTGCGCCAAGTTGGATCCGTATAGGTACCTTTGATCTACTGCGTGTCCGGCGTGATTTCGAGACGCTACGTACTCTGGCAGAGTACGTAGCCGAGCATGTTTACGGCGGCTGGGATAAACTTCCGGGACGCCTACAGGATTCTAGTGCACCTAGTGCTTATCCACTCGAAGCACCTCGGGTCGGTATTGCGCGTGACGCCATTGAGGGCCCTGAGGCTACACAGGAGAACCGATTCACACGGCTCTACCGCGCCATTGTGCGGAAAAGTGCAATTACCAGTGCTTCATGTCAGGTCTACGGCTTCATGAACGGTGTGCTGAACACGGATAACACGTCCATCCTGGGACTCAGCATGGACTACGGCCCGTTTGCCTTTATGGACACATTCGATCCGGCATATACACCCAATCATGACGATGATACATTACGCTACAGCTACCGCAACCAGCCGTCCATCATATGGTGGAACTTGACGAGGTTAGGCGAGGATCTTGGCCATTTCATGGGAGCTGGCGCTGCGGTAGACCAGCCTGATATGTGCTCGCATGAAGACTTTGCCAAAAACGAGAGTACAATAATTCCCCGAGCTGAGGCTCTGATTGCCCAGGCTGGCGAGGAGTACAAGGCTGTATTCACGGCTGAATACAGCCGGCTATTACTCCGTCGTCTCGGCGTACTTCACAGTGCATCCAATGACATCGATGGGTTTATTCCTGAAGCATTGGATGCCATCATAGACTGTAAACTCGACTTCCATGGATTCTTCCGTACCCTTAGCAGCGTGCGAGCTTCTGAGCTCACCCCCGACGGCGGTATTCCACC
Organism: Davidsoniella eucalypti; assembly: GCA_004009845.1. Classification (NCBI taxonomy): domain Eukaryota; kingdom Fungi; phylum Ascomycota; class Sordariomycetes; order Microascales; family Ceratocystidaceae; genus Davidsoniella; species Davidsoniella eucalypti. Next base: position 563,327 of record RMBW01000002.1, on the reverse strand, counting down.
AGAAGTTGTACGCACGCTCTTCTCTGTGAACCCTCAAGCCCCAGAAGCCGCAGTACAGACATTTGCTGCATGGCTAGAAAAATGGCGGCTACGTGTAACAAACGACTGGCCTGGCTCTAACGGCGACACTGAGCGTGAAGCAACTATGAAGAAAGTTAACCCCAAGTTCGTGGCTCGTGGGTGGATTCTGGCCGAGGTTATCCGGCGAGTTCAGGTTGACGGCGACAGGGACGTCTTGCGGCGGGTGATGCATATGGCTTTGCATCCATTCGAAGATGAATGGTCTGGAAAGGTTTTTGATGGTGAAGTCTATCATGGAAACACTGCTGAAGAAGAACGTTGGACAGGGCCAGTTCCAGCTACGGAAGTCGGGATTCAGTGTAGCTGCAGTTCGTGATTTTGCTGTGTAACTGGACAGTACAGTGATTAGTGTACATGATTACGAAATCTATCGATACTCACCAGAGGATTAAACAAACAAAGTCATAGGAAATAGTGAGACAGAAATGCAACAAAAAGCATACGATAGTAGTAGTAGTAATACCCCATCGACGTAGCTCAATGTTCCCGACACCGATATATCATTCGATTGCCGCCTGGATGCCGGAAGACATCTAGCTTTTTTATCTACCAGGCTATTGAACTAATCATCAGCCTAGATATATGTATATATGCGGGCTTACACACAACTTGATCAAATCACGGGCGAAGAAAGAAAAAAACAAAAGAAAGTTGAAATGAAGAAGGGCAAGAAACATAGTAAACTCTAACATGTAGTTCTATAACTATATGTGGTAATAATTGTCTCTACTAGAGGCTCAGACTCGGCTATATTAGTATATTTGAACTTCACGTCGCACAAGCCTGGCAACAAACGAGCTTGTAACAAAGAAAGGGCAAGAATAACATCATAGTTGAATAAAGCACCATGATGAACCAAGGTCTACGAACTAGATATAGTACATTTGGTGTTCACTTCGCCATAAAAAATGAGATGGAAAGGAGCTAAACGTGCCGTTCTGCAGCAGCTGCAGCTTTGAATCCGCAATGAGATGGCTTATTAATCCCAGTGATATCAAGTGCTTTTCATTTTCATATCTTCGTAACTCCGAATCTAGCACCGGCGAGTCTACATGAATAATGATACTGACTATCTTTCAATTTGCTGTCTGAACGGTTATCTCCAAAGTTAATGTAGATAGATGTATGAGGCCGCTTTAGGTGTAATTACTGTAAATATCTTAGTTAAATGTTATGGATAATTTGCAACTTGTATTTGACACTTTGCCAGCTGGCAGCTCTAGTTGCAAGCCTGAGATACGAAAAGAGTAAGTGTCATAACATTATTATCTTGTAACATGAAGTATCTTTTTTGTTCCCCCAGTCAATTTGCAGTCATACTCGGAGAAAGGGCAGCTCGTCTTGTATCGCCTTATATATACTAACTTTTACTATATGTACACTACAACCTCCCATCATGTTCTTCATGCTAACCTGAACAACAAAGATTGTTCCCACTAAAGCCCAGAGCTAAAGAAGTCTCTAGAGACATTTTCGTCGCCATTTGTCCTTGTTCATCTGTCGTTGTCCAAAAAAGAAAGCATAATTCAAGGGTCGATTCCACCTAAGCGGAGCCGCAATTTTAGAATAGAAACAACCCCAAAAAGAAGGAATGCGGCTCAAGGCTTATCATTATACGCTAATAGACCCATTTCACGTGATCGGAGACGATGTCGGGGCGATCTTCTTCTTATATGGAGCCCTTATCCATCTTCTAGGACAAGGGCGGATCGTTTAAAGATGTAATAAATACCAATGAACAAAGTTTAAGCTTGGAAGTTGGGTATTAAAAATATAACGAGAAGGAAAGGAGAAAGAGGTTTAGAAAGAAAAAAGGTCGAAAGGATGAGGAAAGAAATCATGTTTGAGCGTGGTGGATGACAGAATTAATTACCACTTTTTTCATTTTCTCTCTGAAAACTTGTTTTTTTGTTCTGATTCTTTTTGGAGAAAATAGAAAATTAAATGTCTGGTGTGGAATGATTTTCTGCTGAAGCCTAAATTCTGTCTGTGGTTCGTTTCGTTCTGTTGGTACGATCTTCATCTCGACGAGCATCATCGTTTGCCCGCCTTCTCTGTTCTGTTTGTTTCTTTGTCTTCTGCTTATCCGATGGAAAGAGTCAACTGTGATCTCCTTAAGAAAATTCACCCAAATCCAAGCACTTGTTGGTTGCTATCGACTGGCCATTGCCGGCAAAAGGGAGAGAAAATCATGCAATGTGGGAAACAAATAATTAAAAAAAAACGCCATAGAGGGTAGACGCCCTATGCGCCATACGCAATCTGGCCGTGAGGCTTGTCCTCATCCATGCCCGGAGCCATAAAGTTGGTCTTGTTGTTGCCTGTGGCCTTCGCCGCCGAGCAGCGAGCCATCGTTGGGGAACTAAACATGGCGCAAAAGTCAGCAACTGAATCCATCATCACCATAATCGTCGTACGAAATAAGCGGTTTACATACCTCCGAGAAATCACATCGGTGAAGTAAAAGTTCTCAATAGTCTTCTTCAACGGCGCGTCCGTTGCCTTCGAGCCACGGTTGGCGTCAATCAGCTGCACTTTACTCAACGCGCTGACTGAAGTTGGCTCGACAACATCATACGAGACTAGCGCGGGGCTGATCTCGGCCATACGCTCACGGAGAACAGCCAGGTCGTCGTATGGCAGAGGCGCACCCAGGAACTCCGAAGCTGCGCGGATAATCTTCCAATCTGTGCGAGAACCACCCGGTAGAGATACAGCAGCACGAGTCATCTGGACACGACCCTCGGTGTTGACATATGTTCCTGCCTTCTCCGTGTACGCGGCGCCGGGGAGAATGATGTCGGCAATCTGCGCTCCACGGTCACCGTGATGACCCTGGTAAACGATGAACGCATCCTTCGGTATATCGGCATCGACAACCTCATCGGCTCCCAGCAGCCACACAAACTTGGGCTTGGTCTTGGCAACCTCTTCCGAGGGAGGAACAAAGCCAACTTCATAGGCACCGGCGCGAGACGCCTCGCGCTGTAAAACGTTGTAGCCGTTCCATTCGAGAGTACTGAAGTTCGATGCGTGTTTGTCGACAAACTGGGCAACAGTCTCATAGAAAGCCTTGGCATCAGCATGGTCCGTAACCGCTGAGCCAACAATAACCATGGGACGCTTAGCAGCAGCCAGCTTCTTACCAAAGGATCCCAAAAGCGCCGTCTTCAAAGCAGCATGGTCAACACCTAGGTGTTCAAACTCGAAGGTCGAATCCCATGGTTCACCAACAACACCGATCTCAAGATCAGAGCGCAGCCATTGCTTGCGAATGCGAGCGTTGAGGACAGCAGCTTCATGGCGAGTGTTGCTGCCGATGATCAGGATAGCATCGGCCTCCTCGATACCGGCAATTTTAGAGTTGAAGCTGTAGTTGGAGCGAACATCAACACCGTGAGCGACGGGCTTGCGACCAGCTTCTACATCCAAGGCGACATTTTCAGAACCAAGCTTATTGACGAGATCCTTCATGGCAACGAGAGATTCGACCTCGGTCAAGGAACCGGCGATAGCCTTGAATTCGTTTCCTTTGGGTGCGATGTGGCGGAAAGCGGCGGCGATTTCGGTCATGGCCTGCTCCCAGTCAACAGGCTCAAATTTTCCGGCACGGCGAACAAGAGGAATTGTCAAGCGTTGAGTTTTGAGACCGTCGCAAGAGAAACGAGATTTATCGTTGATCCACTCTTCGTTGACGTCATCGTTAAGGCGAGGTAGAACACGCATGACCTCGAGGCCGCGGGTGTCGATACGGACATTAGAACCTAGACCGTCATGTACATCGATTGATTCGGTGTGCTTTAGCTCCCAAGGACGAGCCTTAAAAGCGTATGGTTTTGAGGTGAGGGCACCAACAGGGCATAGATCGATCACGTTTCCGGACATCTCCGAGTCGAGAGTCTGTTCAAGGTAAGTACCAATTTGAATATCACCTCCACGGCCAAAAGAGCCCATCTCGGGAGCACCGGCAACATCGTTGGCGAAACGCACACAACGAGTGCAATGAATGCAGCGGTTCATCGAGGTCTTGATCAAAGGACCAATGTTCTTGTCTTCAACGGCACGTTTGCCGCCAATCTCGTGGAAGCGGCCGCGATCAGCGCCGTATCTCATGCTCTGGTCCTGGAGATCACATTCACCACCTTGGTCACAGATTGGGCAGTCCAGTGGGTGGTTGGCCAACAGGAACTCCATCACACCCTCGCGCGCCTTGTGTGTTAGAGGCGAATTGGTCTTGACAACCATGCCGGGCGCGACAGGCCAAGCACAGGATGCAACTGGCTTCGGTGCCCGCTCGACCTCTACCAAACACATACGACAGTTACCGGCAATGGCGAGTTTCCTATAAACAGAAAGAGGGAAGTCAGGGTCTCGGGTTCTCGAATTAGACTGTACATCTAGCATATATCAATGATCGGTTGACTTGGGTCGGGTCTCTTACTCGTGGTAGCAGTATCTAAGGGTTCTGTTAGCTTCAAGTCTATGAATACAAATCCCGGCAGGGTCCGTCTAGCAACGACGCTAGTTCCTACATACCTGGGGACAGTGGCTCCGGCCTTTTCGCAAGCCTGGATAAGCGAAGAACCGGCTGTTTACAAGTCGTTAAAACCTCGAGCTACTAATGAATAGGGCCAATGGCTGGCGTTGGGGCTTCAATGGCCTACCTTCGATCGATACCTTCTTGCCGTCTGTACGCGGAAACAAGAATTGCTGTTAGCAGAGGTCTCTCGCCTCGAGTCGGCCGCTGGTCATCTATACGTACCAATTGTGAGCTCCACTTCGGCCTGGCGCTGGGCAGTGCTCGAGAAGGCCCTTGAAGCTGTCCTAGAGGCATTGGTGGTCGTCCGCCAAGCGGAACGGGCAAGCGTCTGCCGCAACATCGTGATGTAGTAATTGTTTTTTTGTGTTGCGAAGGGAGGGGAACAACAGGGCTGCTGCAGGCCTTGCTTGATGGTCGAGCAGATGGCAATTGATGCCCTTCTTATATCTAATAGTGACTGTAGATGTGTATAGGCTGCTTGGAACAAGAGCCCAGTTCGACCGGCTCGTAGCAATTGGCGTCTTTATGGATATCGTAAGGTTGATTATCGGGCTTTTGTTCACAAAGCGTCTTTTTGCTTTGCTTCTTAGGCCAAAGGGATTCAATCAATAGGCTCACCAAAATAAGACCGGCTGAATTACGGCTTCTGTGATTGGCTAACCCCGACTTTTTCCAGGTGCCTGAGGCAAAAAATGACCCCGTACCGATGGTGCTTATGTAATCTCTCAGGCTGGTCCACTTTAAACCGTGAAGACCTTTTCTTCGCGCAGAGCCGCTCTTCTATTTCACTTTTGTTTTCTTCTTTTTCTCCCTCATTGTACACGGTCGCTTTATTGTAGGAGTACTTGCTACGTATTTCTCACGCTCTTCCGAGCTGCCAGAATCTCGTCCCATCAAGTCCTTCTCTATCTTGCGTCCAAGAGGAAGAAAACAGACACCGGTTATGGAAGCAGGGTAGAAGACATCAAAGTACTCAATAACCTTCGCCTCTTACCGCCGGTAGTTACAACCCATCACGAGCAACTTGTTTATGTTTTGCTTATTTATCTGAATGTCTGGTGAAGATGGTGCATTAGTGTTGTACAGTGTATGTCTTTTATTAGTATAAACCAGCCATGTGCAATTTTTCCAAGACATGATGTCAAATTCTTTTCTTCACACTTGCACCAAGCGACGTAGACATTAGGATAAATTTACATGAATATAAATATATTGTATGTGGCTACATATAAAAAACCCTTACTGAAAACGGAACCTGATACATACCAACAATGTATCTAAGATGTGTCTTTCATAGGCGTATCTTCTCCCTTTGATGCCTTCTGTGCATCTCGCATCTTTGCTTCTCGCATCTGGGTTGTCCAGTCCCCTTTGAAATTGTGCATGTGCTGGTTGAAGCCGTTCAGTTGGCTGATTGACTTCTCGGCCAGGATAAGAACAGTTTTCGCGCATCTCTCACGAGGCGTCAGATCGGATTCCAGCTTGATCTCAACGTTTGGCACAATAACGAGATTTTTTGTAGTCCTGCCTACTGTTGCAATTGTGCGCATTGAGATGACTAGTGAGTTATAGTCGCTTTCTGTGAGGCCAGCCTGTGAAATTGTTGGAGTGGTAGAATCGTGTTCATTTTTCCTGGTTGCCTCCATCACCGTCTCCAAGTCTTGTTGCGTCACTTCCAGCATATTTCCTCGGACAAGTTCGGTGTACGATTGAAATTTCAATACACCGGCTTTGACAAGTGCTACTTCTGAGGGATAGTCGTCGATTGGTGCAGTGAGATCTTCTGAGATTGGTATGAAGATGCTGGATGACATTGATGTCAAGTCTGGCTCTTCCCGCAGCGGTGCTGGAACATCACGTTGGTGTAATGACACATTATTAACGGTGGGCGGTTGGTTCATGGCGCGAACTGGACGGGGCGGTATGTGTGCAAATGTGATCGATGGTGATGAATATTAGTAGATTACTAAATGAAAACATTATTGGAAGGCAAAAATGTCAAAGTAAGTTTTGCTTAAGTAGGGTTCGTGTAACCCTAACATGTAGGATACAAAATTTCACGTCTCAATTATTATGTACACTGTTTGTACTACAACTAAGCCGAATCATGACTGTTTAGGATAAGTGATCGATCACTTGAAAGGATTAACAAAAACTCATGATAAATGACATGTCAGAGGGCCTAATAAATGCCAAATAGCCTAGGATACCCTATGCTGAAGGCCGATGAAATCTATGTCTTTCGGGGGCCTGATATACTAACTGCCATCCCTGGTATGTACTATGCTTGATTTGAGTTGGATACCTCTTAGTCTCAGACGTCTGACCCGATTGACTCACCGGAGACTGTACATGATTATGTACCTGGATCTATACCGATGTCCGTAGTAGAATTTTCCACGCCGCCTCAAGTCGAGTCAAATTCTTATATTCTTGGTTTACGTGGCACAGTCGAAAACTTTGTATGACCACACGACCCCAAACACTTGAACCAATTTTGTCCACCAAGAAATCTTAGAATCAATTTATGACAAGAATATTTTTTTTAGCTCTTAAACCTTTGAAATAAGGCCCATATTGCAAGGTGAAGTATCCTGCTACTATCTACAACATCTGGGAGATCCAGGGTTTCCTTCTATCAATACTATGGGGTCGGTGCCATTGACATATTGTTGAGTCCTGCAGAGCCTCGTAGCCCGGATGATATTCATCATATCATGACTTCATTGCAGTTTTCATTTCATCGAGCCATTTCCCTATGTCTGTTGAACTTAGGAATGCTACTTCCAAAGCCATCTCTTATGGCTACTTTGTCTCGCCACTATCCAATCATATTCGAAATGAAATCATCATCGTTCCCCTGATGATCCAATGAATGGTTCTATCTATCTATAAAGAATTTAGAAGATTTTTACACAAAGCTAAAGCGCCATTATTATTCGGAATCTTCACAACAAACGGCCGGCTTCAATCCAACCGTACAGGAAACAAGCTCATAGCATTAAACTTTTATCTTTAGGTGTCATTTAGAAGGATATTTCGGCCATGATGTCTTCAAAGAGTCAAGCCACTTTTGTTTAAGTTTCAAATATCTGAGTATAAATGTATAAAAGTCTTGAATGAAGCTACCTAAACGTAATTCCAAAACTTATACATGCAACAACGGAAATTGGGTTGGTACGAAAGTTGAGCTAGGTATTTGATCATGATTATGTCTATATGGACAACAACCAGTTGTAGTTCACATGAATGTCCTCTTTCTTCAGTTCTCATGATGGCCATCCAGCATAGCAAGATAAGCTCTACTTTTGATCTTGCCTTATTATTAGAAAGAAAATCAATCTCACATTCCGTCTTCTGTAGAAATGAATTTCAATATTCATGATATGTTATCAGAAATATAGTTAACATCTTATCAGCTACATTTCAGTATGATAACTTGGGTTTGCTCCAACCCTAATAAACCTCAAGTTTGAGATGACCAAATATGGCACTAATTATGCTGGTATATCTAAAGTCCAACTTTTCCATTGGTAGTCTCATTTTTGGATTGGTGTGCTTATTCACAAAATGTATCCAAAATTATAATGAACTAGCAAATTAAATATTTGGATAAAATTATGGTCTATATATGTATAAACGTATGCTTTGAAATGTGCTGTGATACCGAGAAATAAATGGTTAAAAAAGATTTGTAGAAAAGACCGAAGGCTAGTAGTGTATAGAGATAAAGACAAAATGATGCTGAATATGATATTATAAGTTCATCGGGATGGCAACACTTTGCTGACATATTCTCGAGCCAGACGGAATATACTCTTGACGAGATCTTCAAGCCTTTGGTCGCCTCTTCGGCGCATCCAGATAAGGACCAGGGACAACACGACGAGATCAGCGGCTACATGCTTTGCAATCAGCCAAATAAACCATTCTGACCAGGCTCTGATAGTTAAAGCTTTACGGTGACGCCACTCTTGAGCCGTAGAGATTTGTTCCCGCAGTGCTGCGACTTCCGTCGAGACCTTGACGAGCGCCTTTTCGACCCGCCGTGTCCAACGTCCTTCATGAACCGAGGCATCGTCAGCATCGTCATCGTCGTCAAATTCGTCTTCGTAGGCTAGCCGTCGCACCGATTCGCGCTCGGCTTCGTCGACTTCGCTCATTGGCCGAAGGACTTTAAGAGGACTCGGTTCGGCAGACTTTAGAGGGGTTTCGCTGTTGGGTATTGGGGCCGATTCGTCGAGGGGGGCAGAGCCGGCAACGCTTGGTGCATTATTCTTGACTTGGTCCCATACAAACTCTAGCTCGGAGACTAGTTCTTGGCCTGCGCTACGATGAGTGTTAGTCGACGACAACAAAGCCATGTAAGTGATATGCACGGGAGGCTTACTCAGTTGTTGCATAGCGGTGTAGTATCTCAATGAGACATTCAACGTATGCCCTCTTTGCCTGTGTCCGTGATTGTCCTCGCTGCTCACTCCAAGAATCCCATTTGCTTTGTTCGCTAGCTAACTCTTGTGCAGTGAGCCCGACGGCATTGTTTGGCCGATCCATAACGCCGTCAACATCGCCCTCCATTGCCTGTTTATAAAGCCCATAAAGTCGCAATCGGTCGCTAACGGGAGGCTTTTTCGAGCCGGTTTTGGGCATTAACCGCAATGCGCGGAGCGCATGCACAAAGACTCGGTCTATTGCGGTCGCAAAGCATAAATGTTAGTAACCAATGGCCGGTATGTTTGTATATTTCCGAGACGGCATCTTTTAACATACCGATAGAGTCGGCCATTATAATATGGCCAAGAGCGAAGATGCGCTGTCCGACTTTGGGAGTGCTTATAGACGGAACTGAGGTTGTGCCTGGGCCAGCTGCGTATGCTGTAACTAGCTGTAAAGAGGAAACCCGACTATATATGCTATGTCACCGCACACCACGTCAATCGGCCGAAATATAAAGCTGTGCTCGAGCTATGCAACTCTAGACTATAGGCCAGCAACCGGCTATTAGACTATCTGCAGTACAGCAAGCCCTGCCGTGACCAAGCTGTGCTGACCCAAAAGAACCCCAAAAGAAATGCTGTGGATGATATTTGCGACGCGGTTTCCCTTCTCTGCCGCGGACCTGCATGCAGCTGATTGTTTGATGCGCCAAATAACGTATGTGGAGGGTTGTAGTCTTTGGCCGGATGAGGGCGATATATACAACTAGACAAAAACAACCGATGCAGTGGGCTGATGAGATAGAAAAATATATGGCATGAGATTGGGGGAGGGGGGGTTAGAATAGGCTGTCGAGCCTAAATTCACAAGATGTATCTGTCGTTCGGTTCGAGACCAGTTGGAGTTCATTTTGCCGTGCCTGGCTTCCATTGTCCAGGTTCTTTTTTTTGTTGCCGCGGTACAAAAAAAAGAAAAGAAAAAGCTGAGCCGAAGACAATAAAAAGCACATGGGTCACTAATTGTTAAGGGTTGCAGCAGTGCTGGCAGACTAATTAGGAACATTGTTTTGACTACTGTTGCGACTAAAGGTGATGGTAATAGTGGGGCACGGTGCGAACAATAAAAGCCAATTTTGTGGGCTTTTGCAGACAACCGACAGAGGTAGTTTCCGTACTCGGCTTGCAAACACAGAACGGCATTGTCAAGCGGAACATTATGGCATGGCTAATTGCACCAACCTATTATGGTGATTTATGGTCACGTGAGAAAACGGTGTATATATGAGGTGGTAAATGTATAGTGTTGTGAGGATGGTGATGCTTAATATGATTCAACAGACTCTGCAATCTTGGTGGCTTCCGCGTTGGAAGCAGAGACACGTGCCTCGATGAAAGCTCGCTTCTTAGCATGATATTGCTTCATGAGCTTTGAGCTTTCTAAAGCCTGCAACGCTGCTTTCTGTCCAGCCTCTTTCTTCGATAGTGCCGTAGCCATTCCAATCATCTTGTCCGTCTCGCCCCAGCCCGTAAGATAGACACCAACAGAATATAGTGGCAAGTTGCTCCCCTTTTCCTTCTTCTTACAGTTGAGGTCCTTATACTGAAGGAGAACGCCGGGAACTTGAATGTGGTTGGCTAACCGAGTCTTGGCGCCGAGTTTAGCATCGACGCCACCCTCTCCAAGCTCTTGCGCACCAGCTACGGCGGTTCTTGCTAGGTCCCGGAGCTGTTTATCGAGAGTCCGCGCCCAAAGAAGTTTCAGCCACTGGGAAACACGAGCAACACCGTATTCAGGACTGGAGAGAACGACTGCAGCAACAAAGGCCTCTAGCATATCGCCTTGGACCTTGATAGTCTCCTTGTCGCTATCAGGCACCCGCGACAATGTGGCTTTAGAACGCTCGGGGGGGACGCGTGCGTACCGACCTAGATCATATTCCCGAAAATAACTCGCAAGAGTTGCGTTCTTTACTAGAGATTCTCGGATCTGCGCACAGCGACCTGTGGATATTGAGCCAAAGGTTTGGAAGATAAACGCGGATGACAGTACATAAAGGTAGGCATCACCCACCCATTCCAGTCTCTCGTATGACAGAGACTTGCCATTCCGACTGAAAGCTGCGTGCGTAAAGGCAGCCGTCATTAGGTCCTGATTGACTTCCGGCAGTGGTGGTAGTTGGGGTCGAATGTCTTCGGTAGACCAACCAGTGGTGAGATAATACCAAGGAGCTTCTATCCCCTTCTTGCTTGAAGTATCATTTGATGAAGGTGTTTTTTGGGATACATCGTCTTTGACAATCTCACTAGCTGCCTCTACAGAGCCAACAGCTTTCACCTCTGATTCGGGGTTGGGAGTTGAGTCTGTTTCTGTTGACAGATTGTCTATTTTTGTACCAACCTCTTTTTGCTGAATATGAGGTATATGTATTAGTTACTGTATAATATGATATATGATCATTATAACGTACTTCATTACGACTCAGTTTTGATGAGCTTGCAAGAATCTTGAGAGCAGGGAGAATTTCATTAACCAAATTGGCTAGATTCTTTTCATGGCGGCTTCTTTTGCCAGTGTCGCTCTTCAGCGCTTGGAGATACTCAATGAGCCCGTCAGAATGCTCCAGAATAGTACTGATCGCATCTTTTGTCTGCTCCTTGGAGCGCTTACTTGAATCATTAGCTTCTAGTTCGCCATCGGCAAATTCTTCCCGTGATCGTTTAGTCATTATACGGTGATATGTCGTCTATGCAATTTGCGGTGATTTTTTGTAAAATGTAGAACAAAAAAACCTAATTTAATGTTTCCAGGCGCACATGTTTCCTCTGTAAAATTTCAGGCACTTGAATTCGCAAGCTAAACATTATGCGCTAAGTTTTTGCATAGCAACAAGATCCATCGCGACAGCGCCACATTTTCGGTGGCTGACGTAAATGTGGCGTCACAAAGCGATCCCTAAAATTGCTCCACCTTCAACATCGTCAGATCGCTAAAGTTTCGTGTCACGATTGGTTATCTTAACGTCCGAAAGGGGCTATCAATCACAGAATCCAGACAAAATGAGTGTCCCTCGTGCGAGATTGCTAGATCTCATGAAGGTGAGATATTCTCCAAGCTAATACATAATCTCTGAGTTGCCGGCTAACATTATCAGACACAATGCTCTGTCTTCTCTACCACCTATAACCCGGATGGTATCCGTCTCGGTAACAAAGTCCTTCGTCAACGTCTTCGTGGTCCCGCATTGGTCGATTATTACCCTCGCAAGGAGGCTACGATCAGGGATGTCCGTCAAATGTTTGGTCCTCATATCTATGCATGGGATCAGAAGGAGCTTGACCGTTTAGAAAACCTTGACCTGTATGTCTTCATTATCATCGTAATACGTTTCTCAAATCACTAACCTTCATATAGTCTCCATGGTCGTGGTAAAGGCGCCCCCAAGAAGAAGAGAGATGCCCCAAGTAAGTTGTTCGTTGCTTCCATACCTTTCACTACCTTTACTAACTGGGTACCTAGCTGCCGCCGACCTCAAGAAGAAGAGAAAATAGCCGTTATTATTCTTACTTCCTGTACATTATTCAATGCCATCTCGGACCGGAGTTCTGTTCTGTATCATTATCAATTTACTATTCATTATACAATACCTCTTTGCTTCTATGACTGTCTTGATATTTCTACCGTACCTAATATGGCTTCACAGCTATACATACGACTTATTAGTCGCCTAGCCAGTAACCGATGTGTCGTCGCTTTTCATGCTCATTTGCTTTTGCATTCCGTTTAAGGAAGGAACGAGCCATCGACCCATAAATTCCGTTTGTAATATATCTTGTGAGTCAACTCCTAGATTAGTGAAATATAGACTAAGTGGGAATATAAATGTTTGCTTGCAAAGAAGAGAAAAAGATGTTGTTGCCTGGTATAGACGAATCTTGGTGCCTAGGGAAAAAGTATAAATAGGGCTCGATGTCCTCATTTCTCATGTAGAAACCTCTCCTCTTACACTATCACTCTATTCTGCAACCGAAGTCATCCAGCCATGACTTCAAAGCAACAGTCAAAGCGTTCTGTGCGCAGCTCTCCGAGGCTGCGCACACTATCCAGTGGTGCTCGTGTGGCCAAGGCCACCACCAGCAAGGTGAGTCTATTCTTCGGGTCTTTTCTTTCAAGTTCCTATATCCATCTTCATATCATCTATCAAAGCCATTATTGCCTTCATTTCATCTACTACCCAATCGTCTACTCAAGACCTTATATCATCGACTTAGAATTCTGCCTGTCTAGTCATCTAGTAACTAGGCATACTTGATGATTATCCCTTCTATCTCAAAGTGCTAGCAAGTGCTAAGTAACTAAGGAGAAATCTCTTTCACAGCTTCCTTTCTCTATCACATATCGATTCTGAAGTCATGTGTCTTTACTTAAAATCACTATGATTAGAAGGCTCTATTTGTTGATAGTTTAGCCTTGATGCTTTCATTTATATGCTATATCTAAGCAAATCGAGCATCGAGTACAAAGTCCTATTACCGGTTGACATTGTATGTCACTTGGCTTTATCTGACTTAAATAGCATGTTTGTCACCCAGTTTTGCATATCTTGGGCGTACTAGCCTATGACCACAAAATGCCCAGTCTTTCTTTTTCGGTTTGTCGTCCACCGTGTTGAGGACTGGCTATTTTACACTTCTCTTCTCGGCGATTGCACCTCCATATCTCCCTTCCTCAGTCAGCCACACTTGCTCGTGATCTGAATAACTTCAGGGCTGAGTTGAAGCTCAGAATAGGAAGGGACTCACAACACACAGCGCTAATTGGTACATACATATGTTGCCTAAGGCTGAATGGGCTTGTTGACGCCTTCACTTCGCAGTTGCCGTTCTCCAATGTTGATTTGTTGTGGGAGGCCATCTAGCCCTAGAGGCTATTTAAGCTGGGAAATCTTTTCAAAACTTGTTTTTTCATTTTTCATCTCTCCCATCGCCATCATCCATTCTCTTCACTCTCCAACACTTTTCGTTTCATCTGCATCCAAATTTCATCCACAAACACTTTTCCATCCTCAGTTGTGTTGATTGTCGACATGCTCACTTTCAATACACAGAGTCGTGCTACCTCTGGCTCTCGCGCAGTTGGTAGCAGCTCCCCTCATCGACCTGGTTCTCCTATCAATCGCAACATCACATCCGTGCCCCGTTTCCAGAACCTTTCTCTCCAGGAGAACCATAGATCTTCCGCTAGCAAGCAGGCTCCTGTGAGAAACTAAAACTAGTTCAAGTGCGCTAAAATTTGGTTACTAACATTTCATCTCACATAAAGATCGTCACCGTTGCCTTGCCCCGTTCCATCCGTCCTGACACTCGTCAAGTAAGTTTAGATCATTTTACGCACCAGATATAATCACCTTGCTAACACCTTTTAGACACTTTCTGAAAAGACTGCCAGTGAGCTGAGCACCGAAAGAGGTGTCGATATGCTTCTTGCCCGCCTAACAGAGCAAGAGAAATTCCTCAAGCAGAAGCACGAAAACCTCATGGCTCAGCCTGAAGAAAAGTCCCGCGGCGTTCACGCCACCAGCAGCAATGATAACAACAACAAACCTGTCGACAAAAGTCCTTCTGACTCTAGCAAGAGCGTGGAGAGCAATGTTAGCCGCCCCGACCAGCATCAACCTCTCGCTAACATTTCTAATGTCCAACAGCGCGGCCAGCTAGATGAGGTCTCCAAGCTTCGCATGCAACTTGCCAAAGCCCAGGCTACCATCAACAATATGCACCATCAGACCATCCAGAAGGGTTTTCTACCCCAAGTGATGCACCCGATGCCTCCGAACATGGTTCCTGTCCCGATCCCTATGCCCGACAATGTCCCCGGAGCTCCCGTTCTAGGCCCCAACTCTCTCCCACAGCAGTGGGCTCCGGTGGGACAAGGACATGTTCATCCATCATCTGATCACTCTCACAGGTTCGCGGGCCACGCTGATCATGACATTTGGGCCACTCACCCTGCCCAGAACACCATGCCTGAAGTTGCCCCACAAGTCTATGACAGTGGTACTAACTGGCCCGCTTCTCGTAACATCCCGGATTATCTAGGTCTTCATAACCAGAACCTACCCGCACCGGGCGATATCTCCTCTATGGGTCCCTCTCTTGGCGATCGTCTTGTAATGGGCGATGCCATTAACCGTCGTAGTCGCCGCGGTCCTATGGCTCGCTTTGATCAGCATAGCTCTCCTGTCCCCGTTGCTGCTCCTAGTAACAATGCCACGAACGTTATGCCTATTCAATTCGACCATTTCATGGGTCCCAACAGCGGCTTTTACGACCCGCAGGCTGTAGGCTATCATGCTAACGCTGAAGGTTCCACCATGCCCTCATTTCCTAACTATCCACCGCCAAACATGGGAGAGATCAGCAACTTCGCGCCTGTTCCTATGACGATCAACAACAATACGGTAAATCCTTGTTTGATAACTTTTTGATTTCATGTCTTTACTAACACTGAATATCAGGATGCTACTAAGAACGAGCTCAACCATAGTGAGCCTCTTAACTACCGTCGTTTACTTGATCGCAACGTCACATGCAACTAGAAGTTCATTGTTGACAAGATCATTCAGCATAACGATCAACAAGCATCTATTTTCCTACAGCAAAAACTAAAGCTCGGTACATCTGTTCAAAAGTTCGAGATCGTCGAGTCCATCATCGATCAGGCCTATGGTCTCATGGTTAATCGCTTTGGAAACTTCCTTGTCCAGCGTTGCTTTGAACATGGAACTGCTGAGCAGGTTGTCAAGATTGCCCTCTCTATTCGGGGTCGCACTCTAAGCCTGTCTATGGATCCTTTTGGTTGCCATGTTGTTCAAAAGGCCTTCGACTGTGTACCTGAGGAGCACAAGGCTGTCATGGTTCGTGAGTTGCTTTGCCGCATCCCCGAGACTGTCATTCACCGTTATGCCTGCCATGTTTGGCAGAAGCTTTTTGAGTTGCGTTGGACTAGCACACCTCCGCAAATCATGGCTTATGTCAATGAAGCTCTTCGTGGTGGGTGGCACGAGGTTGCTCTCGGCGAGACTGGCAGTCTTGTTGTACAAAACATTTTCGAAAACTGCTTAGAAGATGACAAGGTATGTTTTGATGAGAATTTATTTTTTAAGCAGTGGCTAACATCAGTCCTCATTTAACAGCGCCCTTGCGTCGAGGAAGTTCTTGCCAATATCGACCAGATTGCCCATGGGCAGTTTGGCAATTGGTGCATTCAGCACATCTGCGAACATGGATCCGAGAATGACAAGAAGCGTGCCATCGACCATGTTATCCTTCGTGCTGCGGAGTATAGCACTGATCAATTTGCCTCCAAGGTCGTTGAGAAGTGTCTCAAGATTGGTGGCTCGGATTTTATATCTCGCTACCTCGAGCGTGTATGTGAAGGTCGCCCTGACCGTCCTCGCATCCCGCTGATTGACATTGCGGGTGATCAGTACGGTAACTATCTGATTCAGTATATCCTGCTCAACACTACTCAGCACTTCCGTGAGACTGTCGCCGTCCATATTCGCAAGCATATGGTATCTCTCCGTGGCTCCAAGTTCGGCTCTCGTGTTGGTATGATTTGTACCAACCCTGCTAGTGCCACTCGTCCTGGTCCTCCCATGGGGCCTCCTATGCACAATGGCCGTATCGGTGGTCGTTTCACTCACAACTACCGTTAAGCATCTTTGTGTTACAAACTATCTACCTGCTTTGTCTGGTTCTTTTTTCTCTTGTCTTTGTTTCTGTTTCTTGTTTTCATTATATCTTTTGTTCGTTTGAGGTTTCTTTATCTCCGGTTCATTTCTTTTCTTGTTTCGTTTTGTTCGTTCTAACAACTTTGTTTCACTTATGATCATTACACGATATATTTTGGATGGGGTATTTGAAGACAATCTTTTTTTTGCTCTCGTCATTCTTGATACACTCTCCAAGTTTATATCAGCAATTGTTCCACCAAGTCCTTGATTTCAGCCAAAAGGAAAAAAAATTCACAAAAAAAAGCCTACTAGCCATCTATTACCGCAATCAAACAAGCTTATTCATAAATTTTCAACAAAAAAGGTCCAACTTATTACTGTTTAGAACGGATATTCAACAGCACATATGATCCAGTCTTGTATTACACCATCTATATTCCCAGCGGATCGATAGCCTTCATTTCAATTTCTTCTTTGGAATTTCACTTCAAGTTTATTTCTTTCTTTTCTTTCTATTTTTCTTTTTGTGTTTTTGTTCAATTCTTTTTGCATGTACATATTTCCTTTTTTTCTCTTTTTTTCCAACATGTATTACAGAGGCGGTTGTCTTGGAGCTGCGATGGATACCGAGAGGGGTTTTTTTATGGAGGAGATTTCCAACTTTTATGCCATGTTTTGCACAGATGTTTATCAAAAAGGACATAAAGAAATCAAACAGATATGGATGGAGGTATTACTACTAGTTACATATATCATTTTAGTCAGTTTACTGTGGTTACCGATCTTTATTTTTGGGTTGAGTTGAATATAACATAAATTCACATTTGACGTTGGTTCTTGTCTGTGTGGCTGTCTCGAAAATTGGAGTCGGTGGGTGGCCAACTGCCAGCCAGCCTGGTGAATTCAAGTTTAGCTTATGTCAGTGGGTTTAATTAACACACAATCAACAGTGCTAAACTTAAAACTCGCTCTCTATGGATCTTCATGTGCTTTCTCCAAATCCACATCTAACCAACACACACTATCAGCTTTACCACGGCCAAATATTGAGGCTTGAGCACAATGACCATCATGGCCAACGATGGGCAAATTGACGCAATGAAGGATATGGAGAAGCAATTCGAGGCATTTGACTCGTTTCCTTGGAAAAGCGACTTCCGGTTCTTGGTATGACATCATCAATCATTTATACTATTACGTTACCATGCCGGCACCGAAATATGTATGTTCGCACTAACAAACAACTCTCTGCCGGCTAGGCCTTACTAAAGAGCATGGCGACTCGCAACCTCTCAATTAGCACGGCTGCCGGTATGCTAGTAGCGCGGTGTGCATACGGCAGCAAATTCCTAGGTCTGGCGGTAGACAAGGCATCCTACACGACCTGGAAGCTTGCCAGCTCACAAAGTCTGGCCGTTGACGAGGAACTAGCAGTCTATTATGCACAGAAGCTACAGGCACCGCCAGCCGCGCCAGCACCGCTAGATTGGCAGGCAGCGGCACCGAAGCTAGATCTCGTGGTGGACAAGAGCAAACGGACTGGCGAGGAGGTTAGCGGAGGCGATGGACAACCACCAGCCAAGTTTGCAGAGCTGCTGCGGTGCATGCAAGAAGGGCTTCCGGTGCCCGGAGTCCGCGAGATTCCCAGTACGGTGGTGCGAGATCCGGTGAGTTTACTACATCACAGTACCTAGTGTTTTGTTTTTTTCTTTACTCATTTCAGTGTTCACTAATGATAATGTTTTGAATGATGTGCCCAATAGGCTGTCAAGCCGTTCGGAGCCCGCGCTGTGCCAAGGAAACCCTGGGAGCCTGCTGAAACTGCGGCTCCTGCTGGCACTGCAACGACGATAGCAGCACTGGACCAGGCGGACAATAAGCCAGATAGGCCTGCAAATTGTACAAATAGTAACGGCTTGGCGTCGGCCATTGATCTGGACTTTCCACCGCTTAGCGCCGAAAGCGATGTGTAGCAAGTCAGTTGTAGTGTTCTCAATCTATTATATGAAGACCATTTGTTTGCATGGCCGTGATGTTTGTTTATCTACTCGTGATATTTGTGTACAACTACGTTACGAAGTCGGGTAGCTGCCGTCAGGTTTGTGCTCTTGCTTAGCTCAGTCTTAAGTTGTGAACAGACTTATGGATCCCTATTTCGAACTGGTAAACAAACCCTAGTCCGATTGTTTGAGCTTTGCTTACTATAATTTTTACGTTTTGTTTAGCCAAGCAAACAAAGTGCCCAAAAAAACAAGACTATTTATTATATTGTATTTCTAGGCCCACCACTACCAATGTTGTTCCATCCCACTTTGAGCCAAGAAAACCGAGCTGTCCAGACTACATACAACATTTATCAGTGATTATTTTTTCTCCCATAAAGTCGCATTCCTCGTCATCCTCGATATTTCCTTCGTTTCTTGGCTGTCCTCTTCTTTTTCTTCTTTTTTCTCTCTTTTCCCCATCAACAAGGACGCTTTCGGGTCTGGCTACTCGATTTGTCACGCCCAACTTCATCGATCCCGCCTGCTTTGCTGTACGACGAGTTTGTCGCCGATCAATTCGACAGGCCGCGATTCTGCTTCCGAGATACACGATCTTCGCCGTAGTCACCGTCCCCGTCAAGTCCGCCTTGATGCATCAAGTAGCTGTTCGCTCAGCGCGCCTCCTCTCCCCCCGGACCTCGCTTGCCGCCTGCCGTCATCCCAGGCTACAGCAAATCAAGTCGTCTAACGCTACATATCGCAGCTCCAGCTTTTCTACATCCTCCGCATCATCATTTCGCTTATCAAACACCGGCCAGTTCCAACTCAATCGCACCTTTAAGCCTAGTATTGCCACACCTGTAGCCAGACTCGATAACAACCCCTCGCTACCCAAACACCAGGTCCTATACTCCAGCATGTACACCCGTCGTGCAGGCGCCATCTTTGCTTCCGTGCTAGTTGGCTACGGCGCATATTACACGTACCAGCCCAGCGAGTCCGAACACGTGCGCGGCCTTGTGACGTCGGCCAGCCACGGCGCCTTAGGTTTGACTTCGGCCAAGGGTGCTGTTGCAAACCCTAACTCAGCTACCAGACAGATTCTGGTGATTGGCGCTGATGATCTCCAGACCGGCACCTTTGTTGGCGAAGGTCCCATCTCAAAGATGACCAGCGACAACACGCGGGCCGTCATCGAAATGCTCACTTCCGAGCAGACAGACACCAAGCTGCGTAGTATGGAAGAGAGCTTCTTTGTCAACCGTGGCGAAGGCGTCGTACGCTACGATCTAGTGCAGATGCCTAGCAACAACCCCATCGAGGACGACCATGCCGAGAAGATTGTCCACGTGCCTGGAAAGTCGGACCAGACTAATGCCCCGAATAGTGATTGGATGTTCTGGGGCGTCTTTGACGGCCACTCGTAAGTCGGACAAAGTCTACTAATTATCTTTGGAGACCTCGAAAAACTAATCAACTTAACTATATAGCGGTTGGACGACCTCGGCCAAGCTTCGCCAGGCCTTGATCGGCACTGTTGCTCGTGAACTCAACAGTACATACTCAGCCAGCCCTGATTACAGCCCGCCTGCTGAATCTATCGACAAAGCCATCAAGGATGGTTTCTTGCGTCTCGATGATGAGATCGTCAATAAGAGTGTTGACAAAGTCTTCGAGAAAGGCTCCAAGAATGCTGCCGCTGAGATACTTGCACCGGCCCTATCTGGTTCATGTGCCCTCCTGTCATTCTACGACAGCCGTTCTGGACTTCTTCGCGTAGCCTGCACTGGAGACTCCCGAGCCGTGCTTGGTCGTCGTGGTCCAAAGGGCTCTTGGACTGCCACTCCCCTCTCCGCTGACCAGACCGGCAACAACCCTGACGAAGAAGCTCGTCTTCGCCGTGAACATCCCAACGAGCCTCGCGTCATTTATGCTGGCCGTATCCTCGGAGGTCTCGAACCTACACGTGCCTTTGGCGACGCTAGCTACAAGTGGACAGCGGAGACTATTCTGCGTCTGAAACAGAAATTCTTTGCTCGCTCTGCTTCTGCCCTGAGCCGTACGCCTCCCTACGTCACGGCCGAGCCTGTTGTCACCACTACCCAGGTTTACCCAGAAAACGGCGATTTTATGGTTATGGCCACTGACGGTCTGTGGGAAATGTTGACCAATGAAGAGGTGGTCGGTCTTGTCGGTAAATGGATCGATGTAAACGGTGCTCCTGCCCCCGGTGCAGCCACTAGCTCCGGCAAGTCGCTCTGGGGCAAGTTCTTTGGTGACAAGAAGAAGCTGCCTGTCGATGATTCCCAGTCCTCGGCCACCGACGGCAGCAAATCGCCCATCCGCTTAGCACAATGGGGTGTTGATGCCAAAGATGACCGCTTCGTTGTGCAGGATGCCAATGTGGCCACTCACTTGGTCAGAAACGCACTTGGCGGCCGTAATACTGAGCAAGTCTCTGCGCTTCTGACACTACCTTCCCCTTTCTCCCGCCGGTACCGTGATGATCTGACGGTTCAAGTCGTTTTCTTTGGCAAGGCGCCAGGTGGCAAGAACCACACTGGTGAAGTTGTTGTGAATCTCGAGGCTACTCGTCCCCTCAAGGAGGATCCCAAGTCGAAGCTATAAACCTAACATTTGTAACCTTTACTGTTATGACTTCATGGGCGTGCATGGTTCGTGCTGGTTTGATAATTTTAGCTATCTTTATTTATGTATCTTTATGTGTAAGGTCTGACTCCAAGCGTTAGGATGTATCATGGCCAGTATTGTCACTAGCGTTTTATTACCGCTGTTTGCTTCATTTTAATTGTTTTTTTATCTCTTTTTCTATTCCTATGGCACCATTTGTATGTAATACCGCTTGAAAGCTTCTCGTGGTTGTTGTTTATTATTATTTTGACCTCTACATACATAGGTAGTGTATTCTAGCGTTGGGGGGTTTTATTCTTCTCCCTCGACTAATAGTTGCTATCACATCCCGTACAACAAGTCTTTTCTTTGAGGTATAGTGTAACGTAGATAGTGTGGTGCTGTATTGTTCTCGAGTCACATAAGACTCTTATTTTGGTTGATCAATTATATCTAGGTGAATCAGGGGCCGAAGTGAGTAGTGTATATTATATATGTCTATAAGTTTATGTCTAATGACGAGAAAGCAGTACGAATGTCTCATACTGATTTTTTTCTATAAAAGACGGTTAGTTAGAGGAATATGATATAGCTGAAAACACTCAGAACGTACCTTGGCAGTTTGTTCGCCTAAGCTCTATATAGGTATCAGGCCACCCTCTGGCACTAGTTTAGGAGGTGCCATAGTCAACAGGACATTAGGAGCTCTCAGCAAATCACGGCTATTTTCCGACATCAACGGCTCTACATATTCCATGCGCGGGGAATACCGCAGAGGTGGAAGTCCAGGGGCACCTTCATTGGCGTTACCTCTGAAGATCAAGTGATTATTGATTCCCCACGTCGAAACGATGACAGGCACGGATGTAGCAGCCAAAGAGGAAGAAAAGGAAGACGACGATGATGATAGAGACGGGGAGAAGGAGTTCGATAAGAAGCTTGTTTCGTAGTGTGTACGCTCGGGGTGTAGGAAGAAGACGACGAAGACAAGATATAGAAATGCAAAGTGTCGACTGTCGAAGCGGGACATGGCAATGATGATGGATGTGAATTGGCCGCAGAATAAGACGAATTCGAATGTTGTGGTGCTTATATACTCAAGAGACATGGTGTAAGCGACACAAGTAGGGTATAATTAGGAAGATTATCTTGCAGATCCGAGGTACGAATTCGTATAAGTGGAAGCTATCACAAGACTCAAAGATAGTAAAAGAAGAACAAAGACAAGATGCAAGATAATAGAGTACAAGATATGAAAGAAAAAAACACAAGCAGCAGCAGCCACCCATGTCTTTATATCTCTGGCCGAATTTTCTTTGTTTGCTTTCTATTCTGGATATGCTGGCAGCCGGATAACTGCTCGTATAAAAGTTATATTATTTGTTTCTTTTTCCTTCCTAGTATCTTTTGGCGCCTCATTCAAGTAAAAACACGAAGACATCTTTCGCTTTGTGGAATCAACAAAAATAACTATGAATTGTTTATAGTGGCTTTACTGGCTCGAATGCAAACGAATGGAGTTGTTAGGAAAGAACGCATCCGGGTTTTATCATGATGTATCTTTTCCATATTTTCTTCCTTTTCTATGATTCATTCGCTTCATCGGGCCCTTTTGTTGATAAAAAAAACGAACGGATACCAAGCATAGAAATTCCAAGATTCATTACCAACTCGATCTAGAACAGAAAAAGAAGTTTGCTTTTGCAACTGGGTTGACATGTAAAGGATGCTTGAAGCTAAACCTTATGCGTTCTTCTCCTCATTAGCAAACACGTCGAATCTGTTAAACCCTCGGCATCTTTTTTAGGCTTGCCGCTGAAGCTATGAATATCGTCTACTTTGGAACCACAATCAAGACAGCCAAGAAAGATAATTGGTATTCCTATACAGATATCCGAGTTGTTTGTCCTGTTCTTGGTCGCTAATGAGGCATCAAAGTAGTTCTTCTTTTTTTATATGTCGCTTTTGGCTTTCAGTCTACGGTCCAGTCGGAAATACGGGGCTGGTCCATATTGGCTACTACTTATAGCTGCTCGCCTTCTTCTTTTGGTTATAGTGACTTCGCTTTCCGGAAGTTCACGAACTTTAAACTAACGAGAAGCGCACATTAGTTCGAGATCCTTTCCTTATCTTTGTTATTGTCTTCGTCTTCGAGCTGTATAAGTTGTTGATTTGTAGGATTTAAGCGAATCTTCTAAAGAAAAGGAAGTTTCTTTTCTTTGCATCTTTAGAGAGGCTGTCAAACGACATCTTGTCTTATCATGTCTTTATTTTCTTGTCTTTGGAAAGAAACATGACTCTTATCTAGTTTTATCAACATCTTCTCCCTAGGTAGAAAAAAGAACGTTCGCGTGCTTATCTCGGCATCATCTCCCTGCTTCATCCCCCATTCATTCTACCCTCAACCCTTTATCCTTTCCAACCTTTTTCCATCCATCTAACGGCTTAGTGACAGATGACAGATGACCCAACCCGTTTTAGTCTGCCACCAAAGGAGAGCGAAAAAGAATGGACTATGTTGCTTTTCTTGTATCCTGTGTTATGTATCTTTGACATGGTCTCCCTTTTTCTCTTTGCTTCTTCTTGGCTTCCTGTGCCTCCCTTTTTACTATTTGCCTCCTTTGTTCGTTGTTGGCATGCATACATGTGGAAGGAGCGGGTACACGCATAATGGCTTTCCGATTCTTGGACAACTCAGCATCTGACCATGAAAGAACGCAAAACAAAAACACAGTACAACACGGCTCGGCAATGGATGTATACATACAAACAGACGGGCCAAACAAGCAAGATAAGTACGCAGGCAAAATGGTTGGGGATATAGGATCTGAAGCAAAACAAACAGATCGTGTAGGCAGACATGGTGGAAGTGCAGAACAAATACATATGTAGATAGTAGTACTATATGCAAGTAGTGGGACTTGCTATGGAAGCATATATAAACAAACACAGGGCTATTGTTGTTATTGTTTGGTGCGTCTCTGATGATCTTCACAGCAGGTGCGCCAGGCTGACTCTTCGTCCCTTCCTATTACAGTATTCCCAGTGCTCATTTTCGTATGTTGTACATGAATATATGCATATATACACACTATACGTATGTATATGCATGTGCCTGCCCTGAGATTCTCTACGCACAAAACAAGATACAGAAATAAAACAGTGGTCGTGATCCAAAGGCTGCCAATATTTCTAGCCCGCAGACATCGCCAATACTCTGACAACTAGAAGCAAATAGACCAGCATCGCCACCTGATTTTCACTCATGGTCTGCCTACTTCTGTGTCGATTCTCTGATTTTCTGGATAATCGCTCGTTTTGTACCATCTGCGTGTTTATCTGTTTCTAGCGGCTTTTGGATTTGTGTGGTGTTTTTTGCTTTTGTTTCTTTTCCTGTATTGTATCTGCGGCTAGTCAGCGTCTTTATTATTGCATGTAGCTTCACTATGCGCGCATAAAACTGTACGAACAAGCCTTAGAACCTGGCCCTGCTATCCTATTTGTCTCTTTCGTTATCACCCTTATCTTTTGCTATCTTCCCCTCTCTCTATTATTCTCCATCTCCGGCCCCTGTCGCTTAGGCCCTCGAGAGCCTATCGTGAGCTCTGCTGATTCTGCTGTCGCTGCCATTGTGAGAGAGAAAAACCTGTATTTATTGCTGGTTATGACGACGGTTGGTCGTGCTGCCGATCTTGCAGGGCTTACTCAACACCCCTCGAAATTATCGTCTATAAAGCCCTTCGCCTGAGAAATCCTATCCCCTCGTTGGCTGATGCAGGCTCGCTTTGTTTATGAACAGCGAAGAACAAAGGGCAAACAGAACAAAAATATATAAACAAAAAAAACAATGTCACACGTAGCCAACATATCGTTGCCTCACTTCGATATCGTGCAGGCTACTCCGAAACTCGCCGTCCACACCGACCCCGTCATATGTCTCTCCTCCACCAACGACAATGTCCAACAATACCTCACTTCTTTTGTCCAGCTGCAACAGGCTGTATTAGAAGGCTCGTTATGGGTGTCTCGAACGGGGCCCTGTTACTTGCGCCTTCAGATCCTTATTGACGGGAAACCGCTTCGTCTTCCTGAGCCTGGCTGGCGTGAGATAGCTGGCGCAATCGAGATGATTCCGGTAAGAAACCCATGATCCCTGCATTGCATTTCTACTACTACTGCGTTCCTTTCTTCGGTTTGTTTTCTCTATCCTTTTTATGTAAATATCCTGTTTTAGCTACCATTACTATTTCGGTACTAGGATCATCATCCAGGCCAGTCACGGTGTAAAATATAAAATGATACATGCCCATGGATACGCTTAGGTGATTAGGTAGTTAGGATAAGTGACTCACTAACATCACTTATCAAAGTTATGGTGTAATCTAGGGTTCAGCATAAAGCTCGGTCACAGCGCTATCACTGACAATACAACACACCATAGCACCCTCTGTTTCTCTCTCTACAATTCCGATATCGCGGCCTCCCACATCTGCCCTGGTTATATAGCTAGCGCTTCATGCGACACAGTCCAGTTGGTTCTCGATTTCACTTCGAACCCCTCTTCAAGCTCGTCACGCACTTCTACCACTACTTGTATTTCCACGGCTGACCCCATCGTTGCTATCAATACTTGTTGTTCTCCA
The DNA here is from genome assembly GCA_004009845.1 of Davidsoniella eucalypti. Lineage (NCBI taxonomy): Eukaryota > Fungi > Ascomycota > Sordariomycetes > Microascales > Ceratocystidaceae > Davidsoniella > Davidsoniella eucalypti. Next base: position 537,275 of record RMBW01000002.1, on the reverse strand, counting down.
GCCGCTGATACAACCACTACGACCACTAATACTACCACCAACGCTGCCATTGCCACTTACACCTCATTATCAACGGCCCACCATACCAATACTAGTAACTATCGTTACCCTAGTAAAAACAGCGTCACCACCCCCCTCCCCCTCCCCTTCGCTCGATTCTCCCAAAACTATATTACACGGAAGCCCTTAGTCTCTCGTAGAAGAACCTTGGCCAGATATAAAGCCACTCGAGCAGCACCTTTTCGACGTGATCGAGGGAAATCATTCCTTGTACATGGGAGTTTGAGTGCTAATGACCTGTTGCCCTTGATCAAATCAAGTATATGCTGTACCTTTGCATCACGAAACACACATCCGTCACTGAGTTTTGTGAACTTTAAAGAGGTCGTACCTCTTGTGAAACTTCTTCCAGGAGCATTCAACGCCAAGTACGTTCAGGTAGGTTATTTATGTCTACTATCTGTTTCTCTTCTCTCTTATCGACTATCCACTAACGCTATCTATCACTTCTCAGAAAGTTGTCGACAACTTTGCAAGTATGCACGTCATATCAGAAGTCACATCTTACTTTACCGCATCAGGCTCGCAAAGTCTCAAGCAAAGCATGATGGGCATTTTTGGAGATGAACAGAAAGCAATCCCCAAGAAGCTATGGTCTATTCTCCAATCACAGACCAAAGTACCACACTACTATAACGCCGCAATACAGGCAATCTCATCTCCTCCAAACGACGATTCCGATGCTGTATCCTTAGTTTTTGACGATTTAGATATGGAATGGGACTGCGGCGACTCCATTTCTACGCCACAAGAATTCAACCCTCTATCGGAAATCGACTTTGAGGATACTGACGACTTTGAGATATCGCCAGTGTCCAGCCAAGGGACACTGTTTGGTGGTCTATCCAACTACGATGACTATGATGACAACCTAGCGCCTGGGACCGACGCTGACCTGGACTTTGGGCCAGAGTATTATAGTCCTTCCAACCTCCGCCCCAGTGACGAAGAGGGCGATATCTTTGATATGAACGTGGACTTTGAGGATGAAGATGAAGATGCCTATGAAGCTAGTGGTGCTTCGCAGTCTGAGATGGACACCGACGCCTCTCTACTCAGTTGCACAGATCTGCAGCGTTTTGCGGAAAACAGATACAATGTACAGATGCCAGATATTTGGGGGTACGACGGCGGCTTCGGAAATGATGTCAGTGACGGGTTCCCTGACGACAGAATTCCAGAAGACAACGCCCTGTTAGAATACTTGGAAGAAGGATTCAGCGCCGACCACGACGACGATGGGTTTCTCGATGCCCCCATGGATCTTTATTAACATGGACGAGATTGACGAACTAACTAAACGAGTTAGTTAAGGTTGCTTATTTGCAATAAGGTCGTTAGCTGAGCAGAATAACTTGCTACTGGCCCCATAAAAGAAAAAAACAACAATTTTCAGGATTTCACAGAACGAACGAACGAACAAACGAACACACACTGGTAATATGGATACTACAGAACGGAAACGCGCCAGCCGACATTGTTGGTATATATATTTTTGCATATAATATAATTTTGATCTTTTTTTTACGACTCGAGAAAAATAACAAAAGTGGTATATGTATATTGACAAGGGACCAAAAGTAGCGCTATGAAGAGAGCAAATTATGTGAAGAAAGAAGGACGGCAATACAAGACGGTTGATTGCGCCAGCGGCAGCCTGCAGCCAACTAGCAAGAAGAAAGGCGGATATAATAAATTGACAAGAAAGAAGCGAAAAGACAACCGCTTGCGCAGGAATTCAAAGAGATCTATCTCTATCTCTTTGTTACTCCTTTTCCTGCCTTCTTTGCCTTCTTATCTGCCTTGGCCTTGCGCTGCTCGGGCTTCATGGTGGCGTGGTGGATGTACCAGTGAATGAGAATCTGAACGATGACGACGTTGAGGACGACGAGAAGGACGGGAAAGATGAGTGGTTGATCGTTGAGAACGGCGACGGCTTCGGGTGTAGCGCCGAGTTTGAGGAACCAGCCGTAAGTTCCGGTTTGACCAGCGCGGATAGCAGCAGCCATTTTATCTGGGTGTAGTAAAGAGGATGGATAGATATAGACGAAAACTCGCGATCCGAAGTGAGCGTTGTAGAGAGATTTCTTTATTCTCTCGAAGGATGTTTGTACGGAGTGCCTTGGCTCGAGGATTGAAGAGGAGGATGGCGTGAATAATTAGGTATATCGAACAAAAAGAAACGACTGTGTATGAAAATAACGATATAAGGGGGGAAAAAAGCCGTGAACCGGTCACGAACTTGACAAGACAAGTAGAAGATGATTAATAAGTTTATGTAAAAAAGGTGGTGTTCCTTAATGAATCAAGAGGAAGAAAAGAATAGAAAGAAGATCAAAAAAGAGGGGAGGATAGAAGGAAAAGAAAAAGAAAAAAAAAGGGAACATGAAGCGCTTATATCAGGAGAATTAGAAACACGAAACTTGAAGAAAAAAAAAGAAACCCTCCCAGATAACTTATCCTGTTTGTGCTGTTTTGTTTCTTTTTTTTAGGTATGGATTATAATCATAGCGGCCCTAAGCTATTCTATCAAAGCTGACCATGCTTAAAGAAAGAAGAAGTAGAGAATAAGCCCTGGTTCCCCTAACTATCTAGTCATCACTCAAGTAGTCCCCGGTGCTTTTATTTGATATTCGAAACAAGACATGTCAGAGCGGGAGGCAACAATTGCACGAGAAAGAACGAAGAAAAAAAGAATAAGAGTTGGACTGGTACAAAAATCAACAGACGAGAAATGAGCTAATTGTTTTCTCCTTTTGGCCTCTTTTATTGTTGTTCTCCGGGACAAATCTTTAAGAATACAATCAGAGTTAGTGAAATAGTTAGTTATCTGCAGTTCTAAAAAATTATATGGGCTGATTGACTTTAAGTGGCTTGTTTCAGCGCGTTTTGCATTGGCCCGATGTCAGAAAATTAGGGTTGTGGAAGACGGGGAATTCATTGCTCTAAACCTACCATTTTTTTTCCGTAGATATCTTGCAAGTTCAATACTGACAACATCTGTATTTCTACTTGTCAAAGAATAAATTGATGATAATGCTAACCTATTTCATTCATGGATCTGCCATCTGAGTTTATGTATTTCTTTTGGGATTTATCCCTTTTTTGCACACTGACGACGACATCTGAGACTTCTGGACTGGCAACTTGAGACGTTACCTCCGAAGATCATCAAATCATAGAGAAAAAGGAAAGGAAAAACAAGGGAACAAGGAAGAATGTGTCAGCCGTCAACGCCATGGTTAGCTGTTTGAATGGCCATGTAAAAAACGCTTTGTAACATCCATTTCCACAACGCTCGTTTTCGACCTGTGGTTGTAGTAGACGATAGAAAGCTTATCATTATTAGAATCTAGCTCCGACGGGCCGTCAGTGAAGTCAACTGTCAGCTGTCATGACGCTGTTATTCTACGTTGCTTACTTTATTGTGTGCCTCAGGGTTCAGGTGTCACAGAGCCTGTTGTAACTGAGCAAAAGAGTGTGCTTTGACTTGCCAGGCTTTAAAATATTCAATGGGGTCTATCCACTAAAATCTGGGCTGGGTCAAAGAGTGATTGATTGGATTTAGAGAACAAGCTAAACCCGCCAAATTCCCAAAGAAGCGTTCATTGGCTATTGGCCAATGTCTTCTTTTTTCCGTTTCGTAGAGAAAAAAAAGATATCAAGCCGTGAAGCTGTGGAACGAGGACTGGAATCCGGATTGTATAGCTTGGCCGCTGTGTTTCTTTGCTTTACTACTAAGCCGAAGGGTTTGTCGTCTAATTTTTCCAAGTCGGATATTCTGCCGAAGTATAACCGCCGCGTTATTCCGTCACCGAACCGCTCTTCAATCGACGAACTGCCACTGTCCTGCCGTCCTCCGCTTCCAACAAGCCTCTACCCGGATATACCGCCCGCTCGATTTGTTGACCATGAGCAGTTTCGGTCTCGCCCGGCCTGCTCGGACGCTGCTCGCCCGCTCATCGACCTCAGTAGCCACGATATCGCCCGTAGTCAACCAACAGCAGACACACACCTTTCACAGCTCCGGCATCTGCAATGTCCGCGTCAACAAGAATATTTACCGCTCACGCGGTGCCAAGAAGCCATCCTACGTCCGCTACGCACCACCAGAAATCATGGACAAGCTCGACGACACCCGCACGCTAGCTGCTCAGGGTCGAATAATGAACCCTAAATGGACGGAGGAGGAGTCCAAGGCACTCGTCAAGAGATATACCCACCAGCAACGTATGGCGCTACACCGGGCCGATAAGAGCATATCGCCCATCGACTTGGCTACCCAGGGTCGTCTGCGTAACGATCCTCACCGCCCCGAGTTCTACGAGGACCTGGCCCACCGCCACCCCATCATCGACGTCAAGCCCGAGGTTATTCCACGCGCTAGCGACTACAAGTTTGTCTCGCACCACGAGTACCTGGACAAGGTCATGGACAAGATTGCCGACCGCGCCGTCAAGGAGATACCTGGCATGTCCAAACAGGACCTTACTACTGCACTACAGATGCTGCGTGACGCCAAAAAGTCCACCACCACCGACAAAACCACCCTCGACCTCACCGAGACTGAGATGGCTGCTATGGAGCAATCACCCGCCAAGCTCGAGAGCGCGCTTACTGCCTCGGCACGCAGTTTGGATCCCCGGGCTCTGAAAGACGCAGATGCGAAGCTTAACGATATCATCTCCAGTACAATGTTCACCGACAAGCACGGTAATTGGCGCGAGACCCTACACGACCCAGATCAATGGGGTCTGGATACACCGGAGCTAGAGCAGTTGTTTGGACCTCGCAAGAAGATCACCCGTGAGGATCTGTTCCGCACACAAAATATGCTCACCGAGGTGCGTCCGTCGTACTCGTCGCTCGCCGATGAACTTGGCAAGATTGAGGATATGGCTGGCATGTACCAGAAGGAGGAGGATCCCGATGATGAGGGTCTGGATGAGACGGGCGAATACACTGCGTTGAAGCAGCGTACTGGTCTTCAGGTCCAGGACCTGCTATCCGTGGTCACCAAGGTGCTCTCCGTGCGTAATGTCCACAACCAGACCCGTCTGGGTAAGGTGCGCTCAGTCTCGGTGTTTGCCGTCGCTGGTAACGGTGATGGTCGATTAGGTATCGGTCAAGCCAAGTCGACAGATCCTATGGTGGCTACCGTCACAGCCAAGATGTTGGCTATCCAGAACATGGTGCCGATTCGGCGTTATGAAGACCGTACCATCTTTGGTACTGTCAAGGCCAAGATTTCCGGAACTGTTGTTGAGCTTCGTGCTCGTCCTCCGGGTAAGTCAATACCATACTCCAGCCATATATCCATTTCTAATTTCGACATTTACTAACCACGATCTCGCTCAATATAGGCTTCGGTCTACGTGTTTCCCACCGTATCTTCGAAATGTGCCGTGCGGCCGGTATTCACGATCTCTCCGCTGTGATTCCTCGCAACAAGAACCCCATGAACACCGTCAAGGCCGTATTCCAGGCTTTGACTAACCAGCCCGATCCAGAGCAGATTGCTCGCGGTCGTGGCAAGAAGCTTGTTGATGTGCGCAAGGTCTACTTCGGCGGCAACGTGTACTAAGAACCAAGAATTAGAGAAGGAAAACATAATTCTTTACTTATGATGTCTGCTTCTGTTGATGCCGTCGATTTTGCATCAAAAAAGATCATGACTCATTCGTTCTTGGTTTCTTGTATAGTATGTCATATCTACCTGTGCTCTCTCGCCGTGTATTATCTACATCCCTTTTCCTTTCCCATTTATTCTCCATTGCCGTGTTACTATCAGACGTCATCCTCGAGGTTTCCCTATTCCCATCAGGGTCATGTTTCTTTTTATGGAAAAAAAATATCTTGTTTTTTCTCATCTATCTTTCTGTTTTACTTCTTCCTTTTTGTATAACTTTGTATACTAGCATCATGGTGTGGTTCGGTGAATATGGACCTCTTGTTTCTTGGTTATTTGTTTGTATTGATATGATTATTACTGTATGGCATTAAAAGCAGGGGAACCTCGAGTCAAAAGAAGAAACAAAACAATGAGAAATACAACAAATTCAGTAAAAGAAAATAACATATCAATGAGTTACCACTATATGTTTGAATGGCCAGCAAACAAAGTAAAAGAACATGGTCATATTGTAATTCGTATCCGTGATGACATATTCCAATTCACATCCAAACAGGCTAAGCCAAGGCGACTGAGGCGGAATTCACTGCATGGTGCCCTCATCCCACTCCATATCCATCGCCGTATCATCCTGATGATGGTTATAGTACCCATGTTGTTGTTCCTCCTCCTGCTGTTGTCGCTGTAGTAGCTCTTGTTGCTGCATTTCCTGTTGCAAGACGATGTTATACACACTACTCTTGAGCGCAGTGAACACCAGACTCGTTTTACGTTCGAGATCGCGCAAGCCATCGAGTATTTCTGTACTCGGGTTCGCTGCGAGATCTTCTAGTATAGTGGCCAGCTGTTTAAGGGGGGGGAGGTTCCCAAGGAAGGATATATTGTTAGTTTTTTGGGGGGTGTTTGCCAGGAGAGGCTTTCAAGGTTGGATACAGGTGGGTTAAAAAAAAACTACCTTCTTCATGTTATCAGAGAGTCTCTCGTATTCTTCAAGGACTTCTTGTTCTAGAGTCGAGAGCTCTGGCGGAGAACCCAAGGAGTTTGTTGCTGCAGTATCCATTTCTTGGGGGGGGGGGGGTTTACTTGTTGGGTAGTAAAGGCTTATTTGATTATTTTGTCATAATTCAGATACTCGTATCGAACCTCCTATCGAATCAATAAATGATGGCGGGTTTGGACGAAATTTTGCTACTGTATTTGCTATTTGCTTTTCACTCGATCTGAAGAAAAAACGCGATCTAGCAACGCGCGAGGGTTATGCGTGGTATGGTACTGTGCAGAGGTAGGTATATACTGTGTCACAAATATTAATACTGTGGATAACATACAGTGCGCGTTCTATCATTTGTTGGTCAACCCTAAGCTAGAATCGAGTGTGGCAACATTATTAATGCGCACTTGCTTTTATTTTGTTTTTTTTCTATATGTGCGAGTAAAAACAAAAGGATCTATTGTAACTAGGTCTTGTGAGACTCGGACTGTATCTAATAGTTTGGTACGCACTTGAACAAGATTAGGGCTAGTCACATATATAACACAGTGTTACAAGGTAAGCCTTTGTATGCCATTCGTTATATAGTGATCTGGCTGTGATAAACTAATTGGCGACGTTATATGTGAAATAACTACCGCAACCCATCGATTAACTTGCATATAGAAATAAAGAGGTACGTACATATATAGAATATCTGCAGTGTGTAATTGGTCGTACATTATTTCTCAATTGGACTTGGTGCACTTGGAAAGCCAAATTTCACATTAATTCACAGCATTGCTTTTCCCCTCCACAATGTCACGCCACGACGTGTCATCATTATCCACACCGAGAATTAAAAATAAGACTCCACCTATAGCCAAGCATCTCAAAAGGGCTATACATATATGATGTATGAAACATATCTAGGTAATGCAACTTCTAGATGGTAAATTCTAAAGCTGGAAGATAGTCGAGGCAAAAAGAAGGTGATGTTGGTATTCAGTATATGATATATAAATATGCAGTTATTATTCTTCTGGATATTCCAATTTCCCGTTTGTCATTCGAATATTCATAATGAAGTTATTCTTGCTTCTTTTTTCACTTGATGATTATTCCTTTTTTTTCTATTTTAAATTTTCTACATGGGAAAAACACCCGAAATACTGCTATTTCTGTATTCGGCTGGGTTATATACAACTATACATGACATTAAAAGCAAAATATTCTCTTATTTCTTGTAACTATTTATACCAACTAACAGTTTTTTTTGGGGTCCCCCAGATTTGCATTGCCCAGCTTGGAGCGGGGAAAGCAAAAACCTTAGATATCACAAAGGAAAAGGGCAATAAATATGAGAGTAAATAAAATCATATCCTGTTTTTTTTTTAGCTCAGCTCTTTATTTTTCAAATTGTGTCTGACATGCACAGTAATAGTCATCTCATGTCATCAAGTAAGAAGATAGCACTAGGTAATGCAGAAACAATAGAGTCTTGTCAGATTTTAGCATATCGCGCTTTATTGAGATAAGTGACTTGGAATATACCGATTCTGTCTGTTCTTAGAGAAGGAGCCGAGCTAACAGGGCAGCCTGAAGCCTTCATTATCACCATCATGCACGTACTACAGCTAACTATACAATGTGCTGATATACATATAATATACATACATATACACTGCCTATCAGGTATCTAGGCATACTGTGGTTGTATGGCAGGATTAAGCTTTCGTAATGGCCGGGGTTTGTTCACTTGACTCCGATGACTCGCTACTCCATTTCTCTTCATTTTCTTATTGGAGAAACCATTGAATCCGCATGAACAAGTAGCACTACGATAGCGCATAAAATCATATCCCTCAGAGACATTTTTGCTTTCCAACTACCTATAACGAGTATGTACATATATATGTAAGTATACATCAGCTATAGCATGAAACACTAAAAGAAGCACGGATTTCATTTCAGCTTGCCCAAGTCATTTTGTTTTGAATCTTTCTTCTTTATCAATCAGGGCACAGACATGAAATTGCATTGTACATTATCTAAACAACTCGTACGTTATTTCCCCGGCCGAAAGTTTTGCCCCAGTAAAAAAAAGAAATATAAAAAAATACGAAGATAAACAAACTCGGAGAAGCTCCGGCGTTTTGCTCAAAAATTGCCCGGCGGTTAAGCTAGTATTACACAGTATATTTGAGATTTTTTAATAGTTGCCTTTTTTCTTTTTGATATTCATGTCTAGTTTACTTGTTGCCTCTAGGAAAAAAGGCAAAGAAACAGGTAAGCTATAATAAATAGTAGTATACAATATGGCCACTCAAACAGAACAACAAGAAAAAAGAGGCAACATGCAGGGCAGGAAAACGAGATAGAAAGGGCCAACGTGACCACTATGCGGCCCATGTGTAGATTAAATGGAACGGGGATCGACCCAGACCCTTCAATATTGGAGCTTGAAAAAATGGATGAAAGCTTAGGTAACAGTACGATACAAATGGCCCATGTGCAAGAGAATTCAACGTTGTATCGTTCTTGTTCTTGGCTGGACTTTGTCTAGATTTGACATGAAGACAATAGCCTCTATCTTGGTGATTTAGTTTTTCTGTGTCCCGTGGAACTCGGACAGGAACACAACTGTATACATGTATTAACGGTTCTTTGGGGTTTGTCCTGATATCTGGGTGCGTTCATGCAGTGCGGAGATGCAGATGAGGAGAAGGAAGTGAAGGAAGAAGAGAAGCCATATCACTGACAACTACATATACTTATGTGCATGTGCACTGTTACTGATGGAAAAAAAAGAAACGCGAGAAAAGAACGGTACTTCTACCTCGTGCATTCTGCATACGAGATTGCTTCTTCTTGTGCCACCTGCCAGTGAGACCAAAAACGGGTAATAGTAGCAATGGCCATTATCACGAGACGGCAGCTACATGTACAATAAACAATGTACTCGTTTAGATATGCAGGTTGAAATCTGCAGGGCCAACTTCGTCACTCCCAAAGTACGTTCGAGCACTAGTGAAACACATACTGCATAGTACATATATCCACCCACACAATGTACTCATGGTGCACTAACAACGCTGTAACGCCGCAATACATACAGACAGTGATAACCACAGTGCTAATCGTAAGACGGGTAGCCCACGAAAGGAGACCAGGCCGGAGTCCTCGCCTCGAGACCTGTATCGGCGGACCGCAGTAGTGTTAACGTATTACTGATGGAGAAGAGCTAGTAGGTGGGCCGAAGCCCTGATCTGTGAATCTGACCAGTCACACTCCGTTTCCCCCTTTAAGGTAGCATTTCACTTGTTATTTTCAAGGGAAGCGCAGAAGATGTGACAATAGGCTGTGATCTAAATGCAAATACCCAAAAATAATCGGCAATAACCAGGCTACTCAATCGGAATTCATAGTCAGCGTGGGGGAGAACACAAAGGAGGACAAAAATCTCCTTCAAAGATTGATGGCAAAGAAGAAAAAGCTACCTACGGGCCCCTCCCTTCCCGCTTAGAGCTGAGCAGGCTTTCGCCTTGGCGTCGGGAAGAAAAGGAAAAAAACAAAACGCCCGTGGGAGAGAGGGATAAGTTGCATAACATGTGTAGTTAGGTTGGTGACGAGAGCCGGCTAGTTAAAGTGCCTACAGGCCAATAAAGAGCAAGCAATGGCTGCTACAAGTCGCCAACCTGCTTAGCTTATCTTCAGCTGGCAAAGAGGCCAAAGCAAACTCGAGGCTCTAAACAGTCTAACTTACTTGTTTACATCCAATTGTTGTTATATTCCTGACATTCCATGGCTGTCCTTGAAACCTTCCCGCCTAGCGAGCCCTTAGTAGTGACGATAGGCTTATTCATGCAGTGCTTTCCCGCTTACATAGCTCTACATGAGGCTGATTTCTTTTCTGGGCTCGCTATCTCCGTGATTGGAGCAACTGAACAATCTTTTGTTGTCCATTGGCCCATCGCGAAGCCTGAAGAGCTGGTATCTTCAGGGCGTGTCTCAATGGGATATCTTAATGAGACGAAGAAGAGGTTCAAGACAGGGCAAAACATATCAGAGACAAGTGTGGCAGGGTTCGAGGTTCGAATGAACATCACCTGCTCACTACATTCCTTGGGTAGCATACTATATTTGCAACTGTAGTTAGCTACAACGTAGAGGGAGCCGGCTGTGATGACGCAAGGGGTTGATCGTCCTTGTTGACTCTGTTGTCGACTATGATTGTTTGTCTGTGCCGTGACCACTTACACTTCAACCCCATGATTAAATGACTTGAGTTGTTCGTATTAGGCGGCTGGATTGTCAGCAAATAGGAAAGTGAGTTTGAAGTGCACAGAGTCCAGTACTGACTTTCAGCTGAAAGATCAATCAACAACATCTGTGCTTTTTCAACTGGAAAGTAATCATTGCCATGCGGAATAACAAGAAGAGAAGTAGACTCGTCATGTGAATGGCATGTCTTCCAACGGCAGCCTATATGGGATAAAAGTCCAGAAAATATTTGCCGCATAGCCTTTCAACTGATCTACATAGCATCGTGAAGGCTACGCATGACGTTGTTGTTATCCAGCCTGCCCGCAAGAGGATCAAGTCAAAGGTCCCTGTTAGCATACGGAAGCTCGGGTCAGTAACGATCCACTAGTGAGCAAGGCCCAGCTTGTCTATTTGTCCAACTTTGTAGTTTGTCTTTGACGGGTCGAATAACAAGGCAAGCCTTGCCCGAACTGTTTCTAGCAAAATAGATAAAATATATGGGTAGACAAGGCTCCGTGGGCAACCATCGAGGCCAAGAACACATTCGCAAGTATGTCTATATAATATATGTCAATGGTCAGAATAAGGAGCCTCGGGCTATCATGAAAGGCGAATATACGTACAAAAGGGTAAAGCTGACGTATGCCATAAGACGTACAATAAGACAATAGATGACGCCTTGTTTAGTGACGAATTTACAATAATAGGCAAAAGAGAATTTGATCTTGTGCTGTTGGTGATGATCTGTGAGAAAGAGGATCGCCAATTCCGGAAGGCACGCGATATCAGTCATCATCCTATTACAGGAAACTTCCCCGGCTGACTTGTGGCTCATTTACTCGTTGGTTTTCTTAGTAATAATTGTTTTTTTCCTTACGTCCCTCCTGCCTATTCTTCTCTTCGCCAAACAACACCGCCATCGGTTTCTCGAAATTCATCATATTTTGTTCGTAACCCTAAGTATAGCCCGCCTATACTCTAGCCTCGATATTATCTTAGTGTCATCTTTCCATCAATTGGCTGTGGTCGAAACCTTCTGCATTTGCCCCTGTGGATTGGCCCTTTCCTGTCCCTGGCCGTGTTTTGCCCGGCTTTAGCGGTGCTGATGTTATCGTAGCAATAGCCATCGCGTACCGTGGTTGGCTGGCTTGGATAAGGTATAGAACATCGAGAACCACACTTACATTGCTGTAGACTCGGCCTACTACAACCCTAACGGCGATGGCTCACATTCCATGCTGGACGCTGCATTACACGAGGCGGTACTCCCTGCTTCTATCAGGTGGTTGGACACCAGAGAATCGCTACATGTGTTATATGTAGAATCACACCAGACTCTCACAGTACCATTCCAGGCGTCTCAAGGCAGGTAATTGTGTTTTCCAATGTCGGGCCTGTCGACTTTATTTCAGTTGTAGTACTTGTGGCATGAAATGCGGTATCATATGAGAAAGGCTAATCACCGTGTTACCTATTTGTAGATCTAATATCGCTGCTTATGCATGAGACGAGAACCGATTGCCGTTTATCTCGTTACCGGTTTTGCTACACCACACCGACACTCAAAGCTACTATTTCTTGCTATTTTGCTTTTAATGCTCAGGGTCTATCATATATAGTTCGGTCCAATCATTTCGAGGTCTAACACAGGCTAGCGTACTGATAAACGAACAGGGTACACCGACGCCATGGACTTGAGCTGGAATATATGTATCTGTTTCTTTTTATTGTATACATACTCTTTTGGCCACGGCTTGGCTTGGCGTAGTTTCATGTAGAGTCACGCCGGTGCCAGTAGCTCGATAGGCCTCATATTTTATATCTCATATCTTCAGATATGAATTACCCTATCACCAAAAGGAACCACGCCACGTTGATTAGAGCAAGATACAAGCACTCCTCCTCTGTTTAGGTCCGGTATATCTACTCGTAGTAGCCTATTTGATAACGTTTGATGCTTTTTCGCTAAAGGGTGTATGAGCCGAAAGAGGTTGCGCCTATACCTGCACGCTCTCGCTCTTACACCATATCCCTTGCATAGCTCGGCTACCGAGGACTATAGCGAGAGGGAGTGTTTGTGAAAGAGACAAGTTAGCATTGTTGACTGGCTTCTCTCTTCAAAAGACTTGTGTCTTTACGGCAAGGCAGAAAAAAGAGATAGACGCTTTGTCTTGCTATCTACAACCTATCTCCCTCTCTCATACCAACTCACATTTGAGCTCTTTAATGGAATCAAGAATAGGCTTTGGCCCTGCTAGGATTGTAAGCCGATCAAAATCAATCCTTAACCAAATCCCGTCTCTTGTCTCACTGCGTACCGTATCCCTTGTACACCTTACAATCCCCCTGTTTGCTAGCGGGCCAGGCCCTGTGACCCTAAGTTTATCTTTTACTACTTAGTAACTATGTGTATCTAGAGATATATGTATCAACCAGTTTACGTTACAAATACACATCTCATCAAGTAGTATTGCTTATGGGAATGAAAGAAGAGGTAAAGAGGAACTAGGGAAACGGTGCGTCACTATTACAGTTACTGCTGCTTCTTGGGTATACGAAATGGGTATAGCTTGTTATGATCCAATAAAGAAAATGCCAGACCAGAAAGCTTCTAGAAGAGAGCGCGAGATGCCCTTTAGTATCTGCCATCGTTGCCGTTCTGCAATCTCGAAGCTTCAGAAAGACCCTTGAGGGGCAAGAAAAGAAGGAAACTAGGACAAAGAAGCCAACGAGAAAGGATAACAAGCAAGTCATACAGCCAGAAGGGTCAGCCAGCCAGCCTGGGGCGGGCGAAAGTTGGAGTCCACTCTGGCAATGTTGAACCCTGTTCGCTAGCGAGACAAACGTCAGACTACAACGACTAACGACTAGCAATAGTTGAGAGTAAGTAGTATTACCTGGCTGTGGCTAGACGGGCTTGCAGGCATTGACTTGTGGTGCTCATTTCAGCCTGCATCTCTGTCATTTACAATCATAGATAGACCTGCCCAGACCCGGACTGACAGCAACTATTATACCATCCGCGCAGTGAATCTGACAAAACCACAGAAACGTGTAGTGGGTTGTAGTCCAGTAGGTGCGGTTATCTTCACCTTGCTTCGATTGTCTAGGACCGGCAGGCGACCATCTCTCTCCCCTATTTCTCCAGCTCTCCACACTCTATCCGTCCATATCATCTAATTGACATCCTTCTACGATCCTGGCCTGAGCTAGGACGTTTGATAGCCCAGGTTCTTTAACCTAGTCTCATAACCCAGAACCCGGCTTTCCGACTAGGGCACTCCAGTACAGTATAGTTGGCTCTAAACATGTTTGATAAACAGACTTGCAGAAAGTGAACACCTTGTGCTGTCTTGTCGTTTTCTTCTTTTTTTTCTACATGTAAAGAATAGAAGTGAGACTAAGACTTGCTACGCACAACTGAGACTGGTTACCTTGACTCAGCTGTGTATAAGAACAAAAGCTAACTGCTGACGGCCTGGAAGTCTGGAAGCAAATCGGCGAGAGAAAGAAAGAGTTGCCAATCAAAGTCTTGATCTGTGTCTGCGGCTGATCCAAATCAGGGCGTGCAACTATTATTTTATTATTATTATTATTATCCTCTGGAGAGGTGAGTTATATATATATATTGTGGATGTCGGTCTGTCTGTCTCGATTTGGTGGACGATCAGCAAGCAGCGTCATTATTAGAGAGTTAGAGAGGGGTTGCTTGCTTGGCTTGTTGGTCTTCTTGGACTCTTGTTGAAGTGAACGAAGACCTCCCCCCCGGACAAGATCGTTGTTCAGAGAGTGGCAAAGTAAAGTGATTAGCATGTCTTCCTTGTCTTCTGAGCCGCGCTTTGAGTCTTTTTATTTGTTCTCTTCTTCTTTTCTAGATTCGTGTTCAGTGACAGGGTCGTTTATTTTGCTGCTTTGAGAATAGCTAGCGTGAGCAAGAAGAAAAGAAAAAAAAAGAAAAAAAAAAGAAGAAAAAAAGAATCAAGACAGAACGGTAGTACGACTACATCGAGGAGGTTTGGAGACTAAGACCAGTAGAGAAAGTCCGTTTATCCCTTTGTGGCCTCCGATGTTCTTTATTGACTGGATTATTAGCGGGGGGACTTCTATTCTTCTGTCTTTTTGGAGGCTCTCCTGCGCCTATAGTGGAGTTATTTACTGGCTTGAACTATATTCTTCTTTATTATTACATATTTCTTCTTTTCGTACCCCCTCATCGCCACAGATATGAAATTCCTGTGAATACTTTTAGCACACCAACGCACAGCACCCTGGTGCTCTGGCTGGTACTGTCTTCACTGGATCTAGTACTGTTTTGCACGGGCAACGCTAATCAGAACCCCTGTAGCCCACTGTCACAGAGCCCATCACAGGGCCTGTCAGGCCTGGTCTATTGTCTGTTGTCTGGCCTGACCTGACCTGGCCTGTTCGTTCCGTTCCATTAAACCATTAAACCATTGAATCCAAGCAATGAAGCATTTTTTGCAGGCATTGCAACAGGCCTTTTCATTTCTTTTCATTCGAGCAAGTCGCCGAAGAATAAAAGGCTGCTTCAATCCGCCTGCTAAATCCCTCCCTCCATCAAATCTGTCTGTCTTGCTCTGTTCTTGTCTAGTCCTGAGCCCAGCCTTTCCCTTTCGCGCTCCGCTGTACCATACACTATACGCCACCAACAGCGTCAGATCACCCACTAACGGGGCCTGATTGATTGACTGTCTACAGCGCCGAGCTCAGCGCTTCTACAACCAGTGCAGCCAGTACGACCAGTACTATAATTCGCACATAAATCGGCCATCGCAACCACGCCACACCACACCTCACGAACACAACACGCATGCCACAATTGTACATGCACTACCGTCCATACGTACATATATAGACATCGACCATTATAGACGATTGCACCTCTGCCGCTGCCCTGTTTTCCGGCCTCGACCAGCGGCGCGCGTTTTGTATACTGAATATCGCTCGTATTGCCCTCTATCTGGGCCAATTGGCTGCGCTGTCGACTTGCCCAGCAAACAAAACCCCGATCCGACCGGCTTCCCGTTGTGCCAGCGAAGTAACGTGACCGCCATCAGCAGCAGAATCAGCAGCATCGGCCGCACTATCTCGTGCTTGGCTAATCCCCCACCGCCTCAGCATCCTGCAGAGGCCTTTTGCTCCTAGTCCTGCAATCAGCCCCGGCTATCCATAATACACGTCGTATACTAGTCGACTGTTCTGTCTTGCTGCCACCGCACCCACCAACCGCCCTCGCTCTCTCCACGTCATACGATACGATCTCTCTGCCCAAATGAGCTCTCTCGCCACCAACCCAAAGCCCGGCGGTATACAGTCCTCCTCCAAGCCCGGCTCCTTTGCCATCGCGCCCGGCGGCAGCTTCCCGCACCCTCTAGTCCCGGCCAACCAGACCCACCACCAGGCCCATCTCCTGGGGCGTCTTGGCCGCACTTCGACCCCCGATTCGGAGGCTCTTGCTAGTAGCGACGACGAGCCCGATGTGCGCTCCATCGCCATCGCCTCCGACCCCATCGCCTTCTCCCAGTCCAACCCAATTGCGCACCTGAGCAATAGCAACGGCGGCGTCCCTGTCTCTGCCATCACAAACCCCGGTGTCCGCCGCGCCTCGTGGCTAGCCGACACCTCGTCCCCCCTAATGTCTTCTATTCCGCGCAAGGGGTCGTTTGCTGGCATCATCAGCATGTCGCCCACCGGCTCGCACCCCAACACACCCGGCCCCGACTCTACCTGGGGCGTCCATCCTGCTTCTGCTGGCCTGGCGCGTCCCAGCACCTTCCCGTGGACTGGCGGTATCTGGAACAACCCGTCGGCAACCGTCTCCAACGTTAACACGACGACCACTGCTGCTTCTACTGCTACTACTACCGCCTCTAATACTGCTTCTACATCCGCGTCGTCTGCCGCTAGCGTCACTACCGGCGGCCTGACCGCGGCCGATCGCAAAGACTCCTCGTCTCGCCTCGTCGACTCTTTGGGTTCGTCTGCCGCCAACTCTGTGTTTTATGCCGACCCCACGTCCGTTTCCCAGACCTCGCCTGCCCGGAATGGCTCGACTTCCTCTCCACACCACCAGTTCCCCTTCTCGATCCCGCTGCAGCCAACACACAAGACCTACCGGTCACAGTCTTACTCGGTTGGCCAGCTCGAGTCGGACTCGCCCATCGGCATGATGTCGGCCGGCGTCATTGGTGGCCGTACTCGCACCCACCACTCTGGTATCCCCCACCGCGCATCGCGTCCTAGCATGCTCGGCGATCTCAACGAGGGCGGCCTCGGGAAGCTCAAAGAGGTCGACGACGACGATGACGACGACGTTGACAACGTTGACCCTATGCAGTCTACGCCCCCGTCTTATCGCTCGGTCGATGCCAACAAGACCATTGAAAAGCTGGAGCGCGAGAACGCAATGCTTCGCCAGCAACAGCAGCAATACCAGAACGCTGCCGTCAACAGAGGCCGACTACGCACAACCTCGGCCTATGGCTCAAGTACCGTCTTCCGCCCCGACGACTCG
Organism: Davidsoniella eucalypti; assembly: GCA_004009845.1. NCBI lineage: Eukaryota > Fungi > Ascomycota > Sordariomycetes > Microascales > Ceratocystidaceae > Davidsoniella > Davidsoniella eucalypti. The sequence continues at coordinate 519,812 of RMBW01000002.1, read as the reverse complement.
GACTACGCCATTGACGAGCTTGACGAATCCTTTGACAACATGGACCTCATGGCCAAGAAGCCGCCCATGGGACGTCGTCTGAGTGAGTACACTCTCCCGTTGGCTCATCGCTCTGCTTTCTCCAGCGACACCCGCAAGATGGATACCCTCAAGCAGCGCAGCGGCTGGCAAACTGCCCTGGGCTTTGGAGGCGTCAGCGAAATCTCACAGAGCCGTCGCCACTCCTTTGCCGAGGTTCCTATGCGCCAGACCTCCATCTCGTCAATGAATGACACCCACCCTCCCGCTATCGCCGAGCAGCAAGTCGTCATTCCCGAGACCAGGCCCGTGCAAGACTTCAACTACAACGGCTACGACAACGCTCCCCAGGCCACGCCGTCTTATGCAGCCCAGCGCCGTAACAGCGTCACCACGCCAATGTCTCAGATACAGATACCGCAGGCTCCTCAAACCTACTTCAACAATGGCATGATTTCGTCGCCGCCTCAAGCCATGCCGCACAGCGCTGGCTTCCCCAACGCCTACCCCAACGCTGCTTACAACGCCCTGCACTCGCAATTCAACGGACGTCCTGCTTCGCCGCACCACAACAACTTCTCGCTCTCGCAGCCCCGCCATAACCAGCTTCTTCACGTTGTCCTGTTCAAGTGCGCTCGCGCCGATGTATTCTACATTCAGGAGGGCACTGGCCTGACGGTGAAGCCAGGTGACCTGGTCATCGTCGAAGCTGATCGTGGAACCGATCTCGGAACCGTTGCCAAGATCAACGTTGACTGGCAGACGGCCAAGGACTCCAAGGAGCACTATGCCGAGGAACATTATAAGTGGCTCATGATGTACTCGCAAAATGCCCAGTCTGCGCATGCACAGGATAGCTCCGCTGGCCTAGTCGGACCGGGAAGCGTTGTACAGCCTGGAACTATGGGTGGTATGGGACCTCCCGGTATGCACCACATGCAAGACCCGTCACCGAGCGAGTTGAAGCCGAAGCTTATCAAGCGTCTGGCCCAGAGCCACGAAGTCACTTCTCTTCGCGAGAAGGAAGGCAACGAAGCCAAGGCTAAGCGTGTTTGCATGCAAAAGGTCAAAGACCACGGCCTCAACATGGAGATTCTGGATGCTGAGTTCCAGATGGACTGGAAGAAGTTGACCTTTTACTACTTTGCGGACGCGTACATCAACTTCAACTCGCTTGTCACCGATCTGTTCAAAATCTACAAGACGCGTATCTGGATGTCTGCTATCAACCCCGCGTCGTTTGCTAGTCCTACCCTAGGCCTCCAAGCTCCCAGCGGTATTGGACCTGGTGCTGTTGGCGTTAGTAGAACCGCAGCTGCAGCCGCTGCTTCTCAGCGTCGCCAGCCTCAGAATCAGACACAACCTCAACACCAGATGCAGAACCAAATGCAGCTACAGCAACAGCAGCAGCAACAAGTTCAGCAGCAGAATTACCAGCAGCAGCAGCAACAACAGCAACAACAGCAGGCTCAACAACATTACCATCAAGTTCAACAGCAGCAGCAACAGCATAATTCTCGTCATATGCCGCATAACAACTTTGGTGGTGTGATATCATCTATTATTCCGCTGCCGTATCATCCCGGTGCAGTGGCTAATCCGCCGCAGAACGTGCAGTATATGGGATACATCAACGTGCCTCGCGGCGGTACTAGTCCGTATGGGTCTGGATCTATGGCCAACCCACCGCCTTCTATGTCTAATATGGGTGCTTCTCTTCGGGAGACACGGACTTAGATCGCTTTAGCTTGATTTAGCTACGACTTCATCACTAGCAGATATATTTTTCTTTCTTTTCCTTTCTTTTGGAAGACATTACTTGAAGACCAAAAGCTGTGTGGTCAGAAATCAGTTTAGACTTATTAGTCTAGCTGACCATTCCACTGCATATGCAGTTTTCTTGATGATAACTTAAGTTGACTCGTCTGCCAGCTTTTATATATCCTATCCTTTTTTTGCTCTCATGCTGTCATGCTGTCATTTTTTCATATTCTTTTACTTTTCATCTCTTTTCTCTTCTCCTTTTCTCAGTTTGTTATATAAAGACGGCGGTAGACATGACTGAATGCTTCTCTGCATGATGACTTCATAGGGTGGGGAGTTGTTTGTTTTGTTGCAAACCGCACTTAAAGGCATATTAGTCTACTAGCTATATCTCTTAGAGGCGTACTTTTTTTTTCTCTTTTTTCTTTTCTTGACTTTTGTTGATTCTCGGCCTTTTATTCCTCGTTTCGTTTTAATCCTTGTTTATTGGGATGTCATTCTATAACTAAATGCCTACTTAGACCTATAAAGGGCTATTAAAGATAGGAGAAGCAGAGATGATGAGACATACTATTCTTTTTGTTCATTATCCTGAATTGGGCTTTGGTTGGATAGTCGTCCAATTTTGTGTATATCTCTTCCTTTCTATCTGTATTGTGTTATGCCATTATCATGTCATCACAAGCCAAATTATTCTTCTTCTCGCATCCTATTTTACCTATCCTACCAACCTAACCTAACTACTACAACATTTTCATCGATACCGTTGGGATTTTATAGAGCTGCGGTAGACTTTATACCAGTATCCGTTTTCAAAGCGAACATGCTGGGGTTTTCTCATCTAGCTATGAGCATTTCCCGGTAAGAAGTTTGAGTAGAGTTTTGTTTTTTATTTCTTTTTTTGATGAGTTGTTTATTCTTCTTTTTTGATGTTTTTGATCTCTCTCCCCTCATACTCTAATATCTCGCGATCGCCTATTCGTCTTTATATTTTCTTTACTTCTATTTCCCCTTCTTATTTCCTTTTTTTCTTCTTTTTTTCTACATAACTTCTATTTATACTTCAATTCTGTCTTTTGCTTGTGTTTTCTGCTTTTCTTTTACTATTTCACTACACCTACATATTCCCTTTTCTATTTGATTTTGATATATTATCTGTTCTGCTGATTTGTTTTCACGTCCCTTTGAAAGATCTTACAATGGACCACGGGCTCCTTTTGGAAAAATAGACAATACAATGTTAAATATATACCTTGAGTCAATTCGCTTCCCCTACATAAATATAAATATCTATAAACCACGCTATTTTCTCCATTGGTGATATCATTTGTGTCTCCATATAACAAAGTGGCATCGTGATATGTGTAAGAGTTCTAAAGTGGTTATTTCCTAACATCGGCGCACAATATTTACACAATTATGTTCCTTCCTAATCTATCACGAAGACAAGATTAGTATTCAAAACATGAAAGCCCTGAAGAGTTTTTAAACGTGGCCTTTCTCTTCTAGGTTTATCATTTTCTCTAAAAAGAAAAGATCTCTTCTTGGTCGAATATATTGTCCCTTATTTTAAAGAAAAGAAGATATATTCGGCCTGAATCTCAATTTCTGCTCATCGACAATGGCGCCTCGCCAGAGACCAAAACGCAAAACAAGTGGTATGTTTCATCTTAAGACTATTTGGAGCCAATAGAAGTTAGAATTCCATCCGATCGATTCTCGATATTAATCTAGATGACATGATTGGGCCGCTGGAAGAAAGAACAAACAATACTGACTATTGTTCGCTGCCTGTTTGCCTTGTTTGCCAACAATGAAGCACTAGAGAAACTTCTCGAGAGTAACAAATTAGCGTTTGCATCTTCCACTACTATCAGTGAGAAAACCACTGCTGATATTTCTACAACTGCTATTGTGCCCGATAAACTGCAGACTGCGAGTCCTCCGCCATCAACATCTAATGCCCCGTATCCGCCCTCTACCAATGAGACCACTGATCAGGGAATCGAAGAAAGAGCCGGTAACTATTCTACAAACGCTATACGGAATGATGACGCATTAGTATCTCCTCCTAAGTCCGCATCTCGTAGAACTCGAGTAAACGGAGTTGCTCATGTAAATCTTCATGATGCTAGTGGCCAGACTAGCACCCATTTTTCGACGGTTGCTGGTGTAACAGACACAAACTTATTAAGTCTTTCACCTCAAAAGTTGTTGGAAGATGCTAGCAAAGCAGGCTTGAAACCCCCCGTTGCCCAGATGGCACACATGAGTCCCAGGAAGCTAAATGGCTCGCCCATGAACTTCAACGAACTGAGCTCTGGAACGCTTATCAAAAGCGGTGTTGACAAGAAGAAGCTGCTTATTCCAAAGGACACAGATTTGTTCTTTTCGCCGTGTGCCAAAAATAAGTCATCTAAGGTAGTGCCCATGATGAGTGGTGCATTGATGGATGACATACTACCCGAATCTACCGATATTGCTACTACTACTCCTTTCATGGCATTGGGAGAAAGAGACAAGAATCAGAAAATGAACCCGCGTAAGTCAAGCAACGTACTAAAGCCGGATCCCGAAGTCTACAAACCTGTCTCCCCAGTGAAGAAGCCTGATAGTACTGAAACAAAACCTATTCGCGGAAGGCTGAGGACGAGAGGGACCAGGGCTAGACCCAGGAATAAGACTAGAGCAGCAGAATTCACAGCTCTTGCTACAGCAAAGCTCGACAGCGTTTGGGATGTTCCGCCCAGTCCTAAGGCAGTACAAAACACTGCTTCTATGAATCTTTCTAATGATCCCAAGTTGCCATCTACGTCGCCATCGACTAGTACAGTGAAGGCCAAGCCTCGACCCCAAGTGAGACGTCAAAGGCCAAAACCGAAGCCAGCCGTTTTAGAGAGGCAATCTCTTCTGCCAACCATCCCTGACACGCAGTCATCTTGCTATGGTCTTGCGAGGTTGACTTCATCACTTTATGAGGGAGCGGGCGAGCGGATTGAAAAAGAAACTATACCGGATTCACAGCCTGACTGTCAAATGCCTGATGCGGTCCCGAAAAATACCCTAGTCAACGACGAACTAATTGTTCTGTCAAGTGATACTGCGTCTTCAGATTCGATGGATTCCGACGGAGATTCCGACGATGAATTCAGGCCCAGAAACAAGAAGAGTGTGACCAAAACTTCTGCACCAACTAGAAGTTCGCTGCGGCTATCAACTGCTGCCACTGATGGGGTATCTGAGCCGAAAGTTATCAAACAAGCTAATCGGACAAAAGCTAAGCCCGATGATGGTTATAACTATGGTTCGCCTTCTGAGGATGAGACTCTTCCGTATCGAGCTCCCGAACAAACTAAATCATCACCGACTAAACGAGCTCCAATCCCTATAGAAAGCCCTGCCATGTCTACGCCTCGAAAGAAACCACGACGAAAGAATCTCAACAACATCGAAGAAGAGTTCGAGCATCTTACCTTTGCTAAAGAACCACCCGCAGCAACTCTTAAGTCTGATATATCTCAACCCTCAGAAAAGAAACAGGCTCGAGGCACAAATGCCAAGAGAAAAGCTACCCGAAAGCGAGCTCCCCGAAAGCAGAAGACCGTAAAAGCGCAGAACTCGAAACTCGAAATACTCACGCAGCTTCTAGGTGGTATGATGAGCGATGATGACAGTTCCAAGAATAAGAATGTTCAACCCCAAAAACGAAAAGCCACAAATGCTTCGAAATCAGCATCACGCCCGAGGAAAAAGCAGAAGACGAATAAACTTGAGGATCCCGAAATGGCACGACTGTGAGTATCAATCGAAAGGGAGGTTTACTTGTTGAAGCCTATACTGATTTTATACGGTTATAGAACGAAAATGTTGATATCGAAAGTTCAAAACGCACGATCGGTCAAGTCCAAGCAGGCTGCCGAGAAGAACATGCGCAAAACCGATGAGCTATTAAAGCAACGGAATAGCGAATTTGTCTCCAACTTAGAAAAAGAGAGCTTAAATTTGTACGTTTGTGTTACATGCTCTAACCCATTTTTATACAAGCACAGCCCTAACAACTACTACAGGACTAGAAATATTCAAAAGGCATATGAAGTAGTATCAACTCACCTCCAGAACTACACGAACATGCTTGAGCCCGAAGTCTTCGATTTCGAAAAAGCAAAAGAACTACTAGCGTCGATAACAGAAGATACGAAAGCAGCAAATAACATGTTTGTTGATCTTGAAGACGAGTTCGCCAAGTTCAAGATAATAGTTCCAGTTGAGCGTTGGGAATCAGATTGGGATGAGGTAGATAAAATGATCGACCTAGGCGAAACTATAGGACGCAAGATTGTTGAAGCACATGTGATGGCCGAGACAGAGCCTGGGAAGGCCTACAAGCAGCTGGTGGAAGGGCTGAGTGACGATGAGATACAGACTGCATCAGTTTTGTTCCCTGACAGCCTAAAGGAATTACGCGATAGATCTTGGGGTCAGGTTGTATGGGGTCTCTGCGAGAAACTGGAGACCATTGTCCGTATCACAGCACAAATCTAAGGCTATTGTTTAAATTCTTAATATCTTAATACACCGGTAGCACGAATTTATCGTTTTATTTAGGGCTGTGCATCTTAGGATACCGAGGTGCTACATAGATATCAAGAGCTCCATTTCCACCTTGATAAAAATTAATTAATAATAAAAAATCGTTGTAGGACAAGCACTATTAATCGCCGCTGAAATCACCGAAAATGAGGCGGGTCTTGCTGAAGCACTAAAATAAGCGGGGTACTTACCGAAGAGGGCACACGAAAGTGCCCCACTATATCCGCAACGGGCCCTAAGGTGCCAACTCATATACAGTTAGCGCCACACACGAAGAACACAGAAAACCCACAAAACGCCACCCACGAAAAAAAAAATTATCCTAAATTTTTTTGTCCCACTCCGGACGTATCTGATATACTTTTTTTTTTTTTCTCTAGCCCGTTCTTCCCCTCCATACTATCCTATATTCCTGTGTCAAATCAAAAGTCTTTATCTCCGACCCGCAGAATCAGGTATGTATATGAATTCTATACTCTTCAAGTCTTAATGGTATTTTGATCGTAGGGATCAACGTGAGAGAAGAATTGAATCGAGATCGCCGAGTTATTCGAGTTTACAATGGTCCAATTCCGCTGCCGAGAAAACGATTATGGGTTGAGGCTTCATACACTTGTCCGGAATCTTAAACCAAGGGTTGTTTAGATATATTTCAACAATCGCGGTTCTGAGATGCCTCAGTTTTGTCGAGTCAACCACAACCGATTCTCCATCATTCTATCTAGACTATACGCCCAAACTCCAGCGAATCTCGAATCTTATATTTTCTCACATCTCCGCGTCAAACCCAACTTGTCTGCTTTATCACAAATCGCTAACGATTAATTCTTTGTTCAGTCAAAATGGGTGCCCTCAAGTACGTCGAAGAGCTTCAGAAGCGCAAGCAGTCGGACGTTGTCCGTTTCCTGCTCCGTGTTCGTTGCTGGGAAGTATGTTAAACCGAACCACACTCGATCCGAGTCCTCTATACCTCATATCGTGATACTATATGTGGATGCTCTTGGGCTGTAATTCAAGCCGGCATGCGAACCATGTCGTTGGCTTATAAGGATGGACATCTATGCTTAGTTTAGTTCTTACTTTTTTTCTCATATTGTAATTTTCACTCTTAAATATCAAGTTGGAAATTAAAATAGATAAAAAGTTTGGACTATACTGAGCGACAGAGACGAAAATCTTTATAAGCCGAGAGGACGATATGGAGAACTACCGGTTCTTTGATTACAATCACCCTTCATCCTTGCTATACACTCGTTGAACATTATGCTGAGAGTGCATCAATATAGCTCCGTCAACTGAACGTTATTCACCGCGCCTCGCGCCCCTCGCGTCCCGAAAAGGCTCGCCGCCTAGGCTACAAGGCCAAGCAGGGCTACGTTGTCTACCGCGTCCGTGTCCGTCGTGGTGGCCGCAAGAAGCCCGTCGCCAAGGGTGCCACCTTCGGTAAGTCTTTAATATTCTTCTTCCTCTTCAACCCCCAAAAGCAGATGGCTAATATCTCATTCTTTTTCTTAACAGGCAAGCCCACCAACCACGGTGTTAACCAGCTGAAGTACCAGCGCTCTCTGCGTGCTACCGCTGAGGAGCGTGTCGGCCGCCGCTGCGCTAACCTGCGTGTCCTGAACTCCTACTGGATCAACCAGGACTCGACTTACAAGTACTTCGAGGTCATCCTGGTCGACCCCCAGCACAAGGCCATCCGCCAGGATGCCCGCATCAACTGGATCGCCAACCCCGTCCACAAGCACCGCGAGGCTCGTGGTCTTACCTCCACCGGCAAGCGCTCGCGTGGTCTCAACAAGGGTCACAAGTACAACAAGACCCGTGCCGGTCGCAGAAAGACCTGGAAGAGACACAACACCCTGTCTCTGTGGCGCTACCGGTAAATGCGCCGAGGACGATACTTCGGCAACAATGGGAATTGTACAAGTGGTACTATACTTCCATCTGCTGTCGGTGTATCTGTTTCTCTCGCAGTGCTCACTGTGCCCTGTCGCTTACGCTTCTACTGCTACTTTCATGATTGTGACTTCACACAAGGTTGCCGATGCCACTGTTGCCGGGAAGCTGGGGAAGTTTGTGGGATCATTAACAGGCCATGGCTATGGGCTAGGAAGGGTTCTACTTTGCTGACGAAGGCTTTCTTGTCGATGATGTGGTTGTTGGATATAACCTCGGGTGTTAGTTTTTGGTCATTGATTGTCTAGTAGTTAGGAAAAGAAGTGAGTCGGCTTTGGGTAGGTCGGCCACAAAAACAAAAATAACAAAATGAAGAGAAAAGCAAAAACATAACCAACATACGAGAAAGAGCCTTCACGCCCTCACTAAAAAAGCGAGATTGATTTTTTTTTCTATTTTTCCTGACGGAGTTTTCTTTTTATGGCATTGCACTCTGGAGTATCATACTCTACTTCGACTTTACGTTGATGGTTCTTTCTCGTCACTGTATCTTCTGTGTTATACTATGCTCCATCTCTTTTGTTCTCTTTCGTTCAACCATTGCATGGCCTTGTCTTTTCTTTTTATCATCACACACAAAAGCACATGTGGGTATACTCTTTCTTTTTTTTTTCTTGGGTGGGAAAACATATCTTTCTATACCAAGGAAGATTCTCTGGTTCATTTTGGAGTCAAGCTGGGCTTTCTTTTATTGGGTAAACAACATTATCGTACACAACACTACCAGAAAATTCCATTTTTAGTAACGAATGGTGACTTTTGTATCATTGAAGAAAAGCATTCATCTATGTACATAAATATGAACTTACGGTAGGATTATTACTGGCTGAGCCTTACAGTAGATATAATCTCACATGCACTGGGCAGTGATCGCGATTTTGTAATTTAGAAAATACCGTTTCTAGCAACTACTATCAGCTGGGCAAGCGATTCTGCATTTCAGGCCCCAACAGAATCTGTACGAAAAGCCTAACCACTTTGATCGGGCACATTTCTTACTTAGCAGTACTTTTACACAGCCTCGTGGATTACTGCCATTTCTTATCTTATTTCCTTTCAATTTGATACTCGACATAGTATACACATCGTCTTCTACGTCTAAAAACTTCCCCCGCCTTTTGCTCATTTTATACCTCCTCTGATAGCCTACGTGAGATACGGATTACCTCACGATGGAGCCTCTACGATGTCCTGCAAAAGACAGTTACGGGATCGGCTGGATTTGTCCCTTATCTCGAGAACTAACAGCCGCCAGGCTTATGCTTGATGAAGTGTTTGAGTGCCCCGAGAGCCAGTCCTCCGAAAGTCTGAGTGGTTATACCTATGGCCGTGTCGGAGAACATAATATTGTATTGTCATGTTTACCATTGACTGGTCAATCTCAGGCAACTGTGGTTGCTAGCAGCATGGCACAATCATTTCCTACATCTCTTCGCTTCATACTGTTGGTCGGAATTGGCGCTGGAATTCCCTCCCCACAACATGACATCCGGCTTGGGGATGTTGTGGTTGGTACACCATCAGGCGTATCTGGTGGTGTTGTTCAATATGATGTTGGCAAGCTACTAAGCGCAGGACATTTTCAACGACAAGGCCAGCTCGACAGCCCCCCACGTGCCTTACTGGCAGCATTGAACAAACTCAAGTCGAATATGGATACTGATGAACCTCTTTTCCCAAAATATATTGCCAAGGCACTACGTCATAGTGACAGGGCCAAGAAGACTCTTGGACGACCACCCTCTCAAAGCGATAGATTATTCCATGCGGAATATGTCCACCAATCTGATACTTCGACTTGCAACTTTTGTCTACAAGAATGGGAATTACGCAGACAAGCACGTCAGGATAACCATCCACGAATACATCACGGTATCGTCGCATCTGGAAACTCCGTGATGCGAGATGCACATCGTCGTGACCAGTTGCAACAGGAGATTGGCGCTATATGCGTTGAAATGGAGGCAGCTGGTATACTACAACGGTTCCCGTGTCTGGTTATTCGTGGCATTTCAGATTACGCAGATAGTCATAAACAAGATGGCTGGCATGGCTATGCTGCTCTTTCTGCTGCCGCCTATGCCAAAGAGCTCCTGAGATACGTGCCCAAAAACGAGATCAAATCAATGACGCCTGTCTCGAGAGTTATTGGTATGTTATAACGAAGTCACCTTAGATCGTGCCACCTGTACTAGATTTCATATTCTAACATTTGTGTTGCTACAGAAAATCTAAGTGTCACCATCACCGAAAACACTGATCGAATCATCGACCAACGAGTCAACATGACCCAGGAACACGAATTGTCAAAATGTCATCAGGATCTCAAAACCTCTTCATACGAACAGCATAAAAATATAAATCCCACGGCTGTGGAAGGAACGTGTGTTTGGGTCCTCAAAAATAGTAAATTCACTAGTTGGCTCAACAACACGAATAATGACCTTCTTTGGATCTCCGCTGATCCGGGATGTGGGAAGTCGGTTTTGAGCAGGTTTCTCATTGACAAACAATTTGTTGGTGATTCTTCACAGGCTTCGTCTTCTCCTAATTCTTCACCTTCAGTTTGCTACTTTTTTTTCAAGGACAACGACGAGCAAAGTAGTCTTGCCACAGCCCTTTGCGCAATTTTACACCAGCTTTTCTGTCACCAACCATATCTACTGAAACATGCCATAGACCCTTGGAGACAAAACGGAAACAAACTCCAGCATGAAGTGACTACACTCTGGCGGATCTTGATTGCAGCTGTTAGCGACAAGGATTTCAAAAACACATTTATTGTCCTAGATGCCCTAGATGAGTGTGTCCGGGAAAATCAATCTACCTTGATTCACCTAGCTACTAAGTGGTTCACGAAGACCAAAGATTCGAGACGCCAATGTTGGTTGAAGATCCTGCTCACTAGTCGCCCCTACTGGAGTATATACGACAAGTTCAACCCCACGATCAACAAATTTCCTCAAATAGATCTCCCTGCTGAAGAAGAAGACTGTCTAATTCGACGTGAGATTAATTTATTTGCTCGATCCCGCATCAGTGAGCTCAACATGATCAGGAATCATAGCGACAAGATCGAACAAAAGCTCCTCAGTATGAAAAACCGTACCTATCTATGGCTCAACCTTGTCATAAATGAAATCCAGTCAATGTCAAAAGTCTTTGGGTTTCAAATCGACGATATAGATCTACTTCCTCTCACGGTGAATGATGCCTATACGAATATCCTCCGGCGAATTGAACTAGACAATCTACGGCAATCCATCCTTATTCTCCAAGTTGTTGTTGGTGCACGGCATCCACTGAGTGTTGCTGAACTGAGAGTAGCGTTGAATCTAGAACTATACAGTTCTGCATGTCTTGAAGATGCTATGGTTGACCCTGGTTATATTGAGAAAAGGCTACGAGACTTATCCGGCCTTTTTGTGTTCATCAGAGATTCTAAAATTCATCTGATACACCAAACAGCCAAGGAGTTCTTATTGAAAGCTTCTCCTGAGCTACACGGCCTACGACTCTCCTGTATCCCAACGAAAACTGATGAGATTTTATCCCATATCTGCTACAAATACCTATCTCTGCCGGAAGCACAGAAGGCATTGAGATCCGAGACAATTGAGCAACATAGTCCGGAGTTCTACAGCTATGCCAGGGAGAATTGGTGTAGCCACGTCTGTGGGATGTCTAGTCCGTCCAACGAGAGGGGTAAATATGCTCGCCATTTGATACAGCAGTTTCCTAATGTCGACTACCGAACCTACGATGGTTTGACGGCCCTCACATACTCTTGCTCAAAAGGCCATTTTGATATCGCCAAGCTCTTAATCGAAAAGGGGGCCAATATCGATCATACTACTGGTGATGGATGGGCTGTTGATGGATGGACTGCTCTTATGTTAGCTTGTCAAGATGGTCATTTTGATATCGCCAAGCTCTTAATCGAAAATAGAGCCAATATCTATCATGCTACTGATGATGGACGGACTGCTCTTACGTTAGCTTGTCGAAATGATCATTTTGATATCGCCAAGCTCTTAATCGAAAATGGAGCCAATATCGATCATGCTACTGCTGATGGATGGGCTGTTGATGGATGGACTGCTCTTATGTTAGCTTGTCAAGATGGTCATTTTGATATCGCCAAGCTCTTAATCGAAAATAGAGCCAATATCTATCATGCTACTGATGATGGACGGACTGCTCTTACGTTAGCTTGTCAAGATGGTCATTTTGATATCGCCAAGCTCTTAATCGAAAATAGAGCCAATATCGATCATACCACTGCTGATGGACGGACTGCTCTTACGTTAGCTTGTCGAAATGATCATTTTGATATCGCCAAGCTCTTAATCGAAAATGGAGCCAATATCGATCATGCTACTGGTAATGGATGGGCTGTTGATGGACGGACTGCTCTTATGTTAGCTTGTCTAAATGGTCATTTTGATATCGCCAAGCTCTTAATCGAAAATGGAGCCAATATCGATCATGCTACTGTTGATGGACGGACTGCTCTTACGTTAGCTTGTCGAAATGATCATTTTGATATCGCCAAGCTCTTAATCGAAAATGGAGCCAATATCGATCATGCTACTGCTGATGGATGGGCTGTTGATGGACGGACTGCTCTTATGTTAGCTTGTCAAGATGGTCATTTTGATATCGCCAAGCTCTTAATCGAAAATGGAGCCAATATCGATCATGCTACTGCTGATGGACGGACTGCTCTTACGTTAGCTTGTCGAAATGGTCATTTTGATATCGCCAAGCTCTTAATCGAAAATGGAGCCAATATCGATCATGCTACTGCTGATGGACGAACTGCTGTTATGTTAGCTTGTCAAAATGGTCATTGTGATATCGCCAAGCTCTTGATCGAGAAGGGGGCCAATATCAATCATGCTACTGCTGATGGACGAACTGCTCTTACGTTAGCTTGTCGAAATGGTCATTGTGATATCGCCAAGCTCTTAATCGAAAAGGGGGCCAATATCGATCATACCGCTGCTGATGGACGGACTGCTGTTATGTTAGCTTGTCAAAATGGTCATTTTGATATCGCCAAGCTCTTAATCGAAAATAGAGCCAATATCGATCATACCACTGCTGATGGACGGACTGCTCTTACGTTAGCTTGTCGAAATGGTCATTTTGATATCGCCAAGCTCTTAATCGAAAATGGAGCCAATATCGATCATGCTACTGGTGATGGATGGGCTGTTGATGGACGGACTGCTCTTATGTTAGCTTGTCAAGATGGTCATTTTGATATCGCCAAGCTCTTAATCGAAAATGGAGCCAATATCGATCATGCTACTGCTGATGGACGGACTGCTCTTACGTTAGCTTGTCAAGATGGTCATTTTGATATCGCCAAGCTCTTAATCGAAAATAGAGCCAATATCGATCATACCACTGCTGATGGACGGACTGCTCTTACGTTAGCTTGTCGAAATGGTCATTTTGATATCGCCAAGCTCTTAATCGAAAATGGAGCCAATATCGATCATGCTACTGGTGATGGATGGGCTGTTGATGGACGGACTGCTCTTATGTTAGCTTGTCAAGATGGTCATTTTGATATCGCCAAGCTCTTAATCGAAAATGGAGCCAATATCGATCATGCTACTGCTGATGGACGGACTGCTCTTACGTTAGCTTGTCGAAATGGTCATTTTGATATCGCCAAGCTCTTAATCGAAAATGGAGCCAATATCGATCATGCTACTGCTGATGGACGAACTGCTGTTATGTTAGCTTGTCAAAATGGTCATTGTGATATCGCCAAGCTCTTGATCGAGAAGGGGGCCAATATCAATCATGCTACTGCTGATGGACGAACTGCTCTTATGTCAGCTTGCTCTTATGATCAATGTGATATCGCCAAGCTCTTAATCGAAAAGGGGGCCAATATCAATCATACCACTGCTGGTAGATGGACTGCTCTTATGTCAGCTTGCGAATATGGTCATTGTGATATCGCCAAGCTCTTGATCGAGAAGGGGGCCAATATCAATCATGCTACTGCTGATGGATGGACTGCTCTTATGTCAGCTTGTCGAAATGGTCATTGTGATATCGCCAAGCTCTTAATCGAGAATGGAGCCAATATCTATCATACCACTGCTGATGGATGGACTGCTCTTATGTTAGCTTGCGAATATGGTCATTGTGATATCGCCAAGCTCTTAATCGAAAAGGGGGCCAATATCGATCATACCACTGCTGGTAGATGGACTGCTCTTATGTCAGCTTGTCGAAATGGTCATTGTGATATCGCCAAGCTCTTAATCGAAAAGGGGGCCAATATCGGTCATACCGATGCCTATGGACGAACTGCTCTTATGTCAGCTTGCTCTTATGGTCAATGTGATATCGCCAAGCTCTTAATCAAAAATGGAGCTGATATCGATCATACCAGTGCTGATGGATGGACTGCTCTTATGTTAGCTTGCGAATATGGTCATTGTGATATCGCCAAGCTCTTAATCGAAAAGGGGGCCAATATCGATCATACCACTGCTGGTAGATGGACTGCTCTTATGTCAGCTTGTCGAAATGGTCATTGTGATATCGCCAAGCTCTTAATCGAAAAGGGGGCCAATATCGATCATACCAGTGCTGATGGACAGACTGCTCTTACGTCATCTTGTCAACGTGTTCGTTTTGATATCGCCAAGCTCTTAATCGAAAATAGAGCCAATATCGATCATACCAGTGCTGATGGACAGACTGCTCTTGTGTCAGCTTGTCGAAATGGTCATTGTGATATCGCCAAGCTCTTAATCGAAAAGGGGGCCAATATCGATCATACCGCTGCTGATGGACGGACTGCTGTTATGTTAGCTTGTCAAAATGGTCATTGTGATATCGCCAAGCTCTTGATCGAGAAGGGGGCCAATACCAATCATGCTACTGCTGATGGACGAACTGCTCTTATGTCAGCTTGTCGAAATGGTCATTGTGATATCGCCAAGCTCTTAATCCAGAAGGGGGCCAATATCGATCATACCACTGCTGGTAGATGGACTGCTCTTATGTCAGCTTGCGAATATGGTCAATGTGATATCGCCAAGCTCTTAATCGAGAAGGGGGCCAATATCGATCATACCACTGCTGATGGACGAACTGCTCTTATGTTGGCTTGCTCAAGAGATCATTGTGATCTCGCCAAGCTCTTAATCGAGTATGGAGCCAATATCGATCATACCGCTGCTGATGGACGGACTGCTGTTATGTTAGCTTGTCAAAATGGTCATTTTGATATCGCCAAGCTCTTAGTCGAAATAGGAGCCAGTATCAATGAAAAGACACGATTTGGTTAGACTCCTTCTAGAAGCTATCTTGATAGAGAACGATGCTGATATCAATCAGTAGTCCTCACATATATGGACTACTCTTTGAAGTAACCAAAAAACGGCACTCAAGATATCGACTCGTCAATCGCCGGCGATCTTATTCGCGGCATCACATGACTACAAATGCAGGGAAGTTCAGAACAGGCGATGCAAATTTGTGCAATGAGTTCTGTGACGATCCTAAAGGATATATACGGCATCCCTTCGAAGTACATGCATATCAAACTGATAGTCCATACATGCGTCATCCTTAAGTTATTGTGTAACATTCTCCTTGCTTCGAAGCCGCGACATCAACGAACATTTGCGCAATAAGCCTAACCCGAACCAAAACGCTCAAATTTTGACAAGTTTTCCTATCTCAATCATTATCCAACAAGATGATAGAGGCCGAATTCTTATCCACCTGCGATCAGATGGCAATATTTTTATCGAGATTAGTTGATAGTGAACATCGAGAATTTGAACCACTCCGTTTGTACGATAGAAAACTTACTGGTAGCAGGACGTGCCTGACATCAAGCCCAGATATCAATTCCGAGAAGAATTTTGAAATTCCAGCATATAACAAAGTAGTGATAGTATCTTTACATGGAGAACATATTAATAGTAGCAAGTTGGAACACGCATCATACTATAGAAAATACTAGCATTCTCAATACTTTTTCCCAAGACAACAAGCTCCTAATAAGTTTACTCAATAGAACCTTCAATGTGGTGAATGAACATCTCCTGATAATGCTTCAAGGGAAATATGTTATAACTTAAAGACAACGTTCAAAGCTATCTAGGATAATCGCACGCAATAAACATAAAGCAAATAAATGAGTAGTATAAAAACTATGATAGTTTCATGGTATAGATAGCTAGTATCCGGTGTAGTCTATTCTTAGTCATCCTCAATTTCAATCTGTGCATAACCATGCGCCATCGTTTCTTTGGGTACAATAGGCAACTACGAAGACGGGCCACAACTGCTGGGTATATCATCATCATCCCCCTCCATCTTGATATCGATATCGTCCTTTTTGGTTGTATCGTCCTCAATGTTGACATCGAAGTATTCGTCGTCTTCTCTCTTGACACGGTCACTACCCCATTTGCGGATGTTATTTTGTGTTTCCGCCGATACTGAGATGTATAGGACTGGCTTGGATACAACGTCGTACTCGGTTTTGAAGACGGGATCCGTCAAGCAATCGGCGTCTGGGAGGGTCTTGCTTGGCGACAATGAAGAAGACGAGGCAGCTGTGCGATATTGCAAGATATCATGTCTAGAGTGTCCTCCGCGGCCACCGATTCCACCCTGGTATTGCACCGTACCTTCAACCAAGCACATATCGTCCTTGCCTTTCTTTCCCTTCTCCCTACCGACAACACCCTTGCTATTACCGCCATTGCTATTCTTTGAAGGGTTACACGTAGAGATGCTGCTATTGCGAGTCCTCCGGTAGTCTAAACGAGCGCCGGGTCGCTCGTTGTCGAACCAGCCGTGTTTGCGTCGAAGAGCTTGGAAGCGTGTGCGGACAGCGTTGCCGTTCGTACCGTGGCCTGTCGAGGCGCGGAGATGTTGTGCCATGACGTCCTAGTCCACAGATGGCATCTCTTTGAGTGAACAGAAAAAGGAACTTAAGCAGTTGTATTCCTGCTGGGTAAGATGGGGTGGCATGGCTAGCGCTGGCGGTTCTCGAGATCTAGTTGATGTTTGCTTCGTTTCTCGTGTGTAGCTTGTATCTAGTTGATCTATATCGGGCGTGAAGTCACAACGATAAGTCCTAGGTGGGCTTACAATCAAAGAGGAAAGAGAGATAAGTGAAAATGCCTGAAATCGGATTTTGAAGCCGGGCCTTGCACCCCTGAATATACATAACAGTACGTAAATATGTGTAAGTTAGTCAAACAAGGCTCCCAAGCGAGACAACAATCACTCTCCTCCAATCAAGCAAATTGATATTCGTCTCGACTATCTAGGCTGGAAACAAGATCTATACAGCTCGTCAAGGGTGTGGGCCAGTACGGTGAAAGGACGCTTGAATCCAACCCAACAAAGAGAGGCTACTTTTGGTCCATTGTTTTACGACTGATTATACAGATGTGGTTGAATATTACATCGCGGCACTAACATAGCCTCTTTGCTTAGTATTTTTGCTTCTTGTATTTCCTCTCTTGAGCCGAGGCTGATAAGCGAGCTTTGCACCATACTTGTTGGCGTTGTGTTGTTAGGGTTACGATATTTGCAAGGTTCTTTCCAAGTAACCCGCCACTAGTCAGCCTAGATATTGCTTTGCTGTTCTACCAGGCAACCAATGTTGAAGTAGAAGCTTCGAAGGATATATAATGTGTTGTTACAGTCGATTGACCGCGTTAAGTGCCAACAACAAACTTTTGAAAGCCCGAGCTAACGAAATGTAGCCTTGTGTTTCGCCCCTCGGAAGCCTTATTCCATTGTATTCGATGCTCTAAGTGGGGTTGCTTCCCTGTAGTTGACTTAGCTATTCAAAAACAAAGACCCCACCAAAAAGATAGTAGCTTTCTACATAGCTGTAAACTAACATCTCTAGTTCCTTATAATTGCAGCTTGAAGCAAGCACGTTAATGCTGGTTTGGGCCGCCAGCTGTACCGACCTGCAGCCTTTTTCTCCTCAACTAATACTATGGGCGGATACATTGCTAACAAACAAAAAACTACATGTACCCATGAACAGATTTCCTCTCTGTTGCTTTGCTGCCCAATTGGCAAAAAACAAGACACCAATAAAGGCCAAACAGCCACCCAAACCCAGCATAACAGTCTCCCAAATACAGAATTGTGGCCGCCTTATGCCTACCGACCCAAAGGAAGGAGCTAGAAAGAAGCCTCGATTGTTTGAGATCACTGACATCCAACCAAACAAAAAACCAGGCAAGGAAAAGGCAAACAAGGACAGGAAAAAGGGGAACGAAAGCGGCCTGCAGAGCGAGCCCAACGCTGCTACAAGATAGAAAGTATATAGCAGAAACACAACAGACATAAACAATAAGCCGTGGTAGCTACAGCACAAAGAGGGGGGCAGGATCAGGAGTAACTACTGCGACTGCTGAGTGCAAGTGGCTACTACAATCGACTTGTGCTAGAAACTCGGCAAGGGAAAACGAGACCTCCTCCTCCAGTCTGCTATTACTTGGTAACCAAGCAGTATCGCAGCTACCAGAGTTGCAATAAGAGCAACGAAGGAAGGGGAAGAACAGCGAATGTAACTTGATAGCTCTAGACTTCGTAACTACCCCTCGATCGAAGCTCTTGACAAGGCTTCCTTAAGCTTTCGTAAATCTGTATATATAAAGCAGAGCTCCTCTTCCGCCTTCTCCTCGTATTTTCCTTTTTTCTCTTCTTCTATCCATCACTACATCATTCTTCGATATCTCAATATATACCTGACTTTCTGTCTGTCTCTGTCTCTGTCTCTGTCTTAGTCCCTGCTCGTTAGACACTAGAAGACCCCACAGCATACCCACCCACTCAACTATCCCGAATACCCTTCTTCAGGCTTCTATCCCGTCCTGCCAGACCTCTCCTTCACTAAAAGCATATCTAAATCGCCCAAAATGTCTGCTGCCAGTTCTCCCATCTTCATCACCAGCTTCGAGCAATTCGAAAAGCTCAGAACCAGCAACTCCCAACTTCTCATCCTATTCGACGTCGATGAACAAAACCCCCTCATCAAGCTGTAAGTTCCGATTTTTTTTTTGGGGAGTCTCCCTGTCTCTTCTCCATATCTCCCAAACCCTATATAGGAAATATATATATTCTAACATACTCTTCTCTCTGTAATACAGTATCCCGGAAAAACACCCTTCAGTCCCCTTTGCTTTCGTCAACCTCGAGGTTGGCAAGACCGACACCAGACAGATTTGGAGCCCATGTATGGTCAACGGCCAGACTACCGTCGTCCTTCTACGTAACGGTGCCTGGAACCAGAGCGATCGAGTCGAAAATGTGAACGAGACCCTGGCTGTCGTCAGTGGCTGGTTCTAACTCTAGAGCATCTATAATAAAACCCGTCCATCACATTACCATACTATATACTCCTCTTTCGTCATTCATTGATTGTCAAGACTTGAATGGCTGAAACGAGGCAACAAAAACAAGAGAGAGCCAAAATCAAATTCACAGAAAAGAAACAAAGCACGTTATGAATGTCCTTGGTTGAAGTCATACAAGGTATTAGGTGAGGTCCGTGGGAACTTATATATGAGCTTTGTCCGGGTTTCTTTTTTTTCTAATATGTAGTTACGAAGTAACAACTTCCATATTACTTATCTTAAAATACAATTGTAAATAGCCAACTGCAATCACATCTTCACAACTTACAGATTTCACGTGATTAGCCATTGGATATACAACTAAATTATTGCAACAAGAACATATGCGTAGAGTGTTACAAGTAAGGCAGTTAATAAAATATAAAAATAAGGGTAAAAAAAAAAGCAAGATGTGATAATAAAACAAGAATTCCCAAGAAAATAGCTCATACTGAGGAGAGAAATGCTCCGGTATACAAAAAAGCACAGCTTCTTATGTTAGCCATTACTTTTCTCTCCTCGATCTCAAAGTAAAACAAAGATATAATAAAGAAAAACAAAAAAAAGCCAGTAATACAATCAAACAATATATCCTAAACAAAAACTCGAACCATTCTTTTTTGATAACGTCCAACCAAAATCAAAATAAGAGATATCAAAAAAATAGATGAAAGGCAAGCAAAAAAAAAGTATTTAAACATAGCAAGCGTATGAGGAAAACTAGATATTGAGGGATGAACAGTTCCCTCTTCTCTCTTCCTCGGGGCATAATTAAGAAAAAAAGACATGAAAGGAATAAGAAAATACAAGTGAGACAGATAAGAGAGACAGAGAAAACAAAAACGAAATGCTAGTCCTCAACGCCATAAAAAAAATGTATAAAAAAAGAGAAAACCATGAACGAAGTCTATGCGAGCTCCTTTCATGTCAAATGACGTGGGAACAATATTCAAATACCAGAGATTCGAATTCGATATATGTTCGGCCATGATATGATAGATAATATACGCAAGAATGGATGGAAGAGAGTGAAGGCATGGAGTAAAAACGTAAAGAAAGTGGACAAGGAGTAAAGATGAAAGAGAAAGGAACGATCGATTGAAGAAACACTCCGAATCATATCCCTTCCAAAGTAGTTGGTCAGGTCTATAGATAGATGAACAAGTCCCTTATTTGAAGAGGACAAAATCAGCGCCGAAACTATTTGTCAAACCCCTTTTCATGAATTCATCACTATGACTCGTGAGCTGGTGGTCAAGGAGGTCCAGTTCAGGCGTAGTTGAATCTATTGAGGTCAAAATTAGTATTTGCTTCGTCATTATTTCGTGTACCTAAACATCGACGGTACCCCACGGAGGAAAAGACTTACTCATGGCCATATAGTTATTTGTCGACATATCCAATGTAGGAAACATCACAGAGTCCGTCAACGGCGTGTTTGTGTGGCCATACGCAGTAGTATGGTTGTTAGCATAAGATGCGCCAGTGATGCCTCCAGAATTGCCTACATTGCCAGCGCCAGTGCCTCTAGACATAACAGGGAAGTCACTGATGGGCAACATCTGATCAAACGGGCTATATGAAAGCATCTCGCTCTTAGGTGTCAGCTGTGCCAATTCTCCAGTGGTGGACACCACCAACGGCGATGTATCCATAAAAGGCTGCGGCACTATACCGACACCACTCCATAACTGGCCGACAGCGAATTGCTGGTTCCGGGTATTCTGGAGAGTCTTCATGGCGTTTTGTTGTTGCTGAAGCTGTATCAACTGCTCACGAGGCGACGAGTATGCGTGCTGTCCATGTAGAGTGGAAGCGGCAATGTTGGACATTGCCGGCGAGGCAGTGCACACGTTCGTCGGAAGAACAAAGGGGCGAGCTTCATTAGCTGGCGAAAAGGCAGAGACAGAACGCTTCATCTGCAGGATTGTGTTCAGGTCGGGCTTCACGCCAACTTGAGCAGCATGGACCCTTAGCTCGTTCTTAGAGTCAATGTTCCCGTGCAGAGGGGTATTGGGTACACTCATGGAGCCAACTTCATCCAATTTTGCGTTCACGGCTGGCGAGTTCACAGAATACATAAGACGAGGGCGTTTTGAAGGTCGAGTATTCTGAGCAGCTGGACGTTTTTGTTTACCGCTTTCACTAGAATTGCGACTATTGTCTTCGTTGAGGCTGTCTCTCAAACGGCAGAATCGCATACGTGCAGCATGGCCGCTCCGGGATGTCGGCACTAGACCTGCTTCGACAGCGACATCGTCCCAGTTGATCTAGAGATAAGACCGGCATGTTAGTGTCAAGTCGGAACTAGGAGCTAAGAAATCACCGAGATATCCATAGGACATAATGGTATTGGACTTACGTTTCGGGTGTTGAATTGCTTGATGATTGCATAGAGCAAACGCACAGAGGCTTCGTCGAACTTGGGCATCTTGAGAAGTACGTTATGAATATGCGTAGATGTGTGAAACAGACAGCAAGTATAATCCAAGGGAGCGTCGAACACAGGATAGAAGAGGTATATATGGAGATATATATATGTGTGCAAGTGTTGAGCCCTAGGGAAGAATTTGTTTAGTATAAATAGCACACATCAAAGTGTGCAGGAAGTAGTTGTGAGGTAAGCAAGTATAACCCCACGGCGACATGTACAAAAGGTCTCGGGTAACTATCTATAAGCGTAGCTCGGTAACGTTGGCAGAGAAGAGGCACACGCAACTCCATATATCAGAGAATCGGCGACCAGGACAAACCAGAGCCTATTAGTGATCCAACCAATCAGGAGGGACTGATATATGTAAAGAAACGAGGCAATACTGATCGAAGGAAGCAGAACTTGTAATAGCAGCCGAATGGACCACGAAGATATATCCAGGACAAGGAAGATGGTACGATGGAAGAGGTAAGAGAAAGCAGGCAGGTGGATAGAGAAACAGAAGACACCAGATAGGCTGACTGAGTGAGCTATAGAGTCGCCCACAGCCCGAGAGAATGACGATCCCACCGGTTGCGTTTATATCGATTTCAAGGCCAGAAGCGATCCATGAACATGCGACGTGAATCAGGATGAGTTGCAGGTTCCCTATCGTGGGTCCTCCAGAGTCTTCTATCAGGATGTTTGGGTGCAACAAACTGCGACAACAGTATCTTGGTGAGTGGAATAAGGGCAGGCTGGCAGCGCAAGATCTCAACGACACTCCTAGACGGCTCGGTAGCGGTATCGATTGATGGATAGCGGAAGCGACTCGAGGCTGGTATGAATGATGAACTTGTATCGGATGGGTTTACTCGATCTGGATGTTGCCTTTCGTCTATTTTTGTCTGCGGGCTGTCGATGCTTTTATTGATGTCTCTGGTTTTTCTGGCCTCTGGATCTTGGATAAGATGTCTGGGAAAATATGGCAACCGGCAACTTTCTTCGACAATATTGAACGATGAGAGAATATAGAAGAAAGAGATTCGATATCTTGTTGAAGCAGAGGTAGATATTCAGTCTCATCATGTGCACCAACACCACCTAGCACAAGCCCAGCTCAACAGTTGCCGTCGAGCAAGCAAGCAGGGAGAAGTGTAGGCAGCAGGCAGGGATCAAGCCCGAAAAGCAGGAACAGAAGACCCAAGCCTGGTCCAGGTCAAAAAGAAAAGAAAAAGAAAGACAATACACGCCAGGGGTGTATAAGTGCGGATCTGTCTGGCAGCATAAGAAAGGACAGCCAGCCAGTTCCCAGTCCGCACAGTCATAGTTGTGCTAGCTACCCTTATTCTACGGCCAAGTGTGTACCAATCGTGGCCCAGCCCAGTGTTATGCCGGTTCACCACTTGTGTATTCGTTACCTTGTCTTCCCGATTAGGACAGCCCGGATTTGGCTCTACTACTGCCTCGTCACAAGAAGAGTCTAGGAGAGTACAGTAGAAGATAGGGCTATAGTAAATGCAGCAGCCCCTCCAAATCCTTCCGCGTCATGTCTTCAGCGCTGCTTGCTTGCGGTTTTCTTGCTTCGTTTCAATGCTCGTCGTGATATTCGCTCGCTCGTCGGTCTCTTTTTCTTGTATACAGTCCCTGAGGCATAACCATACTTCGGTGTTGTCAGGCATGTAGGTAGTTTTTTCGACTAGATCGGCAGCAATGGTGATGGGTTTGACTCTGTCTTGCTTGTTCGTGCACAGTCATTCGAGAGACAAGTCAGATCATCGAATGGAACCGGCACGACAGAGGCCGGGGTTGCTGGAATTTCGCTGGCGAAACTTTCAAGCCAGGCGAGGCTACCAGCACATATCAGAGGGCCAGCTTCTCTTCTCATTGAGAAAGATCTTGTAGTTGAGTTATCGTTTCTTGAAATGAGTCTGCATACTGTGCATAGAGAGGGCCCAGGACGACATGAGACTTCATGTCGTAGAGTTCAGTGCTATAGAGCAAACCACCATCATTGGCACACACACATGGGGTTGGCATATCGAGGCGAGATTCATCATGTGCAATATTGCGGCGTAAAAAGGCTATGACACGCAGTTCGATCTGACATGGTATTGGTAAATGCAATTTTCCGGTGGTTGCCGCCATATTTTGTTCTTTCTTTGTTTCTTAGTCTTATTTTTGGTACTTGGCAATAGTATGCATGTGACTCGGATACCTGTGCAGATGTGAAATTGCCTTCTTTCGCCAGAAAACAAGATATACTTTGATGATCGTTCGCAAAACTCTGCCAGAGATTGTACCCGCACATTATATGAGCTAGAAAGATACAGCACGATGCAAAATCGGTGCGTTGGCAGGCTGGTAGCACGGTGCGGCATTCCAGAAGTGCATGGTAGAAAATAGAGACGGACGAGAGAGGTCAAGCAAGCATCGAGGAGTCGGCAACGTAGTGAGCAGGCAAGCAGGCGGAAAGAGTTTCAAGAGTGTCCAGGCGCCGAAGGGCACCTAGCAGTCAGCGGTTACAGCAGTAGAGGCAGCCATCAGAAGGGCAGACATAGAACAGACAGCAAAGCAGGGCATATCCATCTCGTCTTGGGCGGGCTGAGGCGTTTGGAATAACACTATTGGCATGTGGGCACGGGACTAGCACCGGGCAATGAATTCACACACTCAAGCAAGCGTCTGTAGTGGTCCACAAACAGTGCAAGGAGCATAGCGTGAATTTAGGCCGGGTCAAAGGGCATATGGGAAAGGGGGAGGGGAACATAGGTTGAGGGCTGTGGAGTCTCCATACGTACAAGTCTCGGTCAAGGTCAAAGGGGCGTGGTGGTCTAGCCAACAGAGTCTAGAGTGTTGGTGATCGATATTGGGAAGATGGAGGCTCGACTGGATGGACGGGTCCTGGGGCAGGAGAAAGAAAGATACTATGGGATGGAGTCGACGAGACAATAACAGACCAAAGACAAATATGGTAGAAATAAGCGATGTGAGATGACGCTATCGCAAAGGTCGGTGGTATAGCAAGCTCGAGTCGGCGTGGTTTGAAGGAGGAAAGATATTTTGAAGCAAGCAGATGGGACGCCTCGCCTTTTTCTAGTTGCTATCAAAAATAAAAACAACAATAAAAATTAATTTTGTGCCAACTATCTAAGCATCGTTAACCCCCACAAAAATCCACATGCAGGCCCTATAGTTCTGAAATGCTTCCAAATTGAGGCCTCAATTTATGTAAAGCCACCCTCTTTACAGGGCCTAAAACACCCACAAGAATGCCTTACAGAAAAAAGCCAGGCAAAAACACATTCAATCAACAACAAAAAGAGTGATGTGGGTTTGCTGTTGTCATAGGTCGCTAATTTTTTGTGTTTATTTTGATACCTTTGAGCTCCATTCCTTTTCGTGCTATGATGCTGTGTCCGCCTAATTTAGTCATTGTTTACCTTGTATTTTTCTCTCCGCCTTTTCCAAGCCTAAACATAGTAGCGTAACATCAAGGAGGCCGCTCCCTCCAATCTTCTCTCTCTCTCTCATTCTTTATCACCGAAGCTGTGCCAACCTATTTTATCTGCCTGTTGACATACATACATACTGGTCTGTTGGTCATGCGCTACAGTCTGTGTATCCACATATCAACCAGCTTATCGGTCGTTCTCGCGGTTAGACAGCGCATTGGCTCTGTACAACTATTCAAGCATGGCTTTTAATCCTAAGCCTAGAACTCGACAGCACAGAATCAGCCTGGATTTCTTCAAGCCCAAATACAGGTGTACAACTGTCATAGCCTATTCTACTTTCCCCAACAATACAAGCTGTTGTGCATCATTGACTATTGTTTACTAAATTAGCGGTATCAATTATATGCCCTATTGGGCTTAGCTTAAGTCATCAAAGTCAACTACCAGTACTTCTTTTCTGCTTGTTAGCCTAGATTGAAGTATTACATTATATATATATGCAAGCTTTGATAGCCCCAAAAAGGCACATTTTACGGCAGCCACACTCTAAAAAAATTAAGAGAACATACGAAACTCCCCGGTCATATCAGTAGATTCAATCATAGGGAAGAATATGTACGTACTAATCCGATAGCCTATCAGTATATGCTATATCTGTATGTACATAGTTGTAGACATGTGTCAATTTTACGTTTCATTCGCTTGCCCAATTTCGATGTACTTTTTTTCTTCGAGCACCGCCTCTTTCTTTTTTCCTTTTTGTTTTACTGTTATTACATTTCAATCGATCCTCAGCCTGCTTACGCTTTACGTGTTTAGGCATCACCACATCTTCTTTTTGCTGTAAGGAAAAAATAAGAAAAAAACACAAGTCTCAACCCTCTTATGTATAGGTACATTGTACAAACAAAAACAAAAATACAGATATGTAAATAATACCTATATTGGACTCAAGATATACAGTCATAACTTGTGCTATACTATAGAGTTATATGGACCCATTGATTCATTTCCAGATGGTTATAAGTTACCTTCTATGGACATATGTACATATATGCGAGAAGTCCTTGTCTTCGTTGATTAAATGAATATCTGGTCATAAACATCATGTATCTGTACAACAACACTTTCGCTTTAGACTTCTCGCTATAATACTACATACAGATACGTTTGTTCTCTCATATCATACATCATATGTAATGGCGTCATACCAAGGCCTAGAACAACACTCGCATTTCTTGTTCTTTTTAGACTGGCGTTGTTGCATGGAATGATATCGGTCAAAATACATGATGCCAGTTCTAGATTTTGTGTCCTATCATGCAACAGTGTTTTATCTACCTCTTTTCTTGGTTCCAGTTCATTGTACATTGCAAAGAGCACAGTCGCCATCCTCACTCCTTGTGCCATTTCCGAATCATTGATGCATGTACATGTAGGTACGTGATACAGACGTCATATCAATATAATGCCATGCTCTCTACTTGATCATCTACTATATATTATTGTTTCCATATACATATGTACATGCTTTTAAGTCTCCTTATGATGTCTGCTCGGATATACTCGGGAGCGATATAGTTATCTAAGCACGGTAAACGCCCGTTTCATCAGCCATATTCAGCACAACCCATGATATATCCGATGTTTGTTGTTGAAATAAGTGGTTCAATCGTAGCTAAGGGCTTTTCTGAATTAGTCATACTAACATGAACACCCCTATTGTGTTAAGATATACCCCTCCTCTCCTGATACTACAAAGGAGAACCATTGCTAGACAAAATGAGAGGTGAAATACACCTGATATTCAAGGCATATACATATCTGTATGTACAAGGAATAAATTAGCATGGCATATACCCCACTAAATGAGTGCCTGAGACGCGGCAGACGCGCCTCAAAGCGGGTATTACCCTTTTTGGCATTTAGTATCAACGCCAAAGCTACGCGTAGACACGTGAGATTTTTTAGCAAGCTATTTCGTGCACGTGCCCCTTCCTTCATTGCTTCCCTCTAGGCAGCAGAGCACCACTTTGAAAATCCTTTTTAATGATCGTAAGGCCTCATTTTCCCTACACAACTATCTTCTCTTCGTAGGCCTAGAAATATGATTCCGTCTTTTAAGCTTGAGTTCGCGCAAGTCATTTGTCTTCATACTTTTCATAATGCAGGACATTACCAAAATGCCATAAGAACAATAAAACATCAACGATTTCCACGGTCCTCTTCCAAAGCAAGTCTGTCTGTCAGGGAAAAATAATCAAGTCTTTAAACACTGTATACTATCATGACGTGAATTTAGAGAACCCTGACTGCACAACTGTATTGATACGACACCTGCCCAGTTAGGCATAACACATTGTGCCGACTTTCTCCTACGCCCGTTTATAGCGTCTGACACCACTAGCTTTGCGGCCGGGACAACCTGCTACAACTGAAAGATCCCTGAAATGCACAGTATATATTACTACCACATACTAAAAGGTACCTAGACCTGTGAACATCCCACAGCTTATGCTCTCGTTGCAACTCTTTGCGCTAATATTCTACGAGGTGTGACAAACACGAGCTAAGTTTATACAAGGTCACTACATTGTTTGATAAATAATACCACATTGAAATAAAAGCTAAAAACCCATGTAGGTGAAATAGAAAAAATGGAGGCACAACCATAGGGTTACTATAAAGTCAATAACCCGAAACACACGTGACACATGGTCATAACCGTCAAAGGCCCCATATTAATGGATACGTACCTCTTGTTTATTTCGCGTTATGAACGCTACCAGATTTCTCCATCAATTACTCCTCATTTCCACCAAATCTGCCATCTTCGTGATATCGCGAATATCATTAGACCATTAAAAGGCACATCCAAATCGGTTCTCTTTGATATTATCTCCACAACCACCCAATTTATCTGTGCATTGCTGCCGAATCCTACTTGAACGTCACTTAGCACTTACACGCCTCCTGACCAACCTTTTTTGCTTCTTATTCTGATTTGGCCATCCATTTTCGTCTGTAATCGAGGCCATAGACTGTTCTGTCGTGATTTCTTTCGCTCGTGTCCATTATAGCGGAAAAAAGTATCAGTATCAAGCAGGAGCTTAAAAGAGAAGAAATCAGTGAGCAGCTGTATATCTATATACATCGTAGACTGTAGCCAATTGGCACCGATATTTTCAGACCTCAATCATCGTCACCTGTAGCCACTGAATTGGCAACAGAAACAAGTGGTTTGTAGCATATGCATCCTTTTCTCAAGATTTATCAAGAAGACTAGTTTGTTTCACTGAGGATTCAGAACTTATCTGGTCTTGTGCTATCTGCCCACCACCCAGAAAAGTACCGCTACACAAATATCCAATAGTAACGACGTGTAGCCATAGTACAGAACAATTTATATTTGATCTCCAATTCTATACGGCCACGCGAGCTACAGAGCAGCTTTATCTTACTGCCCACAATGTCAAAGATGTTAAATAAGACTTGGACAGACAAGGCCGACCGTGATTTGTTTCTTGCGATTCTCAACATCAAAAGTGTTGGTGTTATCAGTGGTGTGGAATGGTCACAGATCGGATCTACTATGCGCCTTCAGGGCCATGGCTTCACTAATGAAGGATGTCGGTAAGAACAAATCGATCTAGTCATGACAACATATGGTCGCTAAATATATCAAACGCTAGCCAACACTTCCAAGGTCTTCGGCGGTCCAAAAAAGACACCGAGACCTCGGTTATTTCTGCTCCCGATGGCAAGGCTCGGGACCCCACTCATAATCCCATCACTCGCCGTCCAGGTCCTGGCCGCGGACGTCCAGGCAAGAAGTCTGAGGACGCTGAGCATCAGGAGCCTCTGGAGCCACTTTCGTCTCAAGTTCCGTTATCTTCATCCCAGAATCAGCAGCATACCGCATCGGATATCGAGCTGCAGCAGTCACAACAACAGATCCAGCTTGTAGTGCAGACCATGTCAGCTGATACGACGCAACAGCAGCAGCAGCAGCAACAACAACAACAACAGATGATGATGCAAAACCATATCATGTCTTCGTACCAGACTCAGCGTCAAAACCAACTTCTCATGCAGCCACAGCAACAGCAGAATATCTATTTCCCTATGCATAATCCGAGCATGGACCTGGGAGACGAGATTCCTGTTGATCCAGCTGTCACCGCGTCCGTCACACCCGCCAATGCTACTAACATGACTCATCCAGTTGTGTCTCTCCCTACAGAGCCTCCTACAGATCCTGCCCTAGTTAGTGTCCAACCATCAACCTCTCTAGGTGGCGATATGTCTGTTGTAGTCAGCACCGATATCATAGCACCAGGTCCAGTAGGATCTGATAATGATATCATCTCGCAAGGCAATCCACTCAATGGATCAGATTCGCAGCACCTGGTGCATCATGCCGTATCAGTAGAACAGGCCAATGATATGCCCAGTCACGATGCTCTACATGAGTCTTCGCTCCTGGCTGCGTCAACACAACCGCCAACTAAGCGAAGACGTATAGAGGCACCCGATATAGATGATATGGCTGCCGTAGACACTGTGTTGATGGAGAGCCACTTGCACTCACAGAATTTAGATGTTACGGGCGTTGACGATAGGGATCCGACGTTTCATCCTGTTTTGACCGCAGATGATGAAGATACTGCAGTTTTGGCATTGCAGGACGCAGACGATCCGTCTGCTGAGACATTCGAGCTAAAATATAATATGTCAATGTGAGGCGATCAACGTCGTTGACTCAAATGGTCTATACTGAGTTTGAAAAGAAGCTTGTAATACAGTAAGTTATGTTGATCGATGAAGAGATTGCATATTATCCACTCCCTAAAACTAAGTAGCCTATTTATATCAAAGTAAAGATGTACAAAACACTGAACTCGATTTTTATATGAAGGTTAAATGTGTTTGAAGACAAGAGATATGGAGTTTGAACATTCATCAGTCGGTGATTGTAAGACCGAGTTAAACTATTTAATGCATCGTAAGTTGTGGCTTTACCATAGCCTCGAACATACCTGTTGAACATGTATTGGCCGTAATACAAATGCAGATTTGCTACATTATAGAATAGCAGCGACTCGCTTTCGAGCATTTACATCTACCTCTTCAAACCTAACTCATTGCTATCTTGAATCTGATGCCCTTATGTTGAATGCTGCCCTGAAAGTCTCGTTTTCGTGCGAAGCTAGATTAGAGGTTACACATGTAAGTATCATGTTATATTAGGATTATATAAGTATGTATACGCACTTGCAAGATGTTCAGTATCTTTCTGGATACTCTAGAGATGACAAAGGTTGGAGCCATTTTGAGATATTTCAAGACTTAACACCTGAGACATTGATTAATTGGCTCTTCAAAGGATACCAACCAGGCTAAGGAAAAGTTACTTGTTATATATACGTCTATATGTGGAATATCAAACCGTCCATCTTAATAAACTCACCTTTTGACTAGTTCAAACACACCTCTGGCATTTCCACTACCACCGAATCTTTTCAGACTAACAAGATGCCAGCCTGGGATGAAGGAAAAGAAGCTGCGCTTCTCGTCGCCATAATGCTCTCGATGAACGGCGGAAAAAAGCCCAGCTTCAAGTGGGAAGAAGTGCTGAAGAATTTCCACGGCCTAGGCCACACCGAGTTCACAGCCCGGGCATGTTTGTGAGTTCCCCCCAAAACATGGCCGATCACCAATAATACAGTCTGACTATAGATTGACTGATACAAATATCTACGGCACTATAGACACAGGTTCACGAATATTTGGCAGCGAGGTATCGCCCAAGCCAAAAGCCAAGGGTCTACAAGAAAAGCCACCAAAAGCGATACACAGCCCAAGAAAAACAGTTCGACTTCCACCAAGAAACACGGAAATACTACACCTACCAACAACCTCCCCAACAAGAAGAATATCGTGAGAGGCAGCCCCAGAGATCTCAACTCTACAACTACACCACCAAACCGACCCAAACCAGAACCACCAGTCGCGAAAGTTGAAGGCAAAACCGACAAGAAGATCAAGCTGGAAATAACCCACATCAAGAAAGAGCCGGAGAAGCCTACGAAATCTATAAAACAAGAGAAGACGCTTATAAAGCAACAGCAGCGTGACAGTGGGAAGGCCGGGGTCAAGTCTGGCGAGGATGATAAGAGCAAGATAAAGCTCATATATGACAAGGCACTC
This sequence comes from Davidsoniella eucalypti, assembly GCA_004009845.1. NCBI lineage: Eukaryota > Fungi > Ascomycota > Sordariomycetes > Microascales > Ceratocystidaceae > Davidsoniella > Davidsoniella eucalypti. The sequence continues at coordinate 487,980 of RMBW01000002.1, read as the reverse complement.
GCTGCTACGTCTCGTACGACCGAGCCATTCGATTATACCGAGTCACTGTTGAATCTACGAACAGCCTTTTCAGAGTCTGAGATGCCGTTACCATCACCGCCGCTCTTGTCACGTGATATGTCGTCTAAGCTGGATTCTAACGGTAGTTTATATCCTAGCTGGAATCCAGCAGCGATGAAATCTACCGAGAGACAGCGGAAGCGCTTGCGTATGAATTAGTCGAGTCGAGAAAAAACAACATAATTGTATGCTTTGGTTTGGACAGGGTTTGGTATGAAGTGAAGAGACGGGCTGATAGTAGGGCATTGGGTGGTGATTAATTACTCGAGTGAAACGAAGTAGTGGGTTGAGGAAGAAATACACATTGGTATTGAAGAGCAAATAGACAACTTGAACTTTGAATAGTAAAAAAAAGAAGATACATGGTAGAGAGCTACTAATTAAATAAACCCTATGAACGCCAGAGACCGTTTCCCCAATAAAAATGATGCCGAACACACCGCAAAGTTTTGCGAAGGCATTACCGATAATAATGAACAAGAAAAAGAGAACCAAATAGATAGAAGACGTGACCAAAGTGTTGATTGAGAAAAAGAAAGTCAAGTCAGAAATCAAGATGCAAGATGCTTAGATCGGCAATATCTACTTTTTCTTGGCAGGCCGGAGGGTCTGGCCTTGGCCCTCGAATTTCGGCCTGTTGGCATCCTCCAACTCACGCTTCTTGTCATCATCTGTGCGCACAGGCTTGATTTCGTAACCGAAGAAAAGCACATTGGAAGCTAGTCGAAGGGGCTTTGGGCCATTGGTGACTACATTGATGGTTCCGGCGGGGACGGCCGTGGGTGTGGGTGTTGCCGCACCAGAGGCATTCTTACTGTTCGCGGTCGTCTTCTTAGAGACTAGGCGGTGACCTTCACCGTGGAAACTAGGTGTGATGGTGGCAGGTGCTGACGGTGCAATGGCGCCGTAGCCAATGGCCTTAGCCATGGATCCGTGTTGGTGTAGCACACCACCCGCGGTTCCAGTGGCAGCGGCAGATGGCGCCTTGGGGCGGGTTGGTTCTACGTAGCCGACAGGCGGGGCAAAGTCTACCTCGACATCGGTTTCGATCATACTGACACCCATCTTTTCCGACTCGGGTTTGACCTCGAGGACCTTCATGTTGTAGATGTTGTCGTTGTATTCAAAATTGAAGACGTCGTCTTTGGTCAGGGTGGCGAAATTGCGGAAGGCCTTTTCGAGCACGGCACGCGGGTCGCTAATTTCGAGGAAGTCGACGCTCTGGGGCTCTAGTTTGACGAGACGTGCGAGAGCTAGCGAGGTTGTCTTGATTTGGACCATGTCACCGACATCTAGTGAGAGTGTCTCCATCATCCACTGTGGGATGTAGGCACGGCCTTCCTCAGCAACAAACTCTAGAACACCGGCATGGGATGCCCTGGATACGCTGCCGTTAATGAGCTCCATCTGCAGCGGCCACTGGACATGCAATTTGGAGACTTTGTCGAGGGCAGACGGCGGTAGGAAGATCTTGGATCCGTAGTTGAGATCGGGCCGATCGGGTCCCGGTGCCATGACCATTGGATAACAACGGTAGTATTCATCGAAGCGCTGCGTCCGGCCGCCGCGGTATGATCTGGAGCTGCCGTACTGTGGCGAGCACGATAGAAGGTAAGTTAGCAGGTGTTTGGCATAAGATGCCGGAGGGCGGGGAGCTATTGTATGGAGGATTTACCATATTGAGTGACAGACAGGCCTAGCTTGGTTTGTATAAATTATGAGATGGAGGAAATTGGATGGCTGAAGAGGCAAAGAATTTTGGATGATTTAACTATAGTGTGATTGTTGTTGATGATAAAACGTAGGGAATCCAACACTCGATAATAGGCAGTCTAGGAAAAATAGCCGGTTTTGAGCTTCTTTCTCTCAGGCTTATGACGTTTTCTTCTGCCTTCGCTGAGTTGCAGTTAGTTCAAGGAAGGTGCTACTTCTAAGCAGGTGCTATGGTGGGGCAGCACCGTCATTGAGAGACAGCGCCACATATATAGAAGACGCCACACCAATATACTCGTCGTTTTCTACAACGCCACAATTTGGCGCGTCGCTGCCGTTTCTGCTAGCGGCTTCTTTTTTCTGGAGATTTTTGAATAAGGTTTATGAAGCCTTTTTGTCAGCCTCGCAAAGTTCAAGATCTGAATATCATCATTTTTTGCTTTTAGACGACATTAGCTCTATTTTTTTCTTGGTATTGTCGCCTGCTTGTACCTGCGACTTGTCTTTCGTTACTAATCCTACTTTTTCTTAACCAATTGCTAAATCTTTCACAATGGCGACTGTATGTTTCCCTCTCTATAAGCCCACTGGCTTAATATAGCATGCGCTAACCTTTGATCGCCTATCTAGCCCGTCGTGACCGTCGGAGAGACCAAGGACCTCCGTGGCCTGAACCTAATTGCCTCTCACTCCCATATTCGCGGTCTCGGTGTCGATGCCACTTCTCTCGAGCCTAAGAAGCAGTCACAAGGCCTGGTTGGCCAAGAGAAGGCCCGTAAGGCCGCTGCGGTTGTTCTCAAGATGATCCAGGATGGAAAGATTGCAGGTCGTGCCTGTTTGATTGCAGGACCCCCTAGGTGAGTTTGGCCGTAAATGCTGTGATAGTTGCTGGGAATAGCTCACTAATGTTTTTGTATTTGTCTGAAAACAGCACAGGAAAGACCGCCATTGCCATGGGTTTGGCCCAGTCTCTAGGCGCCGATGTCCCCTTCACTTCCCTTGCTGCCTCCGAAATCTTCTCCCTCGAGATGTCCAAGACCGAAGCTCTCACTCAGGCCTTCCGCAAGTCCATCGGTGTGCGCATCAAGGAGGAAAACGAGATCATGGAGGGCGAAGTGGTCGAAATCCAGATTGACCGCTCCGTTACTGGCACTGCCAAGCAGGGCAAGCTGACCATCAAGACCACTGATATGGAGGCAGTGTACGATATGGGTACCAAGATGATTGACGCCATGACCAAGGAGCGTGTGGTTGCCGGAGACATCATCTCCATCGATAAGTCTTCCGGCAAGATCACCAAGCTGGGCCGCTCATTTGCGCGCTCGCGCGACTATGACGCCATGGGCGCTGACACCAAGTTCCTCCAGACCCCCGATGGTGAGCTACAGAAGCGCAAGGAGGTTGTCCATACTGTCAGCCTTCACGACATCGACTGCATCAACTCGCGCACTCAGGGCTTCCTATCTCTGTTCTCCGGCGACACTGGTGAGATTCGCAGCGAAATCCGTGACCAGATCAACACCAAGGTCGGCGAGTGGAAGGAGGAGGGCAAGGCTGAGATCGTGCCCGGTGTGCTGTTCATTGACGAAGTCCATATGCTCGACATCGAGTGCTTCTCTTATATCAACCGCGCGCTAGAGGATGACCTAGCCCCCGTCGTCATCATGGCCAGCAACCGCGGCAACTCCCGTATCCGCGGCACCGACTACCGCAGCCCCCACGGCCTACCGCTTGACTTCCTGGACCGTGTAGCAATCATCCACACCCACAACTACAGTGCCGAGGAGATACAGGAGATTCTAGCTATCCGCGCCACCGAAGAGGAAGTCGACATCTCGTCTGATGCTTTGGCGCTCCTGACCAAGATTGGTCAGGAGGCTGGTTTACGTTATGCCAGCAACCTTATCACGACGTCGCAGCTCGTGGCTGCTAAGCGCCGCGCGAAGACGGTGGAGATCCAGGATGTCCAGCGCAGCTTCCAGCTGTTCTACGATCCCGTGCGTAGCGCCAAGTTCGTGGCTGAGTCGGAGAAGAGACTGATCGGAGACGATGGCGTAGTTGATTTCACCGTGACCAACGGCCACGGTGAGGCGATGGAGCTGAGCTAATCCTTGTCCTGTGTCTTTAATTACTGCATACTGCAGCTTATCTGGCCAGCTGGACGGTTGACTGTGAAGTCCTGATGATACTTATACTCAATGTTTTCACTTATTTTGCTTTCTGTTAATGCGATGCTTGTATGTTGAACGGCGTTTCGGACGGTCCCAGGCGGGAAAAAGTACAAAATAATAATACAACCAACACTATTTCTACTACTATTATTACCCTTACACTATGTTATGTTAAGCCGAAAAAGAAGATTGGTATGAACAAGTATTATGATTATGTTGTATTCTCTTTTTTGTTTTCATGACGTCGTAAAATGTGCGTGACCCTAATGCGCGATATATCTTGTGATTTTGTGTAGTTCTTTTTCCCTGTCCCCCCCTCACTTTCTTTATATTGATGAAAGCCAACATGTATATTCTAGGTGAAATCGCCTATGCGAGTCCAGCCGCCATCATCAACCTCCAACTTGAACTCGACGCCTTCGCCAAAGTACCCTGCGTCTTCCCATGCCTTCATAGTTTTCCCATCGAACGGGCCTTGCTTTGCGCCGCCATCACGACCGTCCGTCCAGCGGAACTCCCACATACGATCGGTCTTTGTGACTACCAGACTTGCTATATCCGTCTCAACGGTGGAAGATTCTGTAGGCGTAGTCGCTGTATCGGACCATTCAAGGCCGGTCTCGCGTTGCCATTCGCGCACGAGAAACTCGCGCTCTTGGTCGTAGATCTCTTCGTGGTCTCGTGAGAGGAGCTTATCTGCTGCTTCCGTGATGGCATCGATGGCCGCCTTGGCACGCACGAATTCAGGATCTGATTCTGCGGATTCTGCTGTTGTTGTTTCTGATGAAGAGGCTGTGGTTTCGCTGGTGTCCATGGCACCGGCCTTTTCGCGCATTTTCTTGAGCTTCCATGCGGGCACCTTTTTGGCCTTCGCTTTGGCTTTGTTGGTGTGTTTTCCTAGGCGTGCTAGAGCTTCTAATGGCGTCTCGCCGCGCTCAAGGAGTCGGATGAGAGAGGCGAGGAGCTCGTCGGTGATAATCTTGTCGTCGGCCCGACGAGCACGAGCAGCTTCGTTTTCACGACGCTCATGAGCTTCGGCAGCCTGCTTCATTTGTTTCTTGCTTAAGCCGTCGAGCCACTTGTCGTGATCGGCACCGGCTTCGGCAGCCTGGCGCACGTAGTTTCCGCTCTCATCGAAGCGGCCCTCCTCCTGTTCCTGCTTGAGATTGAAGGCCTCAAGCTTAGGGGCGTTGCGCTTGGAGCCGGCGATACCGACTTCCTCGTCTAGATCTTCTTCTTGGGCGGCGAGTGCCCGATCGTCTTCATCGTCACTACTTTCGTCCTTGAGATGGATGTGGCCGCCGCTAAGACTCTGGTCTTCCTGACCCTGTACAATATCTGAGGCGTCAACGAAACGTACGCCCTTCTTTTTGCGACCGTCGGCATGGAAATCATCGTTCTCTTTACCGTCCGCGTCTTCATCCTCATTGCCGTCGCCACCACCACCACCGAACATGTCAAAGTCATCCTCGTCCTCGCCTGCCTCAGTCTTGCGCTTCTTGGCGCTCTTCGCACCATCATCTGCTGCATTGTAGTTGTCGAACTTGTCGTTGATATCGATGTTGTCGGTCCTGCGTCGCTGTGCCTTGGCATTGAAAGTCTCGTTGTCCGAGTCGCTATCGTAGCCATCGACGTTGACGGCACCGCGCTTTGTGGATGTCGAGCCGCGGATTACATCGGCGTCAAGAAAGGCGTCTTCTTCGGTTTCGGCTTCGGGCGCAAGCGCTGATGGGTTGCGCACGTCGAACCGGACAGCCCTCTTCCCGTCTTCATCTTCGCCGTGGCGAGTACGCGCGTAAGCATCGCTTTTGGTTGTCGGCTTGGCGCCAGAGAATCTCTGTGACATTGCAAAGATCTTACAAGGGTTGTGTTCGAGCCACGCAGAGCTGCGAGTTGTGTGCGGATCTGGCGATTCGTTTGAGCTCTCGCCCTGTGTAGTGTACGTGAATTACGTGATGACGGATTCTAAGAAGCTTGCGCCACACACGTGCATCGCGCCACGTTAAAAGATGGCGCAAAATTTATTTATTTTCCGTTTTTCTCTTCTTTTTTCTCACGTCGCAATGCTAAACAGCAATTTCTCGATTAATTTGCAAACCCTCTTCTTGTTTGCACTTGCCAAATACAGCTTCCCACTTGTTTTGTGGCTGTTTACTCATAGCCTAACGCCATCGCGGTAAATTGCTATTAGTACGTCGCCTCTAGAGACCGATTGAAAGATTCGGATCTATCATATAGTTAGTTAGCTGCTTAATTGTGCTGGCCTATATATTTTGCTGTAGGACAACAAGTAAGCGACCCTCTAGACCTGCAATAAACTTGGAATACGTGCTACAAACGCCCTAGCAGGCCCAACGAGTTGCTTTGTCAACCAAAGCCCAAGCGAACGCCTCAGCTCACGTAAACAAGCATACATACATACATACATAATTTGGGCAGCCTAGGGTAATACGTACATTGTTTGTATATCAACCCGCCCGCCTCCATTCTGCCTCAAAGTACCAACCATTTTGTCCACCAAACGCAGGCGTTGCCCGTTATTAGTGTAACTATCACCGCCACTTCTGAAGCACTCTCCCGGCTCTCAAACCGCCGACCTGGACGGCTAAACTGCAATCCAACGCCGGCGCCCACCAACGAGGCTGGAGACGGCTATCTGCGTGTTTACATAACATATTTCTGCCGGCCAGGCGCGCCCACTCTGCAGTCTTAAAATTGCCGTCAACCCATCTCATTTTCATTTCCCTTGCTCTTCGTTTCTTTTTCTCTTCACTCTTTCCCTTTCTCTCATTCTAAATCGATATCGGAATGTCGGATCGGACTGACCGATACAAGCCTACTCGAGGTTCATCTTTTTCCGCCTGTGACTCCTACAGACGTTTTGAGCCTGATTCGTCGGAGAACCACCACAGCTATCGAAAGAGGGACTATGAGAGATTCGAAGACTACAATTATCACAGAGATCAAGAGTATCCAGAATACCAATCCTCATCTATGGACCCGCAAAGAAGCAACTCGTGGCGTCATTCGCCGCCACGATCGTACTCAAATGACCACCGCAATCCTCCTCCTAGTCAGCCCAACGCTAAGCGATCTCGCCCATCTATCTCGACGAACTCTGCCGAGCCTGGCCACCTTTCTCGCAGTTATACCGCGCCCCAGGCCGCCAATGAAGTGAACTGTAAGCCGTACATCCAATTAAGTCCAATTAATTCCGAATCAAGCGAGCACAACTAGAATAAACATGGCACGCAAGCCTGATCGAATTGCCTATATCTTGTGTGTCGTGATCAACGAAAGACGTGCATTATCTAAGCATATCGATCGTCGCTGTCATGATGTTTCACTTCTGTCACATTGTATTGTCAGATGCCCGAATAAGTATAGCTAGCAGGCTAACAAAGGCCCCCTTACACCTCTAGCTCAAAATCGGCCTCAGTCCCAGAATTCTTCATGTTCAACAACACCAGTTAGTCGCGCTTCACCCGGTTCAACTTCTCCGCTAAGAATAAAAAAGGCCACCAATCTCCCTTCCGCCCCGAAAGCGATGAACAAAAAGAATGGCCCGCCATCGGGAGTGTTATCGAAAAAACAGCCCAAGCCGCAGCCGCTTCCTACACTTCCGCAAAAGATCGCGAGCAGTAGCCCGAAGACTGCGTCTGCCCCTCGCAGCCTGGCTTCTCGAATAACCCTTCCGGATAAGCCCGCGACAACCGAGGCTTCGTCTATAGCAAGCGATGTACAATCGCCCACCATTGTATCAACCGCTCAGACCGACGTCAAGAAGGACCCTAAACCTTCCCCTCCACAGCAAAATACCAGTTCAGTCGCAGACCATCGAGCACCATGGTTGAATTTCGAATCGCAGGGCATGGTGAAGGCTGCCACAGACCTCATCCGTTCCCGTATCTATCGTCATCAACTACAAAAGAATCTAGATCGCGCCAATCAAGAGCTAGAAAAACACATGTCTCGTAATCCCGACATACGCCCCCAGACTGATATTCCACGGCACCAAATTGCCGTGATAGAGAGGCAGCTCAAGGAGAATGAAGCTTTCATTCAAGAAAATTCCACAAAGGTGGAGAAGACCTTGCCCTCTCTTTTGCAGTTTCTCGCCCAAAATATAACACCAATCATCACCCCTCAGCCCAACTTCGATGCGCTCAAGGCTGAAATGGCTTCTGGTCTCGCAGCGCTAGAAGCAAAATTTGAGGATCGATTCCAACGACAAGAGAGTCTAATTGCCGAACAAAGCAAGCAGATACAGGACTACCAAAAGCAAAGCGAAACGGCGGAAGCGTCTAGTAGTGGTGATGCCAAGATGGCCGATCAAGTTCAGAAGCTCCGTGCTAGCCTCGATAGCATTGTTTCAAAGATGTCTAGCGATAGCGAGATGTCGAACAACAGCAACAATCAATTAGCTCAGCAGCAGAGCAAGGTACTTGACTCGTTGAAACTGGCGCAAGACCAACTCAATGACCACATCCGCCGACTTCAAGGAGAATTCGCCGATCTGAAGAGGTCCTCGGAGATGACCAGTAACTCTGTCACTCCTGTTCTTGCGACTATCCCACGCCTCGAAACTGATGTACGAAAGCTACAATCCAGCGTCTCAAATAGTAAGAGCAGCGAAAGTAGTATGCACGAAAGCATCAAATTGGCACGCCAACTTCAAATAGATCTCTCAGCCCACAAGAAGCACGCAGATTTGGCACAGGCCAACTCTGAAAAGCGCATCACTACTGTTTTTCATGACATCCAGAACATACAAATCAAACTTGCCACGGTAACCCCCCCGCAAAACAGTAGTCAAGCGCAGACTCAGGGTAATCTCGCAGCTCTGGAGGCCAATGTTATAGAGTTGCAGACCGAACTGAAGAAAGTGTCGCAAAATATGGAAAGTATAAAGACAGATGCTAAATCCAGCATGATAAGCACATCCATGGCTATGGACCGCTTAAAGTGCAATTTTGATCTGTCTGCCAACACGTACCCCCAGGTGACAGCCGATCTCAAAACCCTCAACAAGGAAGTCCACGGTCTTCGGTCATCGGTCCGTGAACATGGGAAGAGTCTATCTTCACTATCGGAAAAGCTTGATAACATGCCTGATCAGACGACTCAACTGCAGCCTGGCACTGAAATAGGCGCCTCCGCCTTGCTCGATGTGTCGAGCATGGAGTCTGATGGCACGCGGTTAAGCTCACTAGCCAAGGCTGTTCGCATCCTTACTAAAAAGATGAAAGCTTTTGAGGATACTCAATCGTTCGCGCTCGATTCCTGGGGCGCTCAGATAGACGACCTTCGTGCCGAAATGCCGCGTATCATCGATACAAGATTAGCAACTACAAAGCCCTCAAACTCGGATGATTCCACTGCTATTGCCGCCGTTGCTGCTACCATTGCCGAACTGACTGCCACCCTACAGGCTGAGGAGAAGAAGATAGCCGGTTTCGAAGCGCAGTTGGCATCGGTCCTCCAGCTATTTGAGACCCTACAGACCCAGTATCAAAACATGCGAAGCGACGACTTCTTCGACTCGATTGTCGAGCATCTCGAACACTGGCACCCTACATCTACCCGCATGGCATTGGACAACATCAAGCATAAGATGGAAGAGCAAGAAGCTAGGATAAGGCAATTGATGGCTGCCTATTCGTCATCCGTATCGCGACAGATGCAGGCTAATTATAATCTATCGCAAGAGGCGGCTCCAGACAATATGGCTAACAAGAAGCGACGAATCGGCAATGATGGAACATATAACAGTCCTACCCCCCCTCCCCCTACTAATACTAATGCTTTGAACATCACCATGTCCTCTTCTCAGCGTTAGTATTGGTGATTCACTCGCTTCAACCTCATACGCATGCTACTTTTTTTGTGACATTTTTTAGAGAAACTAATAAGCTTCTATTAATTTTAAAAAATGGCATCATGCGTTCCCATCTTCACATCACCATTCTTCCGCCACCACACTCTATTGGTTTATTTTTTGCTATTATGTCTTCATTTTTTGGCCCTTTTATCATCTTCTACAATCATAACATGGAGTTCTCTTTGCTTGATACCACCACCTACATTTCCCCTTTCGTTTCTTTTTCTTTTATACTGTGCTTATTTTGTTTCAATATTTTATGTTTGAAGCTGGATACCCCTAGTAATTGATGTTTCCTTGGCATTCTGTATATTATCAAGCTTTTTATCAATATGGAAATATCTTACTATCTCAAATAGCTATATCTATTGTATTTTTGATCAATAGCTTGAATATGTATGACCGTGATGTTGGGATAGGATAGATGATGATATGAAGCATGAGATGAACGAAGGAGAATTAGGTGTTGCGTAAATCGACTCTTTCTATATTGAGGAATGTGGGTTATCGTGAGGGTGTGGTACATACAGATACAGTGAGTTGTCATTGAATTGGGCTAATACACGACCTTCCCTGTAATATCCTTGCATGCACTACATGGTGATGGATTAACATGAACGGTATACATGAGCACGATAGTCTACACGTTATAGTATAGTCAACAGTCTCAAACAGATTTATGTAAATATTAAATTATAAGCTCATGATATTCACAAGTATATAGCCCCTATGAAACGAGAGAGATAGACTCTGAAGCCATGTAGATAACACGAATCACGAGGATATATAGTGAGATGTAAAGATATATTTCCAAAGTGTCAAAAAGCTAATTCAGGATACAATGTGATAAAGAAAACACCCGGCAAGAAAAACAAAAACCCTCAAAAGATACTCAATTATTATGAGTGTAGATACAAGAAAAGATGAAATGTCGTTACGCCATGAATTAAGCCAAGCGATACCAAAAAAAAAAAGATAATAGAACAAAACAAGAAAAACGAAATATAGAGGCTAGTATGATGATGAGAATATGGAAGAAGAAAGACAAAGAAAAGCATACAGACAAGGATATGCAGTCCTATAATCCCAGAGAAGATGGGAACAAATGAAATAGGAAAGGAAACAAAAGAAAAATTGGTAAATACAAATGATGGAAGAGCCAGCAAGGAAAGGGTATCACGAGAAAGTAGAAAAGAAATACAGCGTCACTTTTAGAATCTGATCGTACCAGTCTTCTATCCCCGGCGGAACAGTCTTTTTGTGCCACCGACTTTTCCAATCTCGCCAAACCTCTTAGTCCCAGTGGGAGCAGCTGCTGGACTAGCCGGAGTTGTAGCCGTAGATGCAACAGAAGAGCCGCTGACTACACGGTTTCCTGTAGATGCCGAAGCCTGTCCAATAGTTGGTGGCGAGTTCTCCTCGCGCATCTCTCCGCTTGCTATCCGTACACGCTCCGTTATGTTCTTGACCCAAGCCTTGCTCTCCTCGGTGAGAGGCACGTGACGAGACTTGGGACCGGCTAGACCGAGCACAGGCTTGCCATTGCGAGTAGGAGAAAGATCCATATCGTTGCTGTTTGAGGCAAGAACCATGGTTGTCTGTTCATCCGATGACGACGCCGCCGAAGAGCCGGAAGAAGCACGTGAGCGAACAGGAGATGAGTTGTTCACACCATAGCTTGCCTCGGTAGCGTTAGCATAGCTACGAGAGGCAAAGGTTGCAGACGCATAAGCGGGCGGAATACGCGGCATAGGCGGTCTATCAGCCGCAGCAGAAGACTTGCGAGCCTTGCGGATATGGATAGGTGCAATGGGGGAATACTCCAATGCTGAAGAATGAGGTCTGCTGGGCGGAGAAGATGTTGCTGCAACAGACGCGTTGCTAGGAGTAGTTGCGCCTGCGCGCAGACCGCGGACTTCAATGTTAGCCGCCGATCGGCGTCCATGATGGGTCGCGTACTCCTTGAGGTATTCACCGAGATCGGCCCAGCCGCCTCCAACACGAACCATGACGCGCTCGCCCGATTCACCGACCAAGCGGATGAAGAGCTTGATGGGAGCCTCGCCGTTCGAACGGGACAGGTGGTAAACCTTGATCTCTTGCTGCGGACCGCCAGAGGCGTAGCGCCGAGCACGAGACGATGTGCGCTCGGCAGGTGCCAAAGTGAATGAGGGGGTTTGTGAGCGCGATGAGAGGCTAGAAAGTGAGCGTAGGCCAGGATCGCGCGACTTCTTCTTGCGTAGCTTGGGAAGTTGCAGGTCTGGTGGGTTCAGGTCGATCACCTTCTTTGGCTCAGCTGACAGCGTGATCTTGGCGGGAATGTGCTCGAGAATCTCACTGATCTGCTGCTGGAACTGGTCATCGGCTGAGGCAGTACCGGCCTTGATGTTTGTCGGGCTCCTGATGCTGTGCGTAACCTCGAGGCCCTTCATGAATGATTCCTCTGGGATGATTTGATCGCTCATGAGACCCAAGTTCGAAAGCTTCTCCTGGGGGTTCGGTACCGACTTGGCGCGAACATTACGAGTCACGCGAAGTGGTGCTACGGGCGAACTCTCTAGGGTGAACGAGTCGTCCATATCAGTACGTGATGACTTGGAGTTCAGAGGAGGAAGAGCAGGCGATGATTGCATGATGATGCTAGAATCAAGCCGCATTGGACTGTCGTTGAGTCCATGTGCAATTTCGGTGCCGTTGGACGAACCATCGCTTCCCCGGCGGATTATCACAGAGCTTTCCCGAAGCCGAGGCAGAGACTCGTTGTCGGAATCTTCCAAGTCACGGCCCATATCAAGAGAAGATTCGGCTGTAAGGTACGAAGATTCGGAAGTCACGCCACGCGCAGGAGATTCAGGCTCGGTCGGTGGGTCAATCAGACTGATATCGTCTTCGGAAGCATCGCCCAGACCAATTACATCTTCAGAATCGGCCATCATGGATACTGGACGGGTGTTGCGCGATGCGGTGTCTGTGACACTGAGAAATGGAACTGGCGGGCTATCGCTGATGACTGGCCGGTTCTGGGCTCTCAGATGTGCGTGCTCCTCGGCGATCTTATCATAGTCAGCTTGGCGCATCTTCTTTTCACAGGCAGCGACCCACTCGGTGTAGTCCCGCTCGATAGTTTCCACTCTATCGACCCATTTATCCGGGATGGTGTCGTCGAGTCCCTCAAGTTGATCGAGCATGTAGTCTATGCAACGGCCCGGAAGGCCAATCTTGGTCTCGATGACGGATTTCATGACGGAGAAATTAGCGCGAGTAAGGCTAGATAGCGCATTGGTAGGGGTTTTTGGCGTTTCGGGGAGATATCGAGATGACATGCCCACCACATTCCAGCCAGATTTGAGGGCAATCTCGGCGTCGTTCAATGACGTCATGAATGGTGGTACTTGACGGAGAACTGCAAGTCTAAGAGTCCATATGTTGAGCAGCCGAGATAGCCGTGATAGTGACGGAAGCGCCTGAAGCACTATGGCAGCCACAACGGCAGCGAAATCTGTTAGGCGGTGCGGCTGGCCGCCCATATGGCTGGAGCCCGATAGCGTAGAAAATGGCGTCCCTGGCCTTGATGTGGGAGCGATGTGCTCCATTATGACGTGAGACTTGATTTCATCTAGCTCCAGTTCGTCCAGCTCTTTCAGGATCTCTTCGATGCGCTGCTCGTAGACAATCACATCGCCTGCAAGCAGATGCCCGACATAGCAGCCCTTGATCATGGCAGCGCCCTCCAGGGTCTCGCACTGCTCGAGGGGTTTTATGCTCGACAAGCCCATGGAAAAGCCACCGGGTCCTGGCGAAGATGTCCATGGCCAGTCCATTACCTCGTCCACCCAGTCCTGAATACGGCCCGAAGCTACGGCAGCGCGCATGGCGAACTCGAGATCGGAGCGAGTGGCATGTTGTAGACAGGCCTTGAGAGTGCCTGATGGGTCTAGAAGGGAATCGACGGCGCATGTGGGCGTTAAGCGGAATAGCAGGTCGTCTCCCATACTTCCCAGGCTGCGGCGAGTCGGAGAAGCGGCCGAGAATTGGCGGCGCACAGGCATAAGCTGTTGTGCGCCAGTTGGCATCACGAGGTGACGCTCCATTGCGTACGGGTATAATGGAAAGAAAAGAGAAAAAAGTACAAGATAAGGACAAAGACAAGAATTTGAGGTGGTGAATGAGCGTGGTCTAATGTGCTATATATCAGAGATAGGTTATAGATAATGGTAGATTCTGTGTCGAGTAGTCGGTCGGTTGATGCGATCGTATGTGTGCCGATCAGGAAAAGCCCAGAAGGAAAGCTACTGGAAGCCGAATATCTAAGCGTCCAGAGAAGAGACAACGTCAGGCAGAGACAATCTGGCCATGGCGGTTCTTCTCGGACCGGAGATTTTCAAGCTCACAGCAGCTGTGATTCCTTAGCAGTCGTTTTATCGCGAGAACCGGATCGTCTAGGGTCTTCGAGTTCGAGATCGTATCCAAGAAGGAGAATTCCCTACTAAGGCCCAGAAAATACCAGCCAAGAAAAGAAAAAAGAAGAAAAGGATGGGTAGGCGAAAAGCAGACCCAGTCTAACAAATCGAGGGCCCAATACCAGCGCCGGAATCTTCGCGGAGAATCTGCAAGTAATCGAACACAGACAGATCAAAGGGGAGAGAAGGTCGATCAGGTCTCACTTTTTTGGCTCTTATCCTGACGCAGGAGAGGATATAGTAAGAAATATAGGGTTCAGGCGGGTAGAAAAAGAAGAAAAAAAAGCACGCAGAGCTTTTACTGGAACACACAGACGGCTTAGCGGCGTATCACAGACTCCGATTTGCCTGTTGAATCGAGGCTGGTTGGCGTGATGCAAGGCGGCCGGGTTTCTTCGCAATGTTCTGCATAAACAGGTAGCAATGATGTGGTTGGTTATGCAGACTAGACGAGAATGTACGACGCCAGGGAGAAGAAGATATGCTGCTATACGATAGAGACTGGTGGAAGGCTCCAGAAAACTACCAAGAAAAGACGATGACTTGTCGAAAACGACCGATTCGCTTTGCTGCGCCAGGGCGTTTTCTTCTTTTTGTTATCACGAGATGCTCTTGAAGATGCAATCCAGGGAGGCTGAGTCGGATTATGCAGTAAAGCGAGATGTTTCAAGGCGGCTCGGATTCGACAGCGTCGAAGAGGTGGCGGGCCGACGATAGTTGAGACTATGTATATATAGTAAAGATAGAGAAATAGAAATAGAAAAACGAATTAATGAGATATTGCTATGATACTGGATTGTTACAGTGCTGGAACGAAAAAAGGAACGATGATAATAATGATAGAGTAGTTGGTGGGATAGAGAATGGACTGCAACAAAAATGTATGCAAAAAGTAATAATAAAAATAATACAAATAATACAAATAATAATAAACCAAATTAAGAAAAATAATCAATAAGAAAACAAAATAAGAAGGAGAAGAAGAAGAAGAAACGCTTCCGTTCCGTTTCTTTTGTCGCGATTGCACAAAAAGAAGAAAAAAACTTGGAAATAACAGAAGAAGAAAGAAGATTGAAATGCCAAAAGAAAACAAAACAACAAGAAAAGAGAAATGACGTGGAAATATGTCGTGCCTTTTCACCAACTTTAGATTAAAAGGAGAATTTGATTTGATTTTCTTTCTCTTTTCCGCCGGCAACAAAAGCAACGAAAGAAAAAAAAATATGAAAAACAAGAGTCCAGGCTAGGAAGATCCAGGCTTCCAAATCAACAGGGATCATCTTTTTGTTTTTCTATAAGATCGTGACTAGCCAGAAGCCTTGCTTTTTTCGTTCTGATGCCTTGTCCTAGCAGACTACGAACGGACTTAGAAATACAGGGTTAGGGTTGCAGTGGACAAGGCCCGTTGGGCTTGTTTTGACTATAATTTTGTTCTCCAGCCTCTTGTATTTTCTGTAGTCTGTGTTATCTAGGATTTACATGAGAACAGCTAAGCTTTTTTTTCTCTTCTTTTGTATCTATATTTATGCTAGTACGTCACCTCGCTTCACCGAGACTATCTTGGTAGAGATGATTTCATTGAGGGTCACACTATAGAGTTATACAGAAGACTAGTTTATATACGACAGCTAAATCTATGCATTTAGGACGCCACGTTTTTGTCTATATCAGCTTTCATAAAAGGTTCCCCGTTCTAGCAAAGATTATGTCATCATTATTAGCCAACACACCACACGAGACAGCTGTGCAATTATAAGACTTACAAGCAGTCATCTGATCACCTGTCTATTGATACGTGTCAGAAAAATCACAGAACAGTTCTTGCCGGTCACCAACCAGATCAATCTTGTTTGGGGATACAGCATATCAAGTACCTGGAACACCAGAAAGCGATCCCAGCCAGCTCTACAGCCCCATTCCAGAGGCCTACCCTACAAATACCTGCCTCTACCTGTATATGTTGATTAACCCATTCCGTGAACCCTTATTACTCTCCTCTCTCTTTGGTCTATCCCAATAAAACAACCCTCCAAAACAATAGAGTGATTCTCGCGTCACCACAAGCAACCGCGCCTCTGCGCTCACAGGTTCTCTCGGGTATCAACTTTTATTAACTGTTTGTTTTGTCTAGGATACCATGACCCATGATACCCTTGCTAAATCCCGTCGATCCTTGAGCCAAAATTCAAGCCAAGATAGATATGAAGATGATATGCACAATGACATAACTAAGTTCTCATCTACGGATTCTGTGATTATGATAGCGCAATTACGGGAACAACGCAGTAGCAACATGAACTCTACCACGATACAGTCTCTAGAAAATCACAAACTAAAACTTGATATCGTGTGTTTCGGTGTTTAGTTCTAACCAGCACAAGTCAAGTATACGCTGTTCTACAGATACAGCCTACTTTATATTGCTCGGTTTTCTTCATCTCAAGTGATGTTAAAGTGTTTGCATCCTTGACCCCTCCCTCTTCCAAGTTGTTTCAATACTCTTGAAACATTCATCCAATCAAAAGTTCCAAGACTGTCAACCTGAACTATAGTTTTAAATCCTATATATTAAATGTGAATAAAATGCCAGCTCACAGCTATATATAGGTAGCTAGCTGTATGACTGCTGTCATCATAAAATAAACAAATATAGTCATGTGCTATGTAGTTACATGCACTCAGGATTTGACAGTTTCTATTCAAAGAAACATTAGCCATATCATGTCCTAATTAATATATGGTCAACACACGATTCTCCAGTGATCAAAATACATAACGCCCTCCAATTCTAAGAGCCTTACATGTAGATTGGATTACAGGCATGTACATGTACAAATATATACCTATGTCTTAAATCTGAGAAGATTACCAAGTGTGTGACAAGAAGGTAGGATTTTAAGCCAAGGTAGAAATGTTAAACTAGGTAGTTAGACAACTAGCATATATAGTGTAGTATTATGTAAAAACAAAATATAAAGTACATCATAAACTACTATTACACAATGTTTTATAATATGATGCATGTTTGAACTGTGCCGTTTTCCAGGTCTTCGTATATAGTTACCACATCCACTTTGTGGTACACTGGAATTCCAAAGGCTTCGATCGACTTGTCCAGCCTTAATACCAGGCACTTATGACCATGGCGTGATATATTGGGATAGTACAGATATAGCAGCACAAATTCATGTTCTGGTGCTACATCAAAGTTGTGTGATAACCCACCGGAATAAATCTCCAAGCCACGCCGAAAGTCGTTGTTGTCATTTGGTTTTTCGTAGATGCTCAGTTCGCGTCCATACGCCCCTCCAGTAACAATGATTGGAAGAACAAAACTCGACACAACCAGAGCGTTTCGAATGGAAATGGACCTGCTGCACACCGTTTGGCGTATGCTGTCGCTGTGAAGCAATGTTCTGATCCTTTCCTCTTCCATGCACATTTCCTCGTTATAGTCCACGACGAAGCCCTTGTCAGACCCAGTCGACAAAGCTTCCACCCCCCCCTCGTGGTTGATATGGTGGATCTGCGAGATGAATGTGGTATACGTGTCTGAAAAATCCACAAACAACACCCGGACATGGCGGGCCCAGGACCATGTTGGAACTGTTTCGTTTTGTTGACAGCCAGAAGAACACGAGCGTGCCTCAATAGCCAGGCTTCTCAAAACGTGGCTCAAAGGGATGCCAAACGCAAATGGAACATTCCATTTGCGTGCTAGTTTTGACGCAACTCCCTGAAAGGCATTCAGAAAGTCGGAAGGCTTGGATAGTTGGCGACAGCTGTATCGGACAAGGTGATCGCTGAACTCGGCCCAGAACTCGGAATCTGGTTGCTCTTCCATGCCTAGGCTTTCTAGATCTGCGATAGCACATACATAATCCTTTGCAACTGAGGAGTTGATATCGCGGGTGTTCATCCCGGCTATCCGAAGTAGCACAGAGCTCGATGTAAGATAGTTGGTGGCGATATCCTTGAAATATACCAACCGGGTTTGCTCGTCGTTGTTGTTCTTGCTGGTAGATGGATTGGAAAATGTGTACTGGAGGGTATCCCAGGCACGGCAGATCAACTCAACAGGACTATCAGACCTATAACATCGCAGCATGGCCGAAACTTGACGCGAATCGTAGGAGCCACCCGACAAAAAGACTCTTGCAATACTGGCGAATGAAGGCTTCCAGTTGGCGTTGTTCCCGGATTCTCGAAAGGAAGTAAAATCTGCGTTGGTACGAGGATTAAAACGGTCCAGCGAATCAAGGCGGACGTTGTGATCATTCAAAGACTTAATGTAGTCTTCTAGCTGAGAAACGTAGCCATGTTCGATGCCGGTGTGGGGTGATTTGGATACTCGAGGTGCGGCATTGCTGATACCAAGTCGCTCGGTATATCTTTTGACAAACAGCATTTCTTGGATATGACTAACTGCGCTGTACGAAGCAGATACAGGGCCAAAGCAGTGGAGAAATGCATCATCTTTAAATGATAGCGCGGTGTGTCGCCTTGATGGAGCTGGAATGCGAGATTGATTTATATCGGCATTTGATAGTGGGCGTTTCGAGTAATAACGACCATGCAGTGTCTGGTGAACGTCTTCCAAACCGTCTATAGTGCGATGTGCTTCTTTAATCTTGTTTAGCACTGTCAAGACCGCACCAAGAATATCGCCGGATGGCGGCAATACAAAGTGGCCATAGGAGATGGAACCGGTAATCAAGATTCGGGGTTTGACAGAGATAGGAAGATATCCGAATGAAAAACCCGATGGAGCTATGATAGAAGAAATGCCATCCGAGTTTTCAGGCTCTTGAAATCTTTGAACGACTTCATTTTCCATCACCAGATACGAGAACCAGGACTCCAGTGCCTGGCCTTCGAGGAGATGTCGTTTAGCCGGTGCTGGCACAAACCCGGAATGATGGTACTGGGCCAGGACGGACTGGTCTGAGCATGGTGGCGTGGGATAGCAAGGCTGGCTTCGATCCCATATCAGCCATTCTGCATTGGTTCCGCATTTGCAATGGAGCTCAACAGACGTGTCCGTGATGTAAAGCTTGCGGTGGGAAAGCCTGTCTTCTTGAAAGGTCCACCCACGAGTGTTCCAGTGGCTGGCTTCATGGCCGTGGGAAATACACCGCGAATCATAATCAGACTGACTGACATCGCGATCGGCTTGAAACCCCGGCAAGCTACTGGCGTCTTTGGCGGCTGGGGCGCAAATCACGGTGAGGTGTGCAGTTTGGTAGATCTTGTCCATGGCACATATTTGTGCAGCCCGGTCTTTACGAGCATCGTCACTTCCATCCTGAAGAATGCAGTATCGGTCGATCCAGAGGAAAGAGAAGCCGAGCTTGGTGCAAAGCGCAATACACTCAGACAGCAAGTTAGGGACTCTAGCATTGTCCTTGAAGAATCCATCGTGCTGGAATTCAGAAAGCGATTCTGAAGTCAACTGCATAATTTCTGTGCCTTCTCGTGGAGTTTCCCATGTATAGCTCACAGCAACATACTGGAGAGAATCTTGGCGGTCTGGATCGACCAAGCACATGTTCTGGACATCAATCAACCGAAATCCGCGGGGAAGATCGTGGATATCTATGTTCAAAGGTTAGCCAGCTTCATATCATATGTCAAGATAACCGAGCAAGCAAAGGATGTACCGGGATGTTCGTACGGTTCATAAACATGATCTCTATCGTCACATTCTTCTAGCCATCTCTGAATCATGGAAACATCGAATCTCGGAGAGACTTGTGTGCCTTTTTCAATATCCAAGACTCGCCAGTCATTTCCACACCGTTCGTACACAGCAGCGAAGGTAAGCCAAGATTCGTTTGCTAGAGTTTGTGGACATGTGGGATCTGTTGCATTTCTGACAAAGACCTCGGAACGCCACTCTACCCTGTGACTGTTTGTTTGCTTCGAGGCTCTGTTGAGCAAATCAACCATCATTTGCGGTTCCGGGTTGACACCGCAGAATGTGTATCTCTGAACCTGATATCCCTGCTCGATATCGATATGAGCTCGGAGTAATTCACAGGCCGGACATGCAGACATGAAAGCTCCGTCGTAGTTGATGGCTGTGACACCCAACGTGTGCTCGAAATGATGCTGAATGTCAGCTTTGAAAGTTCCCCAGGCCCTCGGAAGAACAATCATTCCTAGCAGCCAGCCAGAGCATTTGTGGCAGAATGCCTTTTCCGGCATCGTGAGATAGATGCTTGACTCGAAAAGAGAGATGTGTTGAAAGTAGGTGGGCATTAGCTAGGAAATATAGATTAGGATACAAGTTCAACTGGGAACATGGCAGGATATAGAAACATAGCTTGTAGGGGAAGATGGAAGTTGTATTTCGAGCCGCGTCGAGGAAAATGAAAACCAATATCGAAGGGAGTTGGGTATAATATAGCTCACGCTTTTCATGTCGGCAGTATGAAGTTGGACAGCAAACTGTAAACAACCAGGCTCTGGCGCTTAATACTCGCTGGCCAATTAATTGCATGTTGGAGCATGTCGTTAAAGCCCCCAGCGTAGCACTGGTTTCATAAATGTGACTGGATAGGTCATGGCGCTTGGTCGTTCGACATGTAGATTTATTGCTGGTTATATTCGTTTTTGGAGGGTGTTGATAGAAAGGGATATATATATCTAATATATATATCTAGTATATCTATCAGGTAAATATCATCCTCATATATTTCCTCTTATGAGTTAGTAGTTGAGGCTTTTCTTACAAAACACAAAAGCTGGCATGACCGTGGAAGTGGACATGCATTATACAGATATACAAAGACTAATTCGTAATTATCTGTGCCATCGATATCACCCAACTCATGCCTCTCGTTATTGCCCTATTGTTAGAAGATAGAAAAGGATTTCACGGATCCTTCCGTTACACCTAAAAAGGAATGGTTCAGTAGGATTCTTCATAAAAACGCGGCGGCTATTGCAAGAGTCGAGCCTTGAACTGATGTCTGAAATAACCCAACAAGCATCGATCAAGATGAAGATGCATTACCAAAAGGGAGCATCATTCCTGGTTCGGAGCATCTATATCAAGGCCCTCGCTAGCATCTAGAATATGCACAGAAAGTCTTGATGTAACCCAAGAGAAAGAGCAATAATATCAAGTGCACATCATTTTTTTCCCCTTATGATTTCATGTTTTAATTGGCTTATGAATATATATTCTTATGTATAATTCTAAAACACTAATGTATTTTGTGTCTATTGATGCTTGATTTCTTAACAAAAATGTCAGGCCGACAAAAAAAAACAAATACTTAAAAATTTGGCAAAAGAGACAACCTGGTAAGAAGATGTGCCAGAAAATAATAAACAGTCTAATTTGGTAAAACAAGAGACCAAACAACTCAAGAAAACCTGAGAAATGCCACAGGCTGAATCTCACTTGGTAAATAAAGGCAAAACAGTAGAAACTATGTAAGGAAAAAGAGGTCAAAGTGGTATCATGAAGAGGAAGGATGTGTGAGTTTTGAGTGGGTGATTGGCTAGAGGCAGGCCGAAGAGCACTGGTGTGCTTTACAGATGGCTCTCGCCGAAACTGGTAGGGTTGTAGACTCTGCTCTTGATGTAAGCAGTCAAAGCAACATCACCCCACTCCTCCCACTCAACCCACTGAGACTCTGGCAGCTCAGAGACACCATCGCGACGGGCAGCCTTCATAACCTCACGGGATACGATGATGCTAGCCTCACGCACACGCTGGATATCGGGGTAGATCAGACCCTTGTGGATCTCATCGGCGTTGAGAGACTCGGCCAGAGCAGCAGCAGCGGTGTACACCATGCTATCAGTGACTTTGGAAGCCTTGGCAAGAATGGCACCTAGACCAATACCGGGGAACACGTAAACGTTGTTGCCCTGGTTGGGGTGGTAGGTGACGACGTTGTCATTGGCAGTCTTGACGCTGAACGACGAGAAGGGAGACCCCGAAGCGAAGATGACGGTTCCATCAGTCCAGTTGACAGCTTGCTCGAAAGTGCACTCGGCCTTGGTCAAGGGGTTGGAGAGAGGGAACATAATCGGGCGACGGCCGAGGCCACCAGCATCGACGGAGGCCTTAAGGGCGCGCACAACACTCTCAGTGAAGACACCGAAGGTAGCAGTTAGACCAACAAGAGCGGTGGGCTTGACGTACTCAATAACCTGTTCCAGAGTGCGGAACTGGTGGCCAGCGTTATCAGTGCGAGCGAAGTAGACCTTGTGGGCGGCCAGCTTATCACCACGGTCTCTGGTAACCAGACCCTTGGTATCGACCAACCAGAACTTGTCACGGGCCTCAGCCTCGGTCAGGCCACGGCGAGTATAGTACTCAACTAGCTGCTTAGCGACACCAACACCAGCTGAGCCGGCGCCCATGAATACTAGGCGCTGCTCCTCTATCGGAACACCAGACAGGTTGACAGCACCAATGTAACCACCAAGAACGACAGCACCAGTACCCTGGATATCGTCATTGAAGCACTTGTACTGGTTGCGGTAACGGTCAAGGTAGTTGAAAGCCTTCTCAGACTCGAAATCCTCGAACTGAACAACCATCTCGGGGTAGACATCGTTGACGGCTTCCATGAAGTCATCCATGAACTCCTGCTGGACCTCAACAGAAGGGCGCTTGTCGCGCAGACCCAGATAGAAGGGATCCTTCAGGTTGGTCTCGTTGTTTGTGCCACAGTCCAGGACGATGGGCAGAGTCTTGGAGGGGTGGACACCACCAGCGGCAGTGTACAGAGATAGCTTACCAATCTAAGATATTGTTAGTACTCTCAAGAGTGATATCGATTTACAGGATAACTTACGGAGATACCGACACCGTTGACACCGAGATCACCCAGACCCAGGATACGAGAACCGTCAGTGACGACGCAGATCTCGGGCTTAGGGTAGGGCCAGTTCTTAAGGATGGTGCGGATGCTCTTGCGCTGCTTGATGTTGATGTACAGAGCCTCGGGGCGAGTGTATAGAGTAGAGTACTGAAGGCAAACATCACCGATGGTGGGGGTGTAGACCAAGGGCATCAGCTCACGCACGTGATCCATCAGCAGACGGTAGAACAGGTCGGTGTTCTGGTCCTTGATGCTAGACAGGTACAGGTACTTGTCGATGGGAGTCTGGCGAGTCTGGATCATCTTCATAGCGCGAGCGCACTGGGTAGACAGGCTCTCCATGGTATGAGGGATGAGGCCAGTGAGGTTCTTGTTGATACGCTCCTCAGGAGTGAAAGAGAGGCCTTGGCCAAGAATTAGTTTGCGGTCCAAGACGGCATGGCTTTCAGGGGCAGGAATGGGAGTGGATGTCATGGTGGAGGACGGCGAAGAGATAGACGAAGATGATGAGACGGCAGCAGCAGCAGCAGCAGCAGAAGCAGGAGGAGAGCGGCGGATACAAGAGGTAGAAAGAAAACGTTGGAAGGTAGAAGACTTTGGTGTAGGAGAGAGGTGACGGAGGATATTAAGATGGCGAGACATTGGAGCGAGTAGGGACGGGGACCCAGGCTTTATAAATCAAAGTGAATATCTGTGATGGTGTGTACTAGTTGGAGGAGAAGCAGCCAACAAGCAATTTTTTGTCTCTTGCGAGCTATGCTATGCGGTGGCAATGATAGCTGCAAAGCAACAAGTGTCTATTTTTGTCTCCTTTCGGAACGGACGTTTTGTAGGGGAATAAAAGAACCAAGACGACGGACTTTGCGTCTGAGTCTACAGGGAGGAGTGCGGCAGTTGGGACTTCGGTGGTGTCTCTTGGGTTCTGCTTTCTGATTTGGAGAGAAAGGGAAAGAGAGAGGTTTGGGGATATAGGGCAGGTTCCATTCCAAGCGGCGTATTTAAGTGTGCAACAAAGAAACGTCCCAGTCAGACTCGAGGCTGGTGACCGGTGGAAACACTTTGAAGCGAACGCAAAGACTCGCAGTCAGGATCAATCACCAAGCGCAGTGTCCAAGGCAAGGCAAGGCGACTCCCAGCACTTGCAGGACTTGCTTCGGCTGGCGTTGCTACTTTTCTTGGATGTGACTCTTGGCTTTCGGCCACTGCGAGAAGTCTACGTTTAGGGTGTGTGCAAGCGCAGCCAGAAGTCGTTGTAGCACTGCTGCCACTACAGCGTCCACTAAAGGCGTTAAGGCTCTATGAGTGGTGGAAGGAAGGCCGCTAGGCGCTAGAGGGTTGATGCCGAAGCAGGGCTAGGAAAGAAACGGGTGTAAGTGGACTAGGGGGGGAGGGGTGTCTTTTGGAATGCTGGACAGATGGGAAAGAGAAACAGGCCATTGGTGCAGACAACAATGACAAGATCACGATATTGCTCCCGGGAAATGGTGCTCAGGGGGGAAAACACGACCAAAAGACAGCACGAGAGATTTCGACTTACCCTTATTCCACAGCGGCTCGCGGATGATCTGGTAGCCGGTAGCCTCGGACTCCGGCACGTACACAGTGGCGTGGGCTTGCTGGATCTCAGCAAAGTTGCCCTGGACGTAGCCCTTGAACTGGTCGAGCGACGACAGCTTCATGGCAGCCTCGATGGCCGAGACGTTGATGGAGGCGGTCGGGTTGATATCCATGGTCATGCGACGGCTGGAGAGCGAGATGCGTTTGGTAGATTGGAAGGAGAACGAGGACGAGTGCTTCGAGGCTGAGGCTGAGGCGGGAGAGAAGGCGGCTGAGGGCGCGATGTTGGTAGACACAGAGACAGACGGCGAGTGGGATCGCGGAGTAGAGATATCAGAGCTGGAGGAGGTGCCGAACGAAAAAGCCATTGGATGTACAGAAACGGGAAAAGAGAAGGGAGAGGTTGTGGTGTCGTGGCGAAATAAATAGAAGAAAAAAAACAAACTCGACGGAAGAGAAAATGATAAATAAAAGCAATAAATAAAGGATTATTGCGCAGATGGTAGCTGCCGCACAGCGGGATTCAGGACCGGGAAGCAAGAAAACAAAAAAGAAGAGCTAAACAAAGGCTCGCAGAGATCCGAGATGGCAATGCAGGGTAGATGGCCAAGATAATAACACGGCAGAAACAGTTGCAGATTGCTTGGCTGTGTGATAATGTATGAGAATGAGATAATATTAGTATGAGAGATGGCGATGGAATGAAGAGTGAAAAGATGCTCTCTCATGCAACGGACACGGCAGCCCTTTAAAACATCGTTTCCTCCTCTGATGTCCCCGAATCCAGACGACGCCTGCTTCTCTGATTTCATTTATTACCGCTAGTCTCAAACTCGCCGTCTCGCCGCCTCGTCGCCCTCAGATGAAAGCCGTGCAAAGGGCCCTTATCCCAAGAAGCAATATCAAACATCAAACCCATCTATCAGTTCTACCAGTCTTCAGTCTCTATCAGCCTCTATCAGCCTCTACATTAATATGTATCGCCTGGACCAGGGTGTGTCACAGAACAGGCTCCGGACAGCTGTGAACTATTGAGCTTGGGCGTCAGCAATGTTTGAGAAACGCCCCTACCAACGGACAAAAAAAAGAAATAACACAATACAATTTGACATGTATCACAGCTATTGCTCTTACTGCTTCGCCCTTCCGGCTTCTTTTCGTGTCGCTGACCACTTGGGATCGTAGTCCGATTCGACGCTCCACTTTTCTGCGGCTCCATTTTGACATTGGCCTCCCAACCCTTGAACCACAACCTTGAGCAACGACGCCGTTGAATTTAGATGAACGTAAACTGAAAGTCACGGACAAACACTTTGTCGTTATGGCTTATAGCTGTTGGCTAGGAATTCTCCCTCGATTGCCTCTATTGTGTCATCTCAATCTCAAATCTCTTCTCCAACCCGTACCCTAGGGGGGATCAGCAATTTAAGTCTCCAACGTCAAAAAGAATACAGGGTGATTAGAGCAGATGCTGTCCAGCTGCTGTCGGGCTTCCCTTCCGTTCCGGGCCATTATCTTGCTATGCTACTACTACTATTACATATATTTGTGTACATACGGAGATTGAAGCGGGCATGGTTCTGGCAACTACTGCAGTTTAGGGATAGGCTTACCATATGGTCAAGCTGTGATTGCTTCCGGCTTCTTCCTTCAATGTTGTTGATTTGGGGGGCCCGTAAACAATCCCTTTATTGTATTGGCCCGTCTAGCTAGTTGAAACAATTGTCCAAGTTTGACCCATTCCTATAGTATCAAACTGCTACTGATAATCAGACAAACCTTAGAATATCATAAGCCGCCAATGAATATGCACACTAAATTATATCTGCAGCGTATATTCGACAAATCACAATTGACGGGTTATCAATGTAATATTCGATCTTTTTTTCGATAGCGAAAGCAAGTAGAAAAATAGAATCGGGCCTTCGCTCATCCCGGATCTCAGCCCATTTCCTAATCCTCGCGATTATGATAAGATCGTCTCGGACTTTGGCCATGGATTTGCACCACCAATAGCGCACCCAAACACCACCACATAATTGTCCGTTTATATACATGCAGCTTCAAGTATATGTGTACATATGTTACTAAGCAAAGCAACGACAACACAAGCACACGCCCCCCCAAGAGGAAACTGCAAGCACCGGTGTACTCTACCGCCGTTGACTCCAATAATCACGCTATTCGTGCATTTTTAGGGCACCAAAGAGGCGTTTACACCTTCCCCCTTTCACCGCTCCGTTATAACTAAGTCCGGTATTCGAAGGGAAAACCAGCCAAGCCCCTCGAGAACCAAAATCCACCACTGGTTTTTCTCCAACGCTTTGTCTATATTATATGTACAACTACAATGGTAATACATGTTCCCTTTTTTGCATATAAACACCGCCATGCAGATATGATCGGCCTATCTGCGCAACACGGCAATTACGGTAGTACTCGCAAAATAGCAATCACCGTTGAGGCTCTTGCCGTGGCCTGTTGTTTTTAACTTCACCACAACAATCCGCCAAAAGTCTCCTAAAAAGTAAACAAATTCAAGTCAAATTATCGCGCCTCTTGTGAAAATCAGATGACGCTCCATTTCCATATTACAGATATGCACAACCGCTGTCGATCTTTTATACTATGTTCTGGATTTTTCGGATCTTCTCTTTGTCATTCCCCAGTAGTTGAATTGGCCTAGTCTAGCCCTTCTTTTGGCGCTTTGCTTTGCTTTTTCTAGACTCTCTGGTCTTCCTGGCACCCTGGCCTACCATTCAGGATATTCATTTAAAACCTTGGTGGTTATTCTTGAGACTAACCATATTCTAAATCTCAGCTTGATAATCAAGATGTCACGTCTTAAAGATTCACATAACGATGTATGGTTTGTGCAAGAATATAGTGCATAATAGCATCATTTTCTAGTGTCATCTCTTCGTAGCAATGTGTTACGTGCTTCAGATTTCGGGCCCTGAACCATTAAGTCCTTTTTTCCTAATTTTTTTTTTTGTTTTGTTCATCCTCTTTCATCCACACTAACATCCCGTCCAAACAATAGGTCTGTAATACGCCAGAATTTCCGTGGGTGTCAAATATTCCCAAAACAGTTATCAGAGCACACGACATATTCCGATCCTTGTTACCAGAGAAAATCCGATTCCCTTCTAAACATTATTCACTGGGGAGAATCCCATCAAAAAATCAACGAACTAGAAGACCCTGGTCGTCAACTTCCAGCCAACTTCAGCCAATTTATGTACTATGTAGCCGTGGTACGTACTGTGGCTTGTACTTTGTTCTTTTATTGCCATGGCCCTGTAAATATTGCTTCTTCTGCCTCGATGTCGCCCGGGCAGACACATCAGCTTTGTTGAGCACTCCTCAAGACGTTCACCGATACGTTCGAGTCGTATGTACATATACATTGTGATATTTATATGCTACAGCCTCAGCCCGTTATGTCTGAAGCCTGGTGCTGCCCTCCGATAATATGTTTGAGCCCGTTATAGAGGAAGCGGTCATAAACTAACTCCATTGTTGATAGCTCCATAGCTCTTGTTTTATTGTGCTTACAATTTGATAAAGAAAAGGCCTCTTCTTCCGTGTCCTTTTCGTGAGCTTACGCTTTTTTCTCTTCCCACAACTCGTTTATCGAAAATGTCGTATGAAACACCCGACCGCCTGAACAAAGACACGGCAACTTAAGAATTTCTGTATTAAAGTTCAATGTACTAAGTATATTGATCAAGGCTTGATCTTCCAAATTCTCAGCGTCAAATGTCTAAATATGTCGTAAAGATCATGAAGATCCTCCGATTACTAGAGACATCCCATAAGGGATATAGTCGGTATCTGTATTCTATATGAGGGTTTTTATTTTACGACTTTTTTGTTCTTTTGAGAATGGTCTCGCTATGACTGTCTCGGTCTTTAGATGCCATGTTAGTCCTTCTTTTAGACGACTAGGCATGTACAATGTATGTACATGTGACGCAGGTATACCTTACTTATATGCACCCTTCTTTTTTCGTTTATAATGCGGGTAGACCAAGAGAGCTACAGCCAATCGCGATATTCACCATGTTTCTCTGCCCCAAATCCCAGTCGAAGTAAGCCCAGCTCGATCCCTTCCTGTTGCCGTTTCAGTCTACAGTTTGCCTTGGTTTTACAGTGTGTGTCTGTGTACGAATATCACTGTGGACGGGTCGAACAAACTTACAAAGCCATGGGAACCCCCAAAAAGGCATAACTAACATGAAGCTGTAGGGATCGGAAGAGTCCGGAAGACGCTTAATGGCATTGTCTTCTTTTCCGCAGCTACGCATAGCCAAAACGGAAAACAACACATGAGTACAACTTACAGACATTCTGACCCTGAATCGTTAATCGTTGGATGGCTGGGCTGACATCTCAGATTAACCATATCAGTGAGTAATTTTATATCCCTTTAAGACGAAAATCAGGTGATTCATACAGCTAAACAGCGTCTCGATTCGACTGTCTAATATCTCTAATATTTGATTACATGTCTCTTTCTTGCCATTCGTATCGAGATGGTATCCATATATTATTTCGATATTGAGAACTTGAGCCTCCCGGCTTCGCCCGACAATGGTAACATGGGTGGCTCTAAATAAGGAAAAAAAAGTAAACACCGCCCTGTCCCAGAAGAACGCCCATGGAAACGGTAGAAGAAAAGATACAAGGCTTTCTCAAGAGAAACTGGTGGTTTATTTCTTTCTCATTATATAAGTCGGTGAGCAAACCAAAAAAGGACTCAAATACAGTCCCTTCAGTGGGACGGTGATAACATCTCCCGTTCCGTTCAGCCATCCCGATGAGTCGTAACGCAAGAGAATAGAATGGCCAGAAAAGCCTCGTTGATTACGTGTCAGTAGACGAGAAGACAGAAGAAGAAGAAAAAATACAAGGCGCCGGTCTCTGATCTATTGTGTTGGACTCCTAAAGACTTCCAACGCTTGTTTTCCTGACTAACAAAGATCCGATGACAGAGCTACATATCCTTATACATCTATTTTGCGACAAGATATTGTCTTGTAAAACTCGTGGTGTTTCTCACAGGTTTTCTTTCTTGTCTTTGGTGTTTGTTTAGCCTTTGCCAAGAAATATATACAAATAAGCCTGTACAAGTTTTTAGTCGATAACTTGGTGTCGTTTTCTTGAACAAACATCTTGGCGTTGTGGGGAAGAAAACGAACGAGTCAAGGGGGGTGTGTTTCCAGTAAATTCAAAAACGACAAAGAACATCTATGCTTACTAGCAGGGCAAACGAACTCTTCTATCTTAGAGTAATAATTCTTTTTTTTTTCCGTAGAATTATCGGAGAAGAAACGACATTACCAAGCAAAAAACAAAACTCGTGTAATTCTTAGCTGAGCCTACAAAAGAAGAAGGGTCCGAATATCACATGTAAGAGGCAAGAATTCGGAGACATTGCGCAAAATAGACATGATGGTAATCGTTGAGTGATAGATAA
Source organism: Davidsoniella eucalypti (assembly GCA_004009845.1). NCBI lineage: Eukaryota > Fungi > Ascomycota > Sordariomycetes > Microascales > Ceratocystidaceae > Davidsoniella > Davidsoniella eucalypti. Next base: position 457,810 of record RMBW01000002.1, on the reverse strand, counting down.
AAAATAAATATGCATGTAGTCGGAGCTGAGATGCGTCTCAGGTCTTAATCGATAGTCAGCTTTCTAGGCCCTTTATTTGATACACTATTTAGTGACAGGCTCCGGATAGACGGCCGGATATTCCTGTGATTTTGATTATCAAATTCATGTTACAGATTAGCTACCACTATGCTTTGGGTTTCCTTGAACAATCCAACGGAAAAACGATATCAACGGAGAACTATACGTCGAAGATCTACAACAACCATTTACTTCCATCTTAGACTGCAACTCTTAGTAAAGAGTCCGTATTTAGTTTCGAATATATTTCTGTAGGCTCTAGGAGACGTAGTCTCATAAAAGAAATGCAACCTAAAAGTCAAAGATACTCTTGCAGTAGCGAATTGGCACGAGGAATCCAGACACAGATCGTCAAAGAGTAAGATATAAGTATAACTATAACTGTACACGGAGAATGGCGGTGAAAAGACGGATCTGTTTGCTTGGGCAAAGCCAAGAGTATTGTGCCTACTAGACACTTACAAACATGGTCATATGCAAATGTAGATAGAGGAACACCCATGGCAGAATACTACAAAGAGGAAAACTGAAAAGGAAACAGGGAAACATGGTTACATTGCATTTACTATCGAGCAAGCTAACCTGAGAAAAACTAGACTGTTACTCTAGAGTTAACATGGAAAAATGGAAAGGAATGTAAAGGGGACGAAAGGAATAAAAGAAGAACGTCTAACGAGCTTTTCTTGCCTTTTTTTTTTCCTTGTCATCCTCATACCCGCCAACGAGAACGTTTTTTCTTCCGGTTCCTTTTTTGTGTTAGTCGAGGAGAGATAGTGGGAATTAGCACCCAGTAGTGCTTCTCAGATATATTTCGGTGAAGAGGCCCGAGACTAGAACGATTGATCTGTGGGCCTCGGATCACATTAGAAAGAAATATATGTATCTAGCATATTGGGAGATCTCGGAAGGATGGCCCAATGTCGAAAAATAAGTTAAAAAAAACTGTAACTATTCCAGTTGGTTGTGAAGATGGTGTTTTAAATTTATTATACATGCTCAGATATACGGCTTAAAGTATTCAAAAGTGTTGTTGTCGGCATAGTTAGGGTTTCCGCATAAAAAGATACTGATGACCAAAATAATAAACCGACATACATACATATATCCCACATATGTTATAATACTTGAGCACATATGTGACATGAAAATCAGAGATTCGGAAACAAGACAGACCTACAAATATATTACACTATCGGACTTGGGTGTATGAATAAAAAAGTACGGAACGGAAGACATCGCCGGACTCTGTTCTGGGCTTAGTTTTTACCCTATTGTTTCCGAGCACATGGGAAAAGAAAAACAAAAAAGAGAGAGCCTAGTTATATAGAATACTTAATTAAAAATAGATCAGAGTAAAAAAAAAAGGCCGGCGTTTTGCTTTATTATGAAAAAAAAAATTCCCTCTTCCTTCTACGGGTTCACCCGACATTTATCTTGATGTAGTTTTTTCTTTTAATTTAATATTTTCTTGCTTCATTTGCATGTATAAAAAAAGGTTGCAAAAAAAGCCAAGGCATAAAATCGTAAGAAGAATTGTATGCAAGTTTTTGTATTGAAATATGAAAAAAACAAAACAAAATGCAGGTACATCTTTCTATATAAAAAATATTTTATACCCAACAATCTAGAAGCCTTTTTCCCCAAGAGGCTAAAGTTACTTTTTATTTTTTTCTTCCCTCTTCTCTTCCTCAAAGTAGACATAATGTTCGCCAAACTTATTGTTACATACATTGTCCAATTGCCGACTTGACGTGAAAATCTGGGGGCAGAAACATTTATTTATCAGAGCCGCAGTGGCCTTGATACCTGAGGAATTCATACATATCAGTCAATTGGACTGAACATAACTATCTGAAGAAAAAACAGACAAGTTCAATAAGCAAACCGACCCTTTTTTTCCTCTACAGGAATGGAGGGATCATTTAAGCGGTGCGTGGCAGGTTGAAGCGCCAGCGGCTACAATTTCCTGATATTACGCTTAACTAGTTGCTGAGATTTGCTTCTCCAAAGATGAAAGTGTGGAGTAGAGAACATGGTAAGATGATATATTTGATATTATGCAAAGATACATATCATTGCCCGTGATATGGACTATAGCTGAAAACAAAACAAGACCCGCGCCCGGAACGCCTCTAAAGAAACGACACAATCAAGTTTTCTTCAGACCTATATGCCCGTCGCAGTGTCCCAACCGTTGGCTCTCTCCGCCGGAAGATCCCGCCACTCCTTCATAGTGTAGTGTAGCTGCCGGCCAGCAAGCGTTAATACAGCCCATATATCACCCATGACGATTAAGTGGGCCATATCTAGACTGAGGATATTGCGAGCCATGGTCCATGTCAAGTCCTTGATTAGATTTGTAGAACCGGCAGCATGGCCTGCAGCAAGCAGCGAGGCGTAGACTATTGGATGTGAACGTAGGTATGTGTTTGCTAAATAACGCACAACAAAGAACTCCAACGGCAACGATATGAGCTGCGACGAAAAGTTGCTGAGAATTCGAACTGCCATCGTGTGTGGCTCGATAGATAGTAGTGTCACTAGATATATAGGAGCACTTCCATAACGGCTCTCGCTAGGCGGTGTTGGCCGTAGCTCTGCTGACCATGGGCCAGTTCCCGTGGGCACATCGGATGGATCGCTAGTCTCGACATCAAAACTAATGAGAGGGCCTGTGATCATATCACCTTCATCCTCATCAGAGCCATAGCTGTCGTCAAGTGTGCGGGGAGGTGCCTGCGAAGCGGGGGATTGAACTGAGACTTCATCGTCCGAATCAGAGCTAGCAAGTGTGGGTGTTGCCGGAGGTTGAGGTGGTACTGTGTCTGTATCTGTAGGGGCATTGACCGAAAGATTGTTGTCCGGGGAATTGTTGGTAGATGGGAGAGGAGGCGCATGGGTTGGGTTCTCGACAGGCTGTTCATTTGTGGGAGAATTTCCATCACGTTCTCGGATAGGCGTTGATCTAGGATTGCGGGATGATTCGATTGCGGGGCTAGGCGACAGGAGAGGCAATTGTAGATCTAGCTGGTTGTGTCGTGAATCGCGGATATCAGGTGATGGAAGTGTAGACATGAATTTCTCACAGCAGAAATTTTGCACGACGGATTCTGTATGAACCCATCCAGCATAGACCATGAAAGGAGCAGCTGTTATAACGACATGTGCCGCCCATTTTGCTATTGATACAAAGCTCAGATCGTCCGGTAGCGCTGGTGGTGCTGGTATTGGTGATCTGGATGTCCAAGGAACGAAGAATAGCGGATGAGGGAGCCACCACCCTGATATGAGCCCGAGACGCTGGAATAGCACATGGATCTGCGTATGTAAACTAAACCAAGTCCAAACATAGATGACCCACGGGTGATGTAGTCTGAGTGAAATGGGCGAGAATGAATTGGAATATGGCAGTTGGAACCATTTCCGTTTGACATACCTAAAGCCGAGCATTGTTGGTAGACCAGCACCAAGTAGCTTGAGGATGGGATGAGAGCCTGGCTCTAAATGACTGCCGGTAAGTAGGCCACGTAACGGACTATTTCCGTAGTTGTTCCATAGTAGCATACGCTTGCGGAGACCGCCCATACTCCAATTTCCAGCTTCAATGGCTGCGAGGCCGATCCTGTGCATACGGTAGCCCATGGCAGTCTCGTACCCGATATATTGCTGCTGAGATTCGGCCTCTGCCGAGCTGGGACCAGAATCAGGCTCTGCGACACCGATGACGTGCATGACCTCGTTGTGCGAGCGGATGATGCTTCGGTTCATGAGACGGCTTCCAGGATTGACAGGGCGGCCACGTGGATCGTACATTTGGTTACGATAGGTGACATAAGGCTGCCCGGTGCCGATGATGACTTCATCGTATGGCGAACGTCCCTGAGATTCAGTTAGCACGAAGAATCGAGATAAACAAGAACAATGGGAGAAAGAGAACTCACGAGGCCAAAGGCCGTCAGAGGCTCTAGCATGCCCATCTTGGCGGCGATGAGCTTGGTCAAAAGATGCAAGCTATACTGTGGCGGATACCATCTGTAGGCTTGAGTATAGGTCAAGCCCAATCTTAGAGAAAAAGATAAGAAACGAAGATTTTCAGCCGAACGTCACGATCATCAAAGCACACACAAAAGACGGGAAATTTGATGGAGGTTTAAGTTTAGGTGGCTAGAAAGGGAAGCTCTAGATCTTGTTTTGGGAGATTCAAATTGGCGGACGCAAATGGAGATATCGATGAACAATTGTACAAAATAAAAAGAATGTGAGTGTTAGTGAAACCACACCAAAAAGCCTGCCACTCAATCAATGCGGACCGACAGCATAAATAAGAACAAATCAAAGCATCGTCAATGCAGGGGAAAACTTATTGTTGGGGGCCTTTCGCTTTTTGTGGGTCATGAGGGTTTCTCTGATTGGCTGAAACCCGACAGCCAAGAAGCGGCCTCTATAATTGGTCCGATAAGTCTGATAAGCACGCGCTCCTTCAGCCTTGCTTACTTGTGATGAAGTACTTGATACAGTATCATGAAGTGAGTTGAAGGCTTTTTTCTTGTACCTCCCCTAAAAGAGGCCATTCATGGGCAGTCTTGGGCTAATGGCTTTGGCTTTTAGGAGGTACAAGTCTTAAACTCACATCATGACACTGTACTTATTCTTATAATAGGCATAATGTTTATACTTTTTATGCTTTTTACTACATATATGTATTAGTATGTGACCTGACATCTGAGAAACTGAACAAAAAGAAGAATAAACTCTAAAGGGAAAATCCCCAATGAAAAGCCTTTTCCGTATCTTAGCCAGAATCAAATAAACCATAAATCAAGAAATATCTGTATGCATCTATCACTACAAATGCTTTTTCATCCTTCCTGAGTCACTTTCTTTTCTTCTGTCACTCTCATATATAGTAACCTTACTCTTGTATATCTTACAACTAGTTAACTATAGTGGACATGAATCACAGTTCTAGCAAGTGTCTTGAAATAAATTTACACCTTGTATGGCTAACTCACCCGCTATTCTTCGTTCCTTGGACATCTAGATCACAAATACCAGCACCAAATACATGTCTATGTCTATATGCATTGAACAAGAACTTGGGAAACGAGGGACTTGATTTTTGGGTTGTTTTGTTGCTATGGTTGGCATTGCTATTCCTCGAAACAAACATCACACTGCCTAGCATCGCAAATTTGATTGTCTAGATCAACATTGGGTGATAGGAGTTTATACTACATTTCCATAGAATATTATGGGCAATAGTGACCTTTTAAATACAGAATTGTATAATATATATATCTGCAGATACTACTGACGTATGACTACTATGGAAATAGCTGGAGGCATGTACTGTTTTATAGTTGATCAGACTTAAGTTCTGCCTTGACACGGCATTTCAGGGATGCACAATGGAAAAAGGAAGGGATAGAGATAGGGCACATGCAGGTGCAACAGAGGTACTTACATGGGAGTGCAATCAGTACGACAAGTTATCGAGCGGGGTTCTGTCCTCCCTAGTAGAGTCGCTAAACAGAAATGATCACGGTGTCATACGAGCGATTGAAGGCCTTCATTGCAAAGACACACCGACGATAATGAGACTGTATTTGTATAGAGTGCTATTTCTAGGTCTTCTAGCCGGAGATAACTTGCGCTTTGCACTTTTGTCGCTATCTATTTCTTCTTCCGTGTCATGTCCTGGCCATTGGCTTTGAAGGCCGATCTGGCTGAACAACAGCGTAACATTGCATAGTACATATGTATCATATGGTAGTAGCGACATCGAGATAGATAGTTTAGAAAAATGGATGCTAATGCCTACCAGATGATGCTACATATAGTTGTAAATATGTTACAGCCAACAGATAGTTAGCCAGTTTCGAACTGCACTTTTCTATGACGTTAAATGACATACGGAAGACCACCATCCGGCAACTAAACGAGTCGTAATATGCATTAGCCTCATCACCAGTCCCCGCTGTGAAGATCCGAACTTCCTGGGGTAAATGTATGTGACTTGACCAAATCTACTATTAACTTTATAGGTCATACAATACTATGTACTATGTATCTGTTTAGCATAAAGTACCGCCTGGCAAATGTGCTTAGTCATCAATGAATATTCTCGGTTTACTGATCCAACCGGCATCGTCTCCGCCAGAAGGAGAAACATAAGTAATATTTTGAAGAGGGTGCCTACTTTATTTGGGGGCTTCCAACCAAGCATAAATCAATACGGGGAAAAAAAAGCCCGAACAAAATAGTTAACCAAAATTTGAAAATAATATTTACTTGAATCTTCTTCATCATCCTCCCTCCTGCGTTTTATTTTCTCGCATCTAGTTTTCTTCCTTTCATCCTACTCATTGATTGACACTTCTGTTGCTGTCAAGTCCTTATCCAACACAGCTTCGTTTTTTTTCTTCGTTATTCCTTGGCTCACGGTTTAGACTGACTCTTTCCACCTAGGCTCCTAATTCATTTATCTTTTAGTGTCTACTTTCTTCTAGTGTCTACTTTCTTCTATTTTCTAGTGCTTGTCTTATTCTTAGCGACTTGTCTTGTGTTCAATTAGTTACTTGGCACGTACATCTGTACATCCTGCATTCTTTCTACAGAGATTATTTTAGTGCCAGTTTCCAGTCTCCTGATAAGCGCTGCTTTGTTATCTTTGTGCGACAAGGTTAGGTCTTCGTTTGTTTGTTAGTTGATTTTTAGTAGCTAAGTAGTTGATTATTGTTCTTTATCCTTCGTTGCTTCAATGCTTCAACTAGCGACATTCCTTTGAGTAGAACTATAGAAGACACTGGCCGGTCATATCTACGCAGTTTGTTTTGTCTATCACATGGTATATGTATGAGTCGAGTTATTCAGATTGTTTGCCTAAGCATTGTTATTAGCTCTATATTGCATCTGAAGCTTCATATTTCGCTAGTTATCATTTCACCATTATATACTTTACAAAGCCTGCTTTTTGTATACCATATATCGTTGCCTGCTTTTCGTCTACCTGCCTTTCAGGCCCTCAAAACAATATGAGCGACGCTCAAATCTCCATCATTGTAAGTTGATCACCCTATAACCTTTTGAATAATAGCTCGAAAATGCCTCTAATACTCACAACTACCCAGGACGGCTTCTATTCAGTCATTCATATTCCCTTGGATGTCTACTCACCTCTTCTACAGCCCATATTGCGCACACTATTGCCCCAGACACAGACGATCAAGATTACTGCCAACGGACCAGACTTTCATCCCAGTGGTCTTGCTGATGACGGCCAACATGGCTTCTTGAATATATCAGTAACGCCCCTCGAGTGTACGGTAATCTGCCATCACTCATGGGCTCACAATGTCTTTGAGCCAGTCATCGCTACCTTGCCAAAACATCATGCAAAGCAAGTCTCCATCTCGAAAGACTCGTATATCGTACTATCAATTATCAGCGCGGGGATGGACGCTGCTAGTCGTGTTATGGAACTCACATCGCCACTTGCTTTAGCCGGAATCCCAATCTTTTTCATAACTACTTACTATTCCGACTTCATCTGTGTTCCGTCAAAAGAGCGCCACAACATCACTGCAGCACTATTACCGCATAACCTACAGCTATCGTCGGGTGACAGCTGCAATTATATGCCGCCAGACTACAGTGGCATTTCGTCTACCCGTAGCAGCTCAGAAAGTCTCTCTTCGCCGAATTCTCCGCCCGGGACGCCGCTCCCCAGTACAGTTGGAGAGTTGATCACTCGAACATTCGAGTTGTTGCGAAAGCGGTCCGTGGTCCCCTATACAGAGCCCGGCCTTGAACTTGTACAGTGCTCTGGTCGAGATATGGGGACTATCAGCTCTGAAATCCACCGGCCAATCTCCATGGGCATGCATAGCCGGCGTGGAAGCGTCCCTCGTGGCTGGATCGATACGACTGACACTGCACTATATACTGGTATTGTTTCGACACTTGTATCTAGACCTCGGTTCTTCTCGGTCACTCTTGCACAGGACGATCCACCTAGCATGCTTCTTGATCGTAAGCTTCTACCATTCTTCGGCAATTCGATTATCGGCGACACCGAAGCAATTCTAGTCCCCATGTTTCTAGATCTAGCAAACCTACCTACAGAAGTCACAGGTATCGTCTGTGGCGTAGCAGGCAAATTGTTACAGGACATGCGACTCGAGAGCAGCTCTGATTTATCTTATCTCTCGACAGCTCGTGCTGGATCTGTCATTTTATCACATGAGCAAGCCAAGCGTGCCCTTGATATCCTTCATCCCATCTTTAAAAAAGACTAGATACCGTTTAGTCCACTCCTAACATATATCATTTTAACTCGATCCCTTCATTGGTTAGTTGGCCTTTACTTGCGTTACTAACATTGCATTTCATTTACATTTCATGTCGCATGATATCACTCATATAGTCATCAGCAATGTTCAAATAGTATTCACAGAGCACAAGCCTTGGGTTCGTGTGTCATAAACTGGCATTTCAGATATTACTCTTTTGAACATATGTACTACCTCTGAGACCACACAGTATGTATGTATTTGTGTCCTGGTTTTTACTTATATATCTACTTATATCCAATATATACACTCTGCTATACAAAAGTCCATCAATAATCAACCACAAAACAATTATTTCTTCTTCTTTCCACTACTCTCTTTCTCTTCGATGAAGCCTCCACGCACCAAGGCGTCCCGGCCTGCATTATTGATCAAGGCGAACCGACGTGGGCCTAGTTTCAAGCCACCATACCATCGTGTGACCACTACGACAACATTCCAGACATCTGCTATTTGCATCAGATGCAGCAGTCGGCCGCCCGCAGCCGTCTCACCATCGTCGTCGCAATCCTGATAAGTGGCCGTGCTTTCTGGCCCTCCACGAATACGCCAGGCAGTTATGTTGTGATGGGCAGTCCGCACCTTTTTATCACTAGCCATCAAGTGCTTGATGAATTGTGCAGCTAACACCGGCGAGGTCGCGTGTGCTGCCCGTGCTACAAAAGTTGACTTGTTTTCGCTCCATGGCGCAGATAGAACCCACGATGGGGGCTCGGTGAGCACAACGTCCTCCTCGTTGTGTAAAGCACGGCGTGATGCGTTTTCGCCCTCGCCTGCAATATCGTCCTCTAGAAGTTCCCTTTCGGCAGCCAGTTCGGCCGCTATTGCAGCTTCGGCTTCATTGGCGAGACGCCCTGAGACTTCTTCCAGGACATCGTATAAGCATACATTGCCAGGGACAAAGGTAGCCTCTAGCACTGCCTTGAATAGATCGATATCGTGAGCGCCTGAGCCGCGCTTGGTTAAGTCTCCAGCACTATGAAGCGCAATTACATGTGGTGGTGAAGATGCGGGATAAGATTCCGGAAAGGATATCCGGATATATGATTTGCTTGGCAGTTTAAGGAGATAGTCAGGACCGTCGGCTAAAAGAGTGCCGTCGCCATATATGGCATTAATGGCTTCTAGTTCATCTAGGAAGTCCACAGACATGATTTTGTATAATTTTGTGATTCATAAAGACCTAATTTGAGTATAATTGCCTTGTAAATCTTAGCTTTAAGTAATGCTTTTTATGAGCTGATAGCGCTGTTTTTTTTTTGTACGAGTCCACTTCAGTTTTGGCATAACCCTAATGATGTGTTCACACGAGGATCTCTCTTTATCATCACGTGGAAATATTACATTATTATGACGTAACAAATTTATATTTCCAGAGGTGGTAACTAACATAAATAACAAAGTAGATCTTGAAATTTAAACACCAAAGAATATCATCGCCACCTCCCACCATGGCATATTCGTTGTTCAGGTATCTGTCACGCCTAAAAAAGACATCGGATTTGTCTATCCCAATAGACCCAATAATGCAATTGAGAAGGCTACGGATGCCTGTGGCAGCCGGGTTCATTACTCCCAATATTACAGCGCTTTGCACACTATGACTGGTCTAGAACTGGAATCTGAACAACTTGCTACTGAGCTTTTTCATTAATACCTAGTTAAGTTTATAACTTACTAGTTTTGAAGAGTTTTATTATCAAATAATCGAAATACAACCAAATGGGTGAAGATGCTGAAATATGGTCTTAAATATCTGTATGTAACAAACAATTCAGCACGCTACACAGGTACCTGAAGTATCTATTTTATCTCAGTGTGTCAATTTCTATATCTGTTTTACTTACTTATAAATATACTTATATATAACTAGGGAATTCGTAGAAATACTGCCTGGTCCAAAAAGGTAGTGGTGCTTGTTCTGAATCGTGAAATCTTGGAAACTTCCGGTATCATCCTCTAACTAACATTGTGTTTCTCACTTTATTCCTACTATGGGAAGTTGAATCAGATTCCTGGCGCTTGTCATTCAAAGCCCTGTCGAAAGAAGTAACAGGCGCTTATGAACCCTGTTGGCCTGTCAGTTTGCCTATCGATGTTATGTAGTTGATTTTGGAAATTACTGTGAATGTGATTCGGGATGTCAGTTTTACAGATACACAACATATCATGTGTGACCTGTGTAGAAGTAATTATCTGATAAAGCACAGTATAGTAGTGTTACAGTATACTAAAGCCGTATTGAATAGCTCTGAGTGACATCAACCTTGCTACTAAGGGAACTTTTAATTTACAGTTCTTCTTATTCTATAGGCTCTAGTAGGGATGTTCAAAAAAGATATCAGGGCTTCAAAGCACAATGTACTCTATATTAAGGCTGCTAGCTGGCATAGTGCTATCAAATTGTTTCTAAGAAAATTTTACTTTATATTTTTTAAAAGATGTCATCATAGTTTGTTATATGTGTATCATCATCATTTGATAAAATAAAGTTTCATATAACTATACATTCATAGTATAAGAATCACAGCCAAATGTTGTGACTGTAGTGAATCAAGGTATACTGTAAGTTTTTCAGTATGCTCAATCTTTTCGTTTTTATTGTGCCACACATTTTACAGTTTGACAGCGCTTTGCCAGCTGGCAGCCTTAACATTGTATTTTGAGGTCCTAATATTTTTTGAACATCCTGCTAGAGCCTGTAGAATAAGAAGAACGGCCTGTAAATTAGTAGCTCCCAATCTTATCCTATATTGTCGTCCAGGCCACTAAGTGGGTCCTCCATACATAAGCGACGCTTATCGATAAGAAGTTTTAAAGCTTGCGAAAAAGAAAAAAAAAATCCTGGAGCGCAGCGTCCAATGCCGTCGCTTTTGACTGGGCTAATATCTCGATTCTGGCACAGTTTCTCATTGTAGGGAATATATTATGTGTATTTCTTTCCTAAACGACTCTCGACTCTCCCATTGCCTGCATTGAACCGAAATATCCTGCCAAATCTGCAATAATGGCGACAAAACAGTCACTCAAGACGACCTTTGACGCCGACAAAGTGCTCCAGCCCATCTTCACAGGCGGTGCTATTGCTATCGACGACAAGGCCTCCATTCTAGCCACTGCTCTAGAGGAAGATGTGGTGCTAACCGACCCTTCAACCGGCCAGAATCTGGCCCGGATCGAGGGAGTAAGTCTTCTTTTCCATCTACACTTGCGCCGACTATGCGGTTGCTAACCACCCACCTTCGATATAGGATACAGAAGCCGTGTCGACTATGACTTGTATGTACCAATTATCAGTATTGTAGTAGATCTAGCTTACGACATATGATTCTAACTCTTGATGTCTAGTGACTCCCGATGGCTCCCATCTCATCATCTGCTCACGATCGCTTTCTATGCACATCTACACCCTCAAACCATCCGACGACAACTCCGCTAAGATTATTGCTACGCGCGTCCGCACCGTTAAGCCTCATACCACGCCTGTTAATGCTCTATCAGTCGACAAAACTAGCACACTTTTGGCCACTGGTGGAACCGACGGCATCGTCAAGATCTGGGATATCAAGAAGGGTTTTGTCACGCACACCTTCCGTGGACCGTCTGGCCTAGTCACTTCGCTATGCTTCTTCGATGTCATGGCCCGCGCAAGCGAACTGCAGAACAAACCCAAGAAGAGCAAGAAGTCAGCCCCTTTGGACGAAGACGGTGACAAAGAGGACGACGCTAAGATTGTGCGCTTCAGACTTGCGTCAGGTAGCCAAGATGGCAAGATTCGCATCTGGGATCTGCACAAGCGCGGGATCGCGGCAAGCCTAGACTCACACGTCTCTGATGTGACTGCCATTGACTTTTGCCCGAAACAGCAGGCACTAGTTTCGGCTTCACGCGATAAGACACTGATCTGGTGGGACGTCCGTTCGTGGAAGCAGCGCAAGGTCGTTCCCTGTCTGGAATTGATCGAGGGTGCTGGCTTCTTGGACGGTGGCCGCTTAACTTTCGGCGCTGGAATCAAGGGCAACGTGCGCTTCTTCGATACGGATAGCGGCGTTGAGTACTCACCAGAGCAGGATGAAAAGATGGAAAATGAATCTATTGTGCACGCTATCTACAGACCGAGCCTACCTTTCATCATCTGCGTGCTGTCAGATCACACCATCTGCTTGTTCAAGACGCCCTCCAAGGACGACACCCAGACGCTGAGCCAAGCTCCCCAGCCATTCCGCAGAATATCGGGAACACACGACGAAATTATTGATCTGGGATACCTACTTCCCGATCACTCTATGCTTGCCCTTGCTACTAACTCGGAAGATATCCGGATAGTGTCAGTCAAGGAGTCTCAGGCGCCTGTTGAAGGCTCATCGTGGCTTGATGCTCAAGATCCCTACTTTGGCCAGGATGTTGCCCTACTGCATGGTCACGAAGACATCATTGTCACTCTAGATATTGACTGGTCTGGTCACTGGGTTGCTACTGGTGCCAAGGACAACACAGCAAGATTATGGCGTGTTGACCCCGCTACCAACACTTACGAATGCTATGCCGTTTTCTCCGGTCACGCCGAATCCATCGGCGCCGTCGCGTTGCCCAAAACTGTACCGCAAGAAACCTCCACAGCCTTCAAGGACCCACTCAACAACCCGCCGCCATTCCTGATTACCGGCTCTCAGGACCAGACTATCAAGCGTTGGGATATACCGCGTCAAAAGCCTGATGCTACCAAGCCCCTCAGAGCCGCTTATACGCGCAAGGCTCACGACAAGGACATCAACGCTATTGACGTGCACCACAGCGGTCAGCTGTTTGGCTCTGCTTCCCAGGACAAGACGGTCAAAGTGTGGTCGGTGGAAGACGGTGAGGTACAGGGCATTCTCAGGGGCCACAAGCGTGGTGTATGGGCTGTGCGCTTTGCGCCGCCCAAGATGCCATCTATTTTGGGCGAAGAGGGATCAGTGGCTGGCAGAGGCGTTGTGCTGACGGGCAGTGGCGACAAGACACTGAAACTATGGAACCTAACAGATTACTCGTGCATTCGCACTATGGAGGGTCACTCGCACAGTATCCTCAAGGTAGCATGGCTCAATATACCCAAGACCGAGAATGCGCAAAAGAAGATCCTAGTTGCTAGTGCTGGTGGTGATGGCCTGGTCAAGGTCTGGGATGCCAACACGGGTGAAGCCGAGTGCACTCTAGACAACCACGAAGATCGTGTGTGGGCGCTAGCCGTCAACCCAGATACCAACACACTTGTATCGGGCAGTGGCGACTCTACTGTGACATTCTGGAAGGACACCACAGTCGAGACGTTGTCCAAGGCATCGGCAGCTGCTCTCCAGCTCATCGAACAGGAACAAGAGCTCGAGAACCACATTCACGCCGGATCCTACCGCGAAGCCATTACTCTAGCACTCCAACTCAACCACCCCGGCCGTCTACTTTCGCTCTTCACTAAGGTATCGACCAGCAACACTCCCGACGCCGGCAGTCTGACGGGACTAATAGCCGTTGACGAGGTCCTAGCTACGCTATCAGACGAGCAAATCTTCATGTTGCTGCAACGTCTGCGCGACTGGAACACCAACGCCCGCACAGCACCCGTGGCCCAGCGTATCCTCGCAGCTCTGCTTAAGAGTTACCCAGCAGATCGGTTTGCCAAGCTGTCGGTACGTGGTGCCCGTGGCCAAAAGAGTCTGCGTGAGGTATTGGCGGCGCTCAAGGCGTACTCGGAAAGACATTATAAGCGCATGGAGGAACTGGTGGACGAGAGTTTCTTGGTGGAGTACACGCTGTACGAAATGAACTCGCTGATGCCAGCGTTAGAGGACATGGAAGTGGAAGCAGAGGAGGAGGCGGGAGATGGAGACATTCTCATGACATAATTAGGCGTCATATACTGTGTGGATTGCTTTTTTTATACGCTATGCATTTGGAGTTTCAGGAAGATCAAAAAATAAAGTGTACATTTTGGTTAATTCAGCAGACATCAATGAAGCCAATGTGAGGTTGAAAGTGGGGCTATTAAAATGCATAGATACTTATAGCCCATCAATTAAGCAACAAGGCTGCATACAAGGCTGTCAATTTTTTCTGCTTTGGTCCTGTTTATCGCAAGCAGCAACGTCAACCGAGTCTCGAATTTTTTTTTCTGCATTCTGTAGCCATTGGCGGGTCAATAACGCTAATTTCTATCATTTCTTTTGCCTGGAAGATTCCATCGATTAGAAAATGGATGTTAAGATGCTCGGAAAACGCAATGCTGATGAGGCACTGGAAGACATGAGCGACGTCATGTCACCGGCCTCGAAACGCTCTCGTTTTGATTCGCACGAATTCCAGCCTGAAGGAAGCGCCGCACCACCAACACCAAAACTGCCACGAGACGCTGATTCTATGAGCGACGACGAAGACGAAGACTCTATGGCGGCCGCCACAGCAACAGCGCCTCTTCGCCAATCAGCGCCCACTGCTGGCTACGACGACCTCTACCTTGATACGATCAACCGCAACGTGCTCGACTTCGACTTCGAGAAACTATGTAGCGTCACGCTGTCCAACATCAATGTTTACGCTTGTCTCGCGTGCGGCAAATACTTCCAGGGCCGCGGCCCCAAGTCACATGCCTACTTCCATTCGCTCGACGAAGACCACCATGTGTTCATCAACATGCGCACGCAGCATGTCTATGTGCTGCCCGAAGGCTACGAAGTGCCCAGCAAGTCTTTAGATGATATCAAGTTCGTGTCTAATCCGGTGTATTCACGGGCTGAAGTTGCCGCGCTCGACCGCACGCCAGCTACCTCGTGGACGTATGGTGGCGCCAAGTCGTATACGCCTGGCTTTGTTGGCATGAACAACATCAAGCAGAACGACTACGTCAACGTCGTCGTGCAGGCTCTCTCGCATGTGCCGCCGCTACGCAACTTCTTCCTACTCGAAAATGTGGCCAAGCGTTCTGAACTTGTACAGCGCTATAGCTTGCTTGTGCGCAAGATATGGAACCCGCGTGCCTTCAAGGCCCATGTATCTCCCCATGAATTGCTGCAAGAGGTTGCGCTGCAAAGTAACAAGCGTTTCACGCTAACCATGCAGTCAGATCCCGTCGAGTTCATGTCCTGGTTCTTGAATAATCTGCATCTTGGCCTGGGCGGCAGCAGATCCCGCATGCACTCATCGGTCATCCAGAACGCCTTCCAGGGTCAGATGCGCGTAGACTCACAGGCCATCACGGTGCGGTCTGACACTAACACGGACCGGCTTCGCTTTGAGGAGTCAACGCAAGTCGACGTTAACATTGCTCGCTACCTGTTTCTCACATTGGATTTACCAGCAGCGCCATTGTTCCAAGACGAGCTAGAAAAGAACATTATCCCGCAAGTGCCTCTTACGACAATTCTACACAAATACGACGGCGAGCAGGCACATGAACAGCTAGCGCACCGCAAACGCTACCAGCTCATGCATCCGCTTCCGCCCTATCTCATGTTCCACATCAAACGCTTCTCACAGAACAAGTTCGTCAGCGAACGCAATCCAACCATTGTGACCTTTGAGGAGCAAGGTCTCGATGTGTCGCCATTTGTCCAGGCGGACCCGGCACACCCTTCAGGTCCCATATACTACGATCTCGTAGCCAACATTGTCCACGAGGCGGTACGCGCAAAGGACGACGTTGCGGATTCTGGCGAGGAAATCAAGACTTGGAAGGTCCAGGTCAAAGATCGGGCACGCGATGAATGGATCGTGTGCCAAGATCTCTTTGTTGACAAGGTTCAAAGTGAACTGCTATTCTCGGGCGAGTCATACTTGCAAATATGGGAGAGACGGCGGACACCGAAGAAGGCGTAAAGAATGTCGGGGACGGAGGAGATAGAAGACACGGAAGATTGCATATACCAGTTGTTACACCAACTATTATCAGTTGTTCTACTACTACTATCATCGCAGATAAAAATAGACCAAATAACAGGTCTAGACTGATTTTGTCACCATCAAAAAAGGTACATACTAGTAATAATATCATAATTGTCTCTCTCTCGTTCTCATTCTCGCAACCATTGTAACTTATTATTCCTCTTTTTCTATGTCAATTCATTCACAATTTTTGGGGGGGGGTCAGAAACGAACAATGTGTCGAAACATGAATCGTTTGAAAGAAATCCAAAACAGGCAGGGGCGGTCGCGGAAGGTGGTGACCCCGAAAGAAGGGGGTAGTTTCTCGAATCGAAGCAAGTTTTCTCTAAGCCCAGACGGAAATGGCATTGGCACGTGTCAGGTGCAGCAGAATGTAGTAACTGCTGTGAGATGCGGATTTTACAGATGATGAAATTTTGTAAGTGTTTTTTTTATTATTATGTTGATTCTATTTTGCATGAAAAATAATAACACATGGAGCATTTTCTCAACGTAAAGCAGGAAAAAATGGGCTCGGGATATCAGGAACGAAGTGATTCTATCAAAGACACCAAGAAAAGAGAGCAGAACGACAAGTAAAAAAGACATTAATTTGGAAGCTCAAGCGCAAAGACATAAAGAAAAGAGCAGCAAAAGCACCACCGGAGACTGAAGAAGAAAAAAAGAACGAGTAAAGAATCGGAAAGAACTCTGTTGATGTTGATTAAGGGAGGGAGATAGATAATCTAGCCCCGCCGACTACCTACTAGGAGCCGCCGGCCCAAAGCCCTAACCAACCCAGTCGAGAGCATCTTCCCTGGGCCACACAGTACTTTTTCTAGTTAACGAGGATGAATGACGGGCCGGCTACGATGCTAGTCTCGTTCAGGACGCCAGTCAATGGCGCGGAGTTGACCAGGTAAACGTATGTGATGCCGGCCAGAGCCTGGGGGACGGTGCAGCTGTTGGTAGCAGCGTCGAAGGTAGCAAAAGCCGTGCCGCCAGGAAGGACGCCGCCAGAGGTGAACGCGCAGTGAGTAGCGCCGGTAGTCGAGCCAGCCTGAAGCGTAATCGCAGTGCCGGCAGTTGCGGGAGTTCCAGCCGCGGGCGAAGTGACACTCAGAGAAGCAAACGGCGTGATGGCCAGGTTGGAGCCGGCCGGGCACGATTGGATGAACGGCGCGGCCAGTGTAAACACCTCGCGCGGCGTCAACGCAGCGTCGAAGGCCTGCGGCACGGCGACGAGGCCGGCAGCTGTGCGGATAAAGGTCTGGTGGCGAGCCTCGACGGTCAGGATGGAGCCGGCCGCAGTCAGGATATTCGACGAGGACACCAGGCTGGCAGCGCCGAGGTAGGCGCTCACACCAACGTTCTCGAGCACGGCGGCCACGACCACCATGCTCTTGGCGTCGGTGAAGTTGAAGTTGTAGGTGCACGGCTGCACGGGCGAGACGCCGGCCTGGGCCAGGGTGCTCTGCAGGAACGAGGCGTGGGTGAACTCGCTGTCAGGCAGAGACTTCAGATCCGTGATTTGCTTGTCGTTCAGGCCCAGAGCCGTGAACTGCGCGGTGTCGAACTTGGCAAAGCCCTGCTGATAGAAGTTGGCCTCGAGCCATTCTAGAGTAAGAGCACTGATGTACCGTCCCGTGTTAGTTGGCTCCTTCATTCGGTTATAGGGTTAGGGTGTGCCTTACAATTGCAAGATATCGTTGTCCGTCAGGCCAGCGGCGGCGGCGGCAGCGTTCTGGCGCTTACCGAGCTTGAGCATGTTCATCTGGTTCTCAGTGAACTTGGGCAGAGCTGGGAGAGCCGAGGCCAGAGTGGCCAGAGCAACGGTGATGAAAGAAGCCTTCATTTTGAATAGTTGAGTGAGAGATAGAGACGAGGGTTAGGGTTGGTATCGTAGGTGATCGTCAAGAAGGAGAGGAGATATTAGCGCCACCGGGACGTAAAGAAAGTAGAACAGAAAAGATAAAGTGAGGGGAAAAAAGCAGACCAGTGCTCAGGAAGATATTTCGGCTCGAACGATTAGATTAAAGGCGAAGCGAGGAGAGGAAAGATTAAATTACGCTAAAAGAATAAGAAATAAAAAAAAGTAATATAAAAAAGGACGACACAGAAACAATACACACAACCCGGTATGCTGAGAGAAGAAGAGACTTGGAAAGAATGAAGAGATGGACTGGAAGAAGAACAAGAATAAAACAAAAGAAGTGTCTGGCAGCTGTGATATATACTCAGTATTTTGTCTTGGCATATCAGTATCCTTTCTGCTTCTCTACTCTCTTGTACCCCCCCTGTCCAATATCCGGAATCCGAGTTCAAGGTTGCCGAAGCTGAAATGGCTTATGAGACTGAGAAAACTAAAGAAATGAGGGCACGAGAGCAACGATGAGAGCCTCACTTCAGCCTGTGTTTCTCATACAGTCAGCTTTCTGGCTAACAAGGCTCTTGTTCGGGTTCATAGAGACCCGTGCTCACCAATATCCCTTGTCATAAACCAGGTCTCATCGTCCAAGACCTAGTTTCTAGATGAGAAACAGTGCTCGTGGCAACCCATGCTGTTCTTCTTTGCTTCTTTTGGCCCGTACAGCTGGGGAAGATAGGGTAATACTGGACAGCTCTGTTCAAAGCCTGACTAAGACGTGTTATGGTCACATCAGTTGAACATCTTACTGCCACGGGCTTGTTACAGCTTGGGCGTCTGTGCCCTGGCATATTTTCTCTTTCTCTTATCCTCGTTCTTCCTTACGTCAAATTGCGGAGCTTCCGTCAAGCAATCCGAGCTTGGAGTCTTTCCTGTTATCTTAAAGCAGGACAATATACAATACTAGTATGGGAAGTGAAAAGAACAAGCTGCTCGGAGATCAGGAACCAGAAGACGCCGACGGCTGGGAAAACGGCTACGATTCATGCCGGATTCTGTAGTTTTATATGTTTTCCATCACTGCATAACGCTTATGAAGGACAGGACGGCACTTACATATCTCGCTAGTCTTGATCTTCTCTTCGGCAAGCCTTCATAAGCGCTTAAACAAGTTAGTGAAGGGAATATCAATTCATTTCCAGGCGGCCTCGCCCATCTAAGCACGTTTTTTTTTACACTTCATTGAGTAAAAAATCAAAAGAAATCAAGAAAATAGCCAAAGAACACTGACCTCTCGTCTCTTGTTTTATTCCTTTTTTTTTTTTTTTTTTTTTCTTAGCCACTTCCGGGCCGGACAGGCGACGAAACGGCTCTGACACAAACGCAAAATTTTCGTTCAGCTTGTAGAGAACCAGGGTAACTTTTGGTTGCCTACTTGCTTGACGCTTTATTTGACAAGAGAAGTTCCTGATTTCTTCCAGAGTAGCATCCAAAGATCAAGTTAAACGCTTGGGGTTTTTTTTTCAGGGAAGAAGGAGAGGCTTGTTTTTTGAGATGGAACAAACAAAGACGGGGGCCAATTAGAGTTATGGAGGGACTACATGTAGGAAATAAAAGCTTAATTTTCTAGTGAGCAAGTCCACGGGTGTTGACAGGCAGATTCTACTCTACGTACATGGTTGTATATATGTGTGTCAAAATATATGTGTGCCATCATGGAAAATATACTAGTTATTTCTCACGATAAAAGTTGTTTTCTTGTTGTTCCTCTTGATCTATGCTCGGATCTTGTTTTCGAGCCTTCTTTTCAACACCGGACCGGGAAAAAAAAAAAGGAAAAAAACGATGTGACAGCTCCTGTTTTGAAACTTCAATGACACCCTGTCGTTTTCTCCAGGCCAACCAGGAGGGTTTTTACAGTTGATCTAGACGGTCTTCATTCTATGGACTTTCTATCTTTTACCAAATCAAGACGGTCACTATCACCTGTATTAGATGCTATGACAGATTCAGGATTCTCTTATCTTGTCATCTATAGCACGTTGTCTACTATCCTACAGGACCGGAACTTATGATAACAATTCATGGTAGGAATGCATAGGGTCTTTCATATCCTGGATCAACGATCAACCAAGAATCATTATAACCATGGCTCTGATTTTCATATCTCACGGGCGATGTTTCTCCATGTAAAAAAGAACCCGTAGGCTGTTTCGATCAAATATCTGGTTTATACCACGGATTTAAAGACCGCTTAACATATATTCAAACATTAATCCCTTTTTCTAATACTTCATTCATGAATACCCCTTCATTTTCACCTTCAACTGACTCGTCATCCTCCTGTCATAACTATAGCCTCTTTTGCCTTCTATGTATGCCAACTTTATCACCCATACTGTCACACGAGCTTCACATATGTCCATATATTCAATCTCTCTTTCTTTTTTTCCTTTTTGTCATAGTGATCCTTATGTGCTCTTTTATTCTCAAATTCCCTCTCTCAAACTCGCTCTCATCCGGCCTTCTGAAAGGTCTAAAACTCGTCAACCAAAAATCAAGGAACGAGCTTTCGTCCTTTTGTATTCTAACCCTAACCCTTTGGAAAATATGTTGTTATCTTCAACCATCAATAGTATAGAACTGTGTATATGTATCTTGCAAACCCTCTGTCGACATTACACAGCGTTTCGTTTCTACTCCTCTACTACAACCCTCAAAACTCAAATCATATGTAGCGCACCATACATATAAGTCACATATCATTCAATCCATTTCCAAGCAAAGTCTAGCCTACCTCGGTAACATTAGACCTCTTCCCTTACATACGACACGAAATAGAAAAGACTGCGTATTGTTTGACCATAAATGTATTAAATATTCGAAAAAAGTCGCTTCTCAACAATGCCATCTACATTTCTAGCAGGGCCAGAACCCAACATCTTCTGCTCATATAATTCCATACTACTTGAGAATATTTCATCCTTTCTTCATCCCCTCCTACTCATTTCGAATCGGCATGTTCTTACATACAAACACCAGACCACCAACAACACCTGTTTACTCGTACACAGTCTAGGATAAAAGTGCTAAGAAGCCGTTTACAGGGCATAAGGGTTGAGTGAGCGGATAGTCAAGCAACTAAAATAAAAATGCATGTTAGTAAAGACATTTTGGTTGACATCATGGAGGAGATATTAGGTAAACTTACGGAGGGCTCTTGCTTAGGTCCGTCTTCAGAATAACGGGGATGCGCGTCATCTCAGTCACATCCTGGATGAACTCGCCATCCTCCTCGCGCAACTTGAAGTACTTTCCATACTTGTCCTTCAGAGACTGGCGCGCTTCAGTCGTCAGTACCTTGCTATCGGACCGAGTACGCTGCAAGTTCGAAGCACCATCGTCGGTCTGGCGAGGAGAACCGGGAACACTTTGTGTGGAGCGATCGACAGCCAGAGAAACACCTGCCATAGACTCGGCCAGATCAGAGTTATTATCATCCTCATCATCGAACAGGGCATCAACGTCGTCGGTTGACATGGTGCCAGTCTCGGTCTGCTTCCGGGCTGCCTCCTCGCGCTCCTTCTTGACACGCTCCGCCTCCTCAGCGTGACGAGCAGCAGCCATGGCATTACTGACACGCTGGGAGACATTGGCCTTGGGACGTTCATCCTCGGGAACGTAGGCGGAACTAGGGACACCCTTCTCCCAGTACAGTTCCAGAACACGCCTCTCCTTACGGAACTCAGCCTTCTTGAGAGGCAGCTGATCGCAGTGGACACGCTTCTCAAAGCCCCATTTGGGAATGAAGACGTCGAAGGCAGACTCATAGACGCAGACAACGATACCCTCAACAATCATATCACCTTCAGTGGCGAGGCGCTCCTTGTCCATCGCACGACACGATTCAATGTGTACGCTCTGCTCCTGGGAATTCTGCGCAGACTCCTCCTTGACGTTGTACAAGTCGACAGTTTTAACCAACTGCTCAACGTCCTCAGTGTACTCAGTACCAGTCAGAATAGCCTGTAGTTGACGGTGGACGATGATGTCAGCAAAGCGATGCACAGGGCGAGTGAAGTGAGTGTACACCTGCAGGTTCAGGGCATAGTGAGGCCACAGCTCCTGTGCGGTCTTGCCTGCAATGAAGTACTTGGCACGCTGCATAGTCTTGAACAGCAGTGTCTCCATACCCTTGCGAATGTTGTCATCATCAACCTTGAACAAACTGTTCTGGAGCTTCCCACTGCTGGTAGCATCGATATCGAAGCCCAGTGCGTTCATGCGGTCAACAAAGGTAGTTAGGCGGCGCGGGCTGGGGGTGAGGTGACGGCGAAGCAGAGCCTTCTCAGGCAGACCAGCAAGCAGTCTCTGGCCAACATAAGCGTTGACAGTGTGAGTAAGTTCCTCCCACAGCTCGGTGGCGGGAGAAGTCTCGAAGATGTTGGTGCGAACAGGCATGTTCTCATCATCCAGCTGAGACAGGAGACGAAGAGGGGCGATGGGGTCGCTACCGCCACCAAGACGCTTCTCCTTGAACTTCTCAACGACAGCGTTGAGGATTTGAATATCACGAGAAGGGATAGGGCCAGCATCCTGCTTGCCTCCGATGATAGCATCAATGCCCTGAAGACCAATGGTGCTAGTACTCTTAACGATGGCCTTGCCAACCCATGTCTCGTTCTCGTCAATGACACCAGTGACAGGGTTGACAGTGAAGACCACACTGAAAGTCAGGCGATCCTCACTAGGCTTGAGAGCGCAGACATCGGCCCACAGCTTGTGGGGGAGCAGAGGGCAGGCACGGTTGAGTAGGTGAACAGCAGTACCGCGCTTACGAGCCTCACGATCAACAAGAGAGCCCGGCTTGACAAAGTGAGTGACATCAGGCATGTGAACACCGATCTCGATCTTGCCGTCAGCACGGGTCTTAACGTGAACAGCGTTGCCAAGCTCCATGGTTCCGCCAAAGTCGACGGTGAAGACCTTCTCTTCGCGGAAATCACGGCGAGACTCCAGTTCGGTCTCGGTCTCCTTTTCGAGAGACCAGTCTTGCAGACCGACACTGCGGATGACAGCATCGGAGAATTCGTCACTGGCAAAGTTGTTGTCGCGTAGCAGAGCATCAGTCTCGACCTTAACATCACCCATTCTACCCAGCTGCTCAACAAGAGTACCGAAGGGGTGAAGAGAGGTGATTGGCCAGCGCTTGATAGAGGCAACGAAGATTCTGTCAGCGTAAGAAGCGTGGTTCTCGACAAAGTCGCGGGGAGCCTGTTCAGTAGGAATGGCAATGAGAGGCACGCGCTTATCGGTAGGCTTGAACCAGACAATCTTAGGCTTCTCAGTATGGTTGGGGCGAGAGTTTCCACCATCACGGGCAGCACGCTCAGCCTCCTGTTTCTCCTTGGTGGCCTGGCTGCTAGGGCGCAATAGTCCCAGAGTTCCCGAGAACATCTGTCCGCTCATACGGTCAATAACCGCAACAACGTGGCCAGCGTAAAGGGGCTTCTGTTCGTCATTGATTTCCTCCTCCTCGACAAGCAGGAGAGACTGACCCTCAACTTCAACATCGTCGTTCTTCTTCTGGGTAGGACGCTCACGAAGAGAACCACGGCGGCGAATACCACCTTCCGAGGCGCCATCATCACGGCCGTTAGAGGGACCGCCACGGGACTCGGTGTTGTCCTTGCGCTTCTTCTTCTCCTCCTTCTCGCGCTTTTGAGACCAGACCTCATCGACATCGAGAAGCTCAATGGCAACAAGATCGCCCTCAAGAGCACGATTACGATCCTTGGAACCGCAAATGAAGATATCGGCATCCAAAAGACCGTCCTGAGTAGTAACATAGGCGTCGCTACGGTTCTTCTTGTTGACACGCAGAACGCCAGCAACAAGCTGACCGTTGTTGAGAAGAGCAGGAAGAGTAGCCTGGGGAAGGTATGGGGTGAAAAGAGTTTTGCGGGTGACGTTGTTACCCTGTTGACCCTGTTGGCCTTGCGGCAGCATAGAGGCATGCTGGCTACCCTGCAGGCCCATTAAAGGGTTAACCATCTGGCCCTGGGCCTGGGCAGCCTGGAGAGCCTGGAGCTGGCCAATCTGCATGGCGTTCAGGGCCATGCCATTCATACCAGGAATAAGCATCTGGCCATTCATAGACATCATAGGCTGGCCGGTGTACTGGAACGAGCCAATCGAGTTGATAGACTGGTTAACACTAGGACGAGAGCGATGGCCGGGCTGGTAGCCACCTTGGGCGTTGGGCATCTGAGGCTGCTGTAGCTGTTGCGGCGGGGCCTGCTGCTGTAGCTGCTGTTGCTGTTGATGCTGCTGCTGCTGCTGCTGTTGTTGTTGTTGTTGGGCAGAAGAATCCAGGGTTTGACCCTGGCTCTGACGCCAGTTGCCCTCGAAATTGCGAGAGGGGGTGCGGCCGTGGCCACCACGACCACCTTCGGAAGGAGGGCGACCAGTAGCCATGCCACCACGAGAGCCAATAGCCATGGACTGGCTACGGCCGTGACCGCCACGAGTAGGGCGGGAGGAGTTGAAAGACTGGTGAGTAGCCTCGGATGAAGCATTGCTCTGAGTGTCATCGTTGGGAGGGGCAGCAGCGGGGAATTGGAAACCCGAGGTGGTGCGCTTCTGCTGAGCAGCCTCAGCCGCCTTGCGGGCATCGGCGAGTGCCAAGGAGTGTCTACGCTGATGGCCTCCACCGCGGCTTCCACCGCGACCACCAGACTGTCCACTGGAGTGGCCATTGGTATCTCCGTTGTTAGAAGTACCGGATGACGGAGCAGGAGGAGGGCCGCCACCAAGGTTCATGCTCTGGGCGGCCGAGGGAGTACGGCGGTGCGTGTTGTGCTGTTGGGACTGCTGGGGGTTGATACCCATGGGCTGAACAGGGACGGGGAACTGGAAAGCACCAGCAGCACCCATCTGCGGGTTCATCTGAGGAATACCCATAGCACCTTGTTGCAACATCACAAACTGCTGCTGAGTAGCCTGCAGTTGTTGTTGCTGTTGTTGGAGCAGCTCGATTTGTTGTTGAAGAGCCAACTGGTCAACTAAGGTGAATTATGCATGTTAGCTACCGAATAATTGCAAGCAGTGGTACCATATCGTAACGTATGCAGCTACAAGGTTCACTATGTGTTTCAGTTATGTTAGCACTTACCACCAGGGCTGGTCAAAACGCTGACGAGAGGCGTCATCTCAGACGGACTACGTCTATGGGCGATATGCAAACGGCGAGCAGTCGGAGGCGGCACGCCATTAGGGTGCTGCGACTGGTTGGGATCCATGTTGTGGGAAGATGTGGTATGTAGAACTAGAAAGGTGTTCTTCAAAATCTCCAGGCCTCGTAGTAGAAGACAAGGGACAGGCGCTTTGACGGGCGCAGTGTATTATAGTAGAGATACGGTATGGTAGCGAGCGAGAGACAAGGAGCGTCAACGCTAGGCTAGCAGCGAAAGATGAATAATAAAAAATATCAAGGAATAGCAAAGAAAGGAAGAAAACGAAGTGCAGGTGTTACAGCTCGTAGACTCTAAGGAAGGATGAATACTAGATTCGTAGGAACGCTCGATGGGTCCGATCTGATGTTTTTCAATGCGAGAATTCGGGCGAGCAAGTCTGGACGACGATGAGGCGATAGCCGGATCGGGCCACAGTATGTATAATGTATACTTGTAAACTGGCGTCGTTTGAAGGAGCACGGCCGTGGGCAATTCAATTGCTGGGCGGCAGCTTCTCAGAGGCAGCGGACGGGCCGGTAGGGTGCGGCCAATCAAAGATGGGCTTTTTTTTAACTGATAAAGAGGAGCGTGTGTGCTTGTGGAAGATAGCACGGGACGTTGTGGTGGAAGAGCTAGCCTGGAGGGGCTTTTATACTGCTACTGTTGGCAGCTTCTGCTTCACTTGGGGCCAGAGCGTCTTTGCTAGTAGTGGGCAAAAGGCGGTGGATCCAAAGCGGGCGAGCAAGTGGGCAGTTGGCAGGGACGGGTGCGTCGAGGCAAAGATAGCGAAATGCAGCTAGGGCGGTTGTTTGTTGGTTGTGGTGCGGCAGTGGTGGTGGTTGTTGATATTGCGATAAGTCGTGGGGTTGGTCAATTGATGCAAGAGAAAGACAGGGAAAGAGAAAAAAGAATAATAGATGTGATATGGCAGATATGGTGCGGAGAGCGGATGAAGATGCGACCAGCTGTCAAGTACTCAGTAGTTGAAAGGCCAGCCGTCTTCTAAGGATAATCGAATCGATAGTCGACTGGGAAAGACGGAAAAAGAAGTGCAGGTAGGGAGAAAAAGAAGGAAGGGAAGAGGAAAGAAGAAAAGAAAAAGAAAGAGTCGAAGGAGGAGAAGCGGCAGAGGAGGGAGCTTCGTAGTTATGTAGCAATGGGAAGTTGCTGTCATAGGTCGAAAGCAAGAGCTAGCAAGAGCAAGAACAGGGTGGGCCTTAGCCGGGCGCTGTTTCCTCGGGTAGACGAACAAACGAACGACCTGGTTGGCTGGCGGGCTGGCTGTGTTCTGTTCTTTCTCGTTTTTTCCTGTTTGGGCGTTTAGAACAGCTCGCACTTAGAAATTGCGATTTGTTTAACGGGGTCCGGCATCGACTTGGGGCAAATGTGATAAGGGTTTCATTGACAGTAATGGTACAAATACAGATATACTGCCACTATGATTACTGTTACGACTACAGCTGCACAAGGAAGGAGGAGGCAAAGAAAGCATCCAGCGCCATCTCCGTCTCCAGAAACAGCACTGGCTTGCCTTGAGCCGGTGTTGGTAATTTCACTTGTTGCTTCATTTGCTGCGCTGTACGCTAGGGTTATCTCGTGTGAAGTTGCTGTCCTTTCCTTTTCTTGTGATGGTAATATGCTGCGGCGTAGAGGTCCAAGCCCTCTAGTTGGCGCTCTGTTCCCTGGGGTCTCCAGGCCCCGTTGCCGCTGTCGACCTACGCTAGACGATACAGTGCTCTGGCTGCATCTTTTTGCCGGCTGGATGGCAATTTTTTACTTTTCCATTAACGTTTGCGACCATTGGAGGCCAATAACGATTGCAAGAGCTCCGTTTTTAAGCTTGCTAGTGCTTATCGGTCAGAACTTGAGCTGCTATATTTCGCATTTGATGCTAGAAGCGGCGCCGCTAGCACAGTTCTGGAACAAAACAAAAGCTCAGCTTTGAGAGAGCGAGCTTGCCTCCTTCCGCAATCTGTTTGTCTTTCCTTTAGTACACAACTTTAGCAGGGCTAGTCTAGGCGCCAGAAGCTCAAAGGCCAGGCAAAAATAACAGCGCAAGCAACAAAGCTCAGCTGTGGTTATAGAAGGTCGGTCGTATAAACATCAACATAAAACACCGAAATCTGTTTCTTTTCCCAAGACAACCCAGATGAAGCACACTCGAAACATGGCCATCCGGGAGCTCCCAGAGCCAAACGCCACGACACCTTGGTTGCAGCACCAACGATAGGGCCTGTAGCATTAGTGCTCGCAAGGGTTATGGCGGGGCGGTGTTACAGCGGGAACGGAGGATTATCTCGGTTTTCACCTCCAAAGCTCCCTAGGCGTTACATCTTTCTCACTTGCCAAGTCAGAGAGTCAGAGAGTCAGAGAGGATGAGGAAGTGTTGGGAAGCTCTGACTGTCGCTACAAATATGCACCGATACTTATCAAAAGTATGTTTACAGCCTCTACGATACTGCGATACGCTGAGAATTAGGGTCAACAGATAGAAAGCAGGTGATCTGATGTCTTCAAGGCACAACGGCTCGTCTGGAACATACATAAGTCTACTTTTTTTTTTTGTATGTTTAAATCTTACATATGTACATGTATATTGGACTCAATGCACCAAGAGAAACAAATAGATCAGCAATAAGTAACCGGATAGATGCGGTCTGGGGGCCCATGAGAAGAGAAGAGAGAAAACGCCATCGTCTCGCTTGCCTGCAATATCTCCCTCTGGTTCACATTTATTTTGACATCGTCCAGCCGCCTATTTGTGCGGATTCTCAAGCTCTGCAGGTGCTACTGGTTTGGTGGTCATCCAGCGCTGACCCCTTCCTTTTCGGTTACCAGTGCGGACGTAGATAGGCGATCAGTAAGTCACCCTAGTCTGATGTTATTGATGTTGCTCATGGTACTGTTTCTGCCTGCCACAACCTAGAACATGATCATCGACATGCCCACCCATAGAAGAAGGAACAAAAAACAGGCAAACAAGACCCTTCACCCCTCAGTGATCAGTGAGATAGCTGTTTGCTATGGCCTTCGAGGCTAAGCATGGCTGTATTGCTCGATTGTCTGTTCCGTCATCACTCATCTACAAACAACCATATATAATCGTAGGCAAACAGTCTGACATACGAACAAATGTATCTATACATGATCTAGTATCGGAGCTGTGCCGGATTCGTCTGTAGGTGAGCGAGAATAGGTCAATCAAGTGTATATAGTAGCACGGCTGCATTATTCTGCGCAGTATTGGCAGCTCCTACATATGGTATACGTACGCCCATTCAGGCTCGATCTTGTATTTGTATGTCTATGAATACATTGTTGCCTGTTATATGTGAAAGGGCTATGTCGGAGAATTTCAAGGACGAAGGAACAAAGAACGGATATTTTCTTTACACATTATATTACCCCAAACCTCAAGTACGTACGATAACTTTCTTTATTCTATGGAATTGTTACTCGGCAGCCATCGGGCTGGGGTTAATGCAATTGAAGAATAATTATATCTGTAAGCTGTCCTCCGCTCGGACATATTGATATAAACAAGGAAGGAAGAGACCTTGCTGATATCGCTACTACACATGTACACATACTGTATACAGGCCTAAGTTTTGTCGTGGGATCAGCGTGCAGATCGGTCTCTTGCAAGTAACTGTTTATTCTCGACATGTACACGGTATTATAACTGTACTATACACTGTATTAACCGATGTCAACATTATCATTAACAATCCCTTGTTTATTTCTATAATCAGGAAAATGATCATCATCTAGAGGCCTTAGTTGACTAACAAGAAGGACAGTGATGAAATTTGTTGCGATTAGTAGTTGTATGGTGGTCAAGTAGTATAATAGTCAAATTGTATAGTAGTGTATAATGGTCTGGTGATATATTTGTATTGTTTTATAATTGTGTTGTGTTATAAGGAGAAAAAAGGTGTAAAAGGATAACTTTTGTTCAGAAAAGCGGGGAATTTTAAAAGTGGGGAAACTTGAGTAGGTACATGTCGAGAATAAACAGTTACTTGCAAGAGACCGATCTGCACGCTGATCCCACGACAAAACTTAGGCCTGTATACAGTACATGTACATGAATGAATGAATGGTCCTAAATCCTGATCTTACAACTGGGCTGAGCATGTTCCCTTTTCTTTATTTACATTTCGTTTACTTTTTTTGTCTTCATTATCAATTACATTTTAACATACATATGTTACCTCGCTTGATCATGTCTTATTTTCTTTCTGACTTGGAAGATAGAAGTCTATTGCTCACTAATCCCTTGGTCTACAGTCAGTAATGCACCCCTATCACCTAACTGCGCCTTTCCTTCGCACTGACTATCTAGCTGTAAAACGGGTAGCCGGTCATCAAAGTAGTCAAGAACGTTGGGCCTTGGATGAGGCTTTCTCCTGAGAAATTTCCCAACTGATAGTACTGAACTATGTGCTTTGCGCCTATGTAAAGATAATCTCTTCATGAGAGAGTTGATACCAGACATTTTCTAGCTTCTCTGAATATCAACTTTTGTATCATCTTTGTAGTCTCCACTGGAATCAACATTGGCGTCATTGATACCCACAGTTTTCGATCTGATCTCATGCCTAGTCCTGCTTAGAGGATCATGAACCGCTTCGGCATCACTTGCTTCGTCGTCATCTACTTCAATTCTCAGGCCATTATCTTCTTCTTCAACCGATCTAGTTCCAGAAACAGAGCCATGACGGCATGTACCCAAGATGACATCAGAATAGTCATAGGTATAGTCATGCTCTTCCTCATCGTCATCATCTAACCCTTTCCTCTTTTTGCTAGCAGGCTGCTCCCTGATGTTATTTGGCCCACCACCACTATATTTCTGGTAGAGTTCAGCTCCATTGACTAACTTAATCAATGGTTCTAGCTTGCCAGGTTTGTCTTCCTTTAGGTGAAGAACATAGCGGTCTTCCTTTGTGCAAAGAAAGGGCTTGACCTGGAGGAGAATAGACCATGCAAAGCGAGCAAACAAAAATGGAATCATACTCTTTGTACATCTAACGTCTGCATAGTGGTAATCCTGCCATAGTTCAGCAGTTTCAGAGCCAAGAAGATGGACAACAAACCTGGTCATAGGTCTTGAAAAGGTACTCTCCGGGCAAGGCTTGGGAACGAATGCAAAACCTCTTTTGTCGAAACAATGGTGAAGGTCACTCCGAAGTGGTATGATATTGTATGGATTCGGGTCAATGTCGCGAGTACCAGCATTAGTTTCTCGATAGCAACGCGCCATGTTATTCCTTCGATACCACGGGTTTTCTTCACGTGGAACAAGGTGAGCTTCCTGAATTGCATAGGAAGTATTGGCAATAGCACAACGTGCTATAGAGGGTGAGGGTTCAGACATTGTGGCATTTAGCCAATATTCGGGGATTCGACCGTGTGGGAATTTCCACTCTTTGAAGGTGGGTACAACAGGGTACGGTTCTATCAAAAGATTATTAGCAAGCAATGTCAATGTACTATAGGATGTCTAAGGATATATACCTTGGCAGTCTTCAATCACAAAGTAGTACTCTTTCTCAATCAGCACATCATCAAGTGATGTATCTACTTGCGGGCCAGATCTGGAGAGTGAAAGGTAGCCTTTGTCAAAACAATTGCCGGCAATGATCTGGCAAGCAACCAATGCGGTTCTATGGTGAACACCGTGCTTCCCATTGTGGTCTGAATCAACCCGTGGGAGGTTTAGGAAATCGTTGAATTCTTCATCATACCCCGGGTGCCTGAACAGTATTGATTTTTCTGGAAACTCTATTTCCTTGGGTAGATGTTTGTGATACCCCATGTTGTTGGCAGATTTTGTGCTGCGTTAGTGGTGAGTGATGAAAATTTAATGTCAAAAATGAAGGTTGATGTTCAATGAATAGAATAGCTAGAAACAGTAGATTCTTGAATGTTTATAAACAAATTAGTTAAAGTGAATATCAAACTAAGAAACAACCAAAAGAGGTTTTAATAAACAAACACCAGTGGAAATTACCCCAAGAATAGGTGGCTATACTGAGGGTTTTGGTAATGTAGCATTTGCACTAGTTCTGCGAAGGCAAATATGTTGAACGTTTGTTGCCTCTCTCCGTTTTTCCAATAATCAAAGCTCCATTTCCACCTTAATAAAAATAAATTCTTAATTTATTTTTAGTCTTTCTAAGCCCTTGATACCGTAATACAACATAGCTACTGCCGTCATCACTAATTGCTAAGGTTTATGAATATGCTATACCTTAAGGAAAGAAATGGTTAAGAGTAATTTATGACGACTGCTTAGTATACCTTGATTTATTTTTCAGCCATATAGAATATAGGGCTATTTGCCTAATCTACTTAGTGCCAAAATATTTAATTGGAACTCAGTTTGATGTATATCAACATCAGGCTTTGTGTAACAATAAATGCAATAAGAAATATATATAAAAATTGAAACTGTGATTAACTATTTAGTTTTGGGTCATTGACAAACACTATCTATATACTTCAACATCATCAAAGTTAGGGTTGTCTAAAAGCCCCACTTTATCTAACAGCAGGCAGAGTAAGATAGCGAGTGGTCAACAACCCAAACAAGACGATGGCACAAGATCATCAATCGAAAATCACATGCTCACATTGAATCAACAAAGAGTAATTGGTACTTGGCTTTTTTTTTTTTTTTTTTTTTTTTTTTTTTAATTCATTAATCTTATGGAGCTATAGCTATGAAGATTTGGTACTTGCCTATCTGTGGGTGATGTCATCAAGTTGATAAGTTGCCTTGAACAAATAAATCTTGGCATGTGTCTGGTTGGGGATCAAAGCTTGAAAGCTCAATACTGAAACTTACTAGAGCTATCCAGATATACCAAATAAGTACACTCAAGGTGGCGGCGTAAGCTCCCTATTCCCTGCTATAATCCCGTTACGACATGTGGCCTTGCTTCTTCATTGTTCAAAGTCTGAGCAATAATGCAAGTAGCAACCATCAAGGAAGACGGAAAGCAAAGCATGGACCGGGGACAAACCCTTGTCCTATCCGTATTTCCCATCCTGGATAATGTCTTTGTTCTCTCTCGAGTTGTATTTGTACCTTTTGCCTTCTTTTCTTTGTTATTCTTAAGAGGTCTTTCTCAGATCTGCGTTGCATCGAATCGAACATAGACTTGTATTTGGCCTGTATTTATATCCTTCGTGAGTGACCGACGGACAACCTGCCCAATATCACCTTCGCGGCGACTATTAGAATAATTGCCCCATAAACACTGGAGAAAACTAGGTGGAGATGACCCAGACAAAAGCCAGATATCTACTAGCGCTTTATCTTCAATCATATGTCCAGGGCACCTAGATCTTGCTCGAAGGCAAAAAGGCCATAGTGAACTCTTTCTCCTATGAGTACAGTGACTATGGCAATTGCAACACGACGTAAATCTGGATATAGTTGTTATATTCCTAGACTAAGGCCTTTGATTAACCACCCCTTGAACCCGAGCTGACTTGGTCTCGGGATGGCTGTCCGTTTCTACAATTATTTGCCGTAAATAACGGGTGTTTCTGTTGTGCAAGAATGGGGTTTAATGTCGTTTCTGAAGTTGGTTGTAGGAGTTTGTTTCGTCTTGCAAACGAATAAAACAGAAATAAAAGTCCTTTCTCCCTTGTCATGAGAGACACAAGGATCTGAAGATAGCCATTGTTTCTAATTGTTCTTTTCTGGCCGCGAAACCCCCGTAAATCTTATCTGCATGTCTTCAGGCGTGTGTACTTGTTGGGGTTTTATGGAGTGTGTTAAACCGCCTTTCACCGCCGAAATGCTCAAAAACTCGTCCACTATGTCATGAACTATATTTCTCTGTCAGACTAGAAATAACCTGTGCCATACTTGAGGGTGACTGTAGACGTGGCGTTTTGTTATACAGAGTATGGTATTCTAGTGTTCTTGATTCATGAACCTTGGCATACGCCGTTCCTCGCCCCGTCTCTGATCTGTTTCGTTATCTGGGGAGCCAAAAAGAAGATTGAGCAATGGCTACTAGCCCAACTACAGCAGCATACAACTACATATATATATATATTTAGTTCATTTTTATCAAGGTGGAAATGGAGCTTTAATAGCTATGTAGCACCTCGGTATCCCAAGATACACAGCCCAACTAATAGTATACAATGACATCTTCATAGCTCTATAGCTCTATAAGATTAATGAATTAAAAAAATAGTATACAATGCAAGGTGAAGGACAACCCACTTCTCAACAGTGACAGGCTACTGAGATGCAGAACATTTGTTATGGTTTTGTCATATGCTATTCCTGCGCATTTCAACTTTTAATCCTTTCCGGGAAAAATCACCTCGTTGGGAACCTGTCTCCAAACCTCTGAGCATTTTGTAGCTCCTTGTATTATAAACCCTCTTAGAACAGTATAGTTACTACCTGGCATTTACATTCTGTAGGACTTCGAGTGGAGAGGCTACTCAAATCCTTAGACGCACTACCAGAAGCATATGGTGGACTACAGTAGTAGTTTTGCCCCAGCTGGATGAACCAACTACCTCATGCGAGGCGTAACTACCATATTTACATATTTACATATGTTTGTATTTGTATATGTATGCACATACCTATACATTTATGTTGCTCTTTGTAGACTAGAATCGTTTTTGGAAACTGGGGCGCCCATATCGCGCTGTAAACAAAACAAGCTTCGCTATACGTTTTGGAAACCTACTGCTTGGAAACCTTCAACTGGGGCCCCGAGCTCTGATATTAGCCAAGCCACAGTTTGAGGCATGCACGGCACATAGGTTTTTTTTTTTTTTTTTTTTTTTTTTTTTTTCTTCGCAAGTACGCTCATACAGAAAATAACACAATGATGTATAAACTAATTGGTGGTGATGTGATGAAGGATGGTGTCTGTCTTGATTGGGAAAGTAGCTAGATTGCGTTGTCCGCCATTCTCCAACTTCGATATTATATTAGGAGCTTATCAGATGTGCATGATGATAAGGATATGCAGCGTACAAAAAATTGGCAGAAAGGAAGACTCGGAATCTTGGAGCGAAAGAGAAAGTGGACTGGAAACGGAAAATGGTGTGTGGCGGAAGTGATGCGATTGGATATTCGAGACTTGCTTGCCTGGTTTGGGTGGCACATTTGGTGTTCGGGATTTTGTCATATTTTTATATTTATATTTTATTTTTTCTAGATTTGAAGAAACGTGAGATAAAAACATCTCTGACTATTATACGATAAGGCGGTGTTTTTAAACATAAAGTATTTGTTCGTAACTACATATAGTTATCGTGAAGGGCCACTGAATTTAGGCACTTTAGGTTCAAAACTAACATATAGTACACCTGTGAAAGCCAAAGAGCAGTCAGCGCAGATATAGTTCTGTGAGAGGCGCCAAATTTGGTCTCAACACTTGACCCATTCAGTCTGTTAAGCTGCATTTTATGTGGTGATTCTCAACACTCTGACCAGACGAACAAAGGTAGTTGCCATTTTGGATGTTGACAGTGCCGTCGTTCCTGTGTTGTGCTCCCTAGGTTGATTTCACAGTTAGACTCATTCTGTATTCTTTTCTTCTCAGCCTTGCGACGCTTTTCCTTCCTCCTACACTCAGCCTTGGAGATTAGCTTAGCGGGACATTTTAAAGCTTCAACAAAACGTGAACCCGCGCTAGAAGACACAAATTTTGATTCTGCGATTCTTTAGCGACTGAATCTGCCTTGACTTGGCTTTATCTTGCCATATTATTGAACCAAGGCCGACATCCCACGAACCGAAACGAGGGACATCGAAGTCAACAACGCGACCGCGACAGGATTTTTTAAAACAATAGTTGCTATCGCTGCTATAGCTACATACTACGAGCCCAGACTTCTGGTGCCCTTGGAAAACATCATAACCTTGTATTTACTAAGGTTTCTTTAGACATCCATACACCCGCGACTCTTCAGACAACGACACCTTCAAGATGTCCCGCCACCGTTCATCGCTCTCTACCAGCAGCTTTATTGCGAGCACCGATCGCAAAAATTCGTCGCCAAACCCAAATCCAAACCCAAACCCACACCACCGCCGAGCCCCCAGCGGACTTCTGTCAGAGTTTTTCACCGATTCGCGCAATACAGAGCTCAGCCATCGCGATGCCCTCGAACAGGCCAAAGCCGAGCATGATCGCGTGCGCGAACGCGCCCTGCGCGTCTTTGAGATGCATGAGCTTGAGGTAGAACGCCAGCGCATTGTAAAGCAGCAAGAGGAAGAACAGGAGCGTCTGAAGCGTGAGGCTGCTGTCATGACAGAGAAGCAGCGCCTAGAGGCCCTAAAGGCCGCAAAGGCTCCGCCGCCACCGCCTCTACCTAAGCCAGAACCAACGGTAGAGCCGAAGCCAGCAGCTGCTGCAACACCGGCTCAAATTACACCGACGTCTGCTACCGCCACAACAGCAGTGAAGACATCTCCGGCGGCCGCTTCTGTTCTCATCTCAAAGAAGGAAGCGCCTGCGAAGCTGGCTGGTGGTGGCTTTGGAATGAGCTCGCTTGTCGCGACAGTGACATCGCCAACTTCTACCGCTGCTGATAGCAAAACTGCTGGCATTACATCATCAACGCTATTTGGCGGGTCGGCAAGATCTGCTGCGCAAGCGGTAGCACCAAGACAAGGCCCACTTGGTGCGGCTCTTGGCGGTTCTACTCAGCAGGGCGTATTTGGCAAGCCGGCTTTTGGCTCACCTTCTACTGCAACTCTTGCTAAGTCGTCTGGTGGCTTGTTTGGGGGTCCTGTTGCTGCAAAGCCGGCGGCTTCATCTCTATTTGGTGCTAAGCCCGCCGTAGAAGTGAAGTCCGCCGCCCCAGTAGTGAAGGCAGTGATAGAAGCTGACCCAACCTTTTTCCCATACAACCAAAAGTATGTGGATATTCACAGGAAACTGAAGGAACTTCGGAAGGCTGTCGAGTCTTCGGCTTCTCAGCCTGGCTCGCCTCTTAAGGGCAAAGTAGGCGATATGCGCCGAGAGATCAGAAAGTCCATTGGCCAGTTGACTGAAGGTGCTGGAGCAAACAAGATTCAGGTAAGAAAGTTTTATTTTATATAAACGCAATACATTGAATCTATACTAACACATGGAATATAGCTTGCCAAGATTCGGCAAGTCTTGAAATCTTCATTAGATGGCACATATCCTAGTCCAGCTGTGGATGTCAAAGGCTACGTCACCGAAGTACCACAGACCGTCTCGGATACCGACGTTTATAAGGGGGATCAGATGCCTTCATTATACCTCTATCTACTAAACATCTTCTCCAAGGCCATTATCTCGCAGTTCATCAATGAATGCGGAGCAAACCCAAAGGCTGCTGACCCTATTGGTGTTATATTCAGCCAGATTTTCTCCGATAAGGACTACCACTGGCGCGGTCGCACTCTTGCCGACATCACTCTTGCCAAGCTACGCGTAGTATGTCCTGTGCTCTTCGGTATTCGTGGAAACGAGAGCGTTGCTGCTGGACGTATTGCATTGGGCTGGCGGAAGGATGGTAACGAGTTCATCCCAGAGCAAGCACACTGGGATCGCATGGCTGGGCTTGGTGCTGGATTTGGTGCCATCACTCTTAGAGACTTCAGTAAGACGACGCGTACGACACCCGTGCCACCAACGACGTACTGGACATCTCTAGCATCACTGGCGAACACTCCTCCTGATGAGGTCTCCGCAACACAGTTAGTCGTTCTTAAGGCTATGATTGATGGCCATACACCAAGATTCCTACAATTCTATGGTAACGCAGGCCGGGCAGCACTTAAAGTGGCATTGGTTGATTTTCCTCGGAAGATAACTAAGGGACCAAGCCAAGAAGCGCTTTCCGTGGTTGCTGCTAGACTGCTAAAGGACGAGGGTTTGAGGTTGGTTTAAGAGCATCCTCCTTAGCCCGTGTCAGTGGCTTTCCATAGCCCTGATTGCCACGTCATACAAGCGTATAAGCGATACTTGTTCGATGCTATCTTAACTATAAGCAGTGTGCTTAGAAGTTGGATAATTGAAAGAGACATGCCAACCGCACCGGACTTGTTAACCGTGCTAGAGCATTTGAGCTACCTCTCATATTCTTACAACCCATAGAATACTACCTGGGACATTCATATAATGAAGACACCAGATTGGATTGATGTCTGGCACTTGGCACACCTTCGCCAGTACCCATTCTAGTCTTCTACTCGGTAGAAACATATGAACAGGAGGCCAAAGGCTGAAAGACTTGCCGTGCATGGCCATTTCAAGAATTGTTTTATTTTATTTCGCAAGACCAGTTTCTTCCAATCTTGGAGTAATATTGAGAGTAACATACCTTTTTATAGTACTACCCCTCTATGATTATAGAAGCACGACAAGATAAGGCCTATACTGGTATGTTTTTCTTGTGTTCTTTACTCAATGGTTTGCAATATAGAATGTGGTGGATTGGATAAGGGCTTTATTTCCATCGCATCAATCCGGTTCTTCTCTATGGATTTATCTATGGATTGTATAGGTTTAACCTTACCTGCACATACATATTTATATATTCACTTGTCCAGGGATCAGTGGGATTTAGTTTCTTGTTTTATTTATTATAATTAGGCGTTGGTAGTGATGGGTTTTTTTTTTCAACTTTTTTTTCTTTCATTCATTCGGTGGCGTTATGTGTATTCTATATAATTTTGGACCTTTCATCCGCATTCTCAATTCTTTAAAAGTCATGTGAAGTGTGATAATTTGAGTCAGAAGAAAGAGATTTATTGCCTACGAAGAGCAACTACTCCAGAGACATCGATATGGCTTCTGGTATTGGTCAGATCGATGTATGAACATCACAACACTGATAATCAAGACACGGTAGCCCAGTTTACATGAGAAGATATACGGAAAGGTGAAAGATTTGCGCTATAGAAAACAAAACACATCGTTGAAAATCTGAGGTGTACCGTGACGCCATCCCCATGTGAAGGATACAACGAAATATGAATGCGCACGCTGGTATCAGACGAAGAATCAGAGGTAATCAGAGGATGAGAACATGACGAGAAGACAGATAAAAGAAATTATATACAGGCTGAAGACGAGATAACGAGCATCACAAGATCAACAACAGCACCAACAAGATGATCAAGACCATTATCAAGACACCGATGCAACAACTACTCAAGGTGTCCTCATTTCGTCGGATCACATATTGCATCTTCTGCATTCCCGTCTGTAAGCGGCCACCTACACGGTCAGCCACACTCTCGACGACCTCTAGCATTTCGCGCTGCTCCTCGAGTTCACGGCCCATATCATCAGCCTGGCGGCGCAAGTTCCCGACCGTCTGAAAAACATCGTCGAGCTGCTCGTCCTGCTGGCGCATGATTTGCTGTTGTTGTTGTTCCTCGAACTGCGCAGCATAATCATCGTGATCTCCACCGGCGCCATCCAGAGCAAAAGCATTGGGGTCGGGAAGAGATGTGCTGCCGCGCTTATTGGATAGTTCGCTACGCATATTGGCCAGCTCGCCGGTGATTTCCTGGACAAATCGTCGCCGTCGGGCAACTTCGGCGGCGTCTAGGCCGAAGGCGGCAGGACTAGACTCTACAGCGGTCACGGCATCACGAAGATCTTCAGAGTCTTCGGTGAGTATGTCAAGGGCGGCGGCGAGATCGGCGCGGGCTGAGTTGATTTCGGGCGAGTCGTTCTTGGTGCTTAATTGGCGGATGCGCACGTAGGACGTGAATAGCTGGCGTGTGGATGAGATTTGGCTCAAGACATCTCTATTGGACAGAGGGGGAAGTTAGCGGGTGAATGAGATAGGGACACGTTGGGAAATGGGGATAGAAATAACGGCAATGGCGGGCTTGATTGACGTACTGCTGGACTTGAAGAAATGGATCGTTCGCCGGGTCGTGAGAGGCCATTTTTGCGGATGTCGGCGCTTTGCCATCCGAAGATGAAAGAAGCGGGTTATTCCAGGCTATGGAATATTATGCGACGTTTCCTTTAGGGCCTTGTTTAGATTTCTCGAACAGGTGGACGGCTAAAAAGACACTGGCGATGAACTGATGCTCGAAAGTGCGAATTCTGGGATCAAGATGCGTGCATGAAAGCCGAGTTGTCTTGATTCCCGCTTTGAGAAGCAACTCTCAAACGAGTCGTCAAACAAGCAGTTTGGCTGCTTCTCGGTGTGCGCCTTGCGTAGGCTACATATTAGTACATAGTACAGCTATACATGCATATATTGTTAGAAGGTACAGGGGTTATGCAACTGGAGCGGCACCCGCAATATGCAAGTAAGATGGAAGCTCGGTGTGCAACTGTAGCGAAAGAACACCTTATAACCGGTATAGTGATTCCTACTGCACGTCATTCCATCTGCGCCGTGGAGAAGAGGCCGACGGATTGAAACGATGCCATCTTCTTCTGAGTACCGATCAAACAGTGATAGTTGAAGAAACATGCAAAGCCTTTTAGATGCTGAGTCGACTTTGTTCTAGCGAATTGGCCCAAGTTCGATATGATCTGCTTTGCTATATAGCAGCGTCCGGATTGAGCCACGGGCAAACGAACGAACGGCTAGCCCAAGCGGGAGTCCAGCGAATTAGAATAGAACTAGATGGAACCCGTGGAGCCAGCCCTGAAGCCGGGAAACAGGTTGGAATGCAAGTTTGCGATGGTGAATAACATGGCCAGATGCAGTAAGCAACAAAGAAGAAGAGGGAAAGCAAAAGCAAAGTAGAAAATTGTTCTTGGTCACGTCAAAAGTACGGTTGGGCCCTATTTTAGATGTGACTAGTCGGTACTATTTTCCTATTAGGTCGACAAGCGTTCGTAGCCTTAAGCGATACAACTGAATATTGCATAGTATATGTGTAGTAGATCTGGTATCAGATAAATCAACTCAGTGGCCCCTTGCTTTGCCCTGGATCGTGCTATTAACTTGCCACCATCATATCCCACGTAGCGAGTCAGTTGGTTGACAAGTCACTTGACCTTGCCTAGTTGGCAAGGTCGACTTGATGTTTTTGTCATGGCCAGAACTAATCGTCGTTTAGCAGAAAAAAAAGAACTGGATTATTATTTA
Organism: Davidsoniella eucalypti; assembly: GCA_004009845.1. NCBI lineage: Eukaryota > Fungi > Ascomycota > Sordariomycetes > Microascales > Ceratocystidaceae > Davidsoniella > Davidsoniella eucalypti. Next base: position 417,305 of record RMBW01000002.1, on the reverse strand, counting down.
TTTGCGATTTTTGGTTAATAATGGGAATATATATTATTTTTTTCCTTTTATTATTACTTTTTAGTTCTTACGGTAGTTGCTCAATGGTTTGTGGTGCCTGTTCGACTTGCCCACTTCTTTGAAATCCACAAGGAGAAAAAAAAATAAAAAATAAAAAAACACTCCACTGACCCAACATTTGCTACTAAACAAGCGAAAAAAAAACTCCATCTCTGAAACCTCACACTATATTTTTCCTTCTTTCTCTTCCCTTCTTCCATTGGCCAACTCTTAGTAGACGCACATCTTCTTATTTCTGGCTTAGAAATATCATTCGGCTCAGCTTCGACCCTGATCGTCCCTCATATTCAATTCCGACCGCATATCAAAATTCCGATCCCGCCTCTTCTCAAAGCCACCGTACAATTTCCTCCTCCAGGCCTCTTCCAGTTCTCTCTACGTCCTCTGCGCTCGCCGACATCGTCATTCTCATACTAGCGCTAGTGCTGGTACTGCTTCGCTTCTGCTAGACTTCTGCTGCTCATAGCGGCGTCTAATCGTCCTGATATTGCTGGACTCGTCTACTGTCAGCCTTCCCTCTGTCCAAGTCTGATTTTTTCCGCCGGCTTGGCTCTACCTACCTATCCTACATATCTTACATACAACGCTGTCCATCTCTGTCCTCAATTAGCAAAATTCTCTCTTGTTCTACCAGAGGCAGTCTCGTTCTCCGCCGGATCCTTCGTCTAAACTCCCCATCGTGATTCTTCGTTGCTTTGTTGCTTGCAACATCGAATTTATCCGTTAGAGGCCTTCTCTTCTATCAACTACCGCCATCATCGGCTCGTCATCCCGTTTTTGCGTCTTCGTCATCGCTAGCAAAGAAAAAGTCTCGCCTGTTGCCGTCACGCCTTCATATATCTCGCTCCTGCCATCGCATCGTTCTCCAATTTGGCCAACAGCCACTGCTACAGATCTTTATACACGATATACCCCATTTATATATATCTTCATATCCCAGTATACTGCCTGCTTCAACGTCTGTCGCGTTTAGTGGCATTCATCCCCGCATCTATCGCAGTACATCGTCTAAAGTCCAGAAGCAATCAACCTCCACCCCTCTAGCAACCCGTACTCATCCCATATCGAAATCTTTCAACCGCCCACAATCTCGCCAACCGATATTCTACCACTATAAACCAAGGGCCTCGAACTCGCTCTAGTCATTGATCGCATTGCCGTATAATCGCCACTTCGACAATCTCTCGCATCGAGCTCCCTTTCTTTTGTCGTCCTTGCCAACACCCCAAGATCAAGAGAACATGGACAACATATGGACTCGGCGCGCCAACGCCAAGTAAGCAAATTCCCTTAAGCCCTTGTCGCCAATCATGCAAGTACAAAACAGAGACACACGTCATTCAACAGGCCTTTCATCAATTTGTAGTTTCTTTCCCATTTCAATCACTGTGTCTACTTTAACACCTCCCCACTATGCTAGGCACTAAGCTAACATAAACTTACCTCTATAGTGGCAAGCTGTCTCTGACTACAAGCAATCCGGGCCCGATGTCCACTACATCATCACAGGCAGGTGATGCCAATCGCAATACACCATTTACAAAACGACTCGGCGGCGAACTATCGAGTAAATCGAGCCCCTTTGCAACGCCGACGGCCGGCGTGGTAGCTTCACCAACGTCGGCATCATATGCCTTTGGCTTGGGATCCGGTGCCTTTGCATCGTTTGGCTCTGCCAAGGCCTCCAAGGCTGGCATGAACCCATTCGAAGCAGCGCTAGGTGCGGCTAATAAGATCAATGACAAGGCCAAGGAAGCCGAGTCGAGCTTTGGCGCCAACCCCGCTCCGGCTCCCATTGGGTTTGCGCCAGGCACTCTCTCTAAGCGCGGTACTGGCATGACTTCGATCTCGGAAACAGCATCCCTCTCGGATACCTCTCTGAGTATGCACCCACTCAGAAACAAGTGGGTGTTTTGGTTCCGGCCACCCACCTCGAAGGCGCAAGGCTTCGTTGACTATGAAAAGACCTTGTATGCCATGGCCCACTGTTCCAGCATTGAAGAATTCTGGACAGTGTATAGTCACCTAAAGCGCATTTCAACCTTGCCGCAGGTATCCGAATATCACTTCTTCAAATGGGGTATCCGCCCCATCTGGGAAGATGAGGAGAACAAGAAGGGTGGCAAGTGGGTTGTCCGTCTTAAGAAGGGTGTAGCAGACCGTTATTGGGAGGATTTGCTATTTGCTCTTATTGGCGAGCAATTTGGCGATGCCGGTGAAGAGGTTTGCGGTGCTGTTGTTTCTATCCGTACCGGTGAGGATATCATCAGCATCTGGACGCGGACAGACGGTGGTCGTGTCCTTAAGATTCGGTGGGTTCGAGTCAATATTTTCACTACTAAACGAATTCTATACTAACGTATATCACCTTTATTAGCGAGACCATGAAGCACATTCTCAACTTCCCTGGTAACACCCGCGTCGAGTTTAAATCGCATGACTCGTCTATCCAGCAGAGGACAGCTATCGATGAGCAGCGCCGCGAGAAGGCAGCACAAGGCTCATCAGGTCAACATCACCATAATAATACCTCCTCTTCAAACAACAACAGTCACCATCACCACCATAAGACCAACAACAATAGCAGCAACGCTTCAGGTGGTGCTCGGTCATACCAGGCGGACCAGAAGTCATAGAATAGTCTCATGTCCAAGTCCTCGTGGCGAGCACCATCTTTAGCATCACGAATCAGTATTGGCTATTGAAACTGCCATCAATGCTAAGTTTTGACCACAAGTCAAACAAGTATCAATATTGTGCTTAGGTCCCTCGCTATGTGTCTCTTAGCCTGAGGATTTTAGTGCTACTACTTATGTCCTGGATTAGCTCGAATCACTACGGGATAACAGCGGTATATCATATTATACGAATCTCAATGAGCATTGTATCACCTTTTTTTTTACTTGGAACTGTATAGTTATAACATGTACAATTTCTACAAAGAGTAGAAGAGTGTTTCCATCATGTTCATATCTTATCAACCATAATGCTCCTATGGACACATAGGCTTTAGTGCGCACACGGAGTCTAATATGATGAGACAAACGAGGGCTTAGCAAGGTAGAAATATATCCTTGACAAAGAAAATCACGATGAAATATTCTGCTTCAAACTTTGGTCGAGGATTTATCATGCCTACTAGTTACCCAGTTGATGTATTTGCTTAAGTGGTGTGGATCTCTTTCAATAACGATCATTCCAAGCGTCCTCTTATCGTTGTCTCTCTCCTTTCTTCTCTACATAATCTCTATAGCTCATTATATTATTGCCAAGCTTTGCCATATAGTCCATAGATACAGGCATCACATTGATGCCAAGACAGGTCATTCATTACCTTCATACTTTTCCAAAGTCGAAACGAGCAGAGCCAAAATAACGTGTGTTTCTCGGTTGAAGTCGTATGCGTTAGGTTGTTTTATTCTTCTAGAAATATAGACAAATACCGTAGTATGGTATCACAACATATACATAATATGTTGAGGCTGTAAAAAGTGAACGGAACCACAGGGTTTTATTTTTCTTTGGTTGGTTCGAGAAATCCCTATAACATCTTGACATTTGTGAGGTGCAACCAGGCATCAGTTATGCCTGCCTGATACAATAAAAAAAATAGCGGCTAATCGACATGGCTGGCAAACCCGAGAATCAGGTTTGCGAATCACAAAATGATGAAGCATGGTTATCGAGCTGATTATCTAGTAAGATGATGGTCTTTTTATTCAACATGATGATGTTAAGAGCAACAATCTTCGAGTCCCATCGAAATCATACGGATCGTTATAAATTGACTTACTTAGCATATCGTAGGATCTCACGTGTATATCTATATGGAAAGGTTCCTCTTGGGAAAAGCCCTTTCATATCACAATGTTCTAAAACATTGAAGGTAGGAAGAGCAACAAGCCGGCATCATACTGAAGGACAATATAGGTTTCAAGGGAAGCTTTGAAGATTGTTATTACATAGCTATATAACGATAGTGGAACACAAGGCGTGTAGATATATCGACATGCCGTGTTATAGACAGTATGAATATGAGATAGCTTGGCTTTATTTCATTCACACAACCGTTATGAAGGTAACTCTTTGACAGCACAGTCCGATACGAGATTTGTACGTGCTACACACTAGATAGACGGAAATGTTTCTACCTGCCGTTTGACCTTCGTGTTCATGTATTGCGTCGAACTCTTTTTGAAAGACAGAGTTGATAGGATCAGGTAATAGATCTCACCTTTGTTTCCGGGTAGTTATAACTACATCACTGTCTGCCTAGTGAGAATGTTGAGGGCTGGGTTCGTTTTGTGAGGCTGTTTAAGCTAGGTTTCTAAGGTGGTTTGAATTAGTAAGTGGTGTGTTTCAAGAGATGAACGCAAGTTAGATTGAACTAGCCTCGACTTGTCCAAATACTTCGTGATACGTTATTTCTCTCGTGTCTCTAGGGTTATATTATATATTAGGGTTTACATACGGTTTATAATATATAATGTGTATATTACAAATTAAACGTTCGTAGTTCCTATTGGAATGCTTAGATAACATGACTCAAATCTGGGGGAAGGATGGTAACTAGATGTATCAAGATAAACCAAGTACTATCACCAGAGGGCAACTTTTGTATCATCTACATTACTGGAGGAAATGGTGAATAAGAGTCAATAAGCTGAAAATAATATCAGTCAGTAATAAAGCAAGACCCGTTCATGCCAAGCCTACATTTACTCTGTTTACACACCCTACTTGATCAAGAAGGAAATATAGCCGATACTCCGATGACAGATCTACGCTGGACCAAGGACGGAGATTTTGATTTTGAGACGGGGAAAGCTGACGTAGTTGAGTTTATAAATATCACAAAAACAGGAAATCACAAAGCTACCGATATCGAGAGCCTCAAGCGAAGCCGAGACATTTTAAGATGAGCCAAAAGAAAAAGAAAAAAACACAATAAATAAGGCAATGATAGGCGCCTTTGTTTTGCCCTTCTTGGTGGAACAAAAAGTGACATAGATTTGTAGCTCGTGTGTGATAGTCGCCGCTGTCAAGTTTCTTGGGCGATGATCTTCCATTCATTCGTTGGTATTTCCATGTTCGTGTCTTTGGAAATATGAGTACGAATTATAAGGGTAGGAGAGTCAAGATCAACACGCTGAAACAAGCGGAAATGGGTGTGTTGTTTATGTTCTAATATATCTCGGTTTTTGTATTCTAAGCGGGCCATCAAAAGAGGTGAGAAGCTAGTGTCGTTTTGAGATGGCGGTAGATTAAAACGGATAGATGGCACTATAAGAGAGACAAGAGAAAGATGAGGCTCCATTAACACAAGACCGAACGATCATGGCAGATGAAAATGATATATAGGCTGATTTTATTGGAGATCAAACCATAGCAGCGTCTACAGAGCTGTTTGATCTGTATGTTGATATTCCTTTGGTTGGGTAATGACTTGTCTTGACGATGATATCACTAGTTGTAAGAAACACTATCAGATATTGAGGAAAGAGGGAAAGGAAAGTGTGCATATTATTACGTAGCTTGTGCCAGAATCAAACAGTGGCATATGTAATAGGACTCATCAAACAAGCGAGGAACTAGGAGAGGGCTCAAATTCATAATCGAACATGTTTGCTGTTACAGCATTCTTTTTTTTTTTCTCTAGGGCTTTTTTCACTATAGGATAGACAAACTAGAGATGATGTTGCATTTCTTGAACAAAGCTGAAACAGCCCGTTAGGGAGTGAGACGAAATCCTGTCTTTTTTTTTTCTTCTTCATTTCCTAAGTAACTAGGGAAAAGAGAAACAAAGGTACTGTGTAATATTGCGTGTAAGTCGATATAATAGGGTCTGACATTAGGGTTGGGGTTATATCTACAAGGTCTGAATTGGTCCGCATACCTAATTTATCTGTATGGCTACTTTTTGTTCAATATTTCGTCGACAAGATACTTGGTGTGGAATGCTCGGAAACTAAGAAAAACCAACACCCACTGTTTGTAGGTGAGATGAGAAGCAAGTATAAGTCTAAACCATAAAGAATATGTTTTGTTCAATGATAATATGTGGGAAATATGTAGAACAAGAAATCTTGGTTTGTGAAAAAAGAGAGACAAATCCAAGTCGCCACGCGGAAAGTAAGCTGCAACATGCAACAAAACAAGGTTCTACATATGTATTGCAGTTATATTTCTCTAGCTACTTCTTTGAATTAATGGCGTCTTATTGCGTAGCTGTAAAGATGATATAGATGAATCACTCTACGAAAGAGGGCTCGTTCATGTTCTGGGACAATATTGAAAGGCTTACGTATTCTCTTGTCGATCATCAGTGGGCACAGAAACGGCCGCTTTTATCTTTTCGACTATTGTCCAAGGCAAAAAAAAAAAAAAAAAAAAAAGATTCGCTTAGATTTGCCTGTCAAACCAGACCAACAGAACGGGCTAATCTTGGAAAAGAACAGCACAGAGCCTCCGAATCTACTTATTGTAGCGTGTTCTAGCCTGGATCCTTTGAGAGCTTAGGCTGTTGTCGTTACTTTTGGACAAGATGCTACTGTATTTTGCGATATTGGCCTCCTTTTTTTTTCTTAAACACTGGCAGGTTTGTTTATAACCCTAGAAACATGTATACGCGGCCTACATGTATGGTAGGGGACAAGGCGGCAACGGTGTTTGAGGAAGCCATGAATGTTTCTAAGAAAAGCAGCAGGAGACAGCAAACAACGGCAGGAATATAGATGTATGTATATGAATTTGCTCTACATGTAATGGGCCGTGCTCGTTCTCTATGTGTAAGTCATGGCCTAGCTGTGGGTAGCGAGGACGATGTATCGGGGAGTGCAAGAATGCTTGTTTAGAGGCTGAGACAGTGGTGCAAGATGGAAACAGCTAAAGTCAAGATTTGAATCTTGTCTTGATTTGAAGTATATTCTCTTCCCAAGTACGGAATGGAGAGACATCGTGAAATTACGAGAATAGGGCTAACTGCTTGTATTTTGCCATACTTCATAGTAGAACAAAGACATTCCAATTGTGTATGTATACAGGACAAGCTACAACTTGGCCACCTTCACAAGAGGCGTCACGGTGTCTTTCTCTGCGTTATTGCCAAGAAACCAGCTGTCAAATCCCTTGTATATGATATATTGAGATATTGCTTTGGCAGTGCCCGTGGCCTTGTCCTCCTTTCCCATCCCTAGCCTAGAGAAGAGCTTGGACTCTTCACTAGCACAGCAATGCTAAGCTGACATCGCTTTTAAGAAGAAGGCTCATTTGCTTGTTCTCTCTTCTCTCTTCACTGTCTCCCAGTAGAAAGAAGTCAGATCCGATGGAGCGCTTATGCCGGGCTAGGAGTTCTCGTGGCATTGGTATGGCGTGCATGGTGCATAATACGTGGTTGGACCTTTCTTGCTACATGCGATAGTTGGACCTAAGAGACGACGTTGTCAAATACCGTGATGAGGGAAAAAGAAACACCTTTCACTGCCACCACGGCCATCACTAGAGCAAGTATCAGAAACCATCAGAGCTCAGCTAGAAGGGGAGAACTGCAATGAAGATCTCGCCGCTCACCAGGCAAACAACTAGACTGGGGATAGGCGCAGTCCACTTTGCTTCTAATTCTACTGCTTGTCTTGTTGAAAGAGTGTATCATCGAGTGTTTGGATACTCTTGCTTGCTTTCCTAAGCAAACAGGTCAAGGCAGGGCAGAAGCGGCGGAGAATTACACTCAAAGATGCCAGGAGTGATGCTTGAAGTGTACTGAGTTTAGCTGCATCATGTTAGTTTATTTGTTTTCTCCTTTCTTTCTGTAAAACACAAGCTTTAATCCAGACAAGCAATTCTACAGAGTCAAGGAACGGCCTTGATCTCGGCCATGTCAGCGTTGCTGGTATTGTTAGTAGTGCCCTAGAAGAACAAGAAACAAGCCATGGATATAGAAAAAGAACTGTATGGCAGTCCCAGAGAAAGAGACGCGTCAACTAGATCGTCCATGTCAATGCACCTGTCCCGAAAACAACGGGAAATAAGAGATATGTTACAAGCGCTGTTATATCTCGACTGCTTATCGTATGCTACTGTATACAGATGCTCGATATAGTAGGGGACATCCTCAGTAGGAGGAAAGCCAGAGTGTAGAGATGTTCCTGATACTGAAGGCCTCTTCTATGGCGAAGAAGTGTAAATGCCGCGAGAGAGTTGGCATAGTTGCAGTGAAGCGCTAACCAACAGGGCTTACGCCATCGAGCGATTATTCACGGCACTCTTCTTTCTTGCTAGCCTGGCTGCGCCTAATGATCGACAACAGAGCCGAGCGGGTTCTTTTTTTTTTCTTTTTTCTTTTTTTCTTTTTGGGTGTATGAAGCTAATAGAGCTACGAAGATTTGCCGAGCAGGTTTCTTGGGCTTCATCCACTACACTACAGTGCTGCAGGCAGTGCTGCTTTTCCTTTGAGAATGGGCCGACGTCTGAAACTGCTGTGCTGTACAACTTGGACACTGCAAAACACATGCGCAGTTATAGAACAGCACAGTACAGTGTATTCCTCAGAACGAATAGCTGAGGCTCGAAAGGGAAGACAAAAAGGACGCGTATGCGTTGCCAGGTTTTGATACAAGAGATAAAATAGACGATCAGTTCGAGCTAGAAAGAAACGAGTGACAAAGAGAAGGATCTAGGGAGCAGAGGGGGGGGTGTACGAATGTGCTTTGACTTTACACACTATAGCCAGTAGAGAGAAAAGCTCACCCTCTTAGTTGCTGTAGTGTTCCCATTACTGCGCTCTATAGGGCTCTAGGGTTGTGAACCCATGTTCCCGGCAAGGTAATTGCAGGCTTGAGAGGGAAACGAAGCCGCTTCGACTTACACGCCAACATCGACAATGGCATATCATCACCACACAAATAACCACACAGATATGCCATCTGGATATAAGCCAAAAAGCTTTATATATCGGCCTCATCTCTCGCCTTGCATCTGTCTTTCTTTTGTCTCTCTTCATCAGTATCGAGCCAGCCTCTTCTCTTCTCACATCATCTTTTGTCTTTTTTATCTTTTTGGTACCTTGACGGTCTTTGGTCTTTATTGTATTTACACTTTGTATTTTACATTTTCTGTATTTTTTCTTACCTTTGATTTTCCATAACAATCGACTTTTTTCTATAAATCGTCGATTTTCGTTTCTCAACCCACCTTTTTGGGTTTATCTTCTTCTTGAACACACACAAAACATCTTCCACAATGCACTCTGTAGCTATCATCTCTTCTGCCATTCTGGCTCTTGCTGGCTCTGCCCAGGCCGCCGACTCTTCGTCGACTACTGCTACTCCCTCTGGCTTCCCCTCTGGCGTGCCTCCTCCTCCTCCCCCGGGTGCTTTCGGCACTGGCCTGCCTTCAGGCTTTGTTGCTCCTTCCGGTGGCTTCCCTTCGGGCTTTGCCGCTCCTCCTGCCGGCATCTTCGGAACCGGTCTACCTTCCGGCGTTGCTGCTCCTTCTCATGGCTTCCCCACTGGCGTTCCTCCCCCTCCTCCCGGTACTGGTTCGTTCACCGGCTTCCCTACCAGCATTCCTACCGAGACTGCCACTGCCATCAACAAGCGCCAGGCCACGGACTCTACGTTGACCGTCGTCCCCACCGGAACTGGCGTTTTCGGTACCGGCCGCGCCCACGGAACCGGCCGCGCTCATGGAACCGGCCGTCACCGTGGAACTGGTGTCTTCCCCTCAGACTTCGTTTTCCCCACCGACTTTGCCTTCCCCAGCGGTGCCTTCCCCACTGGTGCTTTCCCTAACGGCATCTTCGGCACTGGCCGTCCCCACGGTACTGGCCGCCCTCACGGAACCGGCGCTTTCGGCACTGGTACCTTCTCCAGACCTACCGATGCTCCTACCGATGCTCCTAGCGCCGATCCCTCTAGCAGCACCACCGCTGTCGCTAAGCGTGCTGACGCTACTATCACCTTCTCGTCGCTGACTGCCTTCCCCAGCGGCACTGGCTTCCCCCCGCCTCCTCCTCCCGGTGCTTTCGGCACTGGCCTGCCTTCGGGCTTTGCTGCTCCTTCTGGCGGTTTCCCTTCGGGCTTTGCCGCTCCTCCTGCCGGAATCTTCGGAACTGGTCTTCCTTCCGGTGTTGCTGCTCCTTCTCATGGCTTCCCCACTGGTGTTCCCCCTCCTCCCGGTACTTTCGGTACTGGTTCCTTCACCGGCTCGTTCCTCACTGCTGCTCCTACTAGTGTTCCCACCACCCTGCAGAAGGTCCGTCGCGCGCCTGCCGGTACTCCCCCCGCTGGCACTCCTCCTTCTGGCACTCCTCCTTCCGGCACTCCCACTTTCCCCGCTGGCAGCGTTCCTACTGATGATTCTGGTCGCCCCGTTGGCACGCCTGTCCTGAACGATCGCCAGGCTTCCGGCACTCCTACTGGATTCCCTACCGATCTTCCTACCGACTTCCCCACTGGCACTGCTACTCCTTCCGGCTTCTTCCACCCCGGTGCCCGTCCCTTCGGCACTGGCTTCCCTTCTGGTACCCCTTCGGGTTTCCCTACTGGTGTTCCTCCCTCCGGCTTCCCTACTGCTCCTCCTACCTCTACTGCTTAAGCGTGCTTGAGTGCTATGAGCTATGTAAACATATATTAGGCTTTCCGTCACGGGAGGCCGACTACCTTGGAGAACGGATAGTGGCTCAAGATTGACGAGATATGCAAGTTTGCTTTGAAAGCCATCTTACCTTCTGTCATCTAACCAACTACTAGACCATCCGTGATTGTCCACTTGTTATTCTTTTACTTTTCCTTTTTGCTGTGTTCTTTTGTATTTCTTTTTCTGTTTTTTTTTCTTCTTTCTTTCTTCCAGTTCTTAAAGCCCTTTCGGGGCCCTTCTCTATGTACATACATTATGTAAATTATTACCAATAAACTCCAAAGACAAACGAAATGATGGTTTGCTTAAAAATTTCTTCTCCTTTGACTAATTACTTTGTGATATTATACATTGATATGAATGAGTGATACCCCTAAAAACGACAGCTGCGGTTCCAAAGTGGGTCTTGAGTCATCACTAGTTATTTGTAATTGGACTGATAAAATTATAAAAATACAGGTGCTTTTTTGCACACTCGCCTCGCCAGTGTTTTGGCAATATTGTTGATTATATTGGATTGTTTTTATAGCCCAAATAAGAAAATAAAAGTAGACTATCTATATGCATCTATCTACCCGACTGTCTCTATTGACTTTACTGCACATCAGCCTCGGGCCATGATATGCATACAATCCTCTACCGCCAACTATTACTATACCTATGAAAAGCGAACATCATAGCAAGACACTGCTTCTCTTAGATTGGTCGCGCCTTAAGATAACTCTGTGCTGCAAACCACCGAGCTCTGTCGTGTTCAGACATCACCTCAAGACCATTGATTCCTTCACAGATGGCATCAATAAGCTTGTACACCATGCGGATGTCTTCGTAGATGTCTGTAGCATATGGAATCCACTTCTCAACAACACCTTCTATGTGCTTTTGACGTTCTTCCACGCTGTCTGCGGCGTTTGTGTCATCAAGGAAAGTCTTCATCGCGATACCCATGCCAACATTAGGATGGTTGGCAAACGGTAGGTCTCGGCTAATGGCAAGCATGTCAGCCTTTCCACGGTCGGCTTGTGCGTGGAGGAATAGTGACGCTGCCAGTGCCTCAACAAGTGCACGGTTGGCATCACGAACTTCGCTGACCAGAGTGCTGAACCCAAGGAGGTTCTTGTTAAGAGGACCGGTGTAGCCATTGGTCTGGTGGCGAAGGTTGAGGAGAGTTGCGCAGCGGCAGATGAGCAGCACACTAGTCTTTTCGTCTTCACTACCATTGGACGGCATGCCTTGCAGGTCCTCATACTGCGCCCGGGCATCAAGCACACCGTACCGTATTAGCTCAAAAGCAAGAACAACTGCCTCGTACAAACCCAGCTTTTCAGCCGTATCGCCCACATCTTGCATAATTTTAAAATGCGCGACAGTGATGGCCATGCCCCATGTTATATCTAGCGCATGCTTATCATTGATGTAGCCTCGAAGATACATGAATCTCAGAAGAATAAGTGTACGTATAGAATCAGTATCGACTAGAGGCTGTAGATGCTCCTTGTCCTTTACGAAGGTATCCGGTGGAAAGTTCTCTTTTAGGGCAGACATGAACTCGTATGCTAGGACAGCACGAGGTGAGGGGTGTATCGCCTGAACGTTAGGAGGTACGGTGAAACGGTTCACCTTGGAAATAGTCGTGGCATCAGTGTTCAGATCGAGATCTGATCTCACCTTGTGTGCGAATTTGTTGTCGAACCACACCGAAACCTTGACTTCTTTGTGCTGGATGCCACGGTTGAGTCGAGGGTGAATCACATTGACAATGTGTTGACGTAATGGGAGCAAATCGACGGTGAGAAGTTTCTTGTAGTCATCTTGAAGGATTCCAGTGGCGTTTGGTAAAACTGCCATATTGTTGTGTGCAATCCAATCAATGGTACGGGCGCTAATGAGACCCGAACTGACATAGTGAAAGAGTTCCGCAGGAAGCTGAAGACCAAGATACTCGTGATTATCCCCTGTGAGGTGGTCGTAGTCATTCACTTTGATTTCGCCTGTCTCTGCGATGTAAATGAAGTGATTGACTACCATGCGTGCTTTTTGGTACTTTTCAAGCCATTGAGGCTCAATGTTTGAGATCATTTCGGCATGCATGCTACAAGCCGTTATGACAGATTTTGAGGATGCTCTCAGTAGATTTACTGCATCTTGTACTACCGGGCGACCAGCGATGTCTCTGATAGGCGGGAAAGCAGGAAGGAATGACGTGCCCATCATGAGAAGAGCATCAACTAGTAAAGCCTCACTGACACCAAGACGGCTCATGATGGCATTTCTGGAAACTGAAAAGACCTTCTTATTGGTGAAATCAATTCCTGAAATGTACATATCGTGGATGGGATATAGAAGTAATTCTTGCGAGCCCATGATTGCTGCGCATTGAGTTGACTCGATGATGTCAAAATGGGCGAGCTTTAGAGCTTGTTAGAGGACAAAGCTATGAGTATCTAAGAGATTTGGTTTATATATACCTGAGCGGAAGCATTGTACGGTGCGACAATGAAGTGCAGATTACGCTGTCTAAGTGTACTCATCAAAAGCGGATAAAGGTACTTGACATTAAATGCTAAAACGACAGTGTGTTAGTTTCAGATCTTGCGATAGAGCATGATATGGAGAACATCGTGATGACGTACAGTTAGTAGCACCAAAAGCAGTCACGGCATCTTGAGCCTTGGAAGATGAGTACATGTCCCACGCTTTGTTGAGCTTCACATGCTCTGCGATGCCATGTTGTATTTCGGTTTCAATTTGACCGGTCAAGGGTTGGCCATCGAAGACAAAGAAAGGGATGATGTTGTTCTCCTTCCAAGCTTCTAGGTTTTCGTCAATGTGCACAGCGATACCAGTTAGGCCGCCAAGTGCAGGTAACAGAGGCTCATGGGAGGGCGTATGATCTAGCAGATATTTGAGGTAGTACGAAGCGTCAACAGCGACCGAGCAATCGTCAAGCTCTGAGAGATCATGAGTTCTATAATGAGACATCAATTAGTCAATGGGGGTCAAAACAACACACAAATCAAGAGTCACCTGGTACTAACTGTTTCTGGCTTATGATCAAGCTATCTTCAATTATGACTACGCGAAAACAGGCTCGTCAGTATTTAGTCTACAGAACACTGAAAAGATTGAAAGGGCATGTGATTGCTTGCGATGCGTTCAAGGTGGGGGTGGGGTGCCTTGAGCAAGTCCATATATGATGGGATGCAAAGAGGCAAGCTATGGAGCTATTGATTTACGGCGTGGGGTATAATTGGCCTAGCAGTCGCAGTATTGCCATGTTGAGGCACTCAATTGGGAAGAAGGGAGTATCAACTCACAAGGCATGGTGGAGGTTGTTTGCGCCGCAGGGCCAATTGGAGCAGTAACGGTAGTAAAGAGGGCGATTTCGAAGCGAAGCAAGATCTTATGACAAAGAAACGCGACAATGAGCTGGCGAGAGTTTCAAGGACGTAGATATGGACGGTTACGATATATTCAAATCGATATGCCGAGAGAAAAGCTCAAATACAGAGCTACCAGGACTGCAGTCGAACAACCAAGAGCTCGTGATCGGAGGTAAGCAGGTACGAATCGATGCTGGAACAGGAACAGGAGATGGCAACAATGTCGACAGTATTAGCGCCACATATGATGGATGCACTAGCTGCAACGTAAAGAAGTAGGGTTGCTTTTGTTATGTGAGGCTGAGAAGCTGCGGTTCTGACTTTTGTTGTGGGTGAAGCCTATCGAGGAAGCTCTAGGTGGTAGTAAATAACAGTTGAAGGCGGTAAGTATAAGACAGAGCAACTTCCAAATTTTGATCTTCGGGAACACAGCTTCAATCTCAATCGTTGCACATTTAGAGAAATTGAGTTATGCAACAAAGGACTACAGGCTGAGCCATTTTTATGGGGCCAGACAGCCTTGCTAAAAGTTGGCTTGTGCTTCAAAAATGTGCCACATGTGGTATGTGGCGTGTATATGTGGCTGGCAAGCTCATGGTAAACAATGATCAAGAGCCAGACGACTTCACGGTCTAGATACAAATATTTGAAGAATTGAATAAGCCTTAAACATGAAATGCTCCAAGGAGTAATATACTGAAGCATTTATCTCATCTTGAAGAAAGTTTTTGTATATACACAGGGGATTTCTCTATATTTTCTATTCGTTAATCTTATGGAGCTATAGAGCTATGAAGATGTACGGGATTTACAACTGGTCATTGCTGTGATCACGACGTAAACTCATTAAACATAGCAGAAAAAGTATTACAAATGGGTCGCAAGATATAGTTCATAGTCGAACTTGAGATAATGCAGCTCTTTCAACATCAATGGCCAGATAAAAATCCCAATATCAACATCCGCTAGGTTCACCTGTAGATAGATAGTGTCTTGGCCCACCACAATGTATCCATACATTTGGCCCACATTGCTTACAAGCCATTATTAGCTGCCCCTCCTGTTGATGAGTTGATAAGGACTGCCTCCGAACTATGTAAAACCAAATACATAATTCACAGTATCTTTCAAAATTGAATCGACAACTATTACGCAATGAGCTCGAAAGCGAACATTCCCATTATAGATATTTCTGCTGAAGGAGTATCTGAAAAATATATTGCCAAAGCCCTGGTCGACGCTGCTGCTGAACATGGCTTTATCTATATCAAAAGCACTGGCAAATCGGTTCCCATTCATGAAATCGAGAACGCATTCAACATCGTGAGTTTCCTTTTATAGGATGGGAATCACACAAGGACAGATCTTTCTTAACGAGGCCCTAAAACTTACTTTTCAATCAGTCCAGAGCGCTATTCAAAGAAACATCAGTGGCCGAGAAGCAACGATGCACTATTCAGACGAACAACCGCGGCTGGTCTGGCATGCGTTCAGAAACGCTCGATCCAGAAAATCAAAAGGTGAAGAAAACGCTTCCAATGTTCGCAATGTTGAAGCCGCTTTTTGCTACGTCAGATGCTAACAAGATTTCATATTCGCCCAGACTGGCGACACCAAAGAGTACACTATCTTGATCTAGATCTACTTGAGCATCTACTGACTATCTATCTTAGAGCTTTCAACTTTGGCGAGTTCAAGAATGGCAAGGCTCAGCAACCTCTGCCTATGACCGTGGTACCCCTAGAAGCAGACATACAGAGATTCTTTCAGTACTGTTCAACCTTATGTCAGCGTATCCTATTCCTACTGGGCCTAGGTCTTGAAGTAAACAACATAAATAAACACAACCCATTCTTTTGTCTATTGGTACTGACTAATTACTTTTCAGGTCACCCCCGCAAACTTTTTTTCGTCCGTTCATATAGCAGAAAAGGGCGATTCTGGAACTACCCTAAGACTACTATACTATCCAGCGCCTTCAGATTCGCCTGTTGATAACACTTCCATTCGTGCAGGTGCTCACTCTGACTATGGCAGTATCACTGTGAGATTTATATTATATCTAAGTAATGATGTAGCCTTCAACTGACATATCTCATGTAGCTTCTCTTCCGTCTTCAAGGTCAAGCTGGTCTTGAAATTCTTACAGCAGACAATTCATGGGCCCCTGTGCCAGTTGTTCCTGCTGGAACTGAATCAGATCCTTGGCCCCCGATCCTAGTCAACATTGGCGATTTACTATCATATTGGACTAATGGCCTCTTCCGGAGTACTGTACACCGTGTCACTGTCCCAGTTGGTGATAGTGCGGGAACTATATCTACTCCATCTGCCTTGGTGGAAGGAGAAGCAGCTGGAGAGCGCTACAGCATAGCCTTCTTCTGCCATCCCATTCGCACCACGCGTCTTGAGCCTGTACCAAGCAAACGGGTATCGGAGTATGTAGATAGCAAGCAATCAGGCGAAAAGTTTAACCCATACTCAGAACGTAAGGTCTTAACGGCCGACGAACACTTGTCTATACGTCTGCGAGCTTCATACAAGGGCCTATACGAAGATATAGTGACGTCAAACTAGGGCCACAAGCGCTGTGGTCGGAGACTTCTCTTAACCGGTCAAGTACTGATTCTTCGCTTGAGAGACATAGTTCAGATTAAGTGTGCGTTATCAAAGTTTATAATCTAATATAGGCATCGAATTCATTAACGTGCTCTTGTGTATTGGCTAGACATCTCAAGATTCTGGTTGTTGCTAAAAACAAATTGGACGGAGGCCATGAAACCAGAGCAGGCCTAGACGCAAAATAGTTGCTAGAAAACTCGACATCCTTACAATCTCCTTCACAGGCTGATACAAGAGCAGTTAAACCATTCGAAGTCTTATGATCAGTGTTACTTATCTTCTTGATTAAAACTTTGGCGTATTCAGCCCGCATGTTGGGTCTGGTCGAAATTCTGCAGACGTGGCTACACCAATTCTCCCTGGCATAGCTGTAGGACTGTAGACTATGTTGCCAAATTGTCTCGGATCTCGATACTCTCTGTACTTCTAGCAGAGATAGATAGGTATCTAGAGCAGATATGGGATAAAATCTCATCAGTCTTCGTTGGGATACAGGAGAGTCGTTGAACATGTAGCTCAAGAGAAGTTTTCAATAAGAGCTCCTTGGCTGTTTGATGTGTCAGAAGAATTCTAGAATCTCTGATGAACACAAAAAGGCCAGATAAGTCGCGTAGCCTTTTTTCAATGTAATCGTAGTTGGCCATAGCATCTTCAAGAACTGTATAGTCTCAAATTCAATGCAGCCCCCAATTCAGCAACACTCAGTGGATGCCGTGCACCAACAACCACATGGAGAATAAGGATGCATTGTCGTAGATTGCCTAGTTCAATTCGCTGGAGGATATTCGTATAGGCATCATTCAGCGTAACAGGAAGTAGATCTATATCGTCAATTTTTGCCACTTGACTTGGCCATACTCTATCTCTACCTAAGTCACTAATGTTGTACAAATCCAGAGTGATTACCGGATGGAACTTACAAGTTCTCCGCTAGACACACTCATAGCTTTCATGTAAAAACGACAAGAAATAAGACAAAAGAGGCACAAACAAACATTACCTCCCAATCCTCGAGGGGGGGGGAGTCAAAAAAAGATAACAAGAATGGACAGCAACATCGGAGTTATATTCTGTGCCCACGACTAGCGGAGGTTCGATTTGACTTGACTATATTTAACGTCTATTTGATTTGATTTGATTTGATTATATTTAATGTCTAACTAGCGGAGGTTCTGGTCTTAAGACGAAAGGCTGGCTAGAGAATGTTTGTGTAACGTGCTTGATTTGATTTGATTTGATTATATTTAACGTCTACCTAAATCACTAAGATCATACGACGCCGGGTTGGTTACCGGACAGATATTTAACGTCTTCCACTTGACAAACTCAATAGCTTTGTATGTGCGGGACGAGACCGTCCCCTAGCCCCGAAGAACTAGTGGTCCATACCTCCACTATGAGCAACAAAAACAAATACAAAAAAAAAAAAAAAAACAGTGCATCCACAAAACTATTCCCCAAAAGACAGATCCACAAAACCAACTCCTAAGTGGAGCTACCATCCCCACTATTCAGTGAGCCTCCAAGCGGCTGGTGATCGTGGCCGTAAGAATGAAAAATTTGGCGTAATCGAGTCGGGTGCTATGGATGAAGCAACAGCAACAAGATTCCCGCGCCGCGGGGTCGGGCATCCGGAACCTTCAAAAGGTTGCCCGCCGTGTGTGAGTATGGCTCCCTGAGGTGAGTGGATAGACTCGGGAGACCAACGATCGAAAAGGTGCGGGGTCGGTCGCTGGTGAGAACATCCCTCGAGAGGGGAAATCGGGCTCAAGGCCTCACGAAACGGTGCTTCAAAGTCGACAAGTGTCGAAATAGAAAACGAGAATGGACAGCAGCATTGGGGATATGTGCTGGTCGCTCTTAAAACCCACGACGAAGGGGAAAGATTCGTCTTTGGACGGAGGGGGAGGTACTCGAACTCAAAGGTACCCCCCCGAGGGTTGTAGGAGGGAAGGTTGGTGTAACGTGTTTCGAACTTTTTGAAGCTATAAATAGAACAATAGTTGCTCACATATACGTGAACTCAGGACCGATGGTGTAGTTGGTTATCACGTTTGTCTAACACTTCATCATAGAATGGATGGACACAAAAGGTCGGCGGTTCAAGTCCGCCTCGGTTCAACTTTTTGCTAGCAATGAAAGAAGCCATATAGGTGGGCTAGGAGTTGGCCGGAATATTATATCGGCCGACTAGTTCCGCCCAGAATATGCCATCGTATTGCTACAAAGTAACCGTAGTAGCTGTCAAAGAATAGCATATCGTACATGATCTTGTGAAATTCTTCGAGTTTTACTTTTTGGACCCCGCTTTAGTTGTTAAATCAAACAGCCACATTATCTCGTTATATTCATACCACGCCAACCCACCAGCGCTTCCCAAGTTCTCTATATTTGGCGCTATCCTTGCCTTGAAGTAACTCTTTTTCTTTTTCATGGGCCTGCTCCAAGTACCGCCAGTCGTAAAACTCAATGAAGATTCTATTTCCCTCTTTATCGAGTAATGGATCATTATCGATTGCTCTCATAACCTCTTTAGTCGGTCCCCTTTTCTGTGATTCCACAAAGCAAATCATGTTCTCAGGTAGAGAGTCACGCCATGTGTTAATGTTGGTAATGAAAGATTGGATTCCATGGCGTTGAAGGAGATCTTCGGTCACATATGGTGTATTGGCAAGACAAGGCGGGAGCATCACTGCATAACTGTGAAATACGCATGTATCCCCAGCATGTCCACAGCGTGAATCGGAACTCTCTGGAACCTTTAATGGGTCTTGATATTCCGCATGATGGGAAAGACCGGACTGGACGAAGTTACTAGTCTTTGATTGTGTCTCTGGCATATTATCTTGATCATCGTCTTCAGGATTTCTAGGCCTATTGTCAAGTAGAGATCGCCGTAATTTAGAAGAACTTGGCTGAGATGATGTAGTGTCTGGGAGCAAGGCTCTCTTACGAGAACTTGTGTTTGTCGGTCCTACGCTTGCCGTAGTTTTTACCGGATTAGCTAGTCCACTTCCCTGTGTTTCATGAGTTATTCTAGCTACTAAAAGATTGTCCTTGGGCTGGTGAGTAACTGTCACCTGTGGTGCATTCTCAATGGCTGGCCCATCTTCTTTATGACTATTCTCCGACGTGCTTCCGATCTTTGTGGGCGTTTTCTGAGGTGTCGTCTGGATCCTTGGTACATTTGGCTTTGCCTGTGATTCATCATGTTGTTTTTGAGTAGCAAATGGTGAAGAATTTAAAGCCCATGACGCATCCGAGCTTTGGACTTGGGTTGTAGACTCGTTTGAACCAGACCCAAGATACGGAGGATTTATTATGGCAAAAGACGTATTTTTGTCTCCGTCTCCAATGAGATCGTCTGGGCTGAGCTCATCATCAGATACTGTCGCATTGACTTCTGCCTCGGCCATCTGTTGAAGCTCGGCAAACGTGATACAATCTCGAAAGTCGCGATCCCTATGGATCCGAGCGGCCCGTGGAAACCGTGGAGACCAGAACTCGGTATTTCCAGGCTTGCTATACGAGAAACACAAAATGTCAAAGACCAATGGCCGAGTAAACAGCACAGTCGGTTTATTTCCGGAGTCGATACCAGAAGATATCTCATAATCAAAGGTGGTATCAGCATCCGCCGAAACGAAATCTGGGCTACAGCGCCAGATATCCTCTGTTATAGAAACAGAAGGCTCGACAGCCATGACGACCTGGAATTTTGGCCTTTCCGAGCCATGAGCGACTTCATCTGGGTTCATGAGACACCCGAGATAGAAGTGTGTCCATTTCAAGTTTTTGATGTTACGCAAACGGCCAGCCTTGGCGTCATATCGAGCACCAATACAAGCGAAATCTCCAATTTCTCCCGACGAGCCGATGTACTGGTACTTAAGCTTGATAGGCGACCCAGTAAATACATGGCCACGAGGGCCAAAGTCCAAAAATGGCTGGTCTGGCTTGAGAACGATACCCTCTTCGTTTGCACGAATTATCTTGTCGAAAAAGCACTGTAAATCGTGAATGGCAGAGGAATTACTGAAGTTTATCACCTCGCGGGGTACAAGTTCGGAACAACCTTTGCGGATACAGATTATATCTGCTAGCCGAGACATACGTTGTGAATGGGTGACGTTGAGCAATGATTGACCATCAATATAGAGGACGTCATAATATACAATCATAAGGTGCTCGCTATAGTTTGGCCTGATGTTTGTTAGAGGCATTGGCATATGATAAATAGAGGATAAAGCTGACATACTTGGTATCCAGGGTAGTTCCAATGTAGACACCACTTCGTTTGACATGGTTTCTGATGTGATGGAAGGGCAAGATTTTTTGTTTCTTTGTAGTTATTAGCTTTAGTTTTCGTCCATTGATATGATGAGTTGGGACTTGTTACACACCTCGTCACAGTAAACAAGCATCTCCCCTTCGAGGATACAGCTTGACTTAATCGTGGCATTGGCTTGTCCGAGCCGAAGAGATTTTCGAATAGCCCTAATACCCACGATATCAGCACCGATTTTTCATCATCTCCTTGAGATTTATGACTTACTCGTGGACACCGACTCTATCGTCAGTGCTTTCTTTCCCGCTCTTGGAGAATATGCGAATACAGCCGCGTGCGTTACTGAGATCGATATGAATCTGGCAAAACTCGCCATCAAGCTTCTTCTCGACACTTGCGTTGAGGCCTTTGAGGAGCTTTGCGCAATGTTTTACACTTCGGCCTTGTCTCCAGAATGGTCTTCCAATCTTGGTATTCAATGAAGGCGTCAACGATTCCGAAAGAATTGACTTCCAAGGTATAGTTGATCCGGCCCCTTGTGATACAAGCCTGTGAAGAACTTTTGTTGCTGAGACCAAGTCGCTATGAAACTTGAGAATCAATGGAAACGACCAGTGAAATGAAGTAAATACAACACGTTCATTGATTTGGAGACAAAGATCTTTCAGGACGAGCCTTGTAAACCATTTTGCTTCATTCGGACGTAGGATATTATAGATTGTATTGATACTATAAGGTGTATCAGGCCGTGTTGTTCTGACAGTTAGTGAACTGAATGTACTTCTAGAAGCAATAGACTGCAGCAGGTCGTCGAGATCAACTATTGTCAGGTCAACAACGTTGGTATTTGACTGTAGAAAACGAGTTAGTAGATTATTTCGCAAGATATGAGATGTCAATCACCACTAACTGTGCGTTTAAGTTGCTCTTCTATACAATCGGCAATATCAACCCCGCTTCCGTCTTGTTTGTATCTCTGTAATTCCTGAATTCTCGACTTGCCCAATCTCTGGGCCTCGACAAACTTGGTCTCTATCTGGTTTTTCAGACCAAACACTCTGTCTGTCCGAAGCTCTGGCAACAAAGTAGACAGTAGGGCACAGGCATGAAGGCCCAAAGAGTCGATCTCCGCTCGGTGTCGTGTAAACCATGAGCGTATCGTATCTTCCTGTTTCTTTTGTAGCTCTTTATTGCCGCGGAATTGGTCCAGGACATCAAAAAGTGAGCAGACTGTGCGGAGTAATAGCACCATTATGATGGGAACTGCTGACTCTGATGTGGTCTTCTCAACTTGATAAGTCGAGAAACTAAATGCAATCTCAATTAGAATCTAACGGTTGCCTAGCTCATTGTTCGAGAGTCTAGCAAAACATAGCAAAGGCACGTCAACGTCAACTTCTGAAAACGGAAGCAACTGTGTGCGGGTGTGAATTTCATGACATACTAGTGCGAATATATCAACATAATTTTCACACCTGGTTTATGACATGCATTAGGGTTGCATATAATATGCTTTTTATAACAACAAAATATGTAAGCACGTGCAGATTAATATGTAGCCCGTATAAGGCCGAGGGAAATGGCGCTGAGTTTATCTCGCGTCCTCCGAGAGTTTTTCATTTTCTGAGCTTGATTTTATTTGAGTTCAAAATAACCTTTCACGGTTAACATCAATGCGATTGTATTTTTTAAATACATATCTTCGAAAAGTCTATTAATTTGAATTTGCTAGGTGACGGTATTCCCAGGGGTTATAACCCTATAACATATCATAATCCAACAAGGTTGTAATTAGATCAGTGATTTGAACATAAACAATCAAATGTTTCAAGCTAAAATGATAGCGTCTTGTTTTGTCACAGTACGGCTAGAAATCGGTAGGAAACCAGAGCAACGAGGGTATTATAGGCGCTAGATAGAAAGCTATAGATCTTCTGCATTTGAATAGACCAAATCGTTAGTGCAGGGGCCCTCTTAAACCAGATACATATAGACGAATGAGGGCATGCAAAAATAAAACAAAAACAATATGTGGTTGTGCTATGCAGAGACGAGATGCAGGAACAAGGCGCCATTTGCCGTAGAACTGCAACTTCAACTTGAGGGAGAAAGACTTGGATCAAGAAGGTATTGGAGAGGATCAATACAACATGAGAATCACATAAAAAAAAAGAGATGTAGTTCATAAGTACATAGTACAGATATTTGTTTCGTGGCGATGCAAAAACGGCTCGGAAGAAACACGGAAAACATCATGTATGTACGAATAACAAACAAACTGAGAAAATAAAGTCGTTTGTTCTGACCAGCGTCACTGAAATATCCATTTACTACCTGGTCATGTAAGTTCTAGGCCTTCGTAGAAGAAAGTTACTAACAAGATATTGATAGCTATTTGTGGTTGTAAGCCTGGGACCATAGTATGTATATAGTACTGGTAGTCCTTGAGCAACTAGCTACTACTACCTAGAGGTAGTAAGATTTGAAATGAAGCTGAGATTGATGTGATTTTTCTTTGTTGGCTGTAGAATTGGTGGTAATTGTTTGCTTTTCTTGTACTGAGCCACCACGCAAGTGAATTTGTATAGTTACGTACTTTCAATAACTAGACTGATAGAACCGAAAAAAGGGAAAAAAATACATGTAAGCGGTAATCCGAGTGTAAGTATAACAAGATATGATCCCGTTGCAGAGCTTATTAGCATAAGCGCTAACAAACGTCACTACGTAGACGTTGGCCAAAGTGATAGTAACAGGATCTGTAGTATGAAATTTCACGATAATTGACTTGAGGCTTGAACCCTTTGTAAGGCTTCTGCGCTACTTGCCCTTGTTTACCCCAATCATGACTCGTAGCAATGCTTCGACGGCATATGTGAAGAATGCAGAAGTGGGAAGCGTCGTGCAGTCGCTACCGCCCAAGTCAACCCAATGTAAACAAAAGCTGGAGTCTGGAATGATGAATCAGCATTTGATGAGGACAATGATAAAAACGTGTGCGGTGCAGTAGTAGCGTGGCCATGATGCCGGACTTGAGAATTTGTGTTCCTTTCTTCTCTTTTTTTAACATATTACAGAGTAACTTGTTTCGTCTGAACCTGCATATTGCGAAACGAACGGCAGCGATCACTGGCATAGCAACCACCATCGGGATCTGTAAATCCTGGGCTTTACGGATTCATAGCCTCTGTTTTAGCTGCAGAAGCGCCTTGGGGAACCCTATATTTCGGCGGTCCGTTGGCTTACCAAGCAACGCGCGATTCGGGTTCTTGCCGTATACGACTGCATACAGTCATTATCGCGAGAAAAGAAAAAAGAAAAAAAAAGAACAGTGCAAATCAGTCCCCTTGTTTTTTTTCACCCCCTTCGATTCACTCAAGTTAATCTTGCAGCATTGAATTCTTCGCCGCTAATGCTCGTTTCCTCATCTAACCCGGCCGTTCATTTGTCAATTCGCAGCTCGCATGAATTTCACCCAGAACGTCATATTGGCTTTTGGACTAATTTTTTGACCATCAAATCGAAGCCTTCGAACGCTCGGAAGCCGCAGCATAAACAAACCCTGGCTACTGTCGTAGCATTCTCATCTCACGGGCTAGTGGTTCATCTTGTGCGCTCGTGCTATCTATTGTCCTGCGATAATCGATATTTTCTTAACGACTAGTCAGTTTGGCTGCTCGAAGGCGTTACGGTTACGGTACGACTAGACTCTGCGCTCATCAATATGCCATCGGTATCCATCTAATTCAATTTGCTAGCGAACTCGATCGTATATTACAGAGTAGATGTGCTCTCGTCCCGCAGCTCTAGCTCAGCGATCCTCCTTTATCAAGAGGAGATTTGAAGGCGAACTAGACGATTCATCCCCTGGTCTTTTCTCGCTGTCTCCCAGGCCAGTCAAGAGTCAAGGATAGGGAGCCCACAGAAGATGCAAGCACAGCCCTCACAGTCGATCAACGAGAAATCGCTAGAGGACGACCTGGGGCTGGAAGACAAGAGAGTCGCAGTAGAACCAGGACGTTGCGTGGGCTTGCTTGGACCAGGCCAACACGATAAATATACATGTAAACATGGGGCCAAAAGTATGGTGCCAGACTCTGTATTGAAACCATCGTCAACCCACTCCATATCTCCTGCCTTTTTCCTTTCCAGCCCCCTTACGCCTGCTTCTGCTGCGACTCTCTCGTCTTCCTCTTCAGTTGCTAGTGTGACTTTAGCTACTGCTGTTGCTTCTGCCCAAACTACAACTGCCTTTGTTGTTGTTACTACGCCCACTACTGGTACTACCACTTATAATTTTAATAATCATAGTGCTGGTACTAATACCACAGCTACACCTGCAGCTAGTACTAGTACTAGTGTTTCCCTGGGCCCTACCGCTGCCTCCGCTGAACCAGCATTGTCTGCTTCGTCTCCCGCTTTACTTGGCCTTAGATTGTGTCTCACCGATCGCTCTCAAGATTCGAGTCTTTCTTTTCTGTTATCCAACTTTTCTTCAGTCGTTCACTTAGCGCAGTCTTACTATCTTTCATCTCCCACTGCGAGGCGAAGACGACAGCGCCGCCCTAAACACCACGCCCACCATAGTCCTTCTTCTACTGCCGTCCAGTCTCCTTCTCCTCGGCATAAGCGTCTGGATCATCGCATTTGTTTCGAAAGATCTTTATTTACTCTATCCGCATTAAACCGAAACCAAATATCCAAATTCAGCAATCAACAGCAGCCGCATTTACACGCTCTCCTAACCTCAACTCTTTTGCCGAAATCAAGTTTGAGACCTTCTGTGGTCTTGGTAGGCCCAGAGCCTGGCACTGATTTTCACCACCGTCCTCGTTCTTTGGTTCACCAGCCAAGTCGCAGGCATTTATTACCTGCAGCTGCCATGGCGTCTATGAGCCTTAATTCACCAGAGGCTGCTGCCCGGTCGTCTTTGGACCTTCACGGTAGACCTCAGCTCTCGAGAAGTGGCAGCATCTCTGGCAGCACTTCTTCTTTACCCAGCGACGAAGACGACAACATGCCACCGACTCCCGGCACTGACATCTTAACTCGGGCGTCGCGATCAACATCCTCAGCCTCTCGCAACAACCGCCTTTCCTTGACACTACCCATCGCGGCACCTACATCTGGTCCTTCTCGGCCTACACCCATAGGGAGTTCTCTGCCACCAACGCCCCTTGCATCAGCACAGTCTGCCTCTCCAAGTGACACGAATGAGTTCATTATTGCGATAGCAGCGCAGGAACGAAAGGTTCTGGAACTCAAAGAGGAGCTCTCACGAGCAGAGGCCGATCTCACAAACCTCAAACGGCAATGGACAACCCACGAGGCCTACAAGAAGCGGGATCCGCGGCCATACACTCCAGTCACACCGATCGATGACGACGCTGCATCTCGCCTAAGCCAGGAGAATGACCGCCGCAAACTGTTGATGAATCTTCAACGATCTCCCAAGGAGGGCCGTCGGAAGGTCTTTCGTGGCGGCCACACCCGTACCCTTTCTTTGCTCTCCCCTACCAAGCCCGAGCCCGACTACAGCCTTCTTGACGGCCCCATCGAGGACTTTAGAATGTCTGCCCACAGTCCCATCGCCAGATCCAACTCCCTACACCAGGATCAGGCCCAGAACGCCCACATTACGAACGGTCTTTCAGGCCACAGCGCGCACAGCCGCCGCAGCATTGGCGCTACCTCGGCGACCTCTGGCACCTCTGGTCTTAACAAGCGGGCAACTTGGCAGCCCCGTGTCGCATACCCTCCATCGAACGTGGGAATGTCTCAAATCGTGGAGGACCTTAAGCTCGGCTTCCGGACCTTTTACGATGATATTCGACAAATCACCGTCGGCGACGAGCCTGTTACTGGGCGCCGCCCCAATGGCTCCTACATTTACAGCTCTACAGCCGCCGGCGCCGGTGCGCTTTCGACTTCGCCCCCCGCCGCTGCGACTCGCGCCCATGGAGCCGGTAAGCCCCACCCCCAGGATCCGGATTCTGTCCGCGCCGCTGCAGCCGCTGCTCGAGCCAGAGGAACCACATCGGGTGGTCTCGCCGAATCTGCTGTCGCCCACGATGCTACCGGATTCGGTTCTCGCAGCAACAACAGCAACGTCTCGGCCAGTAAGAAGAAGCAGGAGGAGATCTCGACCACCGCCTCTACAACTTCAGCCTCTCCTACTTCCAGCACCGTCAGACGTAGATCACGAGACTGCGAGGGAAGTGGCCCCCGTGCCGACCCCAACGCCTCACGTTCTAAGCACTTCTCATGGACGCCGCTTTCTTTTGATGCTCTTGACGACAATGATTGGTCGAACTGGGAATCTCCTTCTTCGATTAAGTCGGCTCGCTGGAGCGGGTCGACGATGGGTGAGACAGATGCTATCCCATCTGTGGGAGATGAATCTCAGACTCCCTTGTAGGTCTTACTAAAAGTTCTGTTTCGGTCTCGCTGACCTAGCAAGCTTGCCTCATTTTTGATAAATTTGGCTTCGCTCTGCGCGTACGTGGTTAATAATTGCTTTGTTTCTTATGTCACTGCTCTTACACCATATGCTTCTACTCTAAGTATAAACAAGACACGCTGACATCTTTCGTCTGTTTTCTGCGAATTATAGGAGTAAGGCTGGTATCCTCTTCGACTTGAGCTCACCCATGAGCCTCACGACTCCTAGACTAGACATTCTGCTTCCACGGGTTGCTAGTACTCTTTCACCTAGTAACTTGAAGCGTACTGCCTCAGAGCTGATAAACCAATGGGAGCAATCCCTATTGATGGAACCGAATCCGGCACCCGGCGTCGTGCCCGTGTTTGATGGCCCCATACCGATGACATTGGCTGATTCAAGTCTGCCCTCGGATACGCACTTGATTTAGGATATGATCAATTTCGAGGCAGATATGGATTACTCTCTCCCTCTTATCTTATATGAACTACTCATGTTTTCGTGTTCTCCAACTGGGAAGGGTAACATGAGTTTTTGGAATGACCTCATATATCTTTGATATTCCAGGATGGATTTTCGTTTAAATTTTTTTGGAATTACGGTACAACGCACCCATTCATCCCCTCGTAAAACAATTGGAACATGCCAATGTTTTTTGACGATACTTTATCAAAAAAATGCGCCCATCTTCGTCGTTTTTAATGTATGAAGAATTTCACAACTTGATGGCAATTTAGTTTCCTCATGAAATCTACGCCGTACCATTAACTCATTTTCTGCAACTTCCGTCAACTTCTCACGCCTTTCGTACATTCGTCCTACCATTTGAACTTTTCCCTGTTTTGCTCGTTAGCACTAGAGTTTTACAGAGTTTTTGCCATGGTGGCAAGCCTCGACACATTGTTATATGCTTTTGTTTTCACGCTTTTGGAAACTTTTCTACTTTTCGTTCTTGTCCTTTTTTCTTCTTATTGGTATCTTTTGGAGTGGAAGGAAACGTGGGCGCAGCATGATTTTGAATTTGGTGTTTCTTTTTTTCTTCTTCTTTCTACATTCCCATGACATTTATTGAAGCAACATTTCAAGCTTGTCGTTATTCATAAGATAGTACCTGGTACTATCCTTTTTCTTACATTTATGTGTAAATTTTGACTTGAATGGAAATGGACACGGCAATTTTAGCAATAGATTTAACAACAACAAATACAATTACAACTTCAAACGAACTGAACATACAACCATGTATATTCCGTTAATCGATATTCCCCAGTTTATGTCTAAGAAATGAGGTTAACATTCAATGAGAAACCTTGTGAATCTAGATAAAGCATCTATATTCTTTGTGTTACAAGTTATGAGAATCACGAGTTCACGGGTAATATTTCTGTACTTGAATATTAAACATAGAAGGACAAAGCATTAAACGCTCTGCTTTGCCTCTCCTAAAGGGATGGGTAGAATTTCAATTGCTAGAAAGTCGTGGGAATTTCCATCTACAAAGATTCTAAGCCAAGTCGAAACGAAATACGGAATGACAAAAGATGTAATTTTTTATTTTTTTAAAAAAGGGCAATATTAGCAAGTTGAATGTGAAGGGGGGTATTGGTGACAAAAGGCTACATATGAACCCGTTAAATATAATCCAATCAAGTGGTACATATGAACAACAACTCAGAGATGATTCCACCAAAGACACGAGAATATGGAGAAAATTCCGAAGAAACCTTTTATATTCATCAGTAAGTAGCCTTGGTAACAGGATGTGTAGCAATGACAAGTCTTTTTTAATTATTTAATTTTTTTTAATTTCATATTTATCAAGGTGGGAATGGAGCTTTAATAGCTATATAACACCTGAGTATAGCGGCAACCCTATATTATTAGGTATCGGACTTATATCTTGGCTGGCATAGACAAGATCGCGACTTACGTCGACATTGTCAAAGTTTACGGGTATACAACCAACTTTGTGGCATCCTATTAGGGTAGGGTTGATAATGATGATATCTGAACCAGCAGATACCAATCCGCTTGACTAGATTTGTATAGTCCCTCAGGGTGTTAACCTTCCCACCTTCCCTCTCGAGGGATGTTCTCGCCAGTGACGACCCCTCTTTTCGCAGTACCTTTTCGATTGCTGGTCTCCCGGGTCCCATCGCACCTCAGGGAGACACACTCACACTCGGCTGTGGGGATGGTAGCTCCACAGTTCCCTAAGCCGACGGCTTCAGGGTTCGTGCATTCTCCAGCGCAGCAAAAGCATCTTGCTGAAGATTGGAAGTCTTCCGCGCGACTTCCCTGACTCCTGGGTGAACTTGTCGCCCCACAGCATGCTGAACATCTCCTTGTTCATGCTGCCTAAATCGCGATGCTCGGATGGCATCGTTGACCGACTTTCATAGCGGACGTACGGGTCGATTAGATCTTCGGCCTTGCTGCAAAGACCGAGGCACTCGTGGCACATTGCGCAGCCGGTGCGAAGAAGAGCAGTCATACTGCGCCGCAGCTTCTCGGACAATGGCTTGTCGCCATTAACACGCATGGGAACCATATTATGGCCACAGGCGTGAGCCATGCTACTATAGCATGAGGGACACTCCGAGATTATCCGCATGCCACGAAACTTGGCCAGGCACTCGACGCCAAAGACATGGCCACAGACAAAGGTCATGGCACCACCACACTGAGACTCCATGTTGCGGTCACACAAGAGACAGCAACCGGCCTGGATCTGCTCGGGATCACGGACCTTCATGCTACCGCGGCGCATGTGAGGCAAACACTGGGGTGGGTTAGTGATGGGACCCGCGGGAAACGATCTATCAAGCATCATAGGCTTGATAGGCTGGCAGATCGCCTGGGCCTCTTTCGACGCCATCTGGTCTAGCGATCCATCGTCCGTCTCGACCTGAAGGGAGCTTGACTTGACTCTAGTCAAGGATGCCTTGGTGGCGTCGACAGTTACGGGCTGCTGGCTGGGTCCAGCCCGGATACTGACATCACTGTCAGAAGAAGTTGCAGCATCTATAGCCGAGGTCCATGACTTGGACACTCCGGCACTGGAGGCTGATGCCGCAGTGGCCCATGACTCTCTGGTCATAGTGGCAGGCTATGATTCATGGTAAGTATGTGATGCAAAACTCAATATAACAAATGATATGTCTGCTTACCTTTCCATTCTCCTTGGATGGAGTCATAATAGGTGTCATGTTGTCACTCATTTTGTAATATGTGATTGGTATAGACTGTAACGTAGTGTTAGAATGACGGCTGTGGATGAAGTGTAAGAGGAAGTGACAGTAGTGTTAGAAGGACTGATGTGTGATGTTATGATGTTATGGAAGGGGCCAGGAGGATGTTATGATGGCGTAACAATGAAGTTGGTATGAGGAAGGGAGAGAGGTAAATGATGGTAGTGTCACAATCAAATTCATAGGACTAAAGGAGGAAACAATGTATAAGAAGTGAAGAAGGTAATAGAGATAATGAATCGTATGTGGAGGGAGAATGATGGAAGAAATTTCAAGTCAAGAATGGTTGAATGTGTATAGAACAAGAACTACAAAATGGTAGAATCAGATGGATAGTTTTAACAAAGGAAGTGGCACTTACAAAGAAGAATATAATCTAAGAATATGGGAATAATGGTAGAACAATCGGCGTGTGATGGGTTGTAATGAAAAGAGTTTTGTTTTGGGAGAAGGTGGGAGAATAGCGCATATTTATATATGAGAAATGAAGCAAAAGTCCTATAACTTCATACATCGCCACCCACCACAATGAAGAGTTTGATGGCAATATCGTCAAGACTAAAGGAGCCATTATTGAGTGAGCCATATAGTTTAACAGCTAGTTGATTAATCGCTCATTACAAATACTTCTAGGCCATGCGTATCCGGCGATATAGAAGCATCTTTATAGAATAGGTGGCTAATAATATGATCACGGTCCGTGAACGGACAAGTCTGAATGTAATTCTGTAGATGGATTAGGTTAAGTGTATCTATACTGATATTCTCAAGTCTGATACAGTCGGTATATTATCAGTATGATGCGGTGAAATTCCAATAGTGTTGAGATCACGGGATCTTTTTCAATTGGAAGTCGGCAACAATCTATACTAAACCACTGAAAGGAGAAGTCTCGGGAAGGCAGTAATTACGTTTGGAGAAGTCAGTTGCCTTATTGCAGTGATATTATAGTAGTCCAACAAGCAACCAACTGGAGTTTTGTTTATGGAAACAGCCATGAACTATACCTACCCATACAGAAATATCCCCCACTCACGAAAGCAAAACTCCACGTGATCTTCCATGTAACTGGTTTTATGTATTTATATTTATTCGTATGCTCAACCACTGCCATCTTGCAGCAATATTATAGCAAGTTCTAGACAAAGACAGAGATAATTGACTGATATCATCTTGCAAACAATCTCCCGGGCCGTAATTGCATGCTATTTAAACCTCTACCTTCAATAGATTAGTCTAACTAGCATCGACAGGTAGCTCGGACAAGAACCGATGGGTTAGTTGTTGCCTTTCTTTGCTAGTATGGCTTATAGGCATACGAACAAGCTCAGCGTATAGGGTTAGATATTTCAGCATTTTGGAAAGCTCCATGGAATACAATATTCTTCGAGTTTCCCTATCACCAAGTGCTAAGAATCTTTAACGAGCAGACATTCTACCGGTGTCACAAGTCCAATGCCAAGTGGATCCTAATTTATACTTGTAGAATCCAGTTCACTTATTATTGAATAATGGAAGATAATCACATAAGGGTTAGAGAAGGGTTGAATGTAGTCGTGCTATTTTGTTGTTATACAAGGGTGAGTATACTAGAATTTCGCTTACTACTCACATGTACCACAGTCGCTATTTGTTTGGATCTATTGATTGTACGCTGGGATATTAGTGCAAGCCTTACAATGCGTCAAATGCAGCAGTGGGTTGCAATATGGTGTATGGCACCTTGGTGGGATTCGGGGAATAGGATGACTATTTGCCAGCCGTCGAGAATATGAGCAAGCAACCCATTTAGCAAATGTCCTAGGTAGTAGGTGTTCGAGGCAGCAAATGCCGAAGGGATGAAGTGTGCCGTGGATAGTTGTAGATGTGGCTGGATCTTGCAAATTGACATTTGGAACTCACAAAAAGAGAGCTCGAAGTGAATAGGTTGAGAGCGGGCGACATGTCGGTCATAGGTCATATTCCGAGGGAGCTATTTTCATACGCGATAGCAAAGATAATACGTTTCGAGTACAAAAGGTGAAAGAGCGATATTTATGGTCATTCATGTTTCGTTTGGGAAGCGTGATCGATCAGAGAACAGAGAAATGATCCCTGCGATAATCTTGGCCTTGGCTACTTTGTGAGTTCATGGAATAATAGCCTGAGCTGTCTCATTATATGCCCTGCAGCCAGAAACCAACTTGTTTAGAGGGAGATGATATAGTGGCGATCAAAGTTGATAGTCGGATCATGCAGGCTATTTTTTGTGTAAACCCATTTAGCCAACTCATGTGTCGATTTTCCGGGCCCGAAATTAGAATCCTTTTTAGGAAACTCGATGAACCAACAACAACAACAACAACATAACAAACAGTCTGGCCTTTATGGCAAAAATCATGTTGTCATGTTGTCGTCTCCTCTATCCTCTGATATTTTTGGTATTGGAGCCCCTCTATAGAGCTCCTCCGCTCCGCTCAATTTCAGTTTGACGGCAAGCGCCAAAATGGCAGGCTCCACAAAAGCACAGAAAAAATAGTGGTGGTCCAGCCAGACAAAATGGCATGATGGGGGAAGCTACTACTTCCAGCGCCCCTTTACGGCAATGGCAAGTAACGTATAATTAAGAAAGATGGGATTCTAAGGTTAGTTGATAGTGTGCTTGAGGCAGCTGCCAAGTTATGAATTGCCGTAGCCACAAGAGACAGAAAAAAGAAAATATCGTGGCTAGTAAAACAGGAAAAAAGGAAGAAGGAAATAAGCTTGTGACAACCACCCCAACGCCCAAAAACAGAAACAACCCAAAACCGAACAATATTCCATCGTCATCTATGCATTTCCCTATTTCTAGTGCCTTCCATCAGTAATTTTGACTCCAAAATTGTTGCTAGCCTGACCCATGTTCTGCAGTAGATAGTTATAGTTGTATAGCCTATAAATACTAGCTTGTTTAGGCCCTGGCAGCCCTGACCCTTGACCTTCGGCGGACAATTGAATGGCCTAGATGAAGTAAATTCTGGATGAGCTGTTAAGATTGCAGCTAATATTTACAGCCCAGAGCTGCTAAGGTATCCCGATACCGAAATCGACGGCCCCGATCTCGTGATATCTGGGTAGTTGGTGGGAGGCGCTTTCAGCCTGGGCCGACCGACTACTAGCTGTAAAGACACTGTACTTTGGCTTCTGACGGAGCTTGTTTCTGCCAGCTGCCATTGCGTCGGGCAGACAGAAGCTAGTCATAGGCCGTCAATTGACTGTGTATTGTATGTAGTAGTAGTTGTAGCTGTACTTCACCTCCACGGACGTGGCTTGATGCAGCATTAACCTGTCCGAAACACGACGAGGGATTCTCCAGCAGGACCTCATCTATTATCCATCAACAGCGTTTCATCGCCTCGACCGTCTGATCAGCTATCCATCACGCAGGCCAAAACCCAGTAGAGCCAGCCGAGCACAGGCAATTCACAGCATAGCATTATCAGCATTAGCCATTAGTGCACTTGTCGTGCTCCAGAGCCCTGTCCATGCAGCTACAACTCAACTAATACTATGTTTGTACGTACATTTGGACTCTGCCACTTGGAGCCGTTCTCGATCCTCTTCGTCATCCTCGCTCGTACTTTGGCTCTCTTTTTTCTCTCCCCCTTCCTCTAGCTGCATAGAAGAATTAAAAAAATAAAACCAATCAGAACTGCTCGCCTTGCAGCGAACGACGAATGAACCGAGACGCCTTCTACGATTCTGCCCATAATAACGCACTACCACTGCCACCACCTATTATTGCAGCTTGGCTTGTATTGATTGCCGCCACGACATTTTTAACCAACTCGTAGTTAATTGTACGGGCCAATTCCCTGTCACCAGCCCGTCCAACGACCTGGAGCCGATCGCCCTCGCCACCAAGCCGTGCATAGCAGCCGTGCATCTCCAGCTGGCTGCAGAGCCTTTCTGCCAGCCTGCCTCCGAAGCCGCAGACCGCCGGTAGAGAGACTGCGAGACCGAGAGCCTTCGACGGCCCCAGACCTGGCCGTACGACCCCTCCTCTCTTTGTCTGTCCTCTCCTTCGGGCCCTGAGCTCTGAGCTTCGACAATCCAATCTCCACCCCTCACTCCTAGCTCCATTCTTCCTTTTTCCTTCCTATATCTCCTGCTCGAAACGATTGCACTGCAGCCTCGACTATAACCCACCGCCATCATGTCGTCCAATGACAAGTCGCGGTCGTTCTTCTCGCGAAATCGCAACAAGGACCGCCGCGACGACAGCCGCCGCGATGATGCTCGCTCTGCTCCCAATTCATCGGCTTCATTGAACGCCAACCCGATCGCTAATACCGACAACTTCGATACCGCTACCATCCGCTCTACCACCTCCCGCCAAACCCACCACCGCCGCGAATCGTCTACAGTCTCCCTCGACCGTTCCGAAGCCGCCGACCTGGGCATCAGTGCTGGCGTGCTGACCTCGATCCCCGGCGTCAACTACAACGATGGCCTGGCCGGCCGCTCATCCGCCCAGCCCGAAACGGCGGCCCAGGGTGGCCAGAGCCCTCTCCCACACCATCTCAATGGGATTGGCGACTTCCATCAGTATCCAACCTTTGATCCACCGCCGCCCATGAACTATGGTCAACGGCCGAGCAGTAGCCAGAGCCAGAGTGGCTCTCACAACAACAATAACAACAACAACAACAATCAACACTACCAGCATCAGCAACAGCACCAGCAAAACCGCCAGATGCTACCGCCAAGCAACAGCATCACCATGGCTACCACTGGCCGCACCACGCAGCTGCAGCAATGGGGCCCTGCTCGCGCCAGTCAAGCCAGCATGGCCAGCATGGGCAACGGCTCGGCACCAAACAGCCAGCTCAGCCCACGAATGGCCGACCAGTACGGCAACCCGGCGCGCAATTCTGACCAGGCAAGCCTCTACTCGGTTGCCGCCAGCACCTACAGCAACGACGGCCCGACCCCCCGTTCCTCCCGACTCGGCCCCTCCAGCGCCTCCTCGCAGTCCTCATATTACCCTCCCAGCCGCGGCTCAAATAGAAACACCCAACTCTCCGTGTCCGGCGGCCTCGCTAGCCCTGGCCAGATGCCGCCAGGCCCTGAAGGCTTCCAGTTCAACAAGCCTGAAGACGAAAACGTGATCAACGAAATGTTTGTCGCCCTCATGCAGAAGCGTGGCTGGCACAACCTCCCTGAGCAGGCTCGCCGCCAGATGATGGCCTACCCGTCGGCTAAGAAGTGGATGTTGCTGCACCAGGATGCTCTTACCGAGTACCAGGCAAAACAGCGCCAACGATTGACGGCCCGCCCCGGCCAGTACACCGCCGCCCCTGACGTCACGACATATTCTGAAGAGGAGGGCGCACCTGAGTGGTATGTGAGGCGCATCATGGAGGATAAGCTGGATGCCAAATTCTTGGGCAGTCTGGAAGTCAACTTGCGTACACAGCAGATTGGCTGGGTGAAGCGATTCGTTGACACGCAGGGCCAGGTTGCTCTGACGACTCTTTTACTCAAACTGAACCGCAAAACGGCACAAGGCCCAACGGCCAGTAACCCCTTTGACATGGGTCGGGACAAAAATCTAGAGCGGGAATACGATATCGTCAAATGCATCAAGGCGTTGATGAACAACAAATTCGGCGCAGACGATGCTCTACAACACCAACAAGTCATCGTCGCTCTTGCCACATGTTTGACATCGCCGCGCATTTCTACACGGCGCCTAGTTTCCGAAGTGCTTACCTTTCTGTGTCATTGGGGCGATGGCGATGGCCACATCAAAGTCATCCAGGCCCTGGACTTTGTCAAGAGCCAACAGGGAGAGAATGGCCGCTTCGACGCCTGGATGCGACTCGTCGAGGTCAGCATCGATGGCCGCGGCAAGATGGGCAGTTTGGTGGGCGCCAGCGAGGAGATGCGCAGCGGAGGTGTCGGCATGGAGAGTCTGCTTATGGAGTATGCCGTGGCTACACTGATGCTGGTGAACATGCTTGTGGACACGCCCGTCGACGATCTCCAGATGCGCATCCACATCCGCGCCCAGTTCACGGCCACCGGCATCAAGCGTATCCTCATCAAGATGGAGTCGTTCCAGTACGAGCCCATCGACAAGCAGATCGAGCGCTTCCGCTCCAACGAGGCCATCGATTACGAGGATATGCTGGAGCGCGAGGGCTCGTCAATCAAGGACAATGTCCAAGCCGTCATCAAGGACCTCAACGACCCCGTTCAGATCACCGAAGCCATCCAGCAGCGTCTGGCCGGGTCCAAGACCCAGGACTATTTTGTTTCCGCTATGCAGCATCTGCTGCTGTTACCACAAACAGATACCGAGGAACGGTTGCGACTCTTCCAGCTTGTCGATTCTATGCTGAGCTATGTGGCCATGGACCGGAGACTCCCAGACATGGACCTCAAGCAGAGTCTGAACTTTACTGTCCAGGCCCTGCTAGACAAGTTACACACAGACTCCGAGGCGCGACAGGCCCTAGACGAGGCGCTAGAAGCTCGCCAGATTGCCGATGCCGCTATGGCCGAGCGCGACGAGGTCAAGGCGCAACTAGCGCTAGGCGCCGACGGTCTGGTGGCAAAGCTACAGAAGCAACTAGACGAACAGGCACGATTCATCGAAGCTCAGCGGCGCCAGGCCGACAACCTCAAGGCGGAGCTCGAAAGCTTGCAACAAGCCCGTGCCAAGGAAGCTCAGCGCTACGAGTTGGAGAGCCGCGAACTGTACCTCATGTTGCGTGATGCCCAGGACGTGGCCGCATCCAATGCAGCCAAGAGCCTGATGCCCGGGACCTCTTCTGGCGGCGACACACCTGGAACCAAGAAGCTGGCCGAAAGCGATCCTGCTCGTATGCAGGGTATTCTAGACCGGGAGCGTCTACTAGAACGTTTACAGACGCAGATCGAACGCCAAAAGGCGCTATACAAGCTCGAAGGCCGCTCATGGGCCGACACTACAGGCCCCTCGGACAAGCTGCGCGCGCTGCGTGAGGAAATGGACGGTGTTGATAACGCCATGCCGCCCAGTGACTTTAAGAACAGCATGCTCGGCAGCTTCCGCGACCGCACCAACTCACGGTCGGGCAGTAGACGTAGCCCCCGCGTGGCACGTGACCATACGAACCCTGAAACCGTCGGCGAAGAAGAGGAAGGCTATAACAGCAACGAAGACAACAGCGTCGTTTACGAGAAGCCTCGCATCGTGGAGATGCGCAGACCTGTTGTTGACCCCAAGGCACAGGCCAACCTGCTCAACGAGATCAATGACCGGTTCCGCAAGAACACCGACAACAGCGACTCTGAAGAAGGTGCTACCACTTCCGGCCCTTCACACCCCAGCATGGAAAGCCAAGACTCGCCCATCACGCCCACCGAGGGCGAGATGCCCAAGATCCACGTCACTTCCGCCGAATCTGGTGCTACCCCAACGTCCGGCTCGACGACAGCTGGTCTTACTGGCCCACCACCACCCCCTCCGCCTCCTATGCCTCTTCCTGGCCAAGTCCCATACCTTGGCAGTGGTCCTCCTCCTCCTCCACCACCGCCTCCATTGCCTGTGGCAGGACAGATCCCTGGTGTGGGTGGAGGTCCTCCACCTCCCCCACCACCGCCGCCACTGCCTCTACCGGGTCAGATTCCCGGTGTGGGTGGCGCACCTCCTCCGCCTCCACCACCACCACCCCCCCCTATGCCTGGCTCTATGTCTGGTGGCCCTCCTCCCCCCCCGCCCCCGCCTCCTATGCCAGGTGCACCTGGAGCCCCTCCGCCACCACCACTTCCTGGAGCCATGCACGGCCACTACCTGCAACAGCCCGTCTTTACTTCGACTACTTCTGTTGGACTGTCTGTGGTGCGGCCCAAGAAGAAGCTCAAGGCCCTGCATTGGGACAAAGTGGATTCGCCTATGACCACTCATTGGGCCGCCCATGCGCCATCTGCTGAAGCCCGGGAGGAGAAGTATGCTGAGCTAGGCCGTAAGGGTATCTTGGATGAAGTCGAGAAGCTCTTCATGGCCAAGGAAATCAAGCAAATCGGTAAACAAAGCGCGAAGAAAGACGACAAGAAGCAAATCATTTCTACTGATACTCGCAAGGCCTTTGGTAAGTTACTGTACATGCCAAATTTGCTATTTCGTTACGAGTATCTTTACTAACTATGTCTATAGAAATCGCTCTCGCCAAGTTCTCACACTTTGCTGTCGATAAAGTTGTTCAGATGATCATTCACTGTGACCATGAAGTGCTCGACAACCCAGTCGTCATGGACTTTTTGCAAAAGGATGATTTGTGTAACATTTCTGACAGCACGGCCAAGTTGATGGCACCGTACAGTAAAGACTGGACGGGACCTAACGCAATCAACCAAGAGCGTGAGCAAGACCCCAACGAGCTCACAAGACAAGATCAGATCTACCTATACACTGCGTTCGAGTTACATCACTACTGGAAGAGTCGTATGCGCTCTTTGGCGCTGACACGCACCTACGAGACGGACTACGACGAGATCAACGCTAAGATCAAGCACGTTATGCTCGTGTCTGAGTCTTTACGCGATTCGGTCTCGTTGATGAATGTCCTGGGTCTGATTCTAGATATCGGTAACTACATGAACGACGCCAACAAGCAAGCCCGTGGTTTCAAGCTATCCTCGTTAGCCCGTCTAGGAATGGTGAAGGATGACAAGAACGAGTCAACCCTGGCTGATCTGGTCGAGCGTATCGTACGTACGCAGTATCCCGAATGGGAGACATTTGCCGACGATATCGGCGGTGTGCTCAAGGCGCAAAAGGTCAATGTTGACCAGCTGCAACAAGATGCCCGTCATTACATCTCCAACACGCGCAATGTACAGACATCGTTGGATAGTGGAAATCTCAGCGACCCTAAGAAGTTCCATCCCCAAGATCGCGTCAGTCAGGTTGTGCAGCGTTGCATGAAGGAAGCCCGCCGCAAGGCCGACCAGATGGAGTTGTACCTGGAGGAAATGACTAAATCATACGAGGATATCATGGCCTTCTATGGTGAAGACTCGACTGACGATAATGCTCGTCGCGACTTCTTCTCCAAGCTGGCAACGTTCATTTCGGAATGGAAGAAGTCCCGTGACAAGAACGTCAAGTTGGAGGAGACCCGTCGCCGCAACGAAGTCTCGATGAAGCGCAAGAACCCGTTGCCCAAATCGCTCAAGGCGGCCATCATTGGTCCTACGGAAAGCTCTCAGCTATCGCCAGTCAACACTGGCGCTATGGACTCACTTATGGAGAAGCTACGCAAGGCTGCACCTCAAGTCAAAGACAAGCGCGAGCGTCGTCGTCGCGCCCTTCTTCGCGACCGCCATCAGAACCGTATTGCCTCAGGCCAAGACGTTCCAGACGTCAGCGAGATCTCAGAACTGGATACTTCCGTGATGAAATCTGTCGATGAGGGAGACGAATCCAATGTGCTAAGCCCCGGCGGCACGGGCGACGAATCAACTGCCGGTGGAGTTGCTTCCGGCACTGCTGATAGTCCAGGTAATGATGATGTGGCACAACGTGCGGCGGAGATGTTACGTGGCATGAAGCTCGGCGATGCCGGCGAGAATCCCGAAGAGACGGAGAAGCGTGACAGTATCCGCCGTGCCCGCATGGAAGAAGAACGCAGAGCGCGTAGACGTCGTCGCGAAACCAATAGATCAGACGCAAGTGCCGGAATGCCCGGTAGTCCAACCAAGAAGACTGGCGATCCATTAGCTTCTCTAGCAGGAACTGTCGATACACCACCGGCTACTACTACTACTACTACTACTACTACTACTACTACTACTACTACTGGAGATGAAGCTTCGAATATTCCTTCGTTGCCGGATGTTGGAGATGATGTCATGTCGATTCCAGTCATCGATGAAGCGGCTGAAATAGCAGAGCAACAACAGGAGAAGAAAACACCAGAGATTCAAGGTGAGGCGAAGAATGAGAGCGACGAGAAGAATATTGTAGGTTTAGAGACGCCAGCGGAAACCGCAGCGGAACCTGAGGCTTAGTCCTTTTAATTTTTTTCTTTTCTTTGGTGATTTTTGATTATTTCTCTCACTGAATTTTTCTTCTTGTTCTTTAAAATATTTTACATCTTCCTTCGTCCTTGTTGTTTTTTTTCTATTCGGGATTTTTAACTCATTTTTCTTGATATATCTTTGGATTCTAAGGTGTCTTTTTTTTAATCTTCTTCTTTTTTCTATAAACCTTTCTTCTGCTATATCTTCTTTCTCTTGATATTATCACGCCCTTTATTTTAGTTTCTTTTTTTTTTATGTCGTCTCTGATTTCTCCGATCTTTTGTCTTTTTTTGGATGGAGAGGGCTTGCTTTCCTTCTTTTTCTGCATCTATTCTTTCTTTCTTGCACAATGATTTTTTTAATCTTGTTCTTTGAGGTCATACAACACAAATCACACAGACACTCTTTTTCTCTTTTGTTTTTAACATCCTATTTTCTTAATGTTTAACAAACCCGCCTAGCTTTACCTTCTTTCATATTATATATCTTCTTTTTTGTTTATTCAAGCCTTTCCTTTCCTTTCCTTTTCACTTCAACCTTTCTATTTACATTTGATATCTCTTCTTTCTTCTTCTCTTATCCCAATGTTCTTGTTGTTTATCATGTATATCTCATAGGTTGCCATTTTGAAGCTAGATAATGGGTGCTCATAAATATTGCTATAGAGGGGGGGGGTGTCAAAATAGTGTGTTGTGTACATATCACAATTAAAAAATATATTTATATATATAAAACTATATCTTTCTTGATTGTTGTATTCTTTGCTATACCCTAGTTTGTGT
Organism: Davidsoniella eucalypti; assembly: GCA_004009845.1. NCBI lineage: Eukaryota > Fungi > Ascomycota > Sordariomycetes > Microascales > Ceratocystidaceae > Davidsoniella > Davidsoniella eucalypti. Next base: position 375,810 of record RMBW01000002.1, on the reverse strand, counting down.
CTGATTGTCTCTTTTGTTTTTACTCGCATATCAATTTGATATCTTCACCCTCATTTATTTTAATATGTTTTCTTTTACTTTCACCATTTATAATCATTTCTAGAATCAGTTGTGACTTTTTACATCTTCTGGTCTACTCATTATTTTATCCGTTTCTAATTATCATAATATAAATCCCTTGTTCTTGAATATAGCTAGATTCATCCAATATTAGTTGGAGCAGATAGGTCATCATTGCAGTAGTTTTTGGACTTGAATGTGACTGAATTGACCCTAACCCTATTTGACTATCCACGACGTCGGCCAGTTCCGAAGACTAACTAGCGGAGACGTTGTAAGCTGACCAAGACTAAGGCGAGTCTTATCTATTACTGACATATATGAAGTTACAGTAGCATTTAGCAGCCATTGCATATTTCGACATATTGGGTTGGTGTTGTAGTACAAAGCTGACCAAAATACTCAAAGACGGGAAGAGAGAGAGAGGGGAAGGCCTGATCTGTTTAATATACTCGGAACAAGTACTTCAATTGTGAGTCTCCGTTTACGTTTACTTTCAGCCTCAACACAACTCAAAGAATATCAAAGATGGCATCGTCAACGAATTATGTCGATCGAGACATTCCGGTGGTACGAACGATTCCTGAACCCTAAAATTATGAGGTATAGTGAGGTATACTAACCCTAGACAGATATCTCTACACGACTTCGAGGCTCGGATCGACGAGATCACAGCCCAGATTGTATCGGCAGCCGAAATGCACGGCTTTTTTGGTATCTACAACACGTCGCTGACTGTAGAAGATATAAACACCATGTTTCAACGTAGTGCCGCATTCTTTAGTCTCCCAGACGTCGTCAAAGCCTCAGTTCCATGGACGCCCAAGAACGTCGGTTGGGAGAAACAAAGTCAAGTACGACCATCCACGGGAGTAGCCGACCAAAAAGAATCGTACCAACTACAGTTCAGCGACGAGCACATGCGCAATGCCTGGATCTCCGAGACGGAATTGCCGGGCTTCAAGACGGAGACCCATATCTTCATGCACAAAGTCCAAGGCGTTAGTGAACAGCTGATGCGTTGTCTTGCGCGTGGATTGGGCTTCGAAGATGATTTGTTCTTCGTCAAGGCTCACGATGTCTCGCGACCGAATGCTCAGACGTGTCTACGGCTTCTTCGGTATCCAGAGACACCCGTGCCACAGTCGCCCGCTGAGCGCGCCGTGGCAGCCTCGAGACCACGTGCTGGTGCCCACGCTGACTGGGATCTACTGACGCTTCTGTTCCAGCAAACGCCGGGATATTCCGGGCTGGAGATATGCCCGGGTCGCGAAGCGGTCACGGAATTCGGTATTGGAGATTCTTGGACACGGGTCTGTGTGCCTTCTGTGGATACAGTGGTGTGCAATATCGGTGATCTATTGATGGCATGGAGCGACGATCGCTTCAAGAGCACGTTCCATAGAGTCAAGGCGCCGAGTCAAGAGGGCGATTACTTTGGCGAGCGGTATAGCATCGCCTTCTTTAACCAGCCGTGTACAGACACTGTGATCCAGGGCCCAAGGGGAAAGTATCCAGCGATCACGGGGGCCGAGTTCACAGAGAGGGCGATGGAACGTAACTTCCGGGCACTACAGGAGACATTGGCCAAGAACCGGGAAATGGCAGTTGAAATTGAGGCATAGAGAACGAGTATAGAGCTGGTTACGGTCAGTCTAGGCCAGATATTAAGACGAGAGGCTGGCTCGTATAGTATAAGTGAAATCAAAGATGCTCGCTGTTATTATATATGATGAAATATACCAAGTAGTGTAAATCTATGTGCCCAAAGTAATGAAGCTAATAAGAGGAGAAGGGAAAAGAACCAAAAAAACAACTATTCATCGTCATCGTCATCACTGTCGATCACGAAGCCGCTGGTCGTTTTCCTTCGGCGAGCAGTTGCAACGAGATCTTCATCGTCGCCGTCTTTACTATCACTCTCATCACTCTTAGAACCACTCTCATCATCGCCCTTGTCCTGTCCCGCAGCATGGCCCATTTCCGTGTCATCCTCGTCGACAACATCGTCGAACGTCGGCAGATCGTTCACAGCAGAAGTAGGCTCCGCATCCATGTCGACATCTTCATCATCATCGTCATCATTGCTCCCTTCAGAGTCAGATCCCTTCTTCCGCTTACGCACTGTGAGTGACCGGTTGAGCAAGATCTGCTGGGCCGATTCACTGGCTGCCTGGAGTGCACGCTGGCCTTTAAGGGCGGTTTCTTCGTTGATGCGCCGCTGAGACTCCTCGCGCATCCAGAACTCGATATCGTTGGCAGCGGCATCCGAGTCATCGTCACTATCGTGTACAAACATCTCGGACATGATCTTCTGCGCCCTTTCACGGTCCTTCTTGCGTCGCGACTTGGCAATCTCTTCGGCCGAGAGATCGGCATCGCCGGATTTGCGTCGCAGTCGCTTTCTGGAGCTCTTCTTTTTCTTCTTGGGCCCATCAACGGCTTTGCGTGCCGTTGGACCACCGGCAGGAAACAGTGGCTCGGCATCGTCGTCATCGCTTGAGCTATCTTCGACGATAGCCCGACTACGTACGCCGGCTGGCTTACGACGAATCTGCTTGAGCGCATCTTCCGTATCTTCTGGCGATGGGTCTTCCATGCGAGTGATGGCGAGAAATCCGGCGCATTTCTCTAGGTGGTCTGTCGAGGCTTCTGGAGGCACTATCCATTCGGAGTCCACTGTCTCTTCAACCGTGATGTACTTCCGTACTATGCCAAGCGTCTTGAGAAATAAGCGGAGGTGGCCGTTCTTCACTACTGCTAGCTTGGTCTCGTCGTCTCCCTTCCTGATCACGTGCTCAGGCTCTAGACCGTCCGCTGGCCGCTCTTTGCCTTCAGCCTCAAGCGACGCTATCCAAGCCTTGCGCACGCTGATGGCCTCGTCCAGCACCTCTGAGAGCCACTTGACCTCAGCGTGTTTGCCATTAGAGTAGAGAATACGGATTAAGAAGCGGATCTGCTCCTCAACGCCGTCGGTATGGCGGAACTCGAGCTCGGCAGCTGCTCGCGGCACTTTGGTGGCTGCCTTCTTCTTTTCGTAGTCGCCGTGTTCGAGGAAATAGGCCATCTGCGAGCTCTTGGAGAACAGCATCTCGACAAATAGCTCTGGCCGCTCGGCTAACTTGGCTATACATTTGCGAAGAATCCGCTTTATGAGCTCGTTCCAGTCGTTGTAGATGGCCAACGAGCGGCTCAACGGCTTTGGTCCCTTGATCATTTCGTTGAACAGGTTGATGATGTCCACGCGGTACAGCATGACGAGCATGTCCTGCTTGAAGCCGAGACGGAAGAAGTAGCGGTGGGCGCGCTTGAGCTGCTCGTTGGTTAGGTCTGAATAGAACGATGTGTATGTAACATAGGCGTCAACTACAGGTTGTACTGAGTAGCGCCTGAGGAAGCGCTGGAAATCGAATTTGCGGTCAGCCGTCACACGTCGGGCCGAGTCTTCGTTTTCGTCGTCTTCGGAGCCAGAAAGCGCTGCTGCCGCCGCCTGAACCTCCTCATCGGCATCTTCTGCGGCTGTCGATATCGGGTTCCCATCATCGTCCTCAATAACGACCTGGGCCTTCTTGACTTCCGGCTCCTTCTTCTTGTTGCGCCGGATGGCCTTCTTGGCGCGCACTTGCATGTCCTTATTCTGCGATGAATAGGCCGAGAGCAGATGCGTATAGTTGTGGACGAGCTCGATCGCCGTATCGAGATACTCGAGGCCCTGGCCATTGTATGTGTTGAGCACTGAAAACAAGAGATCTTGCATATCAGCTTCGTAGAATAGACGGCTGAGGATGTTGTCGGCGATTTCGATATCGGCGTCGTTCTTGGAGTCGTAGATCTCCTTGGCCACCAGCAAGATCTGGTTGAAGCAGCGCATCACGGCTACGAGATCCTCCCATGTCTTTCCGTCGTACGCAATGCGCATCTGCCGATGAAGCGAGATGAACATTTCTTGCGTTAGCATGCTGGCTATAAGGTTGAAGCTGCTTACGCCGTCTGTATCTGAAGCTACTGCTGCTGCCTGCTTGGCCTTGCTGGGGCTATTTCGACTCCGTTCACGCTCGGCCTGTAGAAACCAGGCGACCACATAGAAGAACTGGCGAGAGTGGTAGTACATGACATGTGGCGATTCACGTTCTAGTGAGCGTCGAGCATGTGAGAACAACGGGTTGAAGGCGGCATCCAGGAAGTCGGAGACAAAGTCACGCAGCTGCTCAATGGACTTGTTGTCGAGTTGTGGCTCGGCACCCATATCCTTGGTTTCCATGTGCTTCTTGCGGCTCATACGCGGCGGCCGATACTTCTTTCCGGAGTCTAGCTTCTGCTGCCGTGCCTGTGCGCTCAGTAGGGCGTCCTGGCCTGTTAGCGTCGACATCTTGCCTTCCCCACGAGTCATCCAGACCATAGTTCCAAAGCGCGAGTGGCGAGTAGGCATGCCGCGCTGCATGCTGCTCTTCTCTTCAGCCAACAGGGCTTCCATGGTCGAGCCGAGCTTGGCGGTGTTCTTCTTGATGGGCGAGAAGAGAAAATCCGGCTCTACACGCTTGATTAGGTGGTACAAGATCTCGACCACCAACATATCCTCGTTGCGGAAGTCTTCGCCCATGTTAGAGGCCACGGTCAGCAGGAAGGGAAACACCCGCTGCTCATGGAACTGCCGGATCACGGCATTACGCTGTATGCTGGTCTTGTGGTCGGCTTTGGGGTAGTCTGAAGCTGGCAAGATGCTGGCAATGTTGCGTAGGAGATAGAGAGACATCTTGATCAGACCCTCCTCCTTCATCGTGCGGTCACGCATGTCCTTTGCCATGGCCGTCAACTGAATTCGGACCGCGGCTTGAAGCACGCCCATCCGGGGCTCTAGTAGCTCGTCCTTGTAACCAACATGGGCAATTTCCAGCGCTGGCCAGTGCGTGTAATGGTTGAGTGTAGTAGTTTCCGGGTCACGGTAGAGTGGCCACGTGAGTAGTACCATCAGTTCCATAGAGGCCAGAGCTAGTCTTTCCCGGAGAACACTTTGCGTTCCAGTCATGGCCCAGTTGCGCACGATATGAGGCAGGTCAACCTTCATCAGAGTCGTCAGAGAAATACACCGTTGTACATCGAGGCGATTGTATCGTTCGTCGTGTAGTCGAAGCCAGCGCTTCAAGTCGCGGAGACAGTCGATGGCCGAGTCACCAGGTACATATTTGCTTGCATTATCGGGATCGAAGCCACCAAGCTAAGTCCGGTCGAGAGGTCAGTTAGACAGAGATTCATCAATAGGCAAGACAAAGAAAAAAAGGTAGGTGTGCTTACAGCTGTGAGCAGATTCTTGATATGGGCATCGACCCAGGCGGGAACAACGCCGTTTTCATTTTCCTCTTCAACTTCCATAACAGAAGAAGATAGACTGGAGGGCTAAATAGGGGGTCAATTGGCCTTTTGGGAACGCAGATACCGCAGAGAGATAACCGTGGATGATTCAAGTACAAATCAAACGAACCAAGAGAACCACTCAGAAGAGAAAACTCGTGATAGTAGCCAACTTAGAAAAGCGGCAGGCACGCGTCGCGTCTCCTAGTTTAGCGCGTCATTCCAAAAACCCATTAAACCGGGTAAACTATGGTTAATAAACAATCCCTCCAGGACCTTTCCCCAGATTCCGCCGCCACTACTTATTATTCGGCAAGCTTATGATTAGTTGGCCGAGCTTAGCCGAATGCTCTTTCCGGCTAAATCTACATACAATTAAATGTTTTGAACATAACCAATGTCCCGTTACTAAGGGGGGCTTTTTATCTTCGTTGTCACTTTTGAAGCATTTCGTCTAGCTTCTATCTTCATCTCCGGCTTTTTTACTCTTTTTCTATTATTCAAGACGACCAACGATGATTCTCCAAAGGTCTTTAATCAATGCTTCAGGGCTCGCCCGCCGAGCTTTCAGCACATCAAGCCCTAGATCGCTTGATATCAACAAGATTGGTGTTTTGGGTGCCGGTCAGATGGTGAGTTTTGAGACTGTTAAATCAAATAACTAAGAGACTTGATTATCACGAGTTGCTATTCTAACAAGACATATAGGGTCTTGGAATTGCCTTAGTTGCTGCCACCAAAATCGGAGTCCCAGTCTCCGTCATCGACACTAATCAAAAAGCTCTGGACAAGGCTCTGGCTTTTGCTGGTGAGTTCCCCGAAACTTGCTATTTAGAATGTCTTAGATTGCATCACTAACTTTTATTAGACAAACTTCTATCTAAAAACGTTGCAAAAGGCCGTCTCTCCGAGGCGGATGCCGGGAAGGCCCGGTCTCTATTGACTACGTACACCTCTGTGGATCCTCTAGCCGAGGTTGATTTTGTGATTGAAGCCGTCCCGGAGATTCCCGAGCTCAAGTTTGCTATCTTTCGGAGCCTCGCCCAGGTTGTTCCGGCTCACGCCATCTTAGCTACTAACACATCGTCCATCAGCATCACTAAGATTGCCGCCGCCACTACCACAGATCCCACAGATCTCTCGGTATCTTCGCGCGTTGTAGCTACACACTTTATGAATCCTGTGCCTGTTCAGAAAGGTGTCGAAATCATCAGTGGTCTTCAGACCTCTCAGTCTACCCTAGATGCTGCTGTGGCCTTGGTAAAGAGCATGGGCAAGATACCCTCAATCAGTGCTGATACCCCTGGGTTCTTGGCCAACCGTATATTGATGCCGTACATCAACGAGGCTGTCATCTGCTTGGAAACTGGAGTTGGCGATAAGGAGTCTATTGACGGCATCATGAAGAACGGTACCAATGTCCCCATGGGTCCGCTACAGCTGGCAGATTTCATCGGTCTGGATACATGCTTGGCCATCATGAAGGTCTTGTATACAGAGACAGGAGATTCAAAGTATCGGCCATCAGTTCTGCTCGGCAATATGGTCAATGCTGGCTGGCTGGGCAAGAAGGCAGGCAAAGGCTTCTACGAGTACTAGAGACTAGGGAACACGTATAGTTTGCGGTTACATGTCATCCATAGCGATGTCAAAGAATAAGAATGTACATACCATGTATCATGTTGTCCCAATCATGATTCTCATAGTGTCTATTCTAGAAACGGGCCCTCGTCGGCAGCACCTGCCACAGATATGAATCTGTCTATCGGTTCCTCTCCCATATCTGAAACTAAATCATCGTTTCTCGTATTCTATTCTTCCTTTTTTATTTATTTTCCGAGAACGAGAAAGCGGGAGGAAGACTCACTGACGACAGAGGTGAAGCCAGAAGAGTCTCTCTTCTATCCATAACTCAGAAATAATGTATTTAGAGTAAGAGATGTGGCAGAGGAAGAGAATGGAAGCGTGACACGAGAACGATAGAAAGGATAGAAGGGGTAGAAAAGGACGAAACGGTGTGACTAGATGCTCTGCAAAGGCCCAAATAACAGGGTATTCTGAACGGATAGCTACGGTTGCTACCTTTTGTATTACCTTTCGACGCAGAATCGTAGAAGACTCTCTCTATTTCCTGTTATCTTTCTCCCTCGCCATACACGTATCCTCCTCTTCTATCTCTTAAAGCAGCTTCCCGCAGATATCTTCAACACCCAACGCAGTATCATCTGTCTTAAGCAGCATGCACCCATGTCTCTTCGGCCAGTAACCAACAAGGAAGACGTGTCAAGAGCTAGTAGCCGCCAAGCTAGGATAATTTGATGTTTTCTTTCTTTGCTTTCTACTAGATCGGCTTCACATGAACGACGTGATACTATTAGAATTGAATTGGACAGACAGACACAGATCGATTTGTACTTGCCCTGTTTAGGGAGAAGATCTGCGGTTTCTTTCTTTTTTCTTCCTCTGATTCCTGATCTCTACCACTAGAACTACAGAAACCCGGACTAGCCAGATGGGTTTTGAGACACACAGAATGACCTCAAAAATCCAAGTGTCTTGTTTTTTTCAAGAACGTTACTATGACTTACTGCGCTAGTATTAGTCTAGGCTGACAAAAGCCGGCCCAAGCAAGACATTGACGAGTCTTAGAAACACAGACAAGTGAAAGAGAACAAAAACCTGAGTCGATCATGCAAGACAAAAAAAAGTAGAAGAAAAAGAAGAGTCTGTGATCAGTCACTAGAAGATATTATGCTGTACACTAAGTGTGCACTAGGCCTTCCTAGATGTTCTGTCTCTTCTCTGCCAACCACGACAACTCGCTGCAAAGTAGTGAAAACCTCCTCGGTGCGTAGTATACCAAAGCAATAATCTAAGCTCACTTGTTACGTAAAAATCGATATCACCAACGTTGTAGTTGCCATCATGTAACATGACGAGAAGGCGGCTTAATGTCGAGACACAGGTGTCTTGGAGACTAAAAAGTATATTTCTTCATTCATATCGTGGTTTCTCATAGATCTATTTTTCGGCGTGATATAGACGGTCGTGTCTAGGACGAGCTTATTCTATCTCTGCCAGTCACAGACATATCTTGGTAGGCTTGGCAGAAACAAGAAGACCGTCTAGGAATCACTGCAAAGGTGGTTCACAGCGTTCCATCCGCGTGCTGTTTTGTCTTCTGGTTCTATATATTTCTTTTCCTTCAAGCTAAAGCAGATCTAGCAAGTCAGGAACAAACAGATATTAATTAATCATATGAAGAATCATAAGAAGAGGGGGGCCAGACCCGAGAATGAGATGAACGTTCTTCTACTTGAGACGGTCCTAGTGGGAGCAAATAAAGAGAAGAGCAGGTCTCATGATATCTGGGCTAACATTATTACCACTAAACCAAAGCTTTTGTACACGATCCATAGTCCACATGATCTTCATCGGTGCTGCCCAAACATGTGGCCGATCTTACGACTCCGGCCAAAATCAAAGCCCAAGCCTAAACTTGACACTGCATAGCGCAGACAAGAGGCGGGTTGCTGTATCGTTTATGATCTATGTCATCTGGTTAGGCGCCTGTCAGACTCGCCACTTGGGGAATACACAGTTATCGTCTACATGTTACCACAGGCGTCTCTGTGACATCTAATATTCTAACGAAAAGGAGATAGAGAGACAACCACAAAGGTAGTATAGCAGACGCAAGATGGGGGGGGGGATCTGATCTCCCCGTGTTTTCAGCAGTTCAGGCTCTGACTTGATCTCACTGCTTATTTTCTTTTGTCCTTCTTTCTGCCCATTAAGTCTCATCCTAGAAGACATGATAGATGCACGATGACACCACCATGTTGCAAATTTCTAGTTCCTCGACAGATAAAGACGGTCCATATCGACTGAAATAGCCCGATACAATAGCAGTCACATCACATGTAGTTATCGTCACTTGTCTTTCCTAGAGAACATTGCCTATGCTAGTCAAACCAAAGATTCCAAGTTCGCAACCAATCAAGGACTAGTGGCCCATAGGGCAGTTTCTAAACGTTGTGGTTTCTATCGCGGACCAACGGACTGTTGTTGATGTGCAGTTAAGGAGTCCGCCGCTAGCCGATCCAAGGGCTCTTTTCTCCCCCTTCTTCTTGGGGTATATAAAAAGCACGAGGGCTTTTTTTGTTAGTATTATCATTAGCGCCTGATTCAGCGCTTGATAAGGTGAATCAAGGAAGAAGAAAAAGAAACATAGCGTTTGTTCTCGGTTACAGAATGTAGGACTAGTTCTAGAGGGAATCCCTAGTATAACAAAAACAGGGACATTACATTGAGACTATACAAAGGGTCGACAGGTTAGTATGAAATGGGAAAGCTGTTCGTTCTCGCTTCTTCTAGCGGCTATGCTCGATTCCTGTAGCTGTTCTAGTAGCTGTTCTTGGTAGCTCGTTCAGGGTCGAATGCAGCAGTCTTTTCGAGATATCATCTAATTGCTACATGAGTATACGTTAACACCGGCATATAATTATCAGGGAGATAAATATGTAATATCTAGTTATCTACATATATCCCGGAATATCAAATAATTTCCAATAAAAAAAAGGAAAACAAGCCTCGCGGATAGCAGCGTTCGAGAAATCCTTCATTCTAAAATGATGACAAGCCACAGACAATCACCAAGTGCGCTTAATATAGAGTTTGGAAAGAAAATCAGCTGGCTTTTGCTGTTGCCCGGCGTTTGTCCTTTTTTCTTGTCATGTTTTCTAATGTCTTGGAAGATCTTATATTTGTACTTGCATAAATAAAGCCTTGATGGCAGAATATATTCGGAGAATCGGAACTAAGGAAACAGGAAAAAGAAAGCTCAGTTCCAGAGAAGGAAAGCGATGAGTGTAAAATTAACTACATGAATATGTATAGTGGTTTTGTTTTCCTTTCTCTTATACTTACAAAGATGTGTCTCGATGCTTTTCTACTCTGGATTTATACTTTGTTCTCTCTCCATACTTCTAAATCATGGTGTGGGATTAAAGAGACAAAAAAGGTCGTACAGAGACTGTTCTGCTTGTGGTCGCCTGAAACGGAATAAAGAGACATTTGATAGACAGACTTAATTTGCGGTATTATTAAGAGAAGCAGTGCATGTACGTACATACATACATCCATAACAGTAGTTATAGTAATTATAATCAAATAGCAGCATACGACTACAGTGACGGTCGTCTTCGCCACAGGGTTCCATTAGAGCAAAGTCGGTATTGCTGGTATATGAGCTGTAGTGGTGCTTGCTTCTTTTAGACAGCCCGATATTAAAGTTAGAAAGGTGCTTGGCCCTATAGTATTCTGTCACTTTCTCATAATTGTAGATATACGTCTACTTATATGCATTTCGACGACTGACATAAACTAGGGTCACTTAACCCTACCATGCCATATTTGTACTACAAGAAGTCAAACAACGGGATTTCCACATCTGCCTAGAATTTTGTTTTACAAAAATAGACAGACAATCAACTCGTTTGTATGCCCTTCTTCTTCTTTGGCGAGCCTCGGAAGTGGCCGATTGCTGTGTACTTCCCTTACCAACCAAGGACACTAACTAGGCGGTTGTGTCAGAAAAAAAAAAGGGAAAGGAGCAAAGTCCGCTGCTTTAACCAACCCGAACAAACAGAAAGTTCCTTATATCCTGGTTATTCTGCCTGTATCTTAGAGGGACACGACATAGTCTAGCCGTGGGTACATATCAGGCCTCCCGTCAATATGTTGTTGGTTTGGTAATGGTGAAAAGAAGTTATTTATAAACGAAGCTAAAAGTGTAGAGTAGTTTTGCCTATCCGAAGAACCGAATACACACAAGAGGATGTTAAGCACATTCAATATAGGCACAAGATTTCCTAGGCTAAGTGATATCTTATAGACCGATAGCTCCGGATATAGCTAACTTTTTGTTGCCATGTGTACGGACACCTTAGCTTCTGTCGTTTTATGCGGATATATAGCCATTCGCGGGATAAGCAATATAGAACTACACCGTAAGAAAATCGAATAGAAAACAAGAGGCGATTCATTTTCTACTTCTTGCTTGTCTCATGCATACTATGTTGTCAGATGCGGTGACATACAGGGCTTACAAAAGTACTGAGTAACTGGACTAGGGTGCACATACATACATATAATATACTAAGAGTAAAAGAAATGAAATAATGCTAGCCTAGGTGTCGAACAACAGGAAAAACCTTCTCTAGTAACTGGAATATTCACATGTTATCAGTCTCCTGAGTTCGACGGTTTAACGGGTGGCTTGGTTTGGAATAAGAAAATGGACGCCTTTTTCTTGGCTTATAGCTCTCACCGCTATCCCACATCTGATATCATATGTATTATTTGTCTTTTCTGTCTTGCCGCCTAAGCTATCAGATGCTACTAGACTCTCCTCTTAAAATATAACAATTCAACATGATGCTATATTTGTTTGTCCATCTATGCATTTAACTTGATCAAGTCGGATTCTACAGTTAGCTGGGAGGATAAAAGTAAGCTACATAAAGCTTTTCGGTGTCGATTACTTTTTCCATCTACCAATGTAGTAAGTAAAGAAATGTTGGCTTAAGGGCCGTATAGCTGTGCATTAAAGATCGACTAACTAGGCTATCAATAGAGAATATGGTTTTCGAAATGGCAATTATAGCGGGACAGAATTTTAGGATCTCCACTAGTGGAAAAAGAAGTTTAGTTCCGCTTCGCTTCGGGCATTTTTTTTCACCTTTTCCTGTTAATTCTCATCTCTTCCCAACTTCCCGGTCCTGAGAAGTTACAGGCCTTAATGGGGAACGAAAAGGATGAGGATGGTAGCTAGAAAAGGGCAAGTATGTCACATATAGCAAAGTAACGTAGCCTGGCTTGTACACTGCTATTGTTAATGTCGCCATCTTCAATACTACTTGTAGAGCCTGTAATACGGGTGCGGCTATAGCCCGTACTCTAACTTAAAAACTAAGTGGTAGTAAGTCAAGTTTTTGGGCCGGGTTTTCGCTATAACGAACTGAGCTTGACATATCAAATGATATATAGACACTGTTCAGTATAGAGAACTAAATATACTCGTGTCGTTAATCGTATGTTTACTTTGGGCCCTGAAATGTCTAGATCGATAGCTTTTGGATAGTATGTTTTTACATATACACCCTTTGTTTTTCACTTGGGGAAGTCTTCCTGCGTTGACAGAGTTTTGTATTATATTTGCTTTGTTTTTTATCTTGTCTATCCCAACGGAGCAGGAAGTAGTTAAACTAAACTAAAATTGCCATTATTTCTAGTATCCTTTCCTAGATTGTTGAATCGGTGTTTGTTTGTTTTACATAGTGGATACACTTGACGATGGATAGATACTATGAGCCCCCACCCTTCATTTTTCCGTCAGTCTGAATACGGAAAACTCAGCAAAGTGATACTAGCATTGTCACGTACCCCCTTGACTTCTCGGGGCGATCTGGCTTCGGTATTCCGCTCTTTGCTTGTTTTAGTATGGTGGTGATCGATAGATGGAATACTCGGAAGACAGACGATCTCTTCTCGGCTAATTACTAACTCGCTAGCGAGGGTAGCTAGTTAGTCAGGATAAATGAGCACACGGTTAACCGAACTTTGTGATGTTTGAAGGACAGCTAGCCAGCCTTCGAATGTACTAAGTAATGCTATGGGGTCACGAGCCAGACGATGGAAGATAAACCTAGTTAAATAACCTGAACTCTTTAATAGAGCTAATTCAAAGATTGAAGTCAAAAAATATCGACCTCGTTTAGTTTTTTTAGTGTAAGCGTATCGCTAAATGGGTTAACTGGCTAGGGTTAGCATGTCAACTAATGTTAGGTGTAAAATGGCCTTCCACTTTTGAATGTCTAGTAAATTCTTCATATTCCTCTAAAGCTTTTTGTATGTTACCTCTCTATCATCCTATAATTTCCTAGCAATTACTTAGGGTTTTTGTAGATGGTTGTGTGAATCTTTAGTTCGTCCCATGGCTGGAAAATTTGTATTACTTTGTTATTAACTATATTTTTTGCTATGTAGGAATTTACGGCATTTTGTCCTCGAGTTTCTAGGAAAGTACCTAATGGAATCTAGAAATCAGACTCAGAACTCGAATTTTCCGCAAGGCGGCCCGCAGAAATTTTGACGACAATCGACTAAAATAATTAATGCTCTACAACTAAATATTGAGATCCCGTGATATAGTGATATACATATATATGGGTTATTTCGATATAAAAAAGAAAAGGGCTTGAGCAGAGGATACATACATCTATAGCTCAGGCCATATGTAACTATATATATTATCATACTGCAACCTCATCTTATATGGATTAACTATATGTAAGGGGTCATATCTAGGCACTGTAGCATTTGGGGTATACGCACTTTAAGAGAAAACTTGTTTGTCCTAACTAGGAAATGATTGGCAGGGTTTCATACCCTTATTTCTTTCTGCCGGGGTTTTTTTTCTTTTTGAAAAACTGTCCCTTGATCTTGCATGATGCCCAAAAATGAGTAACCCATTTTTTTTTTTGCGGTTTTGCAGATTGAAAGATTTGACAATTGAATTCTGATTGATATAAAAAACGAAAGTCTCTTGAATCGAATGTAGAGTATCATGGTCCTTTCAAACGAAAGCGGCCAGAACAAAGCTGTGGTTCAGCTAACCCTTTGGACATTCGTTGTGATTTAGAGTATCTCGAGAGAAGAACTTGATCAGATCCCCAGTGCTATTATTGATAGATTGTAAGTTGGTGGGGTTTTTCAGTTGGTCAGTCTATTTAACTTCAAAACATTCTTCAAAATATCAGAAAAGTAGTGTAGGTTCAGTTTTCTTTTTTGGAAGCGGTGTGCCAAATATGAAAGGCGGTGTGAGATGGTTTTCTCTTGAAGTGCGTATACCCGAATACTACAGTGCCTGGGCATGTGCGTTCATTCCTCGGGCGGTTATTCAAGATTCGAGATGAATAGTTGTCATCCTATGAGGGGGGCATGGGAAGCAAGAAACTACTTATGTTGGAACCCGCTGTCGCTTTAGTTGTTAGCTCTAGCCATTCCTTGGCTTCTTGATGCCTTCCAGCTTGACCATAAATGGAAGTAATCTGTATAAGCGACCCTGCAAGCCGGACTAGGATGATGAAGGAAAGCCAAATAGTTGTATAGCAAGAAACAATTTAACGGACACGGGCAGGCAACCTGTTTACTACTTGCTAGTGAGAGATGATATCGGACTGGCTGATACTTGATGTGTCTGGAGTCCTGGGAAAGAGATGGGAAGGATAAAGAACCCTATTTACATATACTGCCAAAGAAGCTTGGAGCTAGAGTAAGGTACTAGACGATGAGCTAACGAGAGGCCGTCTCGCTTGTACAAAGCAAAAAGACGCAATATAATTACTACTAGTTACTCTATCTCGAGGTATTCAAATATTCTAGGACGTTCAAATCCTAACACTGTGACTAAACCCCACGAATGACCCGTTGATCGACAAGAATATATAGACGGTTGTCGAGTATGATTTAATTGAAACAAGAGCTTCCTGATTCCTGAAGTGTAGTTTCTATACACAATTTCATTGTCTTGGTGATTTGAGATCTAAGGCAAGTCTCAGTGGACTGAATGTCTAGAGACAAGGCTCTAATAATAAAACAGGACGAGAAGCCCTTGTAGTTCTGTAAATGTATCTGTTTGTCATCTTGAATAAACAAATATAAAATTGTCAAAGCACATCAAAGTACGTTCTCCTCCGGACTTGGATGGTTCTCAGAAAATTAAGCGTTCCCTGCCAAACAAGCGGGTAGAATCTGACAAGTCGGTTCGTCACATTCTGGTTTTATGGGAATGTTTCCTATTCCAATCCCTTGGTTTGCCATGGCGAACCTTGTCCAAGATGGGCTTTTGGGGTCTTTGATTTTGTCCATTTCTTCTCTTCTCTTTTCCTTTCTTTGCTTTTTTTATTATTTTTATATACTAATACGGCAAGGGAAAAAAAAGAGAACATAATCGAAAAGATCTAATCATGACCGTCCATTCCAAGCTTAAAGTAGCAGCTCGTAAGGGTTTCCCTACTGGGCATTATTAATGGGGCTGTAGGAATGGTGTATGCAATCTAAACGTGATGACTACTTGGCTATATTGTCTGGAATTACAATATAGCATAGTAGTAGAACATAATTACTTGTAAGTTCCTTATTTGAAGTAGTTCTTACGTGTATATCAAGTTAGCAGTAAAATACAAAATAATAGCATCCAGCTATCAAGTAAAGGAATCAGCATCACATCGCAAAATACACGCGCTCGAAGATCGGTTATGGGCATGATTTTTATTGGGGATACCGAGGCTGCCGTCAACAAAAAGTACAAATGGTTGTAAATGACCAGAGAAGGTAAAAAATAAACACCCCCTCCCCTACATCCAACCGTGTATCTTGGAAACAGGCTAGAGAATGGATTTTGGGAGATTACTTTCTTCGTCTAATGTTAAGGTAGTAGAATTGCGGTAGGAGACGGGATTATTGGCTGTGTTTTACAAACGCCAGAGTTTCTATTCGCTGTAGATGTAAAACTGCCGAATCAGCAGCAACTCTATTCGTTGTATGTTATAAGAGATCTAGGAAGTAACCGTAATGACATACTTTGTAATGGACCATCACCGTTTCTATAGTACATAACTGGACAGAAGTCAAGTTTGGTATCTGATTGAATATAAGAAATATCATCACAAAAGATTAGAAAGACAATAATCAGAAGAACAACAATATTTTCCCTTATTTTGTGCTAGAAGAACCCCCCAGTTCCAATCCCCATCTTTGTTTCTTCACTCTAAGACTTGACAAGAGGGTTGATATTATTAGACTGCTGGTCTAATACTAGTGTTTTTGTTTAAAATCCGGTGTCAGGCCAAGCTATAGCGGAACGACAATTGAAAGAAGTAAGATAATATACAGGATTGAAATTGTAGATATTTAGACCAAGGAGGTTGACCATGTGAGAAATAAACTTCCAAAGTATGAAGAGGAAGGGTTAATTGTTTGTTGCCGCTTCTCTAGAAACCCACAGACAGTTACTTAGGCAGCGTTTGCGGTATATAATCTTGATTCTGATTCTGATGTCGTTTCTTTTTTTTTATCTTCGAATATTTATACCAAGTATGTACACAAGACGAAAAGAAAAGAAAACAAGCAACAAAAGAACACAAGTATCACTATCGTTTTCTTAAACCAGTTCTTAGAGTCTTAATCAGCCCAAGGTGTGTTTTTCTAAATTGTGTATGGCACACTTGACGCTTGAAGCGTACAAAAAAATACGTCAAATACACATGTACAGTCACAGTGACAGTTTAGGACAATTTTTGTCACATTGTCACTCAGAGTCACTTTTGTTCCAAGTTAAAGAAGTAAGAAGATAGACAATAAACGACGACATAGTATAGTTTCTGGCCAGTTAAAGCTCTTATAACTGCTCTTACTCGGATTTACGCCAGCAGGGCCTCGCGGTACATCTTCTATAATATGCTCCTTTTTAGTATTCGTGACCTTTTTCCTGCAAAGTATCATGTTCTCATTCTTTGGTTGAATGACACACTAACAAGTCATACTACGCTGGTTTGTTCGTCAATCCGTGAAATACGATGATGGCTAGGCTAAATAATGTCTATCGAGAGATGTATAAAAGCACCTCAAGATGAACAAATGTGTCTATACACCCCACCCCCTTGTTTGATACTGTCTCTATCCCGTGGATTTCTTTCTCTATGTCTTCTACTCTATCTCTCCGAAGCCGGGTAACTGCGTGCTCACCCAATCTTCGGCTTCCCCTCTTTGTTCCTTTAGCAGCGGCCGGGCTGTTGTTGATTTATATGCAAGATCGTGTCATGGCATCGATGGTGTGCTAAGATATAAAGCGTGTACGCATATACTAGCCCTTTGTATAAAATATATACACCAATAATATAGTATGGATTGCCGTGGTGTATAGCATGACATGTTTTCCTTTTTGCCGTATGGTTCTTCTATCATAGTAGGGAAGTTTGCCTTATAACACATTATATGTTCTATATAACTCCTCGATCACCACCCTGATGATTCTGTATGCTTTGTTTGTTCCCTTTGTTCTTCCTAGCTCACTTAACGCTTGACTATTTTGTGCTTTTCTGTCTATAAATGCTTTTTTTGCTATTCTTCTTCTGTCCCCTCCTCTAGGCCCTTTCCCTACTTGCTCTAGTACTAGAATCTCTTTCCACTGGTCTTCTTCCTCCTTCGTTTGCCATTGCTTATTGCCTCAAACGCAGGACCGAATTAATTGAGAAAAAAGTACCCTTCTTTTTTCTAATTGTTTAGCTTTGTTCGATACCGAGTGTCACTTTCCCTACTTATACTTCTATTCCTTCCCGTTTCTCGCTGTCCACTTTTGACACCTCGTTTTTTTCTTTGCTACTTGATGCTTCATACAGAAAGGTAAGACCTTGTAATTTGTTACTGAGTTGAGTTTTGTTTGTTTAGCTATTATAGTGCATTTATCGTTTTAGGTCAACTAACTAATGTATCGGTTAAGCATATCTTTATATAGCTTTCGGCTATCCTTTCACTCATCTTTATTCCCCTTCTATATCTTCTACGACCGTCATATATAACCTATCGCTCTCCATATCCATTCTCTCCTATTCTCTATCTAATCTTCTCCCCAAATGCTTGCCCCGTGCCAATCAAGTGCGTCTAGTCAGAACGCCTGGACTCTTAGCAAGATAGCTGACCACCGTCACTATACCCTCTACAACCATACCAACTACTTTGCCTTCCCGTATCGTTCCTCTACCTCACCGTTGGCTTCTTCTTCTACTGGCCTCTCGCCGTCTCCGGAGTCTCCTACTACTCAACTTGCCTCGGCTCCCCGCATGGCCGCGTCCACCGGGTCCTCTAAAGAGAACTATCAGAGCGAATGCCAGCAACAAGAGCAGCAACAGACGACGTTTGGTCTTCCTGCAGCTGCATCAACAGCCCCAGCGGCAGCTTCGGCCTCGCCGCCGGCTGGCAAAGACCACGAAGTACAGCTGATATCAACCCATTCTAGTGGTTCCATGCCCGTAGATACAGTGGCTTCTCTAGATGAACATCGGCATGAATCACAATGGCTACGGCCATTTTCGTGTTTAGCCACTTCTACAGAGCCCGCCTCAGTCTTTCTGACATCCTTTGACACTGACAATACAGACTCTGGTGGTATCTCTGCTTTGACTGTTGCTAATTCTGTGAACAATATGGAACTAGGCAGAAACTATTCTTTGGATGCCATTGATACTGCTAACAATACTGCTCTTGCATCAGAGGCAGCAGTGGAAGAAATAGCAGATTGCCAGCCTTTGCCTACAGGTCAACAAACAGAATCTGCTAATTACTATTCCAGGCGGCCACACCCCCAGTCATATGGTTACTCTGATATCAGAGAACCAAGGACTGTCCCATATCAAGCCTCTTCTTCTTCTTCTTCCTGTTCTCAATACTTTCCTACTACTTTATCAATCCCAAGGCAATCATTCACTAGTGCCTCTGACATAGGGTCTTATCATTTAAGCCAATGTACATATGAGCCTTCTTATCACCATCCTCCTCATCAAGGATTCCCAAGCCATCAACCTCAATCTACAGCCTATCAAGCTTCTTCTTCTCTATATGACGTCAGTCGCTCATATCGCCAGCACGATCAAAGTTCAACCGCTCCGTCTACTTCTACTCCAGCTTCAATCCATCATCACGCAGATATGAAGCAGGAACTAGTTGACGATGTGCCAGTATCACGTGGAAACACTGCAGCACAGTTCTCCATGCTGTCTGGGCAGGAACGTACAGCTCAGCGCCGCAAGATGAAGCGCTTTAGGTATGTTTCTCCCCTATATAACCACATATCTAGACGTATAACACTAACATTTGGGATAGATTGACTCATCAGCAGTCACGTTATCTAACGAGCGAGTTCGCCAAACAGCCTCATCCAGATGCTGCCCATCGTGAGCAACTCTCGCGTCAGATTCCTGGCTTGAGCCCCCGCCAGGTTCAAGTATGGTTTCAGAACCGGTGAGTTCCCTCCTCTCATAATCAGACATTACCTCCTTTAGATATATAAAAACTGACTTTTCTTAAAGTCGGGCTAAGATCAAGCGTATCAACGCTGAAGATCGAGACCGCATGATCCGCATGCGAGCTGTCCCGGATGGCTTTGATAACGTCAGTGCCCTACATAGCCAGTATGGTGCTCCGGCCTCTATATCCCACAGCTTGCCGCCTCCGCCAGGTCCTTTGCCGCCCCATATTCAACCACATCAGGCAAATAGCTTTGCTACGACCGTGCCTATGGAATATCCCGTATCTGCTTATGGTACGTCGATGCTAGATTCACAACAAACTCAACACCATCAGAATCATCAGCAGCATCCGCTTCTGTCACCATTTGATCGTACATCTTACGCTCATAAAAGGCCCGAAAGTAGCTCCTACGATGCTAGTATATACCCCAGTGAGTTCTCTTGTGTCAAGTTCACTATTCTCATATCTTGACATCAAACACTAACACCATCTTCAGCACCAACATCTGCTACGCTTCCTCTCAGCTACTCTTCCATGCCTTTGCCACATTCCTCTTCACATACGACATACTCGGCCGCTGGACCTTCTAGCGTCCGTTTGCGTCCAAGTTCCACGCCCACATCCAGTCCACTGCCTAACTCTTACTCGATCTCCCTTCAGCAACAACAGCAGCAACAGCAGCAACAGCACCGGGAGTCACCATATCATCCCCATCGGCCTACATCGACATCTGCGCTTCTTCTACAATCTCCAAGCAACGGAGACAGGCCTGTCTATAGCACAAACACAAGCTCTACCAACTATACAACAGCATCCTCGCCTATATCGTTGCAACGGACCGCTATATCTCTAGCTACAACTACTGAAGGTGCAAGCCAACAACAGGAGCTGCATCACCAGCGTCAGGATCAAGATCGTATGCATCACAGCCAGAACACACAGTATTCAAGTCGCCAATCGCCTCCTATCATAATTAAACGAAACTTTGACCAGCCAAATCATGCCGGTTCGTATGTGAATATAGACGGACATATTTTGGGTCAAAGAGAAAACAGAAGTGACGATCATCGTGGAGGATACGGATCGTCTTTCTAATCATATTTTATCTTAGTGTATTGTGCTTATTTTTTACGGTATTGTTTTCATCTCAGACGAGACTAAGGGTTATGATACTTTGTTTCTAGATTCAGTTAGGGTTCAATATTTGTCTTGGCTAGTGTTTTTTATCAGATCTTTTATGTCCTTATCAATCTACAAAATATTTACTGATCAAGTCAACAATATCTAGCTTGTTCTCAGAGCGTCTTTATGTAGAATCAAAATTAGATTAATGACATCATACTTTAACTTCGGCTGAAGTTGAGGCCTAAGAGAATGAAAATTATCCTCTATAACCCATGTATCCCCCCCCGCTCTCTTTCGAGGAACTGTCCAATTTGACGGCTGCCAACAAAATAAGCTGAGTTATATCTGTAAAGTAGTCGTCAAATTGTCTGTCCACATTTGGTGCTACGGTCGATCGATACTATGTAGAGCCAACGAAACGAAGACAGGCAAGGGGATGGTGGGAGGAATCTGTAAACAATGTATCCAGGTACTATTTTCCCTTCTCTTCTCTCGGCCCTCGTTTCCCAACAACCTTTCCATGAAAAGTAACATCGGCGTTTAGGACAGATTAAAAAGAAAAAAGAATAAAGAAAACGACATGAAACTTGCTCCTGGATTTTGTGTGGTTGCGAGGTCCTCAAGGCTTTGTCTTCCCCCTATTTTGTACAGATAAATGGCGTTAGATACGACAACGCACTACAGATCAAATGCGGAAGATATGTTTGGGCTACGATACATGAGGGTGATCTACATATTTGCCTTTTTTTTCAGTTGTGCATGTACGAGGTAGATTTATACAGTTCTCTATTATTTGGTTAGTCTAGCTGTTACTGTAATCTCAGCTACAGAACAGATTGAGTGGACAGAAAGAGAAAGTCAAACGGAGAGAACAAAATGATCTTGATGTGTGAAGAAAATGAGAAAATAGGGTATCAATAAACATGTCTTCTCTTAGAAAGACTTAAACTTTGTCGTTTCCCAATACATAGAGGCATCTTCGGTTTTCCTTTCCCTTCAGTCTAATAGAAACTTCCTTCAATTCATCGTCTAGATGATCTAATACCCCCCATGATTCTATTGGTTTTTTTTCGGTTTTTTATATATATAAAATCTGTTTCCCGTGATTTGTTTTAATTTACCCCCATTTACTCCTGACCATTCCACTTCAGAGCACCAGGGACACGAGTGTCCTTAACAACAAACTTGCAGTTGTTGAAAGTGGTCCATAGAGACTTCCAGAAGTTGGTGTCCTCCTTGTAGTACAGGTCACCCAGAACAGGCACCAGAGCCTCAGTGGCATCCTCAGCGTAGTAGAAGGGGATACGAGAGAACAGATGGTGGACAACGTGGGTACCGATGATACCGTGGAAAACGTAGCGGTCAACCCAGCCAAAGTCACGGTCAATGGTAGCCAGAGCACCCTTGACAAAGGTCCAGCTGTCAGCGTCGTAGTGGGGGACTTCGGGGTGGGTGTGGTGCAGGTAGGTGATGGCAACCAGCCAGTGGTGAACCCAGAAGTAAGGCACGACGTAAAGCAGAGTCATGTTGGTCCAGCCAACACGGAGACCCAGCTGGTAGACGAAGAAGGCGGTGGTAGCCAGACCAACGTCCGACATGAAGATGTAGAAGGCCTCCGAGGGACGGAACACGGCGCTCCAGGGATCGAAGTGGCTGCGGCGGTACCACGGCTTCTCCTTCTGCAGCGAGTCGGGGCCAGCAGTGGCGTTGGTGAGCAGGTACAGAGGGAAGCCAACCAGCTGGTGGACAATCAGGCGGACCAGGGTTACAATCGGCACATCCTCGAACAGATCGGGGTCAACCAGGGCAGCATCGCGCTTAGCAGAGTGCGAGGCCTCGGTGGTAGGGACAAATGCCATGTCCTTCTCCATGTGGCCGGTGTAGCGGTGGTGACGCGAGTGGGAGTACTTCCAGCTGAAGTAGGGCACCATCAGCAGCGAGTGAGAGGCCCAGCCGACAATGTTGTTGAAGCGAGGGTGGACAGAGAAGGCACCGTGGCCACACTCGTGGGCCAGAATCCAGATGCCGGTGCCGATAAGGCCGTTGATGTAGCCGTACAGACCCCAGGCAGCCCAGCGCAGGTACTGGTTCTCAACGCCGGGAATGTAGGTCTGGGCAGCCCACATCAGACCGAAGAACATGGTCAGGTCCTTGATGAGGTACGACATGGAGATCCACACCTTGGGCTGGAAGCAGTGGGGTGGGATGACGGCACGAAGCTCGTCAATGGAGGGGAACTCCTGGATCTCCTTCGCGGAGGTAGCTTTCTTAGCTGCGGCCTGGTCGAAGGGGGATGGACGTTAGTATATATATCACAACAAGCTTCCATTCTAGTAAGGAATGGCTTGATGCTTACCGCGGTGGGCCGAACAGTGCTGGTAGACATGACGTTCTAGCCAACAAAACCTTGTTGGTGGAGGAAATAATAGACGGAAGAAAGGAAGAGAAAGACCGGTGATTCTTTCTACAAGTAAACGTAGCCTCGTTGGTCCTACTACTTCTGGAGCAACACAAGTACGACGACTAGAAGAGGGTAGTTGCTAGAAGTAAAGGTATGTTCAGATG
This sequence comes from Davidsoniella eucalypti, assembly GCA_004009845.1. Lineage (NCBI taxonomy): Eukaryota > Fungi > Ascomycota > Sordariomycetes > Microascales > Ceratocystidaceae > Davidsoniella > Davidsoniella eucalypti. The sequence continues at coordinate 352,620 of RMBW01000002.1, read as the reverse complement.
GATATCTAGACAAAGGGGAGGAACGGAGAAAAAAGGAAAGGAAAAGGAAGAAAGAAAGAAAGAAAATATAAAACAGAAGCGACAAAAAGGACAGGCGGCAGAGAGACTTGAACAAAATAAATAATAAAAAAAGAAGGGGAAAAAAAAGAGGAGAAGGTCTGGCTTAAGAGAGAAGGCCAAGCGAGATAGAAATATACTGACTGAGGCTCATCAGGGAAGAGAAAGCAAATAGGAGAGAACAAAAAGAATAAGTAGTTGTTCTAGTTAGCTAATGTGCTGCTTTAGATACTATATTAAAATGATATATGTTGGTTTATTACATAGTAACAAGCTTAGACTAAGAGCTGTAGCGGCTGCGTCTATTACTACGCTTATCCAATACCAGCTCTTCTATTATTACTACGACACACTACCTATTAAGTGCTACACTAACTTCACCCAGACCAGTTATTAGCATAACACTACCCATTCGAATAGTGAGTAGCCGAAACAAAAAGAGGATAGGAGAAAGAACGAGGCAGGGAGCAAGCTAGCAGGATTCAAATGGGGGATGAGAATGAGGGATGAAATGGCCGGGCAGGAAAGAAAAAGGATTTCCAAGGCACACAGCAAGCAACAAGCAAGTCCTTATGGAAGGCTTAAGCACCAAATAAAAACGTGTGTAGTGGTAAGCAAGATAAGGGCAAGCACAGGATAGGACAGGAACAACGGGCACGGAGCGTCCTTGAGTGAAACTAAGAACGGATACTAGTTTAATGGCTATGTAATGTTGAAACTACTGTGATGGAAGGCTATGTATATACACATGTTCTGGCCAGATCTCTTAAATTAGGCGTCTTTTGTTTTTGGTTGGTGTGCTTAATTTTAGGAAGTGCAGGCTTTTGTTTTTAAGTGAGGTGGTAGAGATAAACAGACTTCATCTAGACGATTACTAGAAGGGGAACAGAGGTAGGTCGATGGAAGACTGTAAAGAATAAAAAAGGAAAATAAAATAAGCAAAAAATAACGACCAGGGTGGCCAACTGCCAAATTGATAAATTGATGGATCAACTGCGAACAGGCCAAGCCTATGGACGGACCGTTTGTGCGGATTTTGCATCTCAAGAAACAAGAGAAGATGATAAAAGTGCATGGGCTGTTTCAGTTGTTTCAATGTGTAAAGTGGCCTCTATTTTTCATACTAAACTCGGCTGGCCACTACTACTATGGTAACGGTGATTGATAATAAGCAAAGATACGATAGATATAGAATATGCCGTGAAACTGGTATATAGTAATATGGTTTTTACCAATATTCCTACGTCCCATGTATATGTAGATATTTACATATCTCTATATAGTTCACGAGCCAAGCTTACGCAAGTAATTACTCATGTGATGTAGTAATACTTCTCTTACTCTTACAGATATTACATGAGAAGGCAGCGTTCCAGAATAGGAGAACACTAGGAGACGATGAGGTCCGTAGCCTGTTCTATGATGATATCTGATCGATAGTGAGATATACTGTATCAAGGCTCTTAAAGAAAAAGAAAAAAGAAAAAGGAAAAAATAGCTACATCTCAACAGGTTTGGTGCAAGGTCACAAAAGTCCGTACAAGCAGCCAAGTTAGACAAAGTTAAGGAAAGAAAGAAAAAAAAGCAAGTGCGTACCAAATCAAATCTTTAGGGGTCTTTCGAGGCTTATTTAGGCCTAAAATAGTCAGACAGATATAAACTTTGTTGGGTAGTTCTTGACGGATAGACCAGAAATGTTACAGCACGTTATGCATGTGAAAATGCAATGCAATGGTTAGATTCTGCGACATGATTCCCTGCCCAGAGGAACAATAGTAGTAGCTATAGTTGTAGTATCTGTATATCTTTATGGTAGCAACAAGGCTCGGCAGCTGCAGGAGAAACCTGAAAACGCCAACCATGTATTTTATTTTGTTCTTATTGCTTTCAGAGCCTCGGATCAGAAACTTTAGAGTTGATATCAACTCTCAGACGCCTAGAAAACTAAATTCCCGTAGAAATACGATAAACAGAATCTCTAACACCAAGCAATAATAACATCAACAAACGGCTAGTTACTTGGCTACATAGTTGAGCCAATGGCACTTTAGACTTATCCCTGATTAATAACGAAGCATGTGAAAGCGGTCAAGATTTACACAAACGCTCTTGTGCGGTGCAGCTTCACATGCCAAAAAAATTGGAAAGCAGTTGCATAATATGCAAGCGGACCTGTTCGGAAAGCTTGTCCGCTCACCGCATTACTATAGTGCCTATGACTATTTGAGGGCCAGGTTGGGGCAAGATAGAACAGAATAGGTATAGTGGGATAGGGATATTACAATGCCAATCAAAAAGCCAGATAAGACATATATCACACAACTACATATCGTGCAATGAATTATCCTGTCTACAGAATTATAGATATGAGGTCAAGAAGAGCACTCATCTGTTAATCTATACTATTTTCCTGTGTATATAAAGCAAACTCTCTCTCTCTATTATAGTTATATTACATCTCTCAAAATAAAGCCCAACTAGTGTGGGAAAACTAGACATGCAGGATGCAGGATAGGTGAAAACTCTGCAGTTTTCTGCCTCTTTTTTTGTTGAGAAGATTCTGCAGAATCATTAGTAGGCTTTACCATAGAGTAGTACGAAAAGAAGGGAAAAAAAGAATACGTATACGAAAGTCATGCAAGATTCTATCGCTGATACTAATAGACACATATTCTTCCAAGATTTCCCCTTGCATGTAGGCAAAATCTTGAATATGATAAACCATATAGATTTGCTCCATGTATCTAAAATTTCCTGTTACCTAGAATAAGGTGCATCAATACATGAATATGCCTACTCTAGCTTGTTGTTGATTGGCATATTGACGGCTTCACCGACTTTAGTGCACTGTGGTACTTGGTAGAAAATCGGCAGATATCCATCTGATCGATAACGAAATGGTCGGCTTCTTTTTTGACCAACTCCTATGTTATCCCCTTAGCCATGAAAAGTAAGACTTTGATTGTTGATTGTGTGATATTAGAACAGATAGATTAAAGCGAAACGGGCACATTATTCACATATGTCGATCTACAATCCAAGCCCATTCAATCTCGATTATAGCACAAAAACTGGAAAATCAGATACAACCTGTATTACAGCTCTCTCTTCAGTCTCCTTGTTGTGAGATATCGTTTCCCACCAAAATCAAACACATAATCAAATCCAAAGATAAAGTCTCGCCCAAATATGTGAACTAATAATGTTGTTGGGCCGGAAATCTGGAAGTGGAATTAACATAACCCGGAGTGACACTTAAAAAAAATCATTTTATATAAAAAGTTTATTAAAAAAAAAAGGGACAAAAAATACAAAAAACTAGAACAGCCAAGATCTGGCCCCTTCGCTACATGTTATTAGGGTTATCTACGGGTCCCTGCATAAGCAACCTGCCTAAGTGAAAAAGTTACAGAAGGATTTATTTCGCGATGGGTCAACATGTAGTATCACCATACATGTTTGTCTATCAGACCCAATGCTTCTTTTTGTCTTCTCAAGTTTTTCCCCCTATCTAGGTAAGTGTAAAGCACGTAAAGAACTTGCTTATATATAGCTTGATATATCCCTTAGAAGAAACAAGGAATCCTATAATCTCAAAGATTAGATAAAAGAAGCGTAGAAAGACAGGAGCTAGAAATCCTAAAATAGCCGATGACTAACCCTTGACTTGACTATATTCAACATCTCTGTATCACCAACCCTTATACCATAAACCCTAACACACTCCCGCGATTTGACAAGAGGAATCCGGGCGCTTCGTCCAAACACTGAAAACAGCGACTGCAGAAGCCATTGCTAACCAAATGAAGAGCCTCGAGGCAGTTCAGGAGCTTGCAAAGAGACTAGACGCAGTATTCAAAGACATCAAGGAAGAGGTCAAGAACCCCATGGCCAAGTCCCACATCACAGACATGTCCAAATATCTACTAGACATACTCCAGCGCAAAGCCCACGCGATTTTCACGCTCAACGCAACCGTAAAGGAAGGCTAGCTCGACCTCAAGAAGGATAAACAGCCTAAGAAGACCGAGACGCGTCAGAAGAACCACACTCCAGGACAACCGCCGGCCGACAAGACCGACAAGACGTCACCAGAGAAGCCCGGGCAGGCATAGCTGGATATACAAAGAACTCAACCTAGAAGAGGTAGACCAATCCCGCCATCGAACCTACTACCAGTCCATCTTTTCGGTAGCTCCAAATGGAAGAATGTCAACCCGGCCATTGTTCGTGACAAACTCAATCTGGGGCTTTTCTCTGGAAAAGAGTTCATTACTCAAGCCAACACTACAGCAACAAGTTTTGCGATCCTACAGGACGAGAATGTTAAATCGATTACACAAGAATCCCTGGAGGTTATTCGCCACTACATGGACGCAGAGAAGGTGGAGAAAGAATGTGTTTGGGAGAAGTTCGTCATCCCCAACGTCCCCAGGACCATATGCGCCCTAGACACAGACCGTGCCTGCGCACGCGCGGTGACACTGGATGATGTCAAAGCCGACGGCAGAAAGCTTTCGGAGGAGAACTCAAGGCCATGATGTGGAGGGAGTACCCCAATGACCCAACGATGCTAGGACTCAGAGTTGCGATCAAGGATCCGGGGAGGACTCCCACTACGATCACTATCGTCGGCCAAGGCAAGGCCGTTCGACGATCAGTACAGAAGCCGCCTCCCCGCAGATGCACGCGCTGCCGGAGAGTTCACCGGACAGAGCAATGCAGCTTCGCCATCCGATGCTCGAAGTGTGGTGACAAGTCACACACTTCCACGAGCAGACCAAGCCCTGCAAAGAGCATACAGACAACACTTGCGAGTGCACAGTGCATCCTATGCAACGGACAACACTCCGCAGACAACTGCAACTCCACACGTGGTGTTCAATGGAGAACCATGCCTCCTCCACCACGGACACCGGACTAACAATCATACATGCCAAGGTACAACGGAAACCACAAGCACAGAAAGTAATTTTGTAAATAGTGACGAGACACAAGGTGAACATAGTTTTGATCCAAGAGCCCGCCATGCACAACGGCTCCAGAACATCCAACACCATGAATATGTTCTGTCAGACCCATCCCATCTTGAGGAGACAGGTGACACGAGGCGCAGATCAATATGCTTCCTACAGAAGGCTCCTAGGTTCCATGCTCACACCTCAACTTTGCTCCCAGCCCACCCAGACCTCGCTGCAGTGACAGTAGAGTGCAAGGACAGCCTCTTTACGGTAGTAGGGATTTGAAATCTGGCAGGATCAAGTGCAAGGACACACGAAGCAGTCGACAAGATCATGGAGCTGAGAGGCTAAATCTGCAACAAGATTATAAGACTTCAACCTGCACAATGGGACGAAGGCAGCAACACTAAGGACGACAAAGCAGAAGCACTGGTGGAATGGATGGAGGCACGCAGAATGCTGTGCACCAACAACCCTACAACACCAACACAAGAGGCTCAGTCCTGGACCTCACACTGTTGACTGCAGATTGCTGGAACAAGATGTCAAGATACAACTGCGGAGGAGAATTCGAATGCGGAATCAATCACTCCCCACAGTCTCTCGAACTAGCTGCTCGGACTCCTAAGGTCGCCCCAGTATCATTCCGTAGGATAGATGATACCGACCTAAAGATCTTTGCAGAATCGTGCCGTAGAACGGCCGCACGGATGGAACAGGCACTGCACACTGAAGACGGCGTGTCAGCCGAATCCCTGGACTAGTCAGCGGAGCTATTGCTTTAAGGGATACATCTAGCTTTTGAGGATGCCACACCGGTCAAAAAAGTATCGAAGTCAGGATACAAGTGGTGGAACCCAAAATGCCAGGAGAAACACCGATTGGCATGCAGCGAAAAAGAGCCTTATGGCACTTCTACATTTGCGCAAGCTAGGAGCTGTGAACCTCGAACCTGAAATAATGAAAGCAACCAGAGCTAATCGAGAGGCCAAGCAAGAACTCCTGATGACAATCAGGAAGGCGAGCTCGGAACTCCATAGGAAACGCATCTCAAACAAATGGCCGACGACTCCGCAGAGGGTCTCGACGCTAGCCCTTTGTGCTTAAGATGGCACGCTGAAGAGTACGCCAGAAGGAAAACTGGAAGTTCTCAGAAGGAAACATTTGGCAGGTGGCGGCATGGGGGATAGCACAACTCGACCCGAAATCGACCATCAGCAAGGCAGCAAATGAGAACCCGTCACAGAGGCAGAGGTTGAACAAGCCATACGGAAACCCCAAAACACTGCACCAGGCAAAGACAGCATACAGAACAAGCTACTCGAGTGGTGCTGGCCTGTCCTAGGACCTCACATCACCCGACTGTTCAACAGATGTCTGGAAACCGGCTATCATCCTAAACCTTTCAAGGAGGCCAAGATGGTAGATCTCCGGAAACAAGGGAAACGAGACTGGTCAAACGCAAAATCCTATAGGCTCATCTCACTTCTGACGACCCTAGCCAAAGCAGTGGAGATGGTCATAGCCAGAAGACTGACCGAAGAAGCCACAATGAAAGGCATTTTCCTGGGCAACTATGCGTGCGCCCTCCCAAAACGCTCAGCTTCGGACCTCACGCTCACTCTCACAAATGAAATCCTAGACGGTTTAGAGAGGAGGGTCGGATCATCCATTCTCACTTTCGATGTACAAGGTGCCTCTAATCTCTTGGCAAGATACTTGCATGAGCTCTCTTTCCTAAGTAGCTTTTTGACAAAGCTAGTCCGGAGTGGTCTCTCATTTCTGGGGCACGCCCAGGGATGGAAAGGTTCCTTCCGTTGATGGCACAGTGGACAGTTTCTTTCCGCATCCGTATGTTCGAACCGGTCATGGTACTCGGTACTCCGCAAAGTCGCCATAACCTGTCCGGGCAGTTAGGATCCGTCCTACCGTAGATCTGTGCTGGTCTTTGAATCAGTCCACCTTGTAGGCAGTCTTTGTTTCAAAGCGAACCCCAAGGTGCTTTCTCGGCTCGCACTCCGCTATCCATGACTTGAAGTCGGCATTCAGCTGTGCGTTTTTCCATCTGTGGGCGGAAGCAAGGGACATATGGTCATGGTCGAGGTCCACAAGCTTAGTATTGCTTGTACACCCTTGTTTCGCCAACTTGTCAACTAGCTCGTTGCCAGGAACATTAGTGTGCCCTGGGACCCATCTGATGCCACAGACCGCTAGCTCTACACGCTCAGTGCCTCCTTTCCACTCATGGAGTAAGCTTCGGATCTTGTTGACAGCCTCTTGAGAAGTTCCATTCTTACCCGCCATATTGGAGATGCGTTGTGCAACACCCAAATTGTCAAGGCACAGATATAGACTGCCTGCATCGGGAGGAGCATGCTTGATGGCCGCTTGGACTGCATTTTCTGCAGCAATGGCCTCCGTGTCGGCCACTTCTCGTAACGAGCCACATGACCCTAGACCTTCACAGAGTTTGATGCCCTCATAAAAGACTGCCCAGCCAGCCCCTGTCCTGCCCTTCTCATCGCGAGAACCATCGGAGTAAACCCATAACGTTTTCGGGTCTGCCTCAGCCACCTCTTTCAAATGATGTTTGGCGGCTTCTTCTTTGTCTAGTTGCGGTGGCAGACAGTCACGGGGGCCCTTTTCTTCTGGGAAGAGTCTGTTCGACTCTTTAATCGGCACCGGTAGTAATTTCTTGTACACATCGATGTGTCCTTCTATCTCTGTGATGCACAGCGGGTGCCGGGAGTCTACCGTGGAAGCCCGAATGGCGGCGGCTCTATCAAGGTCCTTCAGTATCATCTCCATGTTTGGGAACGAGGAGAGGATGTGCAAAAGCCTAGTTGGCGTGGTACAGTAAACTGGCAGTGCGGCCCTCAGGGCAGCTCTCAAAGCTACCTCTAGCTTTTCTTTCCCTTTAGCTTGCATGAAGGGAGACCAGGTGGAAGAGGCATACGTCAGTTGGGGGAGCACGCAACTCCTTACAGCATGTAGCAGACTCCTCACTGGGGTTCCTCGGTACACTCCCGAGAGAGCTCGGAGTGCGTTCGTGGTTCTCTTTGCTTTAGCAGTGACCTGCTTTGCGTGTTCCAAAAAGTTGAAGCCGGAATCCCACCATACACCTAGCCACCTTAGGGACTTGGAAGGCTTTAGTAGCACTCCACAGGGTAGCGTAACTGGACTCATGGAGGAGCATCCTCTTGTTCGGCAGTGTACCAGTCCTGTTTTGTCCCAGTCTAGCGAAAGACCATTGTCCCTGCACCATTTCTCTATCCTTTTCAGGGTTCCATTAATGGTTTCCACATTAACTGAAATGTTCTTAGATGAGACCGAAACGAGGCCATCGTCAGCGTAGGCCAGACCCCAAACCGCCGCATGTAGGCTCGTCATGTACAGCATGTACAGGATGGGTGAGGCCGGCGAGCCCTGTGGCAGGCTGCCTCCGACTTTCCTGGTGACCGGTTGGTCTCCTTCTATAGAGAGGGAAACTTCCCGTCCGGTGAGAAAAGATTCCACCCATTTGACTATTGACGTTGGCCAGCCTTGGTTTCTAAGCCTTTGAACCAGCCTGCCCCGTTTCACGGCGTCGAAGGCACCCTTGATGTCGTAGGTGACAAAATAGGTTATCTCTCCATACTTGGATCGTCCCTTAATCTTGTCTGCTAGCAACAGTGTGAGGTCCGTAGCTGCCCTTCTTGGTACTGCGCTAGCATATGTGCGGGGGATGATCTCTAGTTCAATGGCTTGTGCCGCCAGTCTTCGCGCTACAATTCTCTCGAGTCCCTTTCCCAGAGTTGAGAGAAGTGAGATCAGTCTGTAGCTTCTTGGGAGCGATTTGTCACGGCCTGGCTTTGGGATGACCACCAGGTAGGCCGTTTTGAAGACCTTGGGGTGCCAGCCAACTTCCAGACAGCCTCGGAAAAGTGCTGTCACTTTTGGCCCTAAGACCTTCCATGCCAACTTCCAGGCACTGTTGGGGATGCCATCTTGCCCAGGGGTCGTGTTTCCCGGTTTGAAGATAGCGTTTCTGACTTCCGATTCAGTCAGCTCCTCCAGTTCTCGTGTGGGCCTAGCTACTTGGGTTTCTCCCCTGCGTGAGACTTCTTCTTCTGCCTCCTCTGCTTGGGTGTGTGTGTCCAAGAGGAGAAGCGCCTTTTCCTTAGATGTGGACGCTGTCCCACTGTTTGAAGTCAGAGGTGGCATGCTGTATGATGCTCTGGCACGAGTCCAATTCAATGCCTTGAACACATCTCCTGGCTCGTTGATGGCTTCGATGTTCCGTTGCCACATTTCCCGCCTAGCTTTTCGTGCCTCTCGGCGAAAGGCTTTGCGCTTGGCCTTATACAGCTTGAAGAATAGAGCTGTTCGGTTCGCTCTCCAAGCAACTTTCGCTCGTCGTGCCTCTTGGATTGTGGCTTTGCAGGCATCGTTCCACCAGCGCTTCCCAACGCCTCTACCAGCAGTCTTTGGGGTTGACTCATCGAGAACTCGGACCAGTACTTGAGTGATTCTTCGAGCTTCTTCGTCCAGCCCTTCCGGGGTTGACAGCTGTCCAGATGTGAGGTTGGCGGATTCTTTTTCGCACGCTTTCAGGAAGAGCTCCTTGTCTACCTTGTCCATCCTGTATCTCACAGCACGAATAGATGTTTGGGGAAGTGTACCGGCCACTGTTGTAAGGAGTACTTCGTGGTCACTCCCACAGTCCAGATCTGTTCGGACCTCCGTGGTGCAGAGATGCCCTCTGCTCAGCTCCCGGGTTGCAAAGACTAAGTCTATCACTGAGGGCGACCGGGGGTTGGCATGGCATGTTGTGACATCATGGTCATTCAGGAGAATGGCACCTGACTCCTCAACCCAATCTACCAGCTTGTCACTGTCGGAAGACTCGTTGGTTCCACTATCCCACAAGTGTGAATGTGTGTTCCAGTCCCCGCACAAAATTGCCTTCTGCCCTCGCACGATTTCCTGCGCCTTCAAAGCAGCTACCCAGCGTTGATCATCGCCCGGGTTTGGGTTATATACGTTAGCTATCATAACCCCGTTGCCTAGGCGAACTACTACCATGTCACGATGGCCTACATTATCAGCCGTCATGACCTGCTCCGAGATCAAGCCCTTTCTAACATGGGTAATTGTCCTAGGACGCTCCACCCACTTTGCACATGGTGCATATGTCCGATAGTAGTCTATCGGAGCCGTCTGTGCATCCTCCAGGTTCCTCCGAATAAAGGGTTCCTGGATGCAAACTACGTCCACTTCCATTGCTTTTGCCGTCTGTAAAGCGGCAATGTGGTTGTCGTAACCACCATGAGCATTGAGCTGGAAAATCTTCAGCCCATTGATTGTTCTTGTGTTTGTATCACACATTAATTATCGCTGGGTTTGGGACGGTTGCTGCGCCGGAGGCTTGATCTTGGTGGGGCGGGCTTGGGATCTCTGGCGAGTTCCCTTGCGACCTGCACTTCCGGCAAGATCTGGGTTGGGGTAGAGCTCCCTTGGGGCTCTGGTGTCCGTTGGCTAGGGGCCGGTGAAGGGGCGGTCTCGGTGACCTCCTGGGGGTGGTCTCAGTGTCCACCTGAGGAGTGCGAAGTTTTCCACACTTCTCGTTTCTGGCCTCTAAGAATTTCGTCTGTTGGGCCTTCCGGATTTCCCGCTTCTCCAGTTCGTCCACTCTATTTCTTAGTGGGCACTGGGGGTCATCTGCTGGGTGTGGGCCTCGGCAGATGATGCATTTTGATATGCATTCATGCGCGGCCTCGCAGCAGGGAGGATGGTCGGCACTTGTGTGTGCATTGGAGCCGCAGTGTTTGCACAGCTGGGCTCTGGAGCAGAGCTTCACATCGTGCCAAGAGAAGCATTTTGAGCATTGCTTCAGGGCTCTGGGTTTCTCCAGCAGTAGCCGGGTGGGGATCAGCCTAGAACCCATCTTGATCCGTTTGGGAACTTTCGTTCCTACTGCTGGTATCTTCACCAGGAAGGTGACTTCCTCGCCCTTGCAGATTGGGCTGATGTGCTCTGGAGTGGCTTTGGTGGCCGCTTGGAAGCACTCCGAAATCATTTCGGTCGTGATGGCTGTATTGCCTTCACTTCCCAGGCTGATTTCTTTGACCATTGGCCCCACTAGATAGGCATCACAGGCGGATGCTTTTTCCAGTGTTGTTTCGGGGCCAAACCACGCCTTGATGGCCTCGGACTGGTCCAGGAGTTTGGCCCGGTCTGCCGAGCTGCGGGGAGTCAGGGCGAATCCCGTCTTGATGCGTGTGGCACACTGAAGGGCCCCCTTTATCTTGTCATTCAGCAGACGAAGCTGATTTGTGACAATGAAACTGTCCGCCCCCTTCTTCTTTGACTTTTCAGCCAGGCGGACGAAGATTCTGTGATCTTGGCGTGCCTCCGGTGTCTTGGAGGTTGCCTTGTGATCAGGTTTCTGAGAGTTCTGGTTAGCTCTCTTGTTCTTCTGTCTTCTCTTTCGAGAGACAGTTTCCCATTCGTCCTCCTTGTCCAAGGGGGACGCTTCGGTGCCATCATCGCCTCGGTTGACGGCGTTCGATGGTTTGGCGCTCTGTTCGGCAGCCTTGCTTGTGGGGGCGCCCTGTTGGGCGGTCTTGGTGGTCCTTTTCGTAGTTGGCAGGGCCACTGCATCAGTGGCAACTCTAGCATAAGTTGCCTCTGTTTGTTTCGGGGACGGTTGATTGTCCCCCTCCGGTCCCTTGGCCTGCGATTGGCCGGGCCGGATAGCCCTCTGTGGAGCTGTGTTTTTGCACTCCTTAACGGAGTTTTCACCCATGACGAACTTCAAAAGTTCGATTGCAAATGCATCTATCTTTGGGGTGATAAGTGCAGCGAGGTCTCCTTCCGGGTTTAAGTCCTTGACCTTTTGGGACCATAAGTTGAGCGCCGGGGTGGCTGCGTTCATCATGAGATCGTGCCGCCGCTCATATTCTTTCTTACTGGCCTCAAGGGCTGCAAGAAAAGGGGCTACCTCAGGGGGGCCATTAGAGCCCATTTTGGTTTTAGGTGGGTGCGCCAGGCGCCCGTGCTGGAGAAAATGGTATGAGAGAAAAGCTCAATTTCTCCTCTTTCTCAAAATGATAAAAAAAGTTACAATACCGATGGGCGACGACGGGGAAAAGCCAAAGTAGCCACCAGGTATGTGTTGATGAAGAAGGTTGTTCTAAAATATGTACTTATGGTGCATCGGATTTTAGGTTTTGAATTGTAACAACAAAGTACTTGAATCTTGGGGGTGTCCGGGCTTAAGATGTCAAATATTGTTGTAGACAGTCTCAATTGATTTGATTTGATTATATTTAACGTCTACCTAAATCACTAAGATCATACGACGCCGGATTGGCTACCGGACAGATATTTAACGTTGTGCCTGTATATTAAAGTTGTTTTGGCAATTTTAAAGTGTAAAAACTAGTTTGAAATGTAGCGATGAGTGCAAAGCAAAGAAAGGTAATGGTAGAGGAAATAGTAAAAAGAAGCAGTAAAAGCAATATAACTAGAGGAAATAAGAAGAGCGAAAAAGAAAAAAAAAAAAAACCTTGTCACAGCTGCAGAATCATCAAAAGAAAGCAGCACCCAATCAAAACATCATTCAGGCCAGGAAGCCCTCCTCACAATCCGCGAAATCGTCCTCGTCTTGATTCCCCAAGTCCAAGGGACAGACTGGGAGTGTTGCGCCGTCACCCATGCGGCCTTCTCGAGCCACTCCTCGGGTCACCCAATGGGCCTCAACTCGGGTTTCAGCCATCAGGATGCCCACAGTTCGGGCGAGCCAGGCTGAAGTGGTCTTTGACATACGTTGTTGTAGTATCTTGAACGTAGTTTCAGACCTCGGGTCCATCGATCCGCCCTGGGAGAACACTATGGGGTAGAACTGCTCGCCAGCTTCCAGGGGGGGGCATTTACCAATCTTAGCGTTGTAACTCTTGTTCAGAATGATAGATGCTTCCCTTGAGTAGTGTTCCCCGTGAAGCGTGACAATTGTCAGGTCGTAGAGCTTGCGCAATCCAACCTCCTCGAATCCCCAATCGGCTCGTCGGCCGGAGTCTTCCTCATCGTTGTGCCTGAAGTGGGGTTCCAGGTCGCACAGGATTCCTGACTGGCGGAGAGCCTGGTGGAAGCAGTTTCGGACCATGTCATGGAGGCGGTGAGTTGACCGGGCACGGGTCGTGGTCCGTTGGCACTTTTGGTGATGGGCCCACTTGACAGTTTGGTGGCACTCCGGGCACGGCTTGTCCGTCATAGGGTCTGGGAGTAGGAAACGTTCACTGGTCATGCCCATAAGGAGGGAATCAGCAATGATTTGGCGTCTGCTGGTTGGCTGTATTCCCATCCATTGGCGTCCAATGAACGTCTTGTTGTCACCCAAGTCCTTCCTTTCTGCTGGTGACAGGCGGTCCCAAAGTCCATCGTACCTCATGCCGTTGAGCTCCCTCATGACTTCCTTCTGCCGCCGCAGTCCCTCCGGGCGGGTCGCTTCCGGGTTCCGGACACACTCCAAGTCGGCGTAGGCCTGGGCTGTTGCGACGGGAAAGACAGCAGAGGCTTGTTCCAGATAGGAAGGGATACCCATCCCCCCCAAGCTCATGGGCAAAGCCATGATGTCTTCGTCGAATGGGCCGGGCTCGGCCACGCCTCTGATCCACCGCATTGCATTGAGAAGGAGTTTGTCGAGTGTAGACCAGATATCCTCCAGGCCATCGGGTCGTAGGGTTCTCACCAGGTGTCGGAGCGTTTGTTGTGTGCAAAGACGGAGGACCAGTTGGGCCTCTTGCAGAGACAACTGTTCCAGCCTGAGATGTGTGCCTGCTTGACGAACTATGCGGTCGTAGAGAAAGCGTCGTCGGGCGGCAGTGGGGCCGAGGAAGGAGCCAAGTACCTCTATGCCGGTCGACTCACGACAGTTCTGGATACGGAGGACCTTAGACTTGGACTGGTTGAGGGAGACCCCGATTTCCATATCTGCAAGCAAAGTGGCCGCTGTATCCGGTACGTCCGTGCGTCGCCCAACCACGACAACGTCGTCGAGGTAAGCCATGACTTCCTCCCCTGGTCCCAGTGTCTCCTTCAGCTTCTCTACGAACTTTCTCATCCCCAAGCTGAAGAACAGCGGACCGAACACATCTCCCTGCCGAACTCCTTCAGCGGATACAAACCTGTTACCGTCGTTTGTAATGAGGATGGTCGGGTCTTCGTATGCCCATGCCGCTGCCCCCAGGAGATCCTTCCTGTACTCTCGCACGGAGTCTGCCATCCTCCTCCTGCTCATGTTGTTGAACGCATTAGAGAAGTCTAGTTGAGTGATATACTCGTGTCCCTCCGTGTTATCGTCCTCGACGGCCTTTCTGACCAGTGCCACGATTGGCTCCGTAGATGTCCCAACTCCGTGTTGGCATGGGTTGGTACCATGCGAACCTGTGGCGAGCAAGATGGCTTTGCCAATGATTCGCATGAATGCTTCCCCGACGGCTATCGGTCGTACGCCTGGTTTCTTGTCCAAGGCCACAAGTCGAGATGCCAGAAGGAGCGCCCTGCCGGGAGAAGAGCCTGCCATGATGTCGTTTGCCTGCTTCACCAGGAAGGCGACAAAGTCTTCCTCGTCTGCTGCTCGGATGATCAGTCGGTTCGACCATCCGGAGGGGCCAGGTGCAGCTTCCGGGTCCTGGGCTTTGATGGCTTCCAGAACATGTTCAGGGCCCACTGACTTTGGTTTAGACTTAGCCCGTTCTTTGCCAAAAGGCCGATCGGTCCCTTTCGGGTGCAGGACTGCCAGCTGTTCCATTGTTTCTTGTGAGGCGACCACAGGAGTTGAGTCTTTGGACAGCGTTGCTGCTGCCCGGCTGGCTCTTCCTTTGGCTAGCATCTTCTTTGCCAGGTTGACCTTTTCCAAATTCAACTCTGCGGGGTCCGTGGTAGGCGGTCTTGGATTGTGGTTACGGGCGGCGGGCTTTGGGCAGATGAATTGGGGGTATACCTTGATGATGTCGGTCATTCGTAGTCCTTTCTTGGCTTTCCTCGCCGCATGGCCGCACCCGAGCATAGCCTTTGGCCCCAACAGGATCTGGGCCAGAGTGGCCTCCGTGGGGAAGTTGATATACCGTCGGCACAACTCAGCAATCTTCAGGCAGAACTGTCGGAGGTTGCGTGCGTGGATCTTGAGGTCCGGGACCGTGACATGCCTGTAGGATAGAACCCAATCCAACCAGGGGTTGTTTTCCAGCAATTCCTCAGCTTCGGCCTGGTGACGGGTGTAGTTAGGGGTGTCTAGGGTTGGTGTTATGAGAGGCGGAGGTCGTGTGAAGGTTGGGACGGGGACGGGGACGGTTTGGCGAAGGTGGTCATCTGGATTGTCGTTGCGGATGGCGGTGATCGCCTTGTTGATGTCGGCATTCAGGTCCGCATCAGCGTTGACTCCATCTTCAACGGCGCGATCAGCATTTTCTCCGTCTTGGGCGATTGAGGGTGTGGCATCCGTGTGTGTGGTTGTGTGTGGCGGGGCGGGCGAGGCTGACGCGATCGGCTGGCTGTCAGGACATGACAGTGTCGTTGGAGCTTCAGCCTTCTCGCGTGTCATTCGAATCTCGATTTTCTTGTCGGGTGGGGGGACAGGATTGAATCCCGTGCCAGGGTGGTCACGTCGAGGTAGCCAATGGTCTTTCACAAGTGCAAACTTGTAAGGCTCGCATTCTCTGTGGTGATTTTGGCGTTGCCTGGGGCTGCTGGTCATCTTACCACAGACGACGCAGACATCCACACCAGTTTCGCTTCTCTCCTCCAGTGAGAGTGGCATGTGACCTTTCATGTGTTTGACGATGCCGTTTGGCGCGCTCATTTTGACTGTCACGGATCGGTCGCGGCATCGTGGGCAATCAACATGTCCCCAGTTCGTCGAATTCTCGGCCTTGTCTCCCGCCAGCGCCATTTCGCCGACGTGTGGGCCGCGCGAACGCGAAAAAATTGTCGTGTGGTCTATTCGTCGATGCAAGGACTGTGATGATGCCAATTTTTGATGAAAAATATCAGTTGTTTTATTTAATATGTGCTGTTTAACGTCTTCCGCTTGATTCCGCTTGACAAACTCCCTTTTTAACGTCCTCCGCTCGACAACTCAATAGCTTTGTATGTGCGGGACGAGACCGTCCCCTAGCCCCGAAGAACTAGTGGTCCATACCTCCACTATGAGCAGCAAAAACAAATACAAAAAAAAAAAAAAAAAAAAAAAAACAGTGCATCCACAAAACTATTCCCCAAAAGACAGATCCACAAAACCAACTCCTAAGTGGAGCTACCATCCCCACTATTCAGTGAGCCTCCAAGAGGCTGGTGATCGTGGCCGTAAGAATGAAAAATTTGGCGTAATCGAGTCGGGTGCTATGGATGAAGCAACAGCGACAAGATTCCCGCGCCGCGGGGTCGGGCATCCGGAACCTTCAAAAGGCTGCCCGCCGTGTGTGAGTGTGGCTCCCTGAGGTGAGTGGATAGACTCGGGAGACCAACGATCGAAAAGGTGCGGGGTCGGTCGCTGGTGAGAACATCCCTCGAGAGGGGAAATCGGGCTCAAGGCCTCACGAAACGGTGCTTCGAAGTCGACAAGTGTCGAAAAAGAAAATGAGAATGGACAGCAGCATTGGGGATATGTGCTGGTCGCTCTTAAAACCCACGACGAAGGGGAAAGATTCGTCTTTGGACGGAGGGGGAGGTACTCGAACTCAAAGGTACCCCCCCGAGGGTTGTAGGAGGGAAGGTTGGTGTAGACAGTCTCAAGGTTGCTTTGATTTGATTTGATTTGATTATATTTAACGTCTACCTAAATCACTAAGATCATACGACGCCGGATTGGCTACCGGACAGATATTTAACGTCTTCCGCTTGACAAACCCGATAGCTTTGTATGTGCGGGACGAGACCGTCCCCTAGCCCCGAAGAACTAGTGGTCCATACCTCCACTATGAGCAACAAAAACAAATACAAAAAGAAAAAAAAAGAAAAAAAAAGAAAAAAAAACAGTGCATCCACAAAACTATTCCCCAAAAGACAGATCCACAAAACCAACTCCTAAGTGGAGCTACCATCCCCACTATTCAGTGAGCCTCCAAGAGGCTGGTGATCGTGGTCGTAAGAATGAAAATTTTGGCGTAATCGAGTCGGGTGCTATGGATGAAGCAACAGCGACAAGATTCCCGCGCCGCGGGGTCGGGCATCCGGAACCTTCAAAAGGCTGCCCTCCGTGTGTGAGTGTGGCTCCCTGAGGTGAGTGGATAGACTCGGGAGACCAACGATCGAAGAGGTGCGGGGTCGGTCGCTGATGAGAACATCCCTCGAGAGGGGAAATCGGGCTCAAGGCCTCACGAAACGGTGCTTCGAAGACGACAAGTGTCGAAAAAGAAAACGAGAATGGACAGCAGCATTGGGGATATGTGCTGGTCGCTCTTAAAACCCACGACGAGTCTCAAGGTTGCACCGGCCGGCGCCGCTCCGGGTGATCTGCTATGTACGGAAGTATCACCACCATTCTCCGAAGCTCGCTTAGCTCAGTTGGTTAGAGCGTCGTACTAATATTCAGTCTCGAATATCAAGTAAATGCGAAGGTCGCCAGTTCGACCCTGGTAGTGAGCAGCTTTCTTTTTGGTTGACTTCATGATAAATCGTATCTTGATGGGGGGGTTTTTTCTTTTTGATAGTTCAAGTCATGATGGTCGGTCACTTGTAGTACAGATATGGAACGATGAGGCTAGCAAAATGTAATAATTTTTATGACCCCTGAACGTTTACGAATGACAGACATGGAACCCATGTTGATTGATTGTGTAATTCCACGTGAAAGAGTCAAAGATGGAACTGGGGCGTACCAAACAACTGTAGTTTTGACTAAGGAGTACCTTCATTTCCTCTTGGAACTATCAGGCTCATCCTTTAGATGATTCTGGGGAGAGCTGCTGACCACATCTGCTGAGGTGCTCCTTGTGCTACGGCTATTGATGTGCCTAGTAGCTCTTGGATGCCGCGTTCTGCGGCCTCGTTATGGGCGGATCGATATGCAGGGGATATGGAGGTTATGGTACCATGTCGTCTTGCCTATGTCTTGACAAGATTGATGTTGACGTCGGTGCCGTTGTCCATCATGATCTTGATAGGCCTGACTTTGGTTTGGTTAACCATTCTCTTGAAAACTTTTTGTAAATCTATCCTTCATACACGCCACCTGTTACAGTACTAAAACAGGTTTGTATCCGCTGAAGGAAGTTCGACAGGGAGATGTGTTCGGTCCGCTGTTCTTCAGCTCGGGGATGAGAAAGTTCGTAGAGAAGCTGAAGGAGACACTGGGACCAGGGGAGGAAGTCATGGCTTACCTCGACGACATTATCGTAGCTGGGTGACGCACGGATGTACCGGATACAGCAGCCGCAGATATGGAAATTGGGGTCTCCCTCAACCAGTTCAAGTCTAAGGTCCTCCGTATCCAGAACTGCCGTGAGTCAACCGGCATAGAGGTACTTGGCTCCTTCTTCGGCCCCACCGCCGCCCGACAACGCTTTCTCTACGACCGCATAGTTCGTCAAGCTGGAGCAGTTGTCTCTGCAAGAGGCCCAGCTGGTCCTTATCTTTGCTTTACACTCTATCGTCACATTTCAACTTAGTCTTTACACTTTAAAATTGCCAAAACAACTTTAATATACAGGCACAGCTAATATTCAACTCTTGAGTATCAAGTAATGCGAAAGTCGCCAGTTCGGTCCTGGTAGTGAGCATCACAGCTTCCTTCGAGCTGTTCTTTTTGCTTTGGAGAGGTTATCTTGGAGGGGAGGATGAGGAGGTATCCATATCTTTTTACATGTATGCTATATACATCCATCATGTGCTATTCATATAATCATCACTATTACTATTTGTTCAAGAAATCGAGACTGCCCATAGCCCTTTATGATGTACGAGGAAGCTCATCTTGTGAACTGTTATGCCCGTGAACCCCACCACAGCTTTCCAAAGTAAATGGTGATGCCGTTGGTCCATCTAATACCGATAGTTCATCATTACTAAAGATCCGTGGAAGGAGAACTGCTCGTAGGGGAATCAGCAGCATAATGAATATCGGGAAACCAACAGCAGCAATAGTCTGCGTGATGGCAAACGTTGCCCCAAAGGCTACAAGCTCGATCACTACAAATAACCATATTGACTTGTTTCGTACAAATCCGGTTCTGCTGCTACCATTACCTTCATCGTGGTGTGTTGTTGCTAACCGGAATGGGTGATTCCTCGGTGTTAGTTGCTCGTCTTGTAGGAGATATATCAATTTAGCTGTGACGCCGTTCCCTTCGAGGGCTTGGATTCCCATGACGAAGAATAGGCCTGCGAGAACGCCATGGGGGATTAGATGGAGAACATCCAAAAGAGGCCCCGTCATAGCTATTAATGTAAGTAGACCCTGCGCAAGATTCGATACACGCTGTTCGACAACGTGAGTGACGACAGGCGCAGGACGAGATTTTTCGTCGTCTGTGCCGAGTCCACCAGATGTCGACGATGGCGAACCTTCAGATTCAGAGAGGCTGGTAACACACAGCGATTTGGTGTGGAATGGTGCCTGTGGAATCAGACCGTTGGGGAAGGGAAGGCCGAGAATACCGGCTACGGCAGTGGTAATGCCAAGCAGAAAGAGATCCCAGTGGAAGCCGGCAGGTTTTCGAAGAGGGAACTCGGTGCCTTGGGCAATGAGAGACGATACTGTGAATAGATAGTGTTAGTTATATTAATCTCTGAATCAAGCGCATGTTTGGTTGCCTTACCATTATGATCGAACCAGAATAAAATTGTAAGTAGAACTGCAAAAGGCAGTGCTAAGAATGCGTTACTAACGGACACATTCTGGGGATTTACGATCCAGCTTGACCGATCAGTCGGTTCAAACGCGGATCCAATGGGCAACGTTTCAACGTCCACATTACGCATACGTCCGATATGTACAAAGCCCGTAAAGAAGATCAATGTCAACGGCGTGCCATAATCAGCCAAGAACGTTCGCACGGGATGTATAAACAGGCTGCCCTCGCCCACTTTAGCAGTGGTATACGCTACTATGAAGACCAGTAGCGCTAGAATAATGGAAAGGTAGAAGCCCTCGTCATACCCAAGACGTTCGAGTACTTGAATGCCTTTCTGTATGTATATACAGGCAACGTAGAACCCAAAGATATCACAGGGGAACCGCGTCACGTATCGAAGTAGATTACACGTGTTTGTGGCTGCGAGAACTGTGTGTAAAACAAGAGACCAGAGCCCGATCCAGCACATAAAAGCCATGTAATCGACACCCGTCGACTTCATGATGTCATATACTGTATAGTTAAACACAGTAATAGGCCCTGTAACGCCGACGATGACAAGTGGCTGACAGGCAAACAGCGAGAAGACTACTGAGCCTAGAACGGAGGCGAGGAGGACTTCAGTTACGCCGTAATGATGGTTTGTACTAGTGAACATGTCTAGCGAGAACGCTAGAGCAGGCAGGATGCTGAGTATCGTTAGTATATATATACTCGGAAAAATGATATCATAGCGATTATTTGTCCTGTGAGCTATAAGGAGTTATAACATACTTGGCAAAGAACATATATACGGTCGCGGGAATTACTCGATAATCCCAAGCATCGCGCCAATCGCTGACATAGAATGGGAGACGTCGACGGACGTCTCGGATCATACCTTGACATAGAGATACCTTCATCTTTAGTGTAAGGTAAGTCATGTAGTAATGATATTTCTCAAAAGTGTTTGTTCAATGTATTGATGGAAGATATCAAACTGCCATTTTCTTAGCTATATTTTTATTTATTTGTCTTGATATATAGTATAGTATGACAAGCCAAAATAAACAAGAAACCAATGGAAAAAAAAAAAGTAAAGTAGATGATGGATGAGAATAAAAACTGTGATCTGAGAATGATTATATTGAAGGTCGTTGAAGTTGGAAATATAGGCGTCGTTAAGGAGCACATAAACAGTGGGGCTATATGCGGTGAAGGGAAACTAGTGCAGAAATGGACATAGATAGTTATACTATGTATATACACAAAAGTAGCTTATTAGCTTCGGAATTCTCACTACGTTTGATCATTTCCCACCTTTCATCATAAATAAGAATATATTTGAAGCATATAAGGGGTTGATAGTAGTACATTTGAGGGTTTTTTCCTTCTTTCTTTTCGACATGTCATAGATAGAGAAAGGAGACTCAAGATAAAATATATAAGTCAGAAAAAATAATAAAAATATGCCATGATTTGGATGAAGTAGTGTGTATATGTTGTTACAGAGTAATACTTGGTGAGAGTACAGAGAAAGTAAAATAAAAAACCCGACGCAGAAATAGATACATCGTGGAAAGAGATAAAAAGCAGTAGAGAAGGAAAAGGAGAAGTTGGGAGATTGGGAGTAAGAAAGGAAAAGTTGACAGGCCGAAGCCAGATTTAGAGTGATAGTATGAGGATAGAGAAGCAAGTCCCTAAAGCAAAGGGGGGAAACCAGAAACCGTACATATAAGCAGTATAAAGATAGCATGATGGTAAGCCTAGACAGGAGAATGAATACAAAACATCAAGTCAAAAACAAGGACAACTAGAAAAAGCCAAGTTATGGGACTCTAGGCCCTTTTTCCTCATTGATGCAAGTCTCACCGTTGGCTCTTGAAAGTCGTGGGAGTCGGTCCGGTAATATTAGAAGGAGGCTGCTGCTGTTGCTGGTCGACACTCACATCCTCCACGACGGCATCAGGCTTGTTCTGCTTGCCTAGGCCTGGGTTCTTACCGCCAAAGAAGCGCTCAAAATCGCCCTTCTCTTCAAATGGCCGTGGGCCTAGAAGACGCACCATATCGTCACGGGTCAAAACCTCTTTGCTCAGAAGCTCCTCGGCAACCAAACCTATCTCGGTCTTCTTGCTGGTTAGTAGGTCGCGACAGCGTTTGTACGCTTCTTCGACAATGCGGTGCACCTCGGCATCAATTTGTTGGGCCGTTGACTCAGCGAATGGCTTCTGGATCTGATTGGGGTTGTTCTCGTAGTGTAGAGGACCAACCTTCTCCGACATACCCCATTCCGTGACCATGCGCTGTGCCATCTGTGTGACCTTCTTGAAGTCGTCACTAGCACCAGTGGTGACCGTAGGGAAGTGGATCTCCTCCGAGATACGGCCACCCAGCGTCATAGCCATGCGGTCCATCAGCTGTTCAACTGTCATTAGGTAGGCGTCCTGAGGCAGATACTGCGCATAACCTAGCGCGCCCTGGCCACGGGGAATAATGGACACCTTGAGAAGAGGGTCGGCGTCTTTGAAGTACCAGCCACAGATAGCGTGGCCAGCCTCGTGGTAGGCAACAGTGCGTTTCTCAATAGGGTTGAGAACTAGAGACTTGCGTTCGAGACCTCCAATAACACGCTCGATAGCTTGCTCAAAGTGTTGCAGAGCGACAGACTCAGCATTGGCACGGGCAGCTATAAGAGAAACCAGATAAGTCAGTGACAAGATTCAAACATGTAGTACAGGTAGATTGAGCAAATACTATGACTTACCGACAAGAGCAGCCTCGTTCACAACGTTGGCAATGTCAGCACCAGAGAATCCAGGCGTCAAGGTAGCCAGACGGCCAGTCAGATAGTCAAGGTCTTCGTTAGTGACAATCTTCTTTAGATGCACCTTGAAGATATCCTCACGACCCTTCATGGTTGGCCGATCGATGTAAATGTGACGATCGAAACGACCAGGTCTCATCAACGCCTTATCTAGGACATCCGCGCGATTGGTACCAGCCAGCACAACGATCTGCTCGGCCGTGTTGAAACCGTCCATCTCAGTTAGGATCTGGTTCAGCGTCGACTCGCGCTCGTCGTTACCGCCACCCATACGGTTAGAGTCGGTTCTGGACCGACCAATGGCATCGATTTCGTCAATGAAGATAATGCATGGAGAGTTCTTGCGAGCTGTCGCAAACAGATCACGTACACGCGAGGGACCAACACCGACAAACATTTCCACAAACTCAGAACCACTCACACTGAAGAACGGTACTCCGGACTCGCCGGCAGTAGCCTTGGCCAGCAGTGTCTTACCGGTACCGGGAGGGCCAGACAAGATAGCACCGCGGGGAATCTTAGCACCAAGACGCACAAACTTCTCAGGCTTCTTAAGGAATTGCACAAACTCCATGATTTCCACCTTAGCTTCGTCCATACCGGCGACATCAGCAAACTTGACCTTGACGGCAGTCTCCTGATTGAACTTCTTGGCGCGAGACTTGCCAAAGCCGAACATTTGGTTACCACCGCGCGAGCTGATCTGCTTCGTTGTCCAGAACATCAGACCAACCAGTAGCAACGTCGGGCCAAAAGCCATGACAAGGTTCATCATGGTGCTCTTGCTGGCGCCGTAGCTAACGGGAATGCGCTGCGAGGGGGGGATTTGCAGTTCATCCTGGGCCTGCTCTAGGTGTTTTTCGAAAGAGTCGACGGAGCCAATGGAGAAGAAGTACGCTGTGTTGGCGTTGATGCTTCCGGCGTCGCCGTAAATTGACTGGACTGCCTCGTGGTTTAGCTGAACGTCAACCCGTCGCTCACGAACGGTAAGCTTCTCAACAAGACCCTTGTCGAGGAACATACGCCGGAGTTCTTGCCAGGTGATCTCGCGCTCGCTAGAGGTGAAAACACCCTGCAAAAAGGGAGCAATAACCATAAAGGACACAACGCTGAGGATGATGTCATTCATGGTGAGCGAGAACATGTACGGCTTAGGTTCCTTCTTGCCGTCCTTATCGCCGGCGCTTTCCTTCTTCTGGTCTCTGGAGTGTTCCTCGGACTCATTCTCATTCTGCTGGAAGAAACTGCGCTTGGCGTCGTCTTTGTTTCGGCGCTCGGCATCGTGCTCTTCATCGAAAAGCTGGTCCTCTTCGGCTTCCTGTTTACGACGCTCGATATCGGTACGGCGCATGGCGTAGTTCTGAGCCATTACATGCACTAACCGCATGATCTTGGCCATTTCCTTGATAGATAGTACCTGGTTCTGACCAGATTTGAGCAGGACATCACGGAGCTCAGCGGGGGCACCGAACTCGTGGATGTCCTTTAGGATATTATCAATGACGGACTTCTGAAAGCCTGTTGACGTTTCCTTGAGCTTATATAGCTGCGAAAGCTCTTCGTTGGTAAAGTATACCCAGTTCTCGGGTAAGTCGTCTTTTTTGCGCTTGTCTGGCTCATTGTTTTCCGGCTCGGGCGGCTGTTGCGATGAGGGTGGCGTCGTCGAGTATAGGCGGGCGCGGGTGCGGATCATGGACACGGTAGGTGGTAGCACACGCGCTGGTGATCTAGCGGCGGCAAAACCTCTGGTTATGGCAGGCATTGGTCGCACCAGGCGAGCCATCTGGCTGGACCGCATCAACAGTCTCGACATGATGTGTGACGGAGAAGAAAGAGGAGTGATGTTGAGGTGGGTTTGTTGGCGGACGAGAGGAGGGCGCGGATTGAAGAAGAGAGGCAGAGCAACAGGAGCTCAAGCTAGGAGGATAGGTAACTTTCTGTCTTTCTCTCTCTCTCTTTCTTTCTTTGGTTACAGTTCTCTTTCGTTCAACTTCTGTTGTCGCTCGTCTTAGATGTCGGCTGAAAAGCGGAACCTACGGCGAGAGTGTCGGGCCCGGCTATCGATGGGAGAATCGGGTATAATTGCAATTGCAAGTATATCACCGGGTAGATCGGCTCGGATGACGGCGAAAGTTGAGGTGATTCTAGAGCTAAAGCTGGGGTTGATGCTATTGTTGATGTTGGTGACGATATAGCAAGCGGGCCAGAAATTGAATGTGGGTTCAGAATCGATGTACGAAAGTGGGACCTTGCCTACATTTGCAGTTGCTATGTTTGACGTTCAATCGGCAAAGCAACCGTTGGTTTTCAGTGCTGCAGCCACTAAAGTGTTTCGTTTTTAGCGATCTTGTGGCCTATGCTTTAGTGGGGGTTATTTCCAATTAGGCAAGCAACTGCAACACGAGGCTACTAGCCAAGAGAGGGAAAAAAAAAATTATCTACTACGACGAAAGCGGGCGACTTGACAGAGTTTTTTCTTTTATACTTTTAGTTATGCAAACAATATAGGCACTTTTTATTGTATAATAAGTCAAATGTATCGAAGATGATGCTGCAATCATTGTATACAAAGCCTACCAATTACCAAGGCTCCAATCCTTCAACGTCAACCAAGACTCCATGTAATGCGCAGCGGCAACTTTCTATGACTCCAGCCGACGATATTATCCCCTCCTCTAATTCATAGCTTCTTGCCTAGCTTTCCCGGCTGCCAAATCGGAGTTAGCGTAGTCCCGAGTATATGATTGATTCTTGGCTCACGTGATCATATATGTTAGTGGGGTAGTCAGCTTAAACCCTAACAAATAACAAGCAGAGCAAAGTTACTTATATAATCTTCTATATTATTATTAAACTTCTACAAAGAAAATACGATGAATGTTATATAATACAAAACCTAAATCGGTTGTTGATAGGCACCTGTGTCTCGATATATACCCGACTTGCTTCACCTCCATACTTCCTAGTCTGTTCACCTACATAGTACTCTTAGATGGTACTCTACATCCCACCAAGACCCTGGTTAGATGGTCCTCCTTGAGAGGGCAATTGACCCTGGAAGTTTCCATTCTCCACCGTTGGGTAAGCGCCACCACTCATTTCTGCCCAGTCCCAATCCAGCGAGATGGGCAATGAGTATAGATCTTGCGGCAGTAGTGGTTGTTGGAATCCGCCCATAACCACACTTGGTGATAGTTGAGCGTTCATACGACCAATGGTGCTGACGTAATCAATATTACCGTCAGACGTCATGGGGAAATCTTGTGGCCAGCCAGCTGACATAGGCGAGATGGCATCCATGACGTGACCCCCGGACGTTGGTTGTTGGTACGCCATCTCCGGGGAAAGTGTTTGGGCGTGGTGCTGCTGCGGTGTTGGCGTAGATGCTGTAGAAGTTGCTGTTTGTGGGTGCACCTGTGGTTGTTGGTATGGCATAGATTGCGATGGGGTGTGTTGTTGTGTGTTGATGCTCGGGACGCTCGGCTTGGAAGATGATCCGACATCGTGGCTCTTCCGCTTACGGCGCGAAGCATGCTCCTTCTCTGCCTTTTCGATCACTACCCTTCCAATACGCTCAAACTCTGCACAAACTCCTAGCATGCGATGTACACCGCCGGTCTCGGCTTCGTGGCCAAGCATAGATAGGAAGGATACGACAAGAGCCATGAGCTTCGCATCAGACTTTGCTCTAGGGTCCAGAGGATTTTGTAGTATGTTCCCAAAAAGTGTGACTAGCGCTGATACGGGGAAGTATAAGATCATCCTGAGAACAATGTTAGCGATAAAACTATATATCAAGCCTGGAGGAAGTAGTATAAGTATAACTCACCATACACAAGAGTTGTCTCCTTGAGGGATGTATTTGACAAGCGAGATGGATGCTCTAGCAGCTGCTGTGCAGAGTGCTGCCGACGAGAAGATGCGTGGGTTGATAGGGCGAGTGTTAAGACCTTGAATGGCATAGTTTGATAGCCTGCTAGTCCAATAGCCGTGGTGAATAGACATGCGATGTAGCGTCGTTAAACAGTTATAATATGAGAAGTGTAGCATAACCACGTGCAAAATTAGTGGCGTATGGGACGCTTTGATCTCATGCTCCGGGCGGAAATCGATGGGGATGCGGTCCTTCCATTCCTCCAGTTCCTGATCTAGCTCACCGATGATGTTGAGGTACTCGCCATTCGACTGCTTAGTCGCTCGCGTGGCATAAAGCTTCTTGTATACCTTGCCTTCGATGCAAGCAAACTCGCACATGACACGGAATAAATTCATCTTGCTTGTTCCGTCGGCGAGTGGAATGTTTCCAATGTTGTCGTCGGGGTCGGCATTGGGTAGTTCGACGTTCATATCATCATCATCTTGTGCGGGCGGACGACCTGACCGTAGTGACAAGTCCTTGTCTAGCATATACGCGATCCAAAACACACGCTTGCGTTGCTCAATCTCGATAGGGTTTAGGTTGAAACCGGTACATTTCTTGTGTAAGCCGATACTGTGGCTTAGCCGGATTGCTGTGGCAATTAGTAGTGTCGATGGCTGTGGGTTTGGCGTGCCTTGCATGAAAAGCGCCATACCCAAGAGTGCTTGAACACTAAGAAGATCAGCATTACGCATAACCAGTTCAGAAAACACGCCCATAGCATTCTTTAGATAGTCCCAGGCAATATTATCGTGCTCCGCGGGGACTAGGCCGCTCATGACTCGTAATCTGTTGGAGATGGCGAACACGATATTGAGACTAGCCCACCAGCCCGAGCTCCGATACGGGTCATCAGAGTAGTGTCTTTCAACCAAATGCATAAAGGTAGGCTGATGGAACAAGGGGAACATGCAGTTGAAGTTCTCAAAGTAGTCCTTGAGTAGAGACATGGCATCAGGCTTGTTTGGTAGTTGGCGGAAGATTGGACGGGGGAAAAGATCGCCAAATACCTCAGGTTTCCATGTTGTCCACTTGTGGTCATCAATAGATACATCCGAGATCATGCGTTGGAATGAGTTGTCGCCCGTCTTTTCATTCACCCACTGAATGCCCTTGGGGGAGAAGATAGAGAAACCAGAAGAAGAACCTAGATATGTTAATATCTAAACAACCAAGAGTAAAGCGAATCTGATCACGTACCGATATACCGAGTCTCTCCGCTCTGATTAGTCACTAAGGAACACATCATTTCTGATAATGCCTCAACCTCTTCTTCAGGCTCGACTGATGAATCCGCAGGTGGTGAGGTGGTTGGTTTACGTAATTCAGGATTACTCGTAGAAGCAGTGGCTGATTGGTTTCCCGGCTCTGGTGAAGCCAACGAGCTCTGGGGTGTCATTGCAGTACTACCCTCTTGGCCCGAGGTCGACGCGGCATGAGAGGGCGAGGCGGGATTTGACCCACCACTCGTGACTTGCGATGCTTGCCGTTGGCGAATCTGCTGCTGTTCGGCAAATTTCTTTTCTATCGTTCCAAGGTCGGTAGACCCATCTTCGTCGTCGAGCAAGCCTAGATGAAGTAGGGGGTACATGTTAGTCATGACAATATTTACTTTTTAGTTGAAGGGTAGAAAGACTGTCTAACCTGATAGCCGTAGAAGACTTTCCATGCGCCCTAGGCGATTTTCAAGGCCTTCGATGTATTTAGCACTGGTATTTATATGTTAGTAAATGGACCAGCTACTAGAATTTAGAAGGGCTGGTCGTGTCATGCGACATACCCTTTCGGTGGAGTGCGCTTCTTCTCAACTTGAGTGAAGACACAGTCGGTTTTATAGTTTAAGCAGTGCGAGCAGGACGGCAGCTTGCCATCGCACTTGATTTTCTTTTTTCTACACATATCACATGCCTACAGTTGTAACACGAACACATTAGTTGGCCTGAAAACTCTTCGCGGAGAAATAGTGAGCACAGCATATGCAATAGCTACTGTGGCTGTCCTAGAGCCTGGATGTTCCTGGAATTCGGCGCGAGAAGGAAGGAGTG
This sequence comes from Davidsoniella eucalypti, assembly GCA_004009845.1. NCBI lineage: Eukaryota > Fungi > Ascomycota > Sordariomycetes > Microascales > Ceratocystidaceae > Davidsoniella > Davidsoniella eucalypti. Next base: position 324,001 of record RMBW01000002.1, on the reverse strand, counting down.
AGTTTGATATGTGAACATACCCTTGCGATACGACGGCGTTTGGGGTCGGTTGAGTCATCTAGAAGGGTCGGATCACCGAAAATACCAACAGGCAAGTCTGGCGGAAACTGTTGAACAGGCATGCCGTCTGCTGGGAAGCCGCCAAAGATGCGCGGAGGCTGGTTGATCAGTTGCGGAGCCGCAAGATGCGGCGGCATCTGGAAAGATGCTCTAGGATCCATGATGGACGGAATATATCACCGTTTGCGCTACGGCAAAGCGGTTTTGAGTGACGCTAAAACGAAGCAGAGAAGTCGCGATCTCTCCCTTACTTTGGGACGTTGGTGGTGTATGTCGTTGTGGATTCCGCGGAAAGTTCCGTAGGAGCTGGCGGCGAACAGTCGCAAAAAGGTATCTAACCCTAGGGCGGGTGGGATCAAGACTTTGTCTATAGTACGGATACGGATACGAAAATGGAGTCGTGGTGACGGCGGCAACTTATGCTGTGTGAAGATAAAGAGGCGTCAAGGAAGCACTAAATTAAGCCGGTGGCTTGAAGTTGAGTGCATATGTCAACGTTGAAAAAAAATAAGAAAAAGAGATGATCAAGTAAGAAAGAAGCCAAGGACGTCGATTATGATGGCCGGAAACAGCGGCTTTTGGGGCGTTAAGAGTACGACTATAGAGGCGGCTGCGTTTGTCGGGCAATAGTAGCAGCAATAGTTCCTAATTGGAGCACTATTTATGCTAGCAGACCAGTACGTGATTGTGCTTTGTTTCTGGGATGGCAACGAGTATCGCTGGAAGCGAAATCAAAGAGGTTGAAGAAAAAGACAGGCAACCAAAATATGATGCGGCAACGATGCCGGCCGTTCATTAGCCAGTCACTCGACTCGAAATCGATCAAGAGGCAGGACGAGACGAGGCGGGACAATTCAGCGATCAGCGAGCGGGTTCGAGCTTTAATAGACGATCAAGCACAAACACTAGGAAAGAAAAATCAACAAATTCCCAGCGACCAGAGAGCAAGCAAAGGCAGGCCCAACCAGGCCGAATAAGCGAGAGCAAAAGCGGCCAGGGTCTTGATTGTCAAGTCGACGTGCAGCGCAGCGCACGAAGGACGAGGGACGGGAGACGAAGGAGCTTGAAAAAAAAAGATAAAGAAGAAGCCTAACTAGCGGAAGACGGCCTAAGCTTATTGGTTGTGTATATGGCGTGGGAAAGCTAGCGCTACTACACAGTACTAGCTAAAAGAGATAGCGGGTTCTTGGTCAGTAAATCTCAAGCTTAGATATCGAGAGAACGAGTCGATGCTTCTATAGCATTGCTTTAATTCTGTCGGTACCGTATGCAGAACGCCGGCGGCAACGGTCGCCTAGAGGCCGGCGCTGCTATATAAAAGAAAGACTTACCAGTAAACAACTTTCAAGTGATGATAACGCCTAATAGGTGAGACAGGTAAACTTGGCTTCGGGACCGAGTAACTCTAGTTGGCCTGCTTGATAAACTAGTGAATAGCCAAACATGAGACTATATGATGCCTTGGTCGTGATTCTAGAAACCCACGATGATCGATCGGAAGCCTATATAGCGCCGCAAGGCTGTGAAGTCAGATTGCTGAATAATCCAAAGCGGCGTTGCTTCCGGAAGGGACCTCGTGATGGGATGGAGATGGGGTGCAATAGAATGCGCAGTAACTACACTAATTAGAACAGCAGCTATGTACATATATGGGACGACGTACGGATAAGCCAACGACGAGGCTTTAAGAACACCGATGAGAAAAGAAAGTAAAATAGAATTAAATATAAACAGATAGAAAATAAGCAAAAATGACGGGAGCACACCGATTAAATGCTTGCTTGACGTTGGTATTAGAGCTAGATCATGATCGAAAAGAAAGACGTCGAGGACCTGGGGAAATCGAGTCGCGGCGCACAAAGCATAAATAGGAAGCAGGGTGTGAAGAGCTTCCTTTTTGCCTTGAGCGGGAGGCCGCATTATCCTAGAGACCAGGATGGACAAGATGCCATGTAGGAAGTATGTACATATTACTTCGCGTCATACTAGTAAGCTAAGGTCTCTAGAGACTACTTTGGTCTTATCCATGGTCAAGTACTAGAAACGAAACTCGAATCAGGGACGTCAGAGCCATCCGCCCAGCATGAAAACCTGAAGGGATTTAATAACCGAATAGGCATATCTGCTAGATGTTTGACAGGATGGGTCCTACATATGTCTCGACTGCACAATTCACACTGCTATATCCTCTGGTATAGGTTATATAACATACTGTCAAACGCCATTAGCTGAAGTGTCTCTTCTATCCATCTTATGGCAGACTCACAACCATGGCCCCACGCTCTTCTTGGTGATCTGGGTCGAACTAGAACCGGGTGGCGGTGGAGGGGTAAAACAGTATTCAGACAAGGGTGAGCATGTGCCTGGTTCTCCCAGAAAGTCAAGTTACCTGATCTGGCATAGATTGAAAAATAAAACAGAAGAAACAAGAAGGGCAAAAAAAAGAAGACCATAAGGCCTATTTTCTTTTCCGTTCCTAGCCTGGGGTCTTTGGCAATATAGTTTTACTTTCTCTGAATGTGCAGGATATTCCTTAGATAATTTAGCCACGATATACGGTTAACCGATTTTGGATTTGTCAGTATTTAAAACAAGACATATACATATGTACATGTAAAATAGATCGAGTTACTAAATATGTTTTGCTCTGTAGCATTAGGAAAGGAAATTCAAACATTGCAACGCTACGCCACCGAACTTCTTATGTTAATTAGGTTTCCCAGAAATCTTGCAAAGCTTCCGACAAGCTGTTTTTAGGAACAATAAAATCTGATAAAACCCAGCAAAACAGTTAGTGGGTGGGCCGACCAAGCATGTCAACCGACCCGACCCGCCCATATACCTGCCAAAGGGAAAACATTGTAAGCTTGAGGGTCCCAGATATTCTACATATATAGTTAGTAGTGTAGCATGCTAGCATGTAGGTTGCTCGAAGTCCCTTATAGAAATCTTGATTTGTACGATTAAGAACGGACTTCTTAGTTTGCTACTAGAAGCTCTGACGATGACACTGCTAAAACATAACGCTAACCCAAATACGCCACTAGATATATAGTGATGTCTCAGATGTCTTTTATCGCCTAGAGTCAAGTGATTCTCTCGGTTCCAAGCAAGGTTTTCTTTTTTTCTTTTCTTTTTCATGCCAAGGACTTGAAAGCAGTGACTAACTGCCGTTATTATATCCGTGATACATATTTGGGCGCTAGAGTCATTACACTACTACAACAGTACCTGATCTAGCTCTAATGAGCCGCCAAATCTCTGCTTACTTAATCTTGTGTATCTTATGTCGTAGTTTCTGCTTCGTAAGTCCGAGCCCAACATGATCCGTTCTATTGTTGATCCATTGATGGTCGAACGTTAAGGTATACATGTCGTTAATTATCTATAGCTTTTTTTTTTTCAAGCCTGCTCGTTCTCGATCTCCAGATAACTCGGCGATCTGCTCGACTAAAGAGAGCAATGCAAGTTTGGTTCGAACTATCCGCTAAGTATACAAGAAATAATATTTAGTTAGCCTAGGTTTGGTTCCCACTTTGAAACCCCCAACATATGTCACAGACTAGTGAACAAAACGTACGCTCTGGCTAATTTTTAACGTATATGTAATTAAAAGTACTACTACATATAAGGCGAGTGACTGATAATGGCCTATGTAGATTCGTGTATTGGCTGTGCTACTCTACTGGAGATTTTGGAAACAAAATAAGAATTGAAGGTATCATGCATTTTCTCGTTTATTTCCTACCATTTATCAATCCAGGGCCGAATAATTAGTAAACCTACCGACATACTTGATATAGTGGCCATCTACATACTTATACTTTATTACGTCAAGCGCCACTGTTTTCTCTTCCTTCCTTTCGATTGTGGTTCGTGCTGTTGCATATATGTGCCTGTTTCAAAACTTCGGTCTAGGGGAGAGGGGGCTATCAGGAGAGCTACTACAGAAAGATAAATCTATATAGCTATCATAAATCACAGTTCGCAAAGTTATTGTCAATTGTAAGCCTTTCTTGTCCCGTAGCCTCGCATTATGACCCGAGGATTGTTTGAGATGGCCGAAGTCCTTCTTTCTTGGCCTTTCTAAGTGGTGTTTTTCAACATGCTATCTTTTTGGCAATTATTACGTACACCTGATGAGTTATCTGCGTTTTTCTTGCATATGTGGCTGTGCCAACTGAATATTTCCGTTTCGATGCTCGTATCGTCTCATATTGTATTCTAATAAGTAGTTGACAAAAGAAAGAAAATTGGACTGTAGTTGTAGGATAACTGCTTCACATCTTCAACCTGAGATTTTCGGAAACTTTATGTCTTTAGTTTTTTAGTTTTTTTTTGCTGCCCGAATGTATCGTCAAAGAATAGCTGAGTAACCAAAGAAGTTTGGGAACAGAAAATAGAATATCTACATAGTTAACTAACTAATTTAGAATTCCCGTATTGCTAGCTTTTTAACAATATTCCAAGAAAATTTCCACTTCTCGGCATGAAACCAAAGCGAGTCTTATCCGAACTTTAAAACGCTTCTCTGCAACTACATATCGGAGAATTCAAGCACATTTTTACTAAGCACGCAATGGAAACAAATCAAGAAAGGCCCATACCCAGTCATCAAATTCTCAGATGACGGACTGTTATCATACAATCAGTTTTTGCAACGGGATTTTATTACCACTGTTCATTGATACATGCTACTATCTTTCTTCTCCCATGGTTAAGAAGACTAATAAAAAATGATAGGAAAAGTCCAAAAAATATGTTCTATCCGTTCTCGCTTTGTTGCATATCAAACAAACATAAACACCAAAATATCCTTGTTCATGATCAAGTCGAACTTTTGTTAATAGAGAGGCCGCCTAGCCAAGTACGACAGTTGTGCTAGATGTGTTCATCACATCTAGATGGAATAAGATATATGCATTCGAAACACCAACTTGTGTTTCAAGCCCATATACGCCATTATGGACTGTAAATTTGCTTATTATCGTGCTTCAGTATATCTATAATAAACTTACAACATACTAGCTAGTAATGTGGTGCATTTATCTTGTTTTGTACGCTGAATGAAAAATTATATCAATCAACTGCTTCCTTTATAGATATATACCAGCATATATAGTCTGATATCGTTTCCAGCTTGCCCAAACTCTAAGCCATCCGCTTCGAAGATCATCCGCCTCAGAGGTCAATGCTCTTTGTACGTCGAGAACAAGAGGAGTATATTGTTCTTCGATCTTGATGGCCTGATTGCTTCTTGACATTCACGACGCCAAGATCAACTGGGTTTTGGTCTGTTGAATGGATTAGTCCGGTAACATAAAGCTCGAGTCTTTTTTTTTCCCCCGAGGTTTGGTTTGTCATGGAAATTCCAAAAGAACCACGTGAGACAATATGTGATCTCTTTTCTGTCAGCTTCATTTTATATTTTTATATTTGATACCCAATTATACCTTGTTTAATATCCGAGGCCATCTCACTGCGTCACCTTCCATTCCCACCGTAAGAATGGGATCTCACCGAGATTTGATAACGCCATGCTTTATTTTCTTGCCAAGTTGGAAAATATTCGGCGTTTTTCTTCTCCTCGGTCCATCCTCACACCTAGAAAAGCTGTTCTCAAGCATGTACAATCTCATTGATTCCAGGGCCAACATTCTATTCTCCTACCTATTTTTGAAGTGTTCCTGGCAGCAATATTAATAGTCACCTTGAAGATATTCAAGGCCCGAGTATCAAATATAAAACTGCTAGCTTGTAGAATCTGACATTCAATATAAAGTACCGGGATAGGATAGTTATACAAAATAGATAAATAAATCAGTGATCATAACTTTATGTGTCTTTGACAGAGCAGATACTGCTAGGGTCTTCAAATGTATATGTATCGCTAACGTAATTATGTTACAGCCTGATTACTTTGAGGGGACTTTAGGAAAGAATACTGTCTAATATAGCCCTTCTTGTGCCTTTCTATATTCTACTATTTTGGGATAGAACTTGCGTTTCGCCTTCGTCGGAGCATCTTCCACTTTTCTCGTGATGTGTTTCTTCCAGCTCGGAAATCCCGTGATGCCGGACAAGAAATTCCGCCTGCAATACCCCGAATGGCTTCTAGGCATGGTTATTCTTCCCCAGGCTTGGGTAGATCTAGGGTATAGCATACTATCTTACTCGACGAATAAACTACAAGGCGGCGTGGGCTACCGTAGACCTTCCAACTCTGATTGTTGCCGCCTGCAAAATATCACTTGCCAGCATTGGTTCTAGTACGGTTGCTACTATTTACATTGGGGAGAGTAGAGTGGCGTTTTCAGGTCTGTGTAACGAATTATGCATATTTTTTGGCGAGCTTCACTGTGATGTATGGAAAAGCACGGAAATGGCTGGCAAGTCGTGGACGTTTTGAAGCTGAAAGATGGATAGAAGAATGTGACAAGAGAGAACATGGCTTTGAATCATACGAAACTACCGGTAAGGTTGTCTCAAAAATGGCATCTATTGGTATATCTTGAAGTTGGCTACCTTATTTGATCGAGATATTTGTGATCTCCCAACAGAATTTTCATTGATTGAATGTTCACAAGATGTGTTTGGTCAAGCCTGGTCTCCAAGATTCTCTCAAGCAATGTTTCTGTAAGTTATACTGGGGAAGCTCAGACAGATGGTCTTGAGATTCTGCAGTTGACATCAGAGTCATTCCTAGAGTTTCAGAAAGAGTGATTTTTTCAAGGACAACACTAGAGTTCCTGTTCTATTGTCTGAATGAACGGCCCTATGAGTGTCCCTTTGTGCAGAACTTGACTTCTCCCTTGTTTGGATCGGCCGATATTGCATTCTTCGAGATGAGGGCGAGGATACTCGAAAATATCGTGGTCCAAATCTGTGCCATGGACATTTCAACAAGAAAGGCTTTGTAAACGAAAGCTTTATATCGCTGGTAGTTTTGTTGAGGTTCGCTGTGGTGCCAATTTGGAATCTTTGATACAGGATCGAGACCAGCCTTACTGTCCAAAGCCGCCATGTTCAGATGATATTAGTTCTACCCCGGTATTATTCTTCCATTTTTGTACCAACGATACCTTTGTAAAGGCCGGGCATTGAAGTCTTGGTTCTCATGTTTAGTGGTAGAAGATGAAGTCTTCCAAAGAGTCCAAAGGCTTATTTCTTTCCTTGGGGAGATTAGAAAACATTTTCTGTATGATCACCATGGAGTTGAAGCCATTGATAGATCTCTTCAGGGGGCCTACAAACTCGGATTCTCTTTCTTCGTCTGTCTAGCTCTGTGGCTAGAAAATGAAGCTGTTCCATCGTGGTCTTGGGGCACATCACGCCCAGACCTTGATCGTGCCTTTTTATGTGTATAATTATACTTATACGACATTCATCTCGCACATTCATCATATCGACCAGGAAGCAGCAATTCGAACTCTCTCGACAACATCCGATAAATGTTTCACTGTGTCTCCTAACGACGAAATTCCCATAGAAGAAAAAAGTACTGAAACTTTACTGCAGTACGACGACACGGAGAGAAATGCTGCGTGAGACAACTGGTCCGGTGAAGTTGTTAGTTATTTAATAGACCATTTTTACTTATGATGAATATTTATTTACCTTTTATTGGAACCTTGCTAGATCTACTGAATAATTGATTGTTTATTTATTCTGCTATCATCATCAAGAAAGACGATGAAGGCTGTAGAAAAATGTACGAAAGTCCGAATAGCAATCGATGCTTATATAGAACAAGGACGAGAATTCGTACTGCTATGTTTGTTTTATGTGAAATTCAACGATCTTAATAACAGCATTCAATGCCAGACTGATATCGAGATTAAGGTCAGATTCAATAGTAATATATGCTAGTAGTCTTCCTAGACGTATAAGTGAGTTTTGATATCAAAAGCAAGTTCCAAAATCTTGCTACAAAATTACGTGTTGCAAAGAGTTGGAGAGACTGATGTAGATTCTAGCAATGGAATAGAAGGTGGTGCAAAGCCCATCGGTTCTGATAGAATGGTTGCACTGTCTATTATACGATTCTCTATGATATTGGGCCCTTCTCATCGTCTTCACACTTCCAATCGGAGTGCCTTAATTTAGCTATGGCCTATCCTCTTTGTATTGAAATACATTGCCAAGGCCACGGTGGTGTGATGGTACAATAGTTCTCTTCATCTCAAGTGGATATTCACTCCTAGCCATAGTTTGTTATTCATATCTTCTCGAACTCGGTGCACAATCTAGAATAATCTACACTGTACGAAAGTTGCTATTCCCTCCCAAAAAGGTAAATAATCTCTGTATTATAGGTCCCGTTTCTAGAGATTCTTGGCTATTTCATATTCGTCACTTTGTGCCAGATAGTCCGAACTAAGTGCGAGAGCTTTCAAGCCTATATACTTACACCTAACTAAATGATACCATTTCGTGTTTATCGCACTGTCGCCGTGAATTTCACCCATGGGGGCCTTGGAAGGTCCTACTAGCCTTACATCTTCACTATACTTATATGTAGTATGTATACTGATACATACTATGAATATAGTTACATTATGTTGGCTTACAAATACCGTAAAGAATCCGAAACTATGGTTGACCCGACTAACTAACCCTTTCCTTTTTTCCTTACTTTCAATACTATACAATGAACGGTGGCTTGTTTCATGCCATGTCTCATCATGAACAACCCAAAAGAAAAGCCAATTCTACCTACATGTGTGTAGGTATAAAAGCCCGGCGCTTGAGTAGCAAAATGCGGCCCATTGTATAAAAAATAAGTACGTATCTGAACAAACTATTCGTCTAGCTGGCGGTTAGGACTTGAACACATGTAAACTTTTCTATCCCAATAGACTCATAATTTACATTACCTTGGTATCAGATAGCTAAATATTGTACTCTCTCGTTTGGACGATATACAGACAGGTATGATGATTATATTTCTTATTTCGGTTCACTACAGTAGTATTTATCCTCATATATGCCAATCCACCACTACTACTTACAAGCAGTATAATAACACGCCGGTTACCTATAGAGATAACAAATAGATCCAATACACAAAGTTTGATAGACAGAATATAAGGAAAGTAAAGAAAGACGGGGGAATAAAGGAAACTCACATGACTTTGACGGTATCTCGACAAGCAAAGTAACTAATAAATAACAATATCAATGATAAAAAACCTCACAAACGCTTTCACACATAGAAAGAATAATAATGAAAAGTAGACCACGCAAGCCGGATATCCTTTTGGGAGAGAACAGTATATAGAGAAAAAAAATTACTTCAACACAAAAAGTAAGAACGTGGGTAAAAAAAAATATAGTTGAAAGAATCGAAGTAGGAAACAAACATATTCACTCCTCAGTCGTACCTGCGAGCTGCTGTCTATACTTTCAAAAGTTCAGCTATATTCTCCCAGGTTACAAAAAAGATCAGGAGACATCAGTCAATCATGATATATTATACCGATAGACGAATCGCAAGGACAAGGTTACGAACCTCTTCTTCATCGTGTTGGGGCCGCAGCTACGAAGTATGGACGCTACTCTTCTCAAGTCAAGCAACCAGCCAGCTAATGACTAGAAGCTTTCAAGGGCAAAATGGCAGTGCCAAGAATATAGGTTTAAGAGGGAAGCTTGAAAATATGATTTTTGGGAAAGGTCAAGACCCAGGGATGTGGATATGTACAAGAGAATAGAAAAAGGAGCTCAGAATCCAGCAACTGCTATGGTGGATTATCAAGGCAAACCATAAGCATCAACTTATTGAGTCAAGGTCGAAGAAAAGAAAACGGGAGTCGTACATATGTCGAATATAATAAGATATTTGATGAGAATGAAAAAGAAAAGAAGAAAAAAAATTGGGTGACCGGGTTACAACGGCAACAATTGGGTATGAGAAAGGAGTACGGCAAGGATATATTTCAAGTGCGGCCAAAGTTTTCAAAGAGGCAAAATGGACAGACACTACTGTGAACTGCGAGGTCGACAACTAGACGTCCTCGGAGAAATGTCCTACGGCTGAATGGCGTTGTACTCCGGGATTCACCAGAGTGAGATTTCGCCCAACATTAACCACCTGTGGCATTTGCACACGGGTAGCCTGGGCAATTTTGACGCTTTGAACAGAAGCAACAGACGCAACTTCTGGCTCACGGATATGCGGGAACATGGGACTATCCGGTGGAGTCATGTTAGGAGAGTCTACGAATGGCGTTTGTGGCGAGGCAGATAGAGCGGGACTATCGCGAAGGACGGGCACGCCAGATATGGGACGCATAGGTGAGCCCAACGCATATCTGGTACTCGGGGTCAAAGGATCAAAGGTAGAATCGCGGTAGTTGACGGTATCGGCACTAACAGTGCTGGCACGGGGATCAGAGTAGCCATCACCACCATGCTCCAGGACAGAGGGCAGCTTACGACCAGCGACCCGGTAGAAGCCACGCTCAGTTCCAGTCACAGGTGCTTCGGGAGAAGGTTCAGGCGAGGCTTTAATGGCCTTGAATCCTGTGAACGAAGTCAAAACACTACCACTAGAGCTAGTGTCAACCATGCCGTGGCTACCAGGAGATGGCGCGCCACCAGACGTTGGGCCGGTCAAGAGACCACGACCAGCGGAGCTGCCATCGAGCAGTTTTATCTGGCCATTCTTCTTCCACTTGAGCGCCAACATGACAAGGAACATGACAAGAGCAGCACCAGCAATACCGCCGAAAACGCCACCAACAACAGTGGACGTGGTAGCGCTGCTGCTACCGCTGCCTTTGTTAGAGGAGGCATCAGTGGTGGTAGATGCGCTAGCGGCAGTGCCATCGCTGGCACTGCCAAGAGCACCCAGTGCAACCTCGGTAGTAGTAGAGGTCGAGGTGCTAGTCGAGGTGCTGGCCGAGGTGCTAATAGAGGTTGAAGAGTAGCTATCGGAAGAAGTCGTGCTGGTAGATGTGAGAGAGCTAGATGATTTCGTGTTGGTAGATGAGGAATAGCCAGTCGAATACAGGGAAGCAGTTCCCAAGGCAGAAACTGTCCCACTGGCGCTATAATAACTGCTGGTAGAGTTGTAATCTGTAGGGTGTTGGTGTTAGTTATGCGCTGCTGATACGACGTGACTTTAGAGCGGGGTGAATACGAACATCCTGTGTTGTTGTAGCCAGAAACACCGTATGAGCTGCTGGAAGCATAAGCAGTCTGGTAAGCACTGCTAGCAAAAACGGCAGTGCCAGAACCGACGTTTCCACTGTAGGTTATGCCGCTCTGGACAGAATTGACAATAGAGGAAGCAACGGCAGAAGCGATAGAACTAGAGGTTCCGTCCACTAATGAAGAAGTCTCGTTAGCGACGCCATCGGTAGCAGATGACGCGGCACTAGCAGCGGCAGAAGTGGCGCTAGATTCGGCAGAAGTAACGCTAGATTCGGCAGTAGTGACGCTAGATTCGGCAGCAGTTGAATCAGAGCTTCCCAAGGTTGGAGCCGACCAGGTGGCAGAAGAGCCGACCTGAACAGTGACGCTATCAGCGGTGTTAACCAGCTGAGTAAAGTCGTCCTGGGTGACAGTGGCCGTCTCGATAGGAGTTCCGTCCTCGCGCACATAGTTTACAATATGCACTGTCTGGACGATCTGTTTGACCATGGGGCCACTCGATGATGTTTCGCGCTTTCGTAGCTCGGGGGCATTGGCGGTGGCGGCAACGGGAACTGGGAGGGTCATCTCAGGCTCGATCTCAATATCGGCTTCGGTGGGGAGGTCTAGTTCTTCTGGTGTGAGAGCAGGGCGAATGTGGTTGTGGGTGTGTATACGAAGGTGGGCGTCGTTGCCCGAGCTCCTAGAGAGCGACGAGCGCACCGTGGATCTTGACATGACGTGAGATCGACGCTGATGTTTCAATAGATATGAGTGGCAAGGTCAGGCATACAGAGCCTCGAAAGATATAAAGAGTGGACGGCAGTGCCAGAAATAGCGTGCAGTGCGCTTGATAAGAGGCGGCAATCGCAGATAAAAGAGAGAACGAATCAACAAGCGATTCAACTATACGAAATGAGAGGCGTAGATAGAGGCTCGACAGCAGGGCTCAGATTCCAAGAATTAACTAGAACAAATGGCGTGGAATGCGCATCCCCGACCAACACAGATCTCGGACCTTTACGGAAGACGAGGCCCAAAAGTGAAGCCGAAAACGCCGGTCTCGTGGATCTTGACGGTGCTGCAGTGGCGGCCGGGCAATTGCCAGTGTCGTCGAAGAAAGGCAGGTCGAAGTCGTTGGAGATGGAAAGGCAGCGGTGGTCGGATCGACTGGCGATGCTGGCGGCTGCGAAGGAGTTTGATGGGTAGAAATAGTGAGAAGAGGACGATGGTACGATGACGAAGGCGACCGTAAATGGCAATAATTAGATTTCTTTGGAGGCTATTTTGACAGTAAAGAACGACGAAAGCAAAACATGGAAAAGGAAGAAATAAACAAGACTTGCAAACAAAAACGAGTGACGAGGAGAAGCACAACACAGCACACAACACAGCCCGGGACAGTGGGTGAGCAGAGCGAAGCAGCAGTTGGCGGCAGAGGGGAGGAGAAAGAAAAAGGAAAAAGAAAGCAAGAAAGGGAGCAGCAATGGAAAGGAAAAGTAGAATTGCCTCCAGCAAGCTCAAGCGACCAAGATGGATTAACGGAGAAAACAAAAGGCAAGACAAGGATGCCTGTGGTCGTCACATTACAAGCAACACAGCAAGTGCGGTGTCTTTGTTGACTGCGCTTGCAACAGTAGTTACATTGCCGACGTCTCTAATTACAGTAGCTACGGAAAAACTGAAAAGGCAGAGAGGCTAGATAAAATTAATCAAAATTAGAGTCTCCTCCTGCTCCGGGATCGTAGACCAAGGCCTAGATTTTACCACGATATTTGATAAGAAGAAAAAAAGAAGAAAAAAAAAAGAAAAAGACAAGTGGAAAGAACGGTAGGTCGAATTGGGGGCTTTCGTATTACCGGTGACTTCATTATGCAGTGGAAATAAAATACGAAGACTACATCACCACAAGGCACATATAAAGCTACACGTATAGCACCCTAACATTTACTCTGCTCTATCTACAGATGTACACATGTACTAACAAACATAGATAACAAACACCAAATTATACCACTAGCCCCGGAAAGGGATTGTCAGTAAAAGGGGAGCCGCCAGACGCCCATCGATCAACACGGGAAGAATGGGCAGCAGTCACTTCGCTCTGCCACCTGTCCAGTCTTGCCCATCCAGCAGTCAGTCTCGCTCTATTCAGATCATCCGCCCAGATAAGCAAGCCAACATGAGTCCAACTCTTCAAGTCGCCTCGCAGGGAGCCGCTCACAGCATAGATACATGGCACGATAGCCATATCATTCATCGCTTCTAAACTGATGTGCATAGATATGCATAAACAAAACAAGTTCGAATGGTTTGCAGGCCCTTGCGCACAGATAGAAATGATCGAAGCCTCATCCTCTTCGTCTTCAGCCTGTAAACCTTTCTCAGCCGGAAGCTTCCAGTTGCCTGGCCCTTGTCCGCAGATATGTTAATTAGCAGGTAAACAAGCAATAATACCACGGGCAACCAAGAGACCAGCTACAGCTACAGCTACAGCTAAGAACCTCATTGCCATTTAGCACCAAAACAAAATCAACAAAAAACAAGGATCCCGTTCGTCGACCCTTGCATGCATATCTCGACTATCCCGTTCTCAGAAATGAGAGATTAGACATCCAATATGCGCTGCAACGCCACTACTCCAAACAGGACCGAGTGCTGAGGCTTCATCGGCCATAGAAAACGAAGATAATATCTACACTATTCCACGCGGACAGCCGTCATATCTATGTGAATCACACTGCAAGTCCCACGCCGTTTGAAAGTGCCCTATCCTAGCACTATAAGCAGAGCTGCCTCTCCTCAATTTTGTTTGCCTCTTTTGTGCAGAGCAAGTCGCTCTTTGTTTCAAGGCTACTGTGCTTGTAGAAAATGACTTCATCAAGGAAGCAAATCTGATCCTGTCCTCTCATCTTTGGCTATCAGTACACAATTGTATGCTATGGCATGGAAGAAAGAAAAAGGACACTAGCTTCCAGTAGGGCTCAAGCCTGTCAGATTCAGGGACTATATTAGTCCTCTTGAAAGGCACCAGACTAAACTAAGCCTAGAACAGAAATGGACGCGTGTGTTCACTCTTGAAAGCATAATTCAAAAGAGTACATTTTTGTTGTATTTCTAGTCAGCTAATAATGACCTGATTTTTTCTTCTTTTTTTCTTTTTATATTTATAGCTAATTTCCATTGTCTGCATGTCTCTCTCCGAATACAAGGAAAAAATACGACCCAAAATCATTTACTAGCCAGTCGTCTAGAAACTAGAATCAAACACCCAATAAACAACAAATACAGTAGTTAGCCAATAAGAGTTTATCTTGCCAGTACTAGTATAAAACCTCAATAGCGCTCTCCTCAAATTCTGCTTTTCTTTTTGCACTATACGTCTAAATCATTGTTTGCCGTGGCTACGACACTTCCAATAACGCAACATCTCATTTCCTCCTCCAAGACCAGGCAAACGACACGGGCCTTTTTTTTCTAGCCTGTTTTCTTCGTCAGTCATAGAGTTAGCATTTTAGTGTCTTGGCAGAGCACTAATATGTATATGTACATATGTATATATGTATGACTGCGGCTTTTTCTTGTTCTGTTTACCGCCAATATTAACAAAGAAGATAAGATATGCGAATGAATCAGCGAGTGAGCAAAATATTGCAGGGCTGGTCCTAGAATGATAAAAGTACGCTTTTATACATTCAAATCTCGCTTCAGCACTTGGCCAACGGCACACTGATCGACTCCTGATACTCAACAGGTTGCTCTGGTAAAGCTAATCATCTGGAAAGAAGAGCATGAACGTGACATCCCGCTGGTACGTTTGGTTCAAGTGTTCGCAGAAAACACAATCCAGTTGGCGAGCAAAAAGAATATGCCAGAAGCACAGATTAGTTCCTTTAGGCTGTTTTCGCTGCACATTATGTTACCAGACTTTGTATTGTTATATTTCATCTCATTCTCACTCTCATTCTATATGTATCCTGTGTATGTACTGTCCGGTTCTAGCCACGTCTACCAAGGTTTTCGACAGCAAAAGCGTGCCTTTCTGCTGATCATTGCTTGTTTCCCAGTTACGGATTTCAATCCCGAACCTGGTATATCATCCGTTATATAACGACCTAATGTACTAAGCTACTCACTCACTTTACCATCTCTGGGTCCAGAACCCAATTATATGGCCTCACTCTGTTTCCATCCTAGCCCCTAGTATAAATAGCAACACGGCCGACGATCTAAACATGTTCCCTACCTTTTCATACCAGATCATGTCCCCTTTTCTGCACCTCATCATATCAGATATTAACCGAAGCCTAGCCAGCAACAAGTATGCACTAGACAGAATCGGAATTCAGCCTTCTTTTTGATTATAGAAACTAAATAATTTCAGCCCTCTGATCAGTACAGTATAAAACGCGAATGTTTATTGGCCAACATCCTCGACTCTCAAGTTTCTAAACTGTTGCCACTAATACATACTTGCAGATATACTTAAATATCATGTCTCTACTCTAAACTGGGGGTCTCAATCAGAGGGATCTAAATAAAATAAAAATCACAGCAAACCACTTCTGACTCAGATATCCAAGCCGTCAAGAGGAACATTCAATCTAAGAACTAAATAAAAGAGGGAAAATCAGTCAGAGACAATACGACCCAGCCCTTTACAGCGAGTGTGCTAATAAAAGACCATCGAATGACCAAAAAGACGTGTTTGTTCCCGCCTACTTGGTGATCTCTGCTGTTCAATGAACCCTGGGTTGTGTTAACCCTATAGGTGTATTGATATATCATGGTACATTCCACCCGACGTTTCCCTTTTATTTCCAAGATTGTCTATGACTAAATCTCCCATTCAACATATTCCTTTCTTCCATACCAAAAGAGGCTTAAATCAAGATATTAACTCAAATTGTTAGAAGACCAAGGAAAAAAAAACTCGTGCAACCCTCGTGTTTAGAGTCACTGTTTCAGCGGTCTTGGAAAGTTCGTATCTCCCCATCGTATATTTAGCATTTCCGCATCATTTATCTTGTCAAATTTCTATGACGAAAACGAGACATTCAAGCCTTTGATCTAAGATAAATGAAAACGAGAAGACTGTTCATTTTTCTGCCTACGAATATGCTTTTATTTTCTCTGAGCTCATTTCTTTATTTACATACATATATATTACCGGCTTTTTGTATGGAATAACTATTATTAGATCCACTTTACTACTGCACACGTTATCACCAATTCAAGTCCATAAAGTCTTCATCTTCAATTTCGGCTTAACATATTTGACTTCTACCCGAATTACAATGATCATATATAACGCCTAGCTAGATACCGACCATATGTTCTATTCTATCTGCTCGACACTCCAATACTTTCTACTTACTCAGCCCACCTAACAAAAAAAAACCCCCCGCCAAAATCATGAGGCTATAAAGATCACGATAAAACACCGTTTCTCAAGGCACTATGGCCGAGTGGTTAAGGCGCTGCCCTGCTATAAATTCCTCCTTGGGATCTAGTAGATAAGGCAGTTCGTTCGCGAGCGCGTGTTCGAATCACGTTGGTGTCGACATTCCTTTTTGTTCACGATCGTGACACGTCAATATGCCTCACTTTTTGCAATTCCTTTCTTTAGGTGGGTGTCGTTGGGTCTACATATATAACGATAACGGTGAAAACGCCGGGTAGCCAATCCTGGAACTCCGCAGGCTTACACTCGGGCTGTGCTAGACAGAGAGCTCTCTCGGTCTCAGTGCTGGACCCTAAAAGGTCATAAGAGAAGTTCGGTCTACGCACACCTGCATTTGCGGTCCGCTCGGGAGCTGGCTGGAAGGTGACACCAACCTGCCGCTTCCGCCCGGGATATGCCGTCGTATTGCTGCGAAATAACAGTAGGTAGACGTTGATTAATGAAATCAAATCAAATCATGTATAACATATATGTGTAAACTATGGGCTGTGAGTAGCTATTCATGGTTGTTTGTCAAACAGGATTTCAACATAAATCTTTACTTTATCTGTGTACATATGTGTACATTGTATGTAGATGTATACATCGTTAGGTTGACTCCACTCTCGCTGGATACAACCTTTTTCAATATTCCTTCACTAGAAAGTGGAATATGACACCATTGTAACATTCCTGTAATCTTCATAGCTCTATAGCTCCATAAGATAAATGAATTAAAAAAAACCTGTAATATTAGTAACGGGGACCTAATAATATGGGCCCCATCGGAGTTTTCTCACCAAAATACAGATACACTGGCCATTGAGAGTGGTCACTAGTGATATATATGAAACACAGTAATTGTGGTGTAGTTTGGATGGGATGAATAAGACGAGAAACTAAGAACTTAACTGTACATATATAACTAGCTGATATTGATAGTTCGTTTACTATGGACTAGAAAACACAGATATATCTATTTTTTATAATGGTTTTTCTCTTATCGTGCGCATGCCAAAATACTATTGTTTCTGGACATAGACTCTTATTTCTGTGTTGTCATTGGTTATTTGGGCATATACATACATGTATACAGGTAATGCCTCCCAGAGTTTTAATATCAAGTGCTTCTAACCCCATTATCTAGTTTTTGATGACTAGATCTCATCGTGCTTTGGTTTATATGTGCCCTGTGCGTGTAGATTTGACGTATGTCGCTTGATGCAATAGACAACATTGAGTAATGTGCCTGCGCTTAGAGTATTAACTTGACATGACAGTACATAGATATTGTCGTCCCCCTTTTTCTTTCCTCTTATCTCCTTATCCGTAGTCGGTGGGAGATTTTTCTTGTTAGATTTCGGCATTGAACGGTGAAGTTGATTGTCAATGGGACAATCGCCGCTTATCAAGCCAACGCCGACTTATATCTATTGAACTTTCATGTCAAGTCGGGCTTACGTCTCATTTGTTTATCTTGAAGTAATAAGTACCAGGTTTAGGGGCTGGTGTAAAGAACGACCGAAGAATGTTTTAAAAGGGAATAACAGAGCATCAATCTTACTCCGATCAACTTAAAGAACGGACCATAGCCTCTCTCCGCCTACTTGGAAACATGGGGGAAGGCAAGCCAAGTTGAGTATCAAAGCATGTGACATGACAGCCATGATCACAGCCGCTCTTAAGATAGCAACTCGCTTACTAGTGTTACAGGTGAATGAAGCATTTGAATGTTTCTAAGCGTGATAGTCCGCTGGGCCTTTTCCAAGCTTGTGTCTCTGAGTGTACTTACCCACATCTACAACTATATTATTGATAGGTACGGTGGAACGCATAAACAGATATATACTATGTATATCGAGGCAGACAAAGCCTTGGATCTAGATCGTCAGCGCATTTGACGCGAGTTCCTTATTCTTCTGAAGATCGTGACGATCAATTCAGTTGATTAGTTGGCGAAGACCCAAAACTAAGTGGCTTAGCGATTCCGTTGATATATTTAGTGTGCCATTTATTCTGGTGCCTACAACCGCACAAACCCTAATTATGCGAGCCCCGTTGCAACGTACATTAGGGTTGTACTTTACTCCACATGTCAGATTGATGTCAGCGGGTTATCATCTTACGTCGATTTTGTCATACACTCACACAGTGATCTGTAGGAATATACATATGTTAAAGTATCGCAACGGTTATTCTGATACTCTGACTAAGCTGCGTGACATACATTTCAGACCTACAATAGATGATAAACTTCGCCGTAATCAAATTGGTCAACAGCATATGACAAAGACTCTGCTGTTTTGTGGCTTTAACTCCCTGAGCTTCCTGTACGACATTATACGAACAACCACGATAAACCAAGTTCTAAGCCCATCGAGCCCAACCAGATAAAAGATTAGCCGACTTTGTCCAATGCTTTGGCGGCTCGCTCGTTTATTTGAGCGAAGAAGGACAAGGCCGCCCTTTTTTTTTTCTTTTTCCTTGAAGTCTGCTTAGACTCTGGATGAACAATCAATGCGGCTATATATCTCTGGCGCATCCGTCATTTGCAGGTCGAGGAGCTTAGGCAGCAAAATTATAGTCTTTGCTATATATGAAATTTCCATCTTTAACTTTTTATCTTTCAGCGCGGCTATTTTCGCAGAAAGTTACCCTAACAAGACTTGCCATCTTAGCATTAAAACGACATCACTGCAGACTTACACGGAGATTTCTTCCTTTGTCTGCTTGGCTTGGCCAGATCTCCATACTCTGATATAAGAGAAACTAACGAACGGCCTTGGTCTGTCTAGTTCCTGTAGACTGACTGCCAGGAACGGACACCGGCAAGACCTTGCGCGGCGGCTATCTCAAGTCCGTCTTTTCTCTCTTGGGTCTCCTCACGGCAGCTATATGTAATAGCCCTCCTGCATTAGTTGTCAGAAGAAAGGAGGAATAAACCACCTGCCACTTTCTCCTCCTTCGAAGCCCGTTCCGCCGCGAACGAGATTATCTCCTTATATACGAAGTTCGCGATTCACTCTGTCAAGTGAGGTACCTGCGTCTTCTTATCTAGCTCCTGCCTACCAGCGATTTCCTAGCAATATTTCCTTCTACCTGTTCTGCCCTCCACCCTCTTCTTTTCCTTTCTCCACCATTTTCTTACTTTTGAACCTGAACAGCATCGTTTGGTCCAACAAAGCTTGACGGCTGTCATTGAGCCTCACTATAATAGTCCCCTTGCATTGCCTCAATTCAATGGACTCGTACAATCCTCCTGCCGGCCAGCCCATCATCCGGCTTCAAGTGCATGGACCGCCGTCTTCACCACCACCACCCCGCCCAATATATGCTTCTCCGTATGCAAACCATGGCTCTTCTGTTTCACTGAACCGGTACATATCATCACAGTCCATCACCCCGTCATTCACCAGTGCTGAGCTCTCAGATAAGGCGGCCGCCCAGGCCTTGTTCAGTGCCTCTGCGCAGGCACCAAGAAAGCATCGACGCAGACTGCTCGTCATCTACATACACGGCTTTTATGGAAATGATGAGTCATTTCGGACATTTCCTGCTCACGTGCATAACCAGCTCAAAGAGCAACTGCGTGAATCTCATGTTATCCATTCGAAGATATATCCGCGCTACAAGACATATCGTGCCATAGAGGTCGGACGTGATGTCTTTAGTGAATGGTTAGTTCCGCATATGAATGAGAACACAGACGTAGTACTTGTGGGCCATTCCATGGGCGGCATATTAGCAGCTGAGGTAGCCCTCTTGGTAGGTCTATATATATACTAGCATGATATAATATGGGGGGTATAAGTATACTAATTCGTATATAGGCACCTACCGGACCGTACCGATCCCGGAACTTCAAACATCGCATTCTAGGCATCGTTGCACTGGACACTCCATTCATAGGCCTAAACCCCGGTATAATCGCGTCTGGCCTTTCTAGTCTGTTTAACTCTCAACCGCCTACACCTGAGCCTTTCCAAGAGCCAGACACGGGTCCCGGTAGTACTCTTAACGAGCAAAATGGCTCTCATTTCCCAGCTGGTATGCCGCCGCCACAGCATAGCGACACTAGCATATTCAATCCATCCTTTGTCAACGATGTACGCGTGAAGACACGCCCATTTACCGAATCTCTCGCCCACTTTGCCCGAAAACATCGCCCCGAGGGCATATTCAAAGCTACCAAGATCCACATCATCTCACACCTCGAATATATGAGCTGCGTGCTCGACTATCCGCGTCTTAACTCACGGTATCATCGGATCCGAGCCCTCGAAGATATCAATGTCTTCCAGGAGCCCGAGACAGCTGAAAAGGTCCATTTTGTGAACTACTACACGGTGTGTAATGGAAGGGTGAAGCAGAAAGGACAGAAGAAAAATGAGTTGGGACCAGACGTTGCGGGAATTCAGGGATATGCAGACTCTATCTGTGACACCGTAACTACGCGCTCATCACCGAGATTTTCAGATAGTTTGGGCGTGTATGACTTGCCAGAAAACATGAGTGAGCTGCACTTATCTGAGTCTAAGGCTAGCTCCTCACAAAGCTTGATGTACATGTCATATCCAGAGCCTATTTCAGAAAATGGCCATGCTGAAGAGCCTCAAGCCCAATCTTCGACCGAGGAACCTTTAGCGGGTCCATCGTCGTCATCATTGACTTCGAACACGCTCGTTAACACAACTGCCCAATCTGATATATCACCTGCCAAAATCCCATCCACAGAAAGTCCCGAGGAACTCACATCTCATATATCCTCGCCTGACTCTACCGAAGATCCTCTTCCCGAAGTTCCTACTCTTCCACCACCACCCGTACCACCATCGCCGACACACCTCGCCATGCTCTCCAAACCAGCACGCAAGGATGCCGAACGTGCCTACAAAGTCGCCCGCAAAACACACGACCATGCCGTCAAGGCCTATTTCAAAGCCGCCAAATCCCGCGCCAAGGAAATCGAGAAGCGTAGGAAAGCAAAGGAACGTGCACAGAAACAAAAACTCCAGCGTGAAAGTTGGGCCCTCGAAGGCTCGACGGGAATCGTCCTGCCGGCAGACGACAATGCTAGATATAATGATGGAAACGCTGCGAATGTGGAATACCCTAACGGCCCCATGACGTTGACGGCAGACTCCAACTTTGAAGATATGGCGTCTTCGTCGACACCGTATCTGAATAATCCCCAAGGATCGGTCTCTACGATGAACCTTGATCGACCACAAATCTCTCATGCTACCATTAACACTACTACTGGTGCTATTTCTTCTACGACCTTGTCTACTCAAGAGGAATCGGACAAGAATAAGCCTCGTAAAGAACGCAAGTTTTGCACGATTCCCAAAAACGGTGCGGATCCTACCTGGGTTCGTGTCTTCATGGAAAACGTTGATGAGGTTGGCGCTCATTGTGGGTTGTTTTTGCCGGGAAAACACTACGAGTCTCTACTGGGTGATGTGACGACGAGAATCATAGCTTGGGTTGGCGAAGATTTAAGTCGTCGAGAGATTGTGAGAGTAGCCAGAGAAGAGGGTAGTGGTAATGGTACATATTAAAAAGAAAGGAAATAGACATCTAAAAAAAGAAGCAGAAGGAAAGCGAAGAAGTCAACTTCATTTAATGACATCATGATTTGATACACCAGTTTAGATTATATCCAATATAGCAAGTCCATTTAATGATAAAAAGGGTTTGATATGAATTTGAGAGTTTTAATTTTGTATTCAGCACTCCTTTACTTGTGTTGAAGTACTCGGAATACTTATCTTACTTTTAGAGAACTAGACTGGGAATACAGGAAGAAAAAAAGAAAGAAAAAAAAAGGCCAAAGTAGTTCTAGATTTCAGTCTCCTCTCCTCTCTATGCCACAGCATATTCTTTATGTCCCTAGCTAATTATACATTCCAACTCCAAGTAGTCATGACAGACTCCGTTGCTTGTGAAAAAGAAGTATAGATGAGAAGTACAATGAGCAACAGACAGGCAAAAAAAATTGGACAAGGAAAAAAAAAAGCCGACTAAATTTAATAGTCATGAGAACCACTAACCAAAGAGTTAATTGCATATTAGCCAACACGGTGTTTTTTTTTTCATGTTTTATTGAAGTTTCAGTCATCCAGGGACAACCAATTTTGATCATGGCATTCATTCATTTATTCGTCAAGCCGAAGCTAAACAAACAAGTGAAGCAGTTCCATAGGATGAAAGAATAGGTAGAACAAACAAAGACGAAAGATTTTGCAAAAAAAAAAAAGAGAAGAGGAATATACAAATAGGGTACAAGCAACTTCACCCTAATGACCAATTACAAGCAAACGAAAAAAAGAAGAAAAAAAAGAAGAAGCAAACAGTTGAAAACACATAGAGCATATAGGAAAGACAGGATGGAAGATATGGAACGTAGTGTAATGAGAAAAAAAAAATATAAAAATAAAAGAGAAAAAAAAGCAAAACGAAAGAGAGCCCAAAGACAAAATAAAGGCTTCTCTCATGATATAATTTTGTAATTCAGGGCCTTTTTCCCAATTCCGGTTCGCGTAATGACAAATAACAACCCAACCAAAACCAAAAGGCGGATTTTATAACGGCGTAAAGAAAAGGAAAAAAAAATGTGATAGGTAGTGTAAAGCAATAAAAAGGAATCAACACATAAAGTTTATGAGTCAAAAGATGAACAAAAAGGCAAGAATAGGATATGTGAAGTCGCACCAACGCCATGCTAAACGAAATACAAGAATGAGAAAACAGAAAAAAAGAACGTAAAGGAAAAAAAGGAATAAAAACAAGATAAGGAAAGATGACCAGTCATCAGTGATGTTTGAGTATAGGCAAAGACTGCTAAAGCGGCTCGCGTATAAACAGACAGTCACCAGAGGTAGTGACAAACAGCCTCTGATTAATAAAGATGCTTGATATGATAATTTGAGAAGATGCTACCGGACCAAAAAAAACGGTCAACGGAAATTACAAAAAAAACCAAATCAGCGCTGGGTAGGTAGCAGCTATACAGCTGCATATTGTGTCTGCATGACAACAAAAACCCCATCCAGCCATTTCCAACCGTGTGTGAGAAGTCCTAATGATGCTGCATAAATGAGCATGTCTAAAACCTCAACAGTGGCCTGCTGGGTAAAAGCCATATTCAAAGACAAATTATGCACATGGGATCTGCGCTGAGTTGCAGCAAGGAAAACTCTGTATTGCTTATGTCTCCACATTCAATACATGCGGGCCAGTTTCCCAGTTTGGAAACGCACATGACGATGCATATCCAAGTGAGGGGTGGTGAGCACAGGACTCAGACGGCAAGGTAAGAATGCCTGACCCTATTACTGTCAGGCCAATCAAAAAAGTGTCCAAGTCACAGCATCGTGTTCTTTCGAGAGAAAATAACAGGACAGATTCATCGCACAAGATGATCATTGATCTTGATAGTTTTAGCAACCCAAGCAGCAAGGAAATGATGAAAGGATATTGAGCCGACACGGGGAGCGCTAATAGTTCAGTCTAGAAATATGCCGTTGTGGCTTACTCTTCATCACCTGAGCAACCTAATGACAAGTAGATAAGAATAAGCCAAAGCTCTCGAGTCGCCTTGAAGAGATAACTGAACCCGGTATTGAAGCGTTTTTTTCTTGCTTTTTTTTTATGTTTTTTTGATATGAAAACAGAAAACGGAATCGACTCGCAGAAGGAGTGTACGAAGGGTGCGGCGTTGAGCAAAACAATCGAGAGCATTTGCAGAACGAAGCCAGTAAATTGGCCATCATCGATCAAAAGATAAAAGAGAACATATCGGTGATGTACCACTTGCTGGCTGATTGCCAAATTGGCACGGAAGCTCCAATCGGCTCAGAAGCTAGAAACTAGGTCTGAGCTAAATATACTGCTAAGGGGTAAGCGACGACGATGAACGAAGATATCTCACTAGATGATCTTCAACCCGTCTGTAGGTCAAGAAACGCTGAAAACATTGGTTCAAGTCCGGGGACGATGCGGGCACCACTAAAGCTATTCACTCTAATTCAAACTCATCAATTGCACCCTGGCCAGTTCATGTACTCAGGAGAAAGTATACGCCCAGGGAGAGTGCGGACGAGCCGTCGTCGAGCGAGTCGGTAGCGTCAGGCAAGTTGGCTCGGTCGGTCGGAAGGTGGCTCGAAACTATGTACCATCTACAGATGGCGGCTCGGCCCAGCCGGTGAACCTTGGATGGCCATTATGTGAATGCCAGGTATTTACGCGCCGACAACACCTGGGCCATAAGCTTGTTGGCGCATGCCACTAGAGACCGAGGCCACGTTTCCAGCAGTCTATGACATGTTAGAGGCGAATATAACACGAGATCATAAATACTCACTTGTTTGCGTCGCTTCGAGCCACTGCGGTCGTCGGCATCTCCAGTGAGGTAACCGCCGTCCGCAGGGTCTTCTTCATTGAAGCTTTCCGGGTAGCCCTCATAGCTATTTTCGCCAAAAGCACGCTTCTTGATGCGGCGAGACCGGTTAGGATCTTGATTCAGCGCCTTGCGCGCCATCACACCCGAACCACCGGGTGTGTTGGGCGTCGAGCTGACCATGGTTCCATCAGCTAGAAACTGGAAGTTGCTGTCACCAAGAATGTAGGAGTCCCATGCCTCTTTTCTTATTTTTCCACGGCCCAAGATAGTAGCTTTGTTCAGAGCAGACATAGTTTGTGCGGAGAAGCCATCCTCGACCTCTTTCTCTTTGACAAAGTTGGCGTACCAGACGTCATCGGGCATTCTTAGCATCATGCATAGACCATCAGCGTCATTTTCCTCACGGGAGTCTCTTTTAGTGTCGTATGCACCATCGATATGCAGGCGTTTGAGTTGGTTCTTGAAGCTTTTACGAAGAATGTTCTTCTCGCCATTGGGCTTTTCACGAGCAAGCTTGGTAGCCAACGAACCCAAGTTGAAAATTTGTAGATAGTCAGCCTTGGCAGAGTATTGAGGTTGGGTTAGCTTGCTCTTCAGGAGCTGATACTTGACGCCAACATCCTCGTGAAGAGCTTCAATGCCAATGCTGCCGGTATCGACATGTAGTCGCTTCGCGGTATGATCACCAATATCGTCGACAGAACGCTTACGCTTGGATATTAAGTCATCCATGGTGAAGTCGATTTGAGAGTTGCCACCGTTGACGCTATGGGCTGGAGTGGGCAGTGTTTCGGCGCTGCAACCAGACATGCTGTTTAGAGAATCTGCTTGTCCCAAGAAAAGCTGTGACGGGCTTTGGGGAGTTTGAGGATGGAAGCTCATTGTGACTGATGACGATAAAACAATATAATGCAAGAGTCCTAGCGTGATAGATTCCACTGGACAGCAAATGTTTATCGACGAGAAAAAAAAGATCAATCGATAGTACGTAACTATGGTCGAAGGAAATTTGATATTCTACCGTCAATCCGAATTAAGAGGCAAAGATGGAGATGATACTCTCGCTCAAAATTGATGGCAGCGAAGAAGCGGTGATGTGACCGTGTTCGTTGCCTGTAGAGTGGAGAAAATGGCAGGCTGGGGATGACCTGGGAAAATTTTGTTTCTTTGGCAGGCCAAGTGTATTTTGCTTGTTACCACGAACGTACGATCGTTCAAAAAAAAAAATCGACACGTGCGATCAAGAACACGTAATTCTCGATAGTTTGGTAGGTTGACGATAGAAATCAATCGATCGGTCAAGCTATACACAATAAATTAAAGAGCCGCGTTAGCAATGAAGAATGGTTTGCGAACAGTTCACACTACACACAAACGTACTTCAAAGACTCAATAAAGTCGCCAGATATCTCCGTATCTCTTACTCAATGCCGTTCAACTCGGTATCGTCTTCTAAAGGCAGACGGCCACTTGCACTCGCACTCGCCCTCACCTGCTGAAGCAGGGCTTGCAGTGGGTCTGGGAGGTTGTTGGTGTCGGACCTGTTGGGCGATTTTTTGTGTGCAATTGATGGGGTGAGTTCCGGGAGGCTTATCGCAGACGGCCGTGAAAAAATCGATCCGTCGGTAAGAAAAAATGTCGTCGCGATCGAGAGGAGGAGTAGCAGTAGGAAAAGAGAGAGTGAATCAGCCAGCCGATATCAAGAGGTGGTTGTTGATGGTCGGCACGGCGGAAGAGGTTGGATTTGCAAAAAGGTTGTAAGAGGGAAAAAGTGAAGAGAAAAACGAAGGGGCGAGGAAACGTTCAAGAGCCCCCCATCAATCCTTCTTCGCAAGAAAATGAAAATGGAAATAGGAAGAGCGCCCCAGTTAAGCGACCAAGGAAAGAACGCGAAAGAAAAGGGCTGGCTTCTTTCTCGGTGGCACTATGAGCAACATACTTATTAGCTATTACTGTTACGGCTCAAGGCAACCAGCACCATGTGCAATTTTACTGCGCACGGGGTACAAAGGTACAGCCAGGGGTGTTTGAAAGAAAACATGGAGGAAAAAAGAGCCCGTTCGCCAAACGCAGCGAAAATCGTGCTGAGGATAGAATTGGTCCACAAATATCTATGCTGCTTTGGGAAGGGCGTTTTTTTCTAGTGAAAATCCGGTGGGTCTGGCACGGTGTGCATTGTATATTTACACCGCTAGGGATGTCAGTATGTAAATAGATATATTGTGGGGCGTGGCACGAGTACTCTATATTGTGCTAACCTTTTTTCGGTACACTCATCACTCATACATGTATTTCTTCACATCTGGGTCGGCCTCGGCTGTAAAAAATCGATCGATCGCAGCAGCAGCAGAAATTTGACGCTTCCTATATAATGGCAGAGTGCCTCTATGGTTAAAGTTAGATGACGAAAAATGATATGAATCTACAATTACAATGGCCCTGGCCAGCACTCGCTCATCTGGGTGGCATCTGGAATATCCATATCAACGCATGATAAATACATACATACACGTATATGCGATGTGTTTGACCCTGCAAAACTCCCAGGTGTCAGCGTTGGTATTCATGCTTCTTCTTATTTTGACTAGCTTATACTACTAGCTAAATCCACGGCATCCATCGACCCTTCCTTCTTGCGGCTCGCCGTATTCGACTATACCATTTACTATCACTGTCGCCTACACCAACGGCATTTCTTGCTACTCTCAAAGTTTACTGTGCCGATTTCCATGTTCCGACTCGCTCTGACCAGTATCAGGTCACGTGTATATATGTATGTATGTGTGTATATCAGCTGAGCTCACCGCTATAAACTGTGCACATTGACTCAAACTACAGTGGGCAATAACTAAAAGTTTGTGTTGTTGTCTTAAGTTGAGAGGTAATGTAGTTTTTTTCTTTGATTTCTTTGGCAAGACAAGACCTGTGCTCTGGGTTTTCAAATTCGCCCTTGCGCCATCATCTTCTCAGAATTAGCTTCATAATCGTCTCGTGGTTCATTTCTGATGATTATGGGGTGTTAGTTACACTCCCATCGTCGGCTGTTTTCAAGTGTACACCCCTGTGTCAAAATCAACCGCGCGTTACGTGCCAATACCAGCGTTTTGCTTCGCCTCAAGATCCAGCGATGGTCACGGTCACATGACCATCCTGCTGCGTTTTGGTTGTAAACTTCGTTGGGTTTTCTAACATTTTCTACTGCTAGAATGCCGGCTTCGGCTATCACATACATACATATATGTATTTCACACATACACACATATGTAGCCC
The DNA here is from genome assembly GCA_004009845.1 of Davidsoniella eucalypti. NCBI lineage: Eukaryota > Fungi > Ascomycota > Sordariomycetes > Microascales > Ceratocystidaceae > Davidsoniella > Davidsoniella eucalypti. Next base: position 295,691 of record RMBW01000002.1, on the reverse strand, counting down.
AATAACTCTATCTTGAGTAAAGTATAGCTTGCTTTTGGTCACCCGTCAAAAACCTCACTCGGTATCCCGCAAGTTTTTATGAAAGTGCATATAGATATCACGTTGGATCGATAGTTCTAGCATATTCTACTTTGTATACATAAGTACGGAGTCACATCTATCTGTACTTCGCCTTGTTATGCCTACATCAGTTCAGAATTTTGTGGGTTCCAGTATCAGACCTGCCTACATCAGGGCTGGAAATCGCCTAGGTACAAATATGTATGTTCATCGACTGTGCATGCGTTGACGGGCTTCTCGCCTGTCAATCGATACGAATAACAAGTGCATTTCTTGTTTTCTTTTTCACTTTTTCCCAGAGCTGAAGGTGATAGATTTTCTACAGCCCGACAAGTTGTTGGTAATGTTCTTTTTCATAAATAGTAGTCACTATGACTGATTACAATAGCGAAATATATGTACTTAGACTTAGACTATTAAACTTCATGGCAATGATATCACGCCGGTAGAATTGTTTCTCCTCATACATACGATTTCCTGCCCAACGTAGCCTAAGGCATTCCAATTTTTCTTTATCAACACTTGTTATTTTTTGCACCACCATATAAGCTATAGTTTACACCTTTACCTTGCTATCGTTAGCCTAAAACTAGAAGGGTTATGTGATATATTTAACCCTGTAACTCATCACATGATCGGCATAGTGGAGTCTCGAAATCAAGATATGAAGAAAATTTTCGGGCAATAGCAATTTTATTTATTTCCTTTTCTTTTCTACAACATAAGACCACCAAATCAAATCATCGTTAGCCCGCCCTTCCGTCTGGTAATCATTCCAGACGTCAACGCTGCAGACGATTCCGAATGTGTGTCAAGATCAACTCCTCTAAATTGCCCTTGCCTAAAACCATCATCACGAGGGCCCTCACTTCGCAGCGGCACCCATGATGCGATGATGACCTGACGCAAGATCTGGACATTCCATTTCCCAAGCCATGTTTTATGTTATGTATTTTCAACTTGCAATATCATGATTCCTGTACGTTGCTCTAGAAATATCAAAACATGTTATGAATCCACAAGTGCCAGCGCATGAAAAAAATCGTATACATTGCTTTTGAAGTCTTTCAAATTGAAAATCATCAATACAGCAAGCGTGGACCTTTGTTTTGGAATAGTATCGTCAAATATGTATATGTACAGTGTACTACGTAACTATTATATCGTTGAATTTTGAAAGTACCAATGATGACAGAAACATCTGGTAAACCGATCGTGTTTGGGCGCTCGTTGTTTAAACCTCGGCATAGAGTGAAAAGACAACCACCGAACAAACTGCGGACACCTCTTTGGCTTTTAGTCTGACCGACTTCTCAAATTTGTAACTGAATACCGCGCAGTATAAGAAAGATGGATTGTCAACCGAGCAAACCATATACAGCTACACTTGAAATATCAACTTATTCGTCTCCTGAACCACGCAGGCAAAACTTGTGAAGAGTTTTCCTGAATCCATGTTCAAGATCCCGTTATATCCACTATTAGAACCTAAGGCAACAACGTGTTGCTTGTTGCTATGCTTTGGTGGCATCAATTCTCTCTCAGTATTTCTCAGTATTGAGGATCGTCTTCTTTGCCGTTGCTGGGTTGACCAATAAACAATTTGCTGTGCTTGTGCTTGCGTACATACAAACCCACAAATCCCAGCCTTCTCTTACTTCGTAGCCTTGCTTGGCTGCCTACCAAATAGGGGATTTTGCTTTGGGGATAGGGACACATGATTGGATAGGGAAACGGACCCACATATACTCACCGCCCATGGCAGAATCGACTATAAAAGTAGCAGATTCCCACCACTTCTTTCATTTTTCTCTTTTTCCCTTTCCTCTCCATCCTAGTGCTAGGGCGTTAAGTGTTACAGTGAGGATTCGTCCGAGTACACTTTTTTGCTAGTTGAAAACTATACTATGACCACTCCAGTTAGGGAATTTTCCCTGGCTGGGAATTTTTGGCTTTCTTTATCATCGCTTGATGGACTTTTCTTTTTTTCTTTCATTGCCGTAACGTCTCCTGGTGGGACGCGGCGAAGAAGGGTGTGGGTGTTTTGAAAATCGCGTTATTGGGCACTGGGGAGACCTTTTTGCCAAAAAAAAAACAAGGGGGATGTGGGCTGTGGTACATCAATCGATGCTTGTTGGGGAGATAAAAGCAAGGAGGTCAAAACATGAACTTCTGGGATATTGATGCGGACAGGCCATGTCGCATAAGCTGTTGTGTACAGGCTGTATCATGATCAATAAATAGCGTTAAGGCAACGGATAGGCGTACTGGGCTGTGCATCTCCTGAATGAAATATTCAGGTTTCTTAGCATTTAGGGGCGTTAGCCGGTCTATCTATCTACATTATGTATCATGAATAAGAGACTACGTTGTATATGCAAAAAACAGCAACAACAACAAGTATGCTATTCCTAGAGATTATAAATAGCGAAGATAATTATCACTGAGTTATGAAAGCATGATCTTGCTATATCAGGTTGCACATCAGAGCTCGACTGCGATATTATTGACCCCATGTAGTCTCCTTGCATGCACTATGCCAAAAAAGTAATAAAACATTCTTGAGCATGCTGATTGTTTCAAGTCACGATGATGAACTTAACAGTGTGAAAAATAGTGGTTTTTTTTCCATTTTTTTTTCCTAACGGTTTGTATGCCAGCCTCCGGCTTCTACATGTGCTTTTTTCTTATTTTCTAATCAACACTTTCCAGCTATCATCAGCATTATCACAATGGGTAGTGGCATGGATGGAGTTTTCACCTACATTACAATCCCGAGGATATGAAATGGTTTTTTTTTTAAATTTTTTTATATTTTTATTTTTAAATAAATCTTAGTACTTGGTATACCATCCTTTTGCTTCTATGATTGTTTCTACTCTATGCGGTATTGTCTCCGCTAGCCTCTTCAAGATAGCTTGATCTATAGAGTGCCAAGATTCTCTAGCAGCAGCTACCAATTGCTCAAGAGTTTCTGGCGTATCAGGGGCATTCTCGAGCTTTGGATGCAGATGATAGATCTCTGCCTTCATGAGAGTCCAATGGTTTAAGATCGGGCTGAGATCGGGCGAATAAGCTGGCCAAATCACAACCTCTATGCCTAGATCCCGGAGAAGAGCTTTGACTATATGGAGAACAGAATTATAAAGATCGTGGATTTGTTGTGCCGTAACTGCACCATGTAGCTAATATCTCTACCGTGGGTCTTGTATTCACGTACATCGCATTTCTCCAGCTGCTCTCTAGGACTTAAGAAGGCCCATTCCGTACGCATACCAGCACCACAAACAAATTGACATTGATCACTCCATATGACCCGCGTCCAATCGATGTTTCGATATCGTAGGGCCCGTTCAAGTCGTCGCCGTTCGTGGGGTTCCCTTAGAAGAGGTCTATTTAGTCGTTTCCACTTCTTCTTTACTAGAGATATGAGTAATCTCTGGAGAGTACGAAGCGAGCAGACGTTGTCAATAAAATCCAACATCTCACGATTTGTAACCCTCACGTTGATGTTCCCGGTGGACAGTTTTATTTTATTTTATAATTCATTAATCTTATAGAGCTATAGGGCTATGAAGATGTCCCGGTAGACAGTTGTTTTGATGGTGTTGATCTCAGCATACAAACCATTAGAAAAAAGAAATACAAAAACTCCATACTATTCACACTTGAAACAATCAGCATGCTCAAGAACGGTTTTATTACTTTTTTGGCATACCGAGGTGTTACATATATATTAAAGCTCCATTTACACCTTGATAAAAAAGAATATAAAAAAAGAGACAAAAATATGAAGGCAAGCCTGCTTGCTATATTTGGGTCAAGCAAGCGTCCGATATCTGGTTACAATATGAAAATGTGCCATATAATAGTAATAATCTGCTAACATGGAAGGGGAAGTCAATGAAATATTGGCACACTCATCAAGGGGGGTCAGAGCAATATTTGTACTGTGTGGAATGAATTCAGGAACTGAGGCGCCAAGCGTCCTCAATCTCATTTGAGAAATAAGATGAAGCACTTGAAGGCCTTTTCATGTATTTTTCGTCTAGTTTTAGCTTGAAGAGATAGAGAGGAGACTATTTTAGCGTGGTTCTTGTCTTGAATCAAAGTGTAGCTGTAGGACTAAGGATATCGAGAATCAAGATACAAGAACATGTGAAGAAACCAGCTACATACATGTATGTATGATCGACATAGCAGGAAACGGACCAGTAAGCTGGTTAGGATGCGATGGCGGTCTAGGCAATATATTAGTGGCCATTATAACCAGCACATCTCTACGTACAACTACATTATCGACAGCAGATATATTCGATTGTTGGATATGCCTATATTAACAAACGGGATAAGGGCCAAGCAAAATAGGAGAATACTAGGGAGCAGCAGCATAGCTAGGTAAACAGACCCGATGCTGGCTTGTGATGACCGCTGAACAGAAAATCTCAAGCTGTGCTGTGCTGTGCTATTACTAGTAAACAAATCCTGGCGAACAGGCATATGTAGAAGGTCGAGGCGCCAGTTGGACTAGACCATCCAAAGAAGTCAATGCTCCTGGAGAAAGCAACCAAATAAAATAAAATAGAAACAAGTGCAAGGGCCCTGTGTCAGCATGGTTGGTTTCTTGGCTGCTTGTCTATAGACCGAGCCAACAGTAGTGAGATGGTGATGATGCGAAAAGCTTGGACTGGCCACATTTCAACTGCTGGGAAAATAGAGAGCAACAGATTGATGGAAGGCTGAGCTCATACCAAAGGTCGATAGATGGATAGACGAACTATCTTTCCAATGACGTGACCGGCCGAGCCGCCACTATGTGTTCGCCACATGCTATCATCGCGATGTATGATCTTGTCAAGTAGCTACGCATATGAAATTCCTCTTATGGCCGGCTCGATCTTGACATGGCATGCAACCCACCCGTTTACTCCACAGCGTACAGTCGCCGTAATTCTCTCAGTCACAGTCGATGTTGAAATTCGAGTTGCAGTTACATTCCGGCGTCCTTTGGGGCAACAGAGTTATCTCGATGGACGGATATGATACCGTAACCCCCCTCATCATTATATGATTATGCTTGAGGCTTCAGAATTAAAGACATTGAGCAGGAAGAGAGAGAGTGTGCTTTCGACCACATTGGTCTCTGAATTACAGAAGACCTCACACTGAAAAAAGCACCAAAAAGCACTAAAAATCATGTGGTTAGAATCGCAGCCAAATAAGCTACCACTTCCGTAAAATGGAGCTCCATGAAGCACCCATTATTCGTCATCAGAGAATACATCAACAATCAACATCAACAAAGCTTTAGGATAAGGGCCACAACAGAAACTCAGCGAACGACATCACCCTGCATCTATCCTGCAGCATCTGCATACAGAAACTGCATACAGAAACTGCATCTTCTTGTTCGGTCTTGATAATCTCCTGACCGGCGTCTGCCACACAACACATCGTTCCCCTAAACCTTGATTGATATCTCTTTTTTATCCACCCCGCCGCCGCCCACTGAAGAAGAGCCACACAAAGCCAACTTGCAAGGAAAGCTTCTCCAACTTCGACCTCTTCTAGCTTTGGAAAGGGACCTCTCGAGTTCACTAAACAGTAGCGGCATTTCCGCTCCCGAACAAAAACCCAACATATCGTTTTCACAACAACCACCCCGCTCCAAGAGAATTACCTTCGTCATCTGTAGGAATAATGGCTCAGGCTCTCGTCACTGGCGCTACCGGCCTGCTGGGCCGTGAAGTCATTAAAGCCCTGGGTGACCATGGCTTTGAGACCAAGGGACTAGGCTACTCTAGAGCCGATGGTGTATCTATACTCAAGGCCGATTTGGGCAAGCCAGAAGATATCTCCGCTGTGCTGGAGAAAGTCCAGTAAGTCCAGTCAATATCTCGACATGACCTGTAAGTTGCTAATGTTAGTTTGTATAGGCCTAAGGTTGTAGTTCACTGTGAGATAAACCCTTGATTATGCATTAATACAACTATTGCAGCCTTTGATAGCACTATGTTGTGTTATAGACGTTCCATGAGTTATGATGTAGGTTGGTTACCATTGACACTCACTAATCATTCATCTATAGGCGCTGCTCAACGGTTTCCAGACAAAGTCGATAAAGACCCCGAAGCTGCCCGCTCACTCAATGTTTCTGCTACGGGGTCCTTAGCCGCACAATGTGCAGAGCGCGGCATCTTGCTCGTATATCTATCAACTGACTATGTCTTCCCCGGAATCCAAGGCGAAGCTCCGTATAGCGCGACCGCAGAGCCCAGCCCTCCCAACTTCTATGGACAGACGAAACGTGATGGTGAGCTGGCTGTCCTAGACACATACTCAGCAAAGGCAGGCACTCAAGCAAGAGGTGTGGTCCTGCGTGTTCCCGTCCTGTATGGACACGCCGAGACTCCTGCCGAAAGCGCTGTAAATGTTCTCATGGACTCGTTGTGGAAGTCTCAAGAAGGTGGAAAGATCAAGATGGACGCATGGTCGGTGAGATACCCGACAAACACGGAGGATGTAGCGCGTGTCATCAAAGGTATGTTAACATGCTTCCAAAATATTTGTTGAGGCTGCGTAGCCAAACATATGACAGTTACTCTCTCATTATGTCCCGACCTTTATAATCATATCTTCTGACATTCTTGTGTATAGATATTGCAGTCAAGTATCTCGGCACACCTGTCTCGGAAACCCTCCCCACCATCCTCCAATTCTCTAGTGAGGACCGTACAACCAAGTATGGCATCTGTGAGCGTTTTGCCGAGATAATGGGCCTACCGATTTCCGGTCTAGAGCCGCAGACTGATGGAGGAGATCCGAATGCAACTGTCCAGCGTCCGTACGATTGCCATCTAAGCACACAGGCACTCAAGGATCTCGGTATCAATGTGGCAACAATGGACTTTGTTGCATGGTGGCGGAGGGAACTAGGTGCTTTCCGGAAATAAAAGCGAGATGGATCGAGTGACCGACAGTTAGTTATTATACTACAGATGCAGTCGAGGCTATATCGGGGTATGTGTAAGTTATCCTCGAGTAAGGGGGGCGATTTGCTTTGTAGGGTGTTGTCAAGTTGTTCTGTTGGGTGCATTATTTGTTAAATCGAATCTTGGTAGGTGTTTACTACCTACTACTATGAAGTTCGAGTATCTCTAACTTAATTGTGATGAAATGACTTCACGGCCTATCAAAATCCTTATATATTACAAATACTTGAGTTAGTATACTACTGTGTCTTAGAATGAAGAAGTTCTGAATTGGTACCATCTCAACTATAGTAGTCAGAGTTGCAAAAGAGAGAAGGTGGTATGTACCGACGACAATAACTATCCTGGAACAGAAAGTTGTTACGACATGTAATTTCCACATTGGTCAACGGAACCGGTACTCCAACGGACTTCTATCGTGAGTCACTAGTACACCTTAAATCCGACGAGGGAAGAAGTATCAGACAGGAGACGGCAAGGACTCCTTTTAGGAGCTGGACTATATCAAGGTTTATGTACGAGACATGAGAAAGAAGCCATTACACAAGGACTCTCTACTTGTTCTCTAGATGAGAAAAGAGAGCGAGTAAACCATGTTGTATATGTATACCCATACCCTGTGTAGATTTCACACATGGCCTTCAATAGATATGCCCGGTTATTGAATCGTTTCGTTAAAGCTTAAATCGACTACAAAGCGTTCACTGATACTCATCGTGGTTCTTTCTGTTGAGATACTTGTGATACAAATCAACATTTGATGACGAGTTTCTGTCTTGTGACGCCTCGATATATAAGGGAACAGATAAAGAAGTCAATATTTATGTACGTATTATGTGTGGCATTTGATGATCATTGAACTGATATGAAAAGGGAGTCTAAAAGGGGGAAGGTTCCGGGCTAAGACTATTTCTTGTTATTTTCTTTTCTTTCCAGGGCAGTCTTATTCTTAACCAAGGGAGAGAATGGAGGCTCGAGGATAGTCAAAGAAGGCGGAAGAAAGAAGGAGCAAGATGAAGTGTATAGACGGACTGACTAGAGTTCATGAGTAGGTCATTAGTGGGCAGGAATTTCAGGAACAAGGGATGTTTTATGGAATATCGCGCTGATAAATGGATAGAATACAAACTATGATATATATATCTTACTAGTCAAAAGTAGGTATTTTAGTTGGTACAATATCATATTGAATCATACTAGATGTATGTAGTCTGTTGATGTTTCTAAAGTATGAGATGAGATAGAAATTCGGTTATAATTACAGAAGGTGTATGTTCATCCCATTTTCAGTTTTCTCTATCATTTTGATGGCGGTAGAAGGGGAAAGAAGGGACGAGTTTCTAGGGAAAAAAGAAAGAGAGATATTTGTAACTAGCACACAGTTTTGCCAGAATTGCCAGAAAATCAAGCAGAGGACTTTCAATCAAATATATTTATTCTAAGAGGGTTCATAATACAAGGAGCTACAAAACACTCAGAGGTTTGGAGACAGGTTCCCAATGAGGTGGTTTTTTCCCGGAAAGGAGTAGAAGTTGAAATGCCCAGGAATAGCATATAACTAAACCATAACAAATGTTCTGTATCTCAGTGGCCTGTCACTGTTGAGAAGTAGGTTGTCCTTCACCTTACATTGTGTACTAGTATCAGTTCAGGGCTATTAAAGCTCCATTTCCACCTTAATAAAAATGAATTAAAAAAAAACACATCTAATATAACAATTTTGGAGTAGTGGTTGGAAAAATATATACAGAGTACAGGGGATGGGTTTTGTCGTTATGTATAGTACTCTCCCTTGGAGGTTGTTGGTTGGTTTTACGTCTTGAGAAGAAATAATCCATACATATTTTTCCTTTATTTCTCTTACGTGGAGAGGGACTTTTTCTTTTTTTCTTTTTTTCGTGAGATTCGTTTTCCTTTGTCTTGGTGACAAGCTGAACATGCATTGATGCCCAATAGGAATGAAGCCTACATAGATAGTAAGGTGTAATTTTGTGATGCTTTACGAAGGGAGAGTTCAAGGTATAGATAGTAGAGAAGAACACACTATCAGATAGTACACGTACGTAACACCATATATGGGTGTCTATCAACCTCCCCTTTCAGCATAGTTTTGGTCGAGTTTTCATTCGTCATTGGTACGGTAGATATTCAAAGAAAGAAACAGACGGAAAAAGAGAGAGCATCAGAACATTAGAGGTGATGAAGTTGATCCTGGTCTAGTTATACCGGCTTCTATTGCCGTCTTGGGCGATGCCGCCTGACCCGTTAACGAAATCTTAAGTCTGCCTTGATTTTACTATTGACTACAAAGAAAGAAAAAAGCCCAGCTTCATAGGCCAACACCATTTTCAGCTGATGTACAACCAGTTTATGCTCGCTTGGGAAATGCAATGACGCAGTAAAGGAAGAGACTATTGGCGATCATCTAGTAGGGTTAGGGTGTATTGAATGTTGCCGAATGCCATCCGATCGTCATATTTCATCATAGAATCGCAGTGAAGAGACGAGCATACTTGCTCGACTGCGACGGTCTGCTCAATGCAGCTGATATCACGAACAAATCAAAAAAACATAGTCTAGAACAGAAGAGTATGAAGTAGTAAAGATTCCGTAAGGTTGGTGAGTTCTAGCAGGTGCTTTTGGTGGCATCTGTCGGTGTAGGGTCGCACTGTTGTGCCCTGAGAGTTCGTTCCATGTTACCTTGTGAGCAAAACGAATAGATGAACAGGGGGAACACTTCGTTTCTGTGTCATTTACGGTGCATATTTTTATTCTGTTAGTTATCATTTGTTTCTAACATTTCTCACAACAGAAGATTTGACGGACGATTACCATGGATCTTGTACGTAACTAGTGGTTGGCCCATTATATATGTATAATTTAGCTTTGCATTTTTTCCGAGAACCCCTAGAAACGTAGGTTGATGTGTTCTGATCGAATAAAGGGATAGCAACAAAAATATGCATAAGGAAGAAAAGGAAAGGTCAATTTGGGATGAAGGGACCATACAGATCGTACCCAGCCAACCGGCAATTTCACAGCATAAAGGGACAAGACAAGAACATGTAACATGAATGAAGAGCAAGCAGAAGGTTAGATTGGGTTGGCGGGAAGGAGGACAAGACAGGGCTAGTTAGTTGGCCAACCGGAACCTGGCTGTAGATTCTGGTCGTACTGCATTTTCCTGCCCGTGTTGAACAGAAGAAGGACATGCATTAGATAGATGAATGAGAGAGAGAGAGAGAGAGAGAGAGGGAGAGAGGAAGAAAGGAAGAGGGAGGAAGAGAGAGAGAGAGAGAAAACGAACGTGAACAGACATGTTAGACATCGTTTCTTAATTTATTTTCATGTGTTAGCTTGTATGGCGTATGGCGGCGCATGATTCAATTGAATTCGGGCGTCCGCTACTTGTTTGCGCCATATTTGCTAAAGTTTCCCTCATTTTAGAGAAGAGTTTGTGTTTTCTTTTTATTCTAGTGGGAACCGGTGATCGATATTTATTAGTATAGTGGTGATAATATTGGTAGCTGATTTACTGTCATAATACACTTTATCATGAACTTGGGCTGAGGATGTCCAGAGTCAAGAGCTTTGAGGAAATGCTGTACTAGATCTTTGATCTTCAACTTGGCTTCCATTTCCATTGTTCAAGTATTCGGATTAGTCTTTGAGCTTTGTTCCTTGCAGGTTCTTGATTCCTTCCGCACAGAGTTACAGCCGGGTTCGATGAGTAGAAGTACTATTGTAGTACTGTATCTGTATGCTGATGGTTTTAGGGTAGAATACGAAGAAACAAAACACTTAGAGGAAGCTGTCTCTTGCCCTTAATTTCCTTTGGCTGTTTTCTGTCCCACTACTCTTGTTCTTTTTTTTTTCCCTTGCGGAGAAGGAGGAGAGAAAGGAGAAAAAGAGAGGAGGGAAATGGATTCTCGCAGGTTTCAATGTATTTTGTTTACTTCTTTCTATTTTATTTTTAGAGAGTAGGACGCCGGGATAGACGATCTGGGGAGAAGTTGAGAAAAGAAAAAAAAAGAAAAAAAAAAAGAAAGAATAAGAAAAGACAAGTCAGGCGTATCTTGGCAGGCGCTACGACACAACTACGAGGTTGCAGGCAGAGAAACAAAACAAAGCTTTGAGATCAGCAATTAATGGGAGAAGACATGAGGCAGTCAGCTATTGAATTCATCTGAGTCTTACTGATGTGCTTGTGCGTTCTGTTCCCTGAGACCCCGAACGGATCACTTTTCTTTGTTGTCTTATTAAGATGTAGTTGTTATGTATTATATGTACATTCTTCCTATTTCCACACAAATAATTGAAATAGTGCAGGGAGACAGCAAAAGAGAAGTTGCTTACTTGGACAAGTGTCTGATCGCAGTTATGGCCGTTGTTTTGGGTAGTTTCCCGTAAAGTATTGTATATCCCAACGAACGCTGCCTACTATTTTCTGTTCGCCTCAATGAACATATATAGTATTGTGTTGTTCCCCTGCATTCTTTTTTTCTTCTCTTTTTTTCTGTTTAGTTATCCTCTTTGAAAAAGACAAAAAATTTCCCACACCATGATTTGTTTTTAATTTTTATCTTCTCTTCTGTCTACTTCATTCCTAGTCTGCCAACACAAGTTATTTGCGAGTTTCTTCCTTCCCAGCCATCATCTTCGAACTTGGAGAAGAGCCACTGTTTCTTTGCCAGTAGTGGACTTACTATTCCTTTCTTTTCCTTCAAATTTCCTTGGAAACTTCGGTACTTTTCATCCTATTATATTATCTAGCGTTTGCATTTTACAAAAGACGACGAGAAACCGATCCAAAGTCTCGGCTTTTTGACCTCAAATCATACAATCTAAACCAGGCCATTTCGTGGTCCTTGGCCAACTTTCTTAGTGCTAAGACGTACACACCGCTTTGTCTTGAGGTTAAAGAGCTGTGTTTTGACCATTCATTCCATCGTCTGGGTCTTCTTGTTTGCCCTTGCTCTTTACTAGAAAAATTGGAGAGAGTGACTAGCAGAGCAGCTCTTAAGGAGAGAGATTCTACTCTATGCGACTTTACTGAGTCTGTCTGTATTGCATCTCTATCGTTTTCCTCCATAAATTCCATATACAACTGAACATAGCCAGCAATGGCGTTACAAGCATCACCTAAACGCTACATCGGCGTAGGCGGCGGTGGAATCGTCCCACAAATCGATGCTCCGATCACCGCTAGCAATGCCGGCGAAAGGGTAAGTTTCACTTCAATTGTATATCTTTACCCACTCTATTGATCGCTAACTGAAACTTCCCTCTCAGCGCGTCACTATTAGCTGTGGAAATTCCACTATCTCGCTACCCGTGACTAATGAGACGACGCCAGCTGAACTGCTGTATTCGGCAGCCAATGTCATGGCCCAAAAAATCAACCCAGCTACTAGCTTGATAACTGAAAACTATCGTCAGCTGTTTCTAGAACGGCGACTAAGACGTTATGAACCCATCAAGGAAGTTCTAAACTCATGGGACTTCGATGCTCAAAACTCGCTACAAATCATCCCACGCGATAGAAATTCTGCTGCTGATTGGGATCTCTCGCTGGACAGCGTAGAGAAGACCTCAAAGGCGCCGGTTGGCTTCTGCTTCCAGATGTACCATTCCGGTCGAGCGGGAAAGTGGCAGAAGCGTTGTGTCACACTTAATGAATCAGGGCAGATGTTCATGGCCAAAAAGTCGGACCTTAAGGCGAGTGATAAGGATTCCCAGACGCTGTGCCATCTTTCGGATTTTGATATCTTCCAACCACCCCTCGAAGTTGGCTCAGCCGCTTGGAAGGTGCTCAAGGCTCCCAAACGCTTCTGCTATGCCGTCAAGAGTCTGCAAAAACAAGTTGTCTTCCCTAACGGTGAGAACTTTGTGCATTTTTTCTGCACCGATGACGCAGACCAAGCTCATAGATTTCACAACCATATCCATGGCTGGCGTAGTTGGTACCTCGTGAACAAGATGGGAGTTGTTGATACTAAGCTTGCTGGTGGCTCGACATCATCATCAGCAACAGCTATACCAGAACACATACGGGCTGAAATTTCCCAGCTGGGTCACCACCGCATGAAGGTTTCTATCAGTGAGAAACCGTACACCATTGGCGACTTTGAGCCACTCATTGATATGTCTCGTTTTGACAAACCTTTGGAAGATTTCGGTAAAGACTTTTTACCTTCGGGAGCTCGGAGGCCGTCACGTCGTGAGACGACAAAAGCCCCGGATTCTGAACGTTATGTGCCCAGGACTTCCTCGGTTACGCGTTCAACTACAGTATCACATCGTAATGCACGCCAACCAACTACCACCGACCCGGCAGCACCTGCTATGCCTAGTCTACCAAAGCTATCTACAGGAGGCGCCTATAAAAGGGACCAGCAGCAGCAGCAGCAACAACCACACCCAAACCAGTTTTTGAACAAGGCAAACAAAATCTCGACGTTCCCACTGGTTGAAGCTGCGATAAATGTCAACATGTCTCGGCAATCACAATCTCCAATTTCATCCTCAAACTCAAAACCAACTCGGAAGGTCCCTACAAGGGCACACACCCTAGAATCGGAACCTGGTTTCATATCGTCTGGTCTTCTGGGTGCTACATATGAAAAGCGCAAACAAGAGGTTGCTGCCATGACCACGCCATCAGGCCCAATGTCACCTTTCACGGCCGGACCATCTCTTCTCAACGGTGGAATGACTACACCCATATCAGCAACAACTACGATACCATCTTTGACACCCGGAATGTGCTCTGGCGGCACCATAACTTTGCCTTCACGAAGTAAAAGCACTCATGTGACCTCTGGTGGCTTCCATTCCCACTCGCACAAGCTGCAACAGCAAGCACCTCCACCACCCAACGCCTTCGCCCAAGATCAAGCACAGCGCCGTGGGCGTACAAACACTTCCGGCCCACGACCGGGAGGTTCACGGTCCCAGTCGCGTGGAGGCACAAGCACCGGAGCAACGCCTGGTACATCAGCGGGCGGTGCTTCGGTACGGCCTCTACTGGACTTTGATACACCGCTGCCATCTACGAGGTACGACAGACTAGGCCACGCAGTGCGTGCACCGGCAGGCGTCCCATTGGTCGATTTAGCCGGAGGACGGGCGAACGGGAGTAACTTCAACTATCCGATAGCATCGCAAGGCGGCGTGAGTAGCACTGCTGTCGGGATGCCCAAGAGCGCATCTGGCGGAAGCATCGGCGTGAGCAGTAGTGGCGTCGTTATTGGCTCGGGTATGGGCGGTGGTATTGGACTAGGTAGAGCAAACACTGTCCGGAGTACAGGCAGAGCCGAGTCTCGAGGTCGACCGTCTACGGCAGTTAGTGTGTCCGATCAACTTAGAAGTCGCAGTGCTACAGGATCTAAAATGAAGAGGACTGAGGCGCCACCGGTACCGCCTTTGCCCCATGCCGGGGCCGGCGAGGATCCGTATGGACGGCGGCTTCATTAGACGGGAATAAAGTTGGTGTTTGGGGTTGGATGTATGGATGTATCTGTACTACTATATTGTACTGTACTATACTAGATTAGATTTTACGCATCTTTGATGATATTTATGCATCTAACGCATTTGCATGATATAGAAATAATAGAAATAGTCTCTTTTGTCAAAGAACAAAGAGTGAGCCAGGTACACAATATCTAGCTAATCTGTTTAATTTTTTAATTTTTATTTCAAGATGGATTTCTTTCATATACGTACTAAAACATGTTCTTGTGGCAATTTCGGACCGTCCTACGGTATATCAAAGAACTCGCAAGAAAAAAACAAATCATCATTCTGATAGTTTAAACTTTGAAGAATGGAAGAGGTCAAACTTTTCATGTAGAACTGTCAAGTCTATAGAACATATATTCTACGTTATGGATATATTACGGGATAGCTTTGCAATTCCGTGTCATTTGCCTTAAAAAGTTGAAAGAAGACGCCCTTATGGCATTGAATCAATGTATCATACGGGATCATCAACATTTCGCGTGCACACCACAACATGAAAATATACAATCTTGTATGGACCAAGAAATCATCGTTTATAAAAAGAACAAAAAAACGAGAATTTATTCTGAAAGATGGATATCTCGAAAAAGGAAACTAGGGGAATAATTGAACCGAGAAATCTCAGCGGGGAATATACACAAAACTATTCAATTAGTGAATTTGAATAATCTATTTTGATTTCCTAAGTGATAATGAGTTCCGATAGATCTCATCAAAGAATCACAAAATGACATCTTGGAAAGACAAATAAGAAATATGTCACACCATTTACTTGGTACGCTTGTAAATCTTCTTGAAGAAGGCGTGAAGGATGGTCTTCTTGAGACCCTGGCTCTCGTCGATACTATCAATCTTCTCGCGGATCTCGGTAGCACGCTTGTCCTCAAAGTCGTGGTACATTTGCTTCAGGCCCATATCTTCGTATAGCTTCTTGACGGTGGCCTCTTTGATGGGATCCTTGCGGCCGTAGTTCTCGTCAAGGATAGTACGCTGTTCCGGGGTAGCCTTGGATAGAGCTAGGTTGATCAACCAAGAGCACTTGTTGTCTTGGATATCGGTGCCGACCTTGCCAATATGTTCGGGGTTACCAAAGTTGTCAAGGTAGTCGTCCTGGATCTGGAAGTACTCGCCCAATGGGATCAGAATATCTTGACACTGCTTGAGGTTGTAAGGAGTAGCAATGTTGAGCTGGTACAGAGCTAGAGCAACTGGCAGGTAGAAAGAGTACCAGGCGGTCTTGTACACGACAATGAATGCATGCTTTTCTAGCGAGAAGTTGTCGAGATCGACGGTATCTTCGGGGGCTGTGAGAAGATCGCACAGTTGACCCAGCTCAGTTTTCAAGGTGATATCATGGAAGAGCTCGATGAGATCAAGGTAGTTAGGGTGGCTGCGGAAGAACTTCTTGAGGATGATGTAGATGCAAGATTCCAGCATGAAAGCATCGTTGATAGCAATCATGCCAACCTTATCCTGCAGGTACCAGCAAGGGGCACCACGACGGGTAACGGAACCATCCATGATATCGTCAGATACCAAGAAAAAGGCCTGCAGAAGCTCAGTCATCCAGCCAAGAGCGTTGGCCAGGAAGCGAGTCTCCTCATCAAGAGGGGCACCGGTTAATAGCATGATCGAATCGTGGACAGTCATACCACGGTTGTACTTGCCGCCAGTGGTGTTGGCTTTCAGGTTCTGTAGAATACAAGATAAGACGAAATATTAGCTACATGAAAACTAAAAGGACTAAGAAGTCGAAGCTTGATGTTAAGTCTAATAAGTGCCCAACGGCAAGCTTTTTCTTTGAATATTGTTTCTATGATGTACTAGGCAAACAGTATAGTCTACTTACACGGCGGAACCAGGCCTTCTGAGCGTCAGGAAGCTTGAATTCATCGCAGTACTCCATGATGGCATCGACCAACTTGGGGAACGTGGCCTCGAACTCTTCACGAGTGATCTTCTTAAGGGCAGTAGCCATATTGACGACTTTTTGATGGCTATTGACGATGGTCTGTGTTTGCGCTGGAGGCGTTGACTTCGGGGTCTCTGGGTGTAACAACAAAGAAGACAAGGCTATATACTGATTCTCTGCACTCTTTGACGGTCCAGTGTTAAATCGCAAGTGATGGGTTGATGGGTTGATGGGTTGATGGCGAGGTCAAGGAAGCAGCGGAAGAGAATGGAAGCCAGGGCAATATATGCAAAACCACAGGTGGGGGGAGACGGAAAATAGGTGGGCCAAAGACTTGAAAGAAGACACTGCAGAAGCTTATCAAGTAATCAAATAGCAAAACAAAGAAAGACGTTCCTGCCGGCTAGCTGTTGGAAAGGGGGCAGGTTGGTTGGTGGGCCGGCGGTCCTTAGCCTGGAAGTTGCGCCCTAGCCTTCGAAGTTTGGGAGGTTAGAACCTTAGCTTGTTCTTGTCTCGCTGTGACACGATGGCAAGCCTAGAGCTTCTGTGACAGTATAGTACATTATAGGCGGTAGCCTGTGGCAGAAAGAGGGGTGCGCACCCAAAGCTAAGCCCCCCCTCCGTTGTAGCAACCCAACAACTTGACTATGGGAAGGCGGTCAACAGCGGCGTGCCGGCAGAAAAAAATCAAGTGGGGCGGGCTAATCCCTCCATATTCCATTCGTGCCCGCTAACAACCTTTGTAGGCTGGTGTCTAGTGTCCATCCAACCATCCAACTGGCAATAACAGCCCATCTCTTCCCAAAAGAAGACAAAGCCTGACTGACATCGATTTTGCCGCGCTGAGGTTGCCATATCATTTCCAAAATAGAGCAGAGCCTTTTTTCTTGTTTTGGATCATATTGGTATGTTCAAGCCCTCGCTTCTATCTAGCTTGCTCCTTTGACATTAGGCTACGATGCCTCTTTTTGTTCTTCATCCACGCCCAAAACTTGCCTTTTACGTGCCCATGCATGAATTGAAATATCACAGCTATATCACAACTAGATTTGTATATTGACAACATCAATTAGGGTTAAGCTCTATACGTGCTGCCATAAGTGACTTCATCTCCTAAGCTAGTAAACCTACTAAAAAAGAAAAGAAAAAACACATTGTTTGGTTACTGTATTGGCGGCATCGGCATCCTCAAAGACGCGCTTTTATTTTTCCATCCCTTTGTTGGTATTTACACCCACCACCTATCCAGAATCACATTCCCGCCACAACTGTCGTGAGCCGCAAGATTATAGAGCCAACATCGCACATCTCTTTGCAAAGGAGCGAAAACTAGAGCAATCATCCCGCCACTCATTTTCCAATATTAAACAATATAAGCACACTTGCTTATTCATACGACGAAGAAGCAAAAGCTATCACCAACCTAGCTGTATAGAATACATACAGAGTTGCCCCTGTATTTTCGTTGGTTTGTTGTCCCGCTCCTGAATCCCGGCCCGTGCTATGATCTACTTTCTGAACCTAACACATGCTAGGCTAATACATGTAGATAGATGGCTAACGCACCCACAATAACGTCGGATAGAACCAACCGAAGCTCAGAAGAAAACAAAGTCAACTAGTAAAGCTTGAGACTTCAATAAGCATTACATTTGCT
The DNA here is from genome assembly GCA_004009845.1 of Davidsoniella eucalypti. Classification (NCBI taxonomy): domain Eukaryota; kingdom Fungi; phylum Ascomycota; class Sordariomycetes; order Microascales; family Ceratocystidaceae; genus Davidsoniella; species Davidsoniella eucalypti. Next base: position 277,546 of record RMBW01000002.1, on the reverse strand, counting down.
ACTTGACGAATTATCATTTGCATTGGGGTTTCATTCCATCTTGACTAAATAGGTGACTGACACGACAGGGCTGTCCGTCTACTATCTATCGTCTGTTGTCGGATATACGTCACTCTTGATCTCATCCTATTGAGATTAAACCGGTTGGCTGCCTGTGTTTCCGTGATTGCGAGTCAGATACTCGCAAACATGTCACTTAGTTATAATGACCGCGTCCAGCTACGAGCTGCCTTGCAAGAAGCTGTCGTAAAATGCTCTGAACGTTGTCTCTATCAATCTGCCAAATGGTAAGTGATTACCTGTTCATTCCTACATACAACATACGTACTGTCTATGGTCTTATTTTTAGACACTAGTTCTGTGATACATGGGCCGTCTCTTGACAAGGTATGATACCAGGCGTGGCTAACATTTTACAATCCTAGGGCTGCTGAGCTGCTAGACTCGCTGGCTGATCCTGACGAAGAGGACGATACTCCAGAAGCTGAACGCAATCCGGCCTCCTCGTTACCTTCTGTGATTCTTGCCGGTAATAAGGATCCAGAGGAGGCTGCTTTAGAGGCTAGTGAAACCAACAAGTATCTGCTTGCTAAATCATTCTTTGATTGTCGCGAATATGACCGCTGCGCCGCTGTATTCTTACCAGATGCCTTACTTGGCGGCATAGCAGACCACAAGAAAGCGTCCAAAAAAAAAAACAATGCCGCCAAAGCCGCCACTGAGTCCGATTCGAACGCTGGATCCTCATCAGCAAACCCAAATTCTAACTCTAGTTCTAACGAAGTACCGTTACCAAAACTAAGTCAGCGTAGTCTATTCTTGGCACTTTATTCTAAATATCTTGGAGGAGAAAAACGCAAAACGGAAGATACCGAGATGGTTATGGGTGCTCAAGATCTCGGTAATGTCACCAACAAGAATCTACTCATTGTTGGACGCTATCTTGAACGATGGTTCTCAGAACCAGAAGCATCACAAAGAAGCCAAGGATGGCTTGAGTATCTGTAGGTTTCATTTTATCAAAACTTTTGATTATCAAGTACTAACATGCTGTCTAGATATGGTATGGTTCTAGCTCGAGATTCCAACGACCACAAGGCCATGGAATACTTCATAAACAGTGTTCATATATTCCCCATGAATTGGGGATGCTGGCTCGAATTGACCAACCTTGTAACAAGATCCGAGGTTCTCAATGAAATAACCACTCAGCTTCCTCAGAACATCATGTCCTTTATCTTCCACGTCCATACGTCGCTGGAGTTATATCAACATTCATCAACATTATTTGACTCGCTTGATCAATTAATAGCGATATTTCCAACATCTGCATTCTTGCTTACATGCACAGCTTTGCTTGCCTACCATGCCAAAGACTTCTACAGTGCTGAATTGACATTTAGCAAGCTGCTGGCTCTTCATCCCCACCGGCTAGACTCGTTGGATCATTACTCCAATATCTTATACGTTCTCGGCATGCGGCCAAAGCTAGCATTCTTGGCCCATTTAAGTTCGAATGTAGATCGTTTCCGACCGGAGGCATGTGTAGTTATCGGTAACTACTACTCTCTACTTTCATTGCATGAGAAGGCAATACAATACTTTCGCCGTGCTCTGACTCTGGACCGGTCATGCCTATCAGCCTGGACCCTTATGGGCCATGAATACGTAGAGCTTAAAAACACTCATGCCGCTATCGAGTCTTACCGCCGTGCAGTCGATGTCAATCGGCGTGACTACCGTGCCTGGTACGGTTTAGGGCAAACATACGAAATGCTTGAGATGCATGCTTATTCTCTTTGGTATTATAAGCGTGCGTGTGGTCTCCGGCCATGGGATGGCAAGATGTGGATGGCTATAGGAACGTGTACCCAGAAAATGGGACACTATCAAGAGGCTATCAAAGCCCTCAAGCGTGCTCTTATGGCCGATGCTTATTATGAGTCCGGAACAGGCCCTGCCAGTGGCGACATGTTCCGAGTGCGTGGCATTCCTCGTTTGATGGACCCAGAAGTCCTTCTCCAGATTGCACTCATGCATGAGCAATTAGGAGAAATCACCACTTCCAAGGCATATATGGAGCTTTGTGTCTCGCAAGAAGTTGGAGGTGCTGCTGCTGCTCTGGCCATGGCATCTGAGACTGGCCAAGCTTTTATTGGGATGAACGCAGCAGTAGACGATACAATCATGTCTGATCCAGATCATCAAATGCCCCCACAACAAGCACACGCATCTTCCACTACATCGCCAACTTCCCAAGTGCTGGATTACCCTGTCGAAGGAACAGGTGTTACTGCAGCGACATCAAAAGCTCGAATGTGGCTTGCACGCTTTGCCCTCAACGCCGGAGAATATGCCACATCATTGCGTCTTGCAAACGAACTATGTGAAGATGGAGTCGAGGTTGAGGAGGCAAAGGCTCTTGCACGTGATGCCAGGGCAAGATTGGAAACGAGACATGGACCTGATATAAGTGTAGCTGATGTTGCTACGGGGTTATCAAGCGATCATGACTAGTGTCAGGCGCTCACACCCCTTAGCACACCTCGAAGGCTGGCGGGAGTTCTTTTCTCGGGGTATCGTTCAAGTCCGGTCTACGATAATGGATTCTCGTTCGATCAGTTATTGCATCGTTAAGTTACCACACACACATATATAATCTTCTCATAATAATATTTTTAGCAATTCATCACCCGAGCCAAGATGTTTGACAATCTTCAATCCATGGTATTCTACTATATTGCTTACTGAAAAAACACAGAAGTATATCCTTTCAACAACGCTGTTAATTATTAGTATGGAATATCTCATCGGAAATAAGAAAACTCCAATATATTTATTATACAAGATCACGCTCGCTGGTATTGCCAAACTGTATTTATTTTTTGGGGGATATGAATTTTATCTAGATTACAGTACTGCCATCGCCAATGGTTTCTCATGTATGCATGTATGTATGTATACAAAACGAATTGATATCAATATCATCACAAAGGAAAACATGTAAACACCAACCTTACAGCTGTAACAAACAAAGTAAACACTAAATGCCCAATATTTTTTTTCGCTTGCTGTGTCTAAACACAGGTGTGTTTGTTATTGTTATTGTTAGTGTTGATAAATGCTGTGTTTATTGACACTATCTACGTATCAAGGCAATTCCCATCTTGGAATATGATAACATAACCTTGTAAATAAACAAAGCATATCGGAAATACTATCTCGGCATACGACAGCCTACAGTCATGTTATTACCGGAAGCACTTACCTCGGGATCCTGTGTTTATGTTGACAAGTAGCCTGTCTGGAAAACTATATAAACCCCCTCGTCCCCCCGTCTTTGGCCATTCGAACTCTGTCTTTTCATCGCCAGCATCATCACTCGCATCCATTTTACCCCCAAGGCCTCATCATTAGTCTTGTCTTCTTATCCCCCCATACTATTACTTTCCGCATTCTTTTTTTGTTTTCTTACTACAGTATTGCCATGAAGTTCCTCCGCACGGTTCTCCCCGTCATGGGAGTGGCCTCTGCGGTCAACGCTGCCGCTCTCCGTTCTGCTGTCAAGCGTGATACGGTTGAGATCACCGGCGTTCAGGGTGAATACCAGCAACCTGATTTCCCTCATCCCTACGATGGCGGTGATGATCACCACGATCCTCCCCCGCACACTGAGCACCACACTGAGCACCACACCGAGTTCCAGACCACGACTGAGTACTCGACAGTCACCACTACTGTTTTCGGTCCTGACACCAAAGAGACGGTCACCGAGACTGTTTCCTTCACTGATGTTACGACGGCCCCCGGCCACGATATTACCGAGACTGTTACACATGTCGAGCCCGTTCCCACTACTGTCTAGACGACCCTCCCCGGCGAACACCACACTGAGACACTGACCACTTCGGTGACTATCCCTGCAACCGTCACTCAAGCCGTCACTATCCCTGCCACAGTCACGGCGACTGCCCCCGGTACCCACGAGACCTCCGTACTCACTACCTACATCACTGTTACTCCTCCGGCCCCCTCACAGGTTCCTTGCCACACCGAGCGTACCATTGCCCTCACCACGGTCATCACAGTACCTTGCGACTGGAGCTTTGGAGTTGCCGCTAAGGCCACTCCAATTGTTGAGCTCATGAACAATGTTGATGCTGAGCCTGAAGCTACCTTCACTCCATTTTCCAGTCCATCCGCCAACCCCTTCACTGCCAAGAGCACTACTGTCAACGGTCCTTTCACCAACTCCACCAATGACGCCGCCCTTAGTGCTTCTCTCAGCCGTGCTTCGGGAGCTCCTATTGCTGTTATCAACGGTACCATTCCCTTCGCTTCCTCTGATACTTTTGTCGCTGCCGATGCTCCCATTAGCAGCATTGTCGCCCGCTCCTCGGCAATTGCCGACTCGTCGATTACCGCCACTCCTGCCAGCGCCCACCGTCTGGCGGCTCGGGGCCACAAGGGTGGCTACGGCGCAACTCCTGAGCCTGTTCCGACGAGTGAGGAGCCTTGCGAGCCTGAACCGACTGAAGAGCCCTGCGAGCCCGAACCCGTACCGGAACCGTATCAGCCCGAGCCCGAACCGACCGAAGAGCCTTGCGAGCCTGTTCCTGAGCCTTGCGAGACTGAAGAGCCTGAGCCATGTGACGAGCCTTGTGACGAGCCTTGTGACGAGCCTTGTGATGAGCCTTGTGATGAGCCATGCGATGAGCCCGACGAGGAGCCTTGTGACGAGCCCGACGAGGAGCCTTGTGACGAGCCCGACGAGGAGCCCTGTGACGAGCCTTGTGACGAGCCCTGTGACGAGCCTGCCGAGGAGCCCTGTGACGAGCCTGCCGAGGAGCCCTGTGAAGAACCTTGCGATGAGCCCTGCGATGAGCCCGCCGAGGAGCCATGTGATGAGCCTTGCGACGAGCCCTGCGATGAGCCCACCGAAGAGCCTTGCGAAGAGCCTTGCGACGAGCCTTGCGACGAACCTTGCGACGAGCCCGCCGAGGAGCCTTGTGAAGACGAGAAGCCCAAGAAGGAGGAGAAGCATAAGTGGTGGAAGGGTAAAGGTGACAAGAAGGACAAGAGCAAGAAGAAGAGCCCTCTAGAAAAGTTGAAGGAGCTGAAGGACAAGCTCAAGGGAAAGAAGGATGGCAAGAAGGACGACAAGAAGAAGGATGATAAGAAGAAGGACGACAAGAAGGGTAAGTACAGTGGTAACCCCAAGACTGTTAAAGGTGCCGCTCCCTCTCTTACCACCAACCTTCATTGGGCAGCAACCTTGGTTATTGCCGGTGTTTTTGCTATGATTTTCTAAGCCATGATTGAGTGGTGATAGTGTTTGGATAGGAACTTATGGATACTGTTTTATGATTTCTCTTATTGTCTAATGTTCATTGTACTTTGTAATGTGACTTGTTTGAGTTTATGTCTTGACTACGTCTATGTATTGGTATGTAGTAGATTAAGGAGCCTTGACTTAGTTTTGTGAATCGTTGGACCCATACTTGGCCAGAATTAGAGCAGTGAACTTTGATGGCTTACTTTATCCGATTGTTTCAATGGTTACACGAAATTGCGGCTGCTTAAGTACATAGATCAACACCGATGTTTAAGTTTGAAATATTCAAATGTAGTTGCGCGGTATATATTTGAAGATTTTGCTGTGTATCAGTCTTTTATGTATGATGGTTGGACTCCATAAATATCCAAAGACAAATGTAAGCTCAAATGTTCTATAAGTTAGAATAAGATTCGAGCAATTGTGATGAGCACCTTCTTAGTATATTTTATCGGCGTGTTAAAATCGGGCTTTATGCCAGTTATCATTCCGTAATGTTACGTTTTGAGTTGACGTCGCTTTTGTCAGGTATTGTACGACATATATGTTTGATAAAGTAAGGATGAGAGGTAACTTCTATGCACAACATATAGAACTATACTTATACTAATCCATTGTTTTCTTGAAATGTTTTCTTGCAATGTTTTCTTGAAATGCCCATTGTGATGTTACACAGCGAGTTAGTTTTAGTAGACTTTGGCATAAGAAAAATAGAGGACATGCATAATGGAAGGTGGCTTCTCATATTGTTTCTAGTGCAGGGAAGTTATGTTGATGAATTGCCATATATGAACGTAACTGGTCTGCTTGGTTAATTTATTAATCATTTTAAATAATGTCGCGCAAGCTACTAGTAGAGACTCCTCTGTTTTGATACGAGTGCCAACACCAAGACAAACTATTCGTTTATGTACTCTGTTTTTAGACAGTAGAAGCTCAGTGAAAATGATTTCGTTTGTTTGAATTGGCTGATTGAGAATTCGTGGTACTATGATTCGAATCGGTGTTGGAAGATATGTCAACAGGAGGATAAGGAACCTTGTTGTACTTTTTGAGGTCGACATTGGAACCTTTTCGAATATGGCCCGATGTGTCATCATCGATACTATTATTTTTGAATAGAATAAGCATATAAGATTCGGGGTACATTGCAATCTGCATTTCCAGGGCATACCACAGGGACTCTTTCTCCTCACGATCCGGTGATTCCCAAGGGTTCTTGACAACAAGTGAGATGGCTCTGGCCCGAAATATAAAGGCCTTCTTAGCATGTTGTAGTTCTTCTAGAAGATGCTTGGAAATCACAGAGCATTAATCCCTCGCTTGCTTGAGCTTCGACATTTGGTATTCCCAAATAAGCAAGCAGCCATAGGAAGTTGAGGATCGAAATCTCCATGATACGATGCAAAATAGCTTATATATCTAGATAGAACAATAAAGCATCGTGGCAATGAGTTTACTATACAACATTAGGTACAACGATCAACAGATTAATCAAGCAGATTGGGTATTCATTTAATAAAGTAAAAAGATATTTCTTATAACTTAGTAGTAGTGTGCGTAAAGAAGTACAAGTTACTTTTTGTTGTTTTCTATTTTTCCTCTCAGGGTCATCATTTGTTTTTGCTGTATAGACGTACCGTATCGTATCGTCTCTACTGTGTGTAAGGGTTAATCACTTTGTTCAACTCAACACATCTACAAATAATAAAAAACAAAGCAAGAACTTGAGAAAAAAGATGTTTGTAGATGTGTAGTATGTATTGTACTATGAGCCTGGTGGTTTCACGATGGCTTTACCTCGAAAACACTGATTTATGACAATTGAATAGAGATGGTATTGCAGTTGTAGTTCAATTTTCCCGTGCTTATTGAGATCTCTATTACAACTACTCTAGTTTAAGGGATGTGATATATCGGTTACGTAGATCTAGCAGAGGCGGAGTCTCGCTTCGATGAATGCATAAAATGGAGATAGTGGATGGTGGTCTATTCGGCGGCAAGAAAAAAACAGATCCAAGGGGTGGCTGAGAATGAGAAAAGAGAGAGAGAGAGGAAGAGAAACGTAGACATGGATGTGTGGCGTAACTGGCGTAAAGCACGTGGCATGGTCAGCGGGTCGAGTGGTATACTTACAACTACAACTACATGTACTATAGTTGTGAAAAAATAAAATATATATACATATATATTTGTTCTAATAATCAGTAAGTAACATGGTAAGTCGGATTCTAGACCACGCAGGAGGTTGAGCGATTGGTTATAGTTAAGTGAATGGAAAAGGAGATCGGAGCCCAAAAAGGGAACAAGAGGCAAACTTCCGGATGCGACGTCGGCTAGGGTGTAAGTCAAAGTCAGAGTCAATCAAAGAAGGGGGCGTGTTCGAAAGGTTGAGCCGAAGCAGATACAAGTATAAGTACGTTAACTAGTGAGTTAGCTTTACATATGTACTATTAGTATTGATATATAGGGAAGCTTAATAATACAAAGAAAGGAAAAGAAAAAAAAAGAAGAAATATTTACTCAGTGAACTAGTCTTTTTACTGATCCACGACACACAAGAAAAAAAGAAAAAAGAAAACAAAAAGAGAAAAAAAGAAGAAAAAAAACGCCTTTCACCCAAAGAGGCAACCCGTGTAAGTGAAAAGAAACAGCAGCAACCACATTAAACACCGAGTTTATCTTAGTTTATCTTCGTTTTTGTTTTACATGTCCGTTTTCATGGCTTCCTCAATATAAAGTCTCCCTTTCCGGCCCTTACGTTTTCGTTTCCTTTTTCTTCCATGTGGACACTCTCTCAACTAACTTTTCTTCCTTGCAATACTCTTGCAATTCCATTCTTTGGTCCATCAGGAACCGTCACATTCTTTTTAAGAACACCACGCTCTTATTTCATTTCTACTTTCCTTGGGTTAGCCTCTCTAGAGCTTTGACAGCCAACTACAGAACAGACACCAAAGACTTCATTCACTCTTTCCCCTCGTTGTTTTTGACAAGCACCTCCAGCAAACCACGGCCTCTCTTCTTACGACCACGTCAGCCATCATGCAGTTCTTCGTCGCTACTACTGCTGCCGCGGCCGTCCTTTTCTCGGGCGCCGCCGTTGCCGCCAACACAGTCATGTTCGTGTCTCTGGACGACACCGCGCGCACCGTCATCTTCACTGCTAGCTCGGGCTACGATGCCATCGACTCGGTGACCGTGTCCGGCAGTGCTTCCGTCAACGTGACCATCCCCGACTCGTGGATCGGCAACTGGTACTCGCGCTCCGAGGGCGCCTCCAACTCCAACGGCATGCTGGGCGAGGTTTCCTTCCAGGGCTGGAACGACATCACCTACTTCGACGTCTCGGCCATTGTCAACTCGACCGACTACGACGGCGTGCACGAGATGTACCCCGCCTCGAGCTCGACTCCCGTCTCTGGCTGCGCTACGTTCCCCTGTGACAGCGCGTACTACCTGTCCGACGATGTGCAGACCAAGACCACCACCGAGACCACTCTGGTCTGCACTCTGGGCGCCAACGGCTCGTCCAAGAAGGCCCGCGATGTCGAGAGCCTGCCCCGTGACTACGTCACCTCGGGCCCCAAGGGCCGCTCAACCAGCCGCATCATGCGCCGCCGCATCTAAAGCCAGTGTCCAGCCGCTAGCAAAAAGAAAGATATAAAACTCACAACATGCAACTGGCTTGGCTTCCGGCATGAGTATTGTCCCGTCTTCTCTCTTGAGTCTTTTTTCTCCGCGCGGTTGTTTCTCCGAGAGAACGCCACCGTGGAACTACGACACAAGATGCGCCAGAAGAGCCTTTTGCTTGTGGCCGCCGTTTAACGATGCACTACGAACTCTCTTCCTCCTGTTTTTTTTTTCTTTTCTTCTCCAGGTGTCTAAATTTATGTTCTCTTTTATATCTTTCTTTTTTTCTCTTACACAGTCTTTGTTTTTCCGGTCTTGCGGATACGACATGTCGTACTCTCGGACAAAAAAAAAGACGGACAATTTCCATAACATTAAAACAGATTGTATCATAGAGCAGTAAAGCACCTCTTTTCTTTCCTTTCTCCGTACGTCCGATTCCAGTGGCTTCTTAGTGATTTTCTAGGCCCAGCTCTTGCCGGCTCGCTTTCCGTGTAAACGCCCTAGAACCGCTTTGTGCCCTGAAAACAGCTGCGTGTACACACAAAGACAGAACAAGATAACTGATCCCTGTTTCCGGAATGTCTCTTTTCTTCTCTTCTCTGTAATGTCAACCTCCAGATCGGGCGTTTTTTTGTTTTTATATTTTTTTCCCCTTTTCTTCCCTTTTGATAGACCTGAAAGAGAAACCATATATGCAAAAGTAACATATATACATCTCTCTCTATTTTCTTCTTTGATTTTTCACTGCTGTTTATGCCCGGAAAGAGTTCTAGCGGTCCCATGACACGATACCACATGCTTAGTATTACTACTTTCTTTTTAGAATAGAATATAAACCCGAAGTCTTTTGAACAAAACCATAAATCCCATATTATTATTATAGCTGTGTGCTGACGTGTCCGAGTTGGTGTAATACTACGTATTTGCTGATTTTTGCTGATTTTTGTTATTTGCCAGCCGCCCTGTTAAAGTCATCGTTTCATCTCCAAGCGCCGAAAAGACACCAAAATCAATGATTCGCCCATATTGAACTTGGCAACCACAAAAAAAATAGGAGAAGGGAAAAGACGGCCTATATCTGTACATTTTACTGTCCCCTTGCAGCATGTTGATCAAGCTGAAGGGCTGAGTAAGACCAGAATTTGTTTTTATTTTCACTGTTTGCTGTTTCATCCCCCTACGACTATAAGACCGGACTATAAGACTAGACTTCGATAACCAGGGAGCTGAACAAACAGAATGAAAGAAATACTATATATAATAAAAAAACAGGTTGTTTAGGCAGCCTAGCCACGTCAGATGACTTTGATATCGTGAGAACACAGGAAGACAAGACCAAAATGTGCGAGGACTAGCAACTTGCCATGGCCCAAAAGATGACATGAATCAAGTCATTACTATAGTTTGACTTGATTATATTTAACGTCTACCTAGATCACCAACATCATACGGCACCGGATTGGTTACCGGACAGATATTCAAAGGCCCCGGCTCGACAAACTCAATAGCTTTGTATGTGACACCGTCCCCTGAAAAGAGGGGAAAAGCCGGGCTCGAGGCCCTCGCGAAACAGGGCATCGAAGACGACAGATGTCGAAAAAGAGCACGAGAACGAACAGCAGCGTTGAAGGGAAAAAAGAATCGTATTTGGACGTAAACTCAAACTCAAAAGGTAGGGAAGGGTAGTATTAAACTATTAGTCTCTTATTCCTTGCCCTGTTCCATGGATCGATTTTTACGGCCCGCATTCCTCCCCTTCTCGTTTTTTTCTAGGCTTCCTCCCGATGATTTTGCTCGGAAGCGAAAGACTTAAAAAAGAAATGAAGAAAAAAGAAAAGAAAAGAAAAGAAAAAAAAAAAAGGCCTCGGTCTAGCCCCGTTTTCTAGCGTTGAATCGACAGAGCCAAAGATCAATATAAACATGGTATGTAATCTTATTTCGTGCCGACCTCGCATGAGGTAGTTGGTTCAAATCTAGCTGGGGCAAAACTACTAAAGTCCACCCGATGCTTATGGTAGGGCGTCTACGAAGTTCTGCAGAAGGTAGATGCCAGTAACTATCCTGTTCTAAGAATCCTGTTCTAAGAGGGTTTATAACAGATGCTTTAAGATAGGTTCCCGGTTCTTTGGCTCGAATTTACCATCTCGTTTCACCATCCTATCTTGTCGATCTTTTGTTATTGTAGGGCAATACGATATCAATAACCTTTCATTTCCTTGATAATAAAAAAAGGCATTCTTTTTTTTTGTATCTGAAACTTGTCTCTCTTTTGTCCTTTTCTTTGTCTTTTTGTTCATCACAATCACACCAAAACCCCAAAAGAACGCAGTCTGCTATTGGCTATTCAGCCTTCTTTGTATAACTTTGTCTGTATTTTCACGCCTTGAAAAGAATTAAGGGTAGAGCTAAAACAAAAATTAGGATTATTTGCCACTCGTTCCTGGAATCAAATAGACAAAAAGTCAGACAAAATCCAGGAACCAAGACGCACGAAAAGATTCCCACAAATTATCTTCTTAACGAATACTTAGTCGAAATACTACTACTGCACTACATGTACCATGATCTTCGCTGGTAACTGAACTGCATATGCCTAGTGATTTCGGTTCATACGAGAGGGCTGGCTGGGTTTTTTTCCCTTTTTTACTTGTATCTATTCTTTTGTTTTCTTCCAGGTTCTATTTCAATATATTCCAATATATTTGTAGCTACATTCGAATGATTTGCACCAAAGATGTCCGCATACAGATTTACACATGTAGGCTCTACATGCAAACCCTAGTGACGCCACGAGATCCTACGCCACAGCTCTACCGTCAAGTTTCTTGTTCAACCTTGACATTTGACCAAGTATCGGCTAGTGGCGAATCTTGATGTCTTATAGATACACCCTTTGCTCTTTTGATGTACGTAGACTTATGGCATCTGCCATCCAAGATTTCGACATTCTATACTAAAACATGCTAGCTTTGAATGGACAAAGTCTAGACCGTCCCGATTCTTAATACATACTTCATCTCGAAAAACTTGTCGCAGAGTACCTCTATGGGAACATTAATCAAGTAGACCGACAGACTTGACATGAGCATTGACTGATTGTCAATATATATTTGTATATACATCTATTATTGATACACGACTTATCTCTTACTAGCCACCGTGACATATATGTTACATACTCATTCGTACTAAATAGCTTTCGTCTCCCGCCATCTCGTTTCGACCATGGCTAGCCTTCCTTCTCCGCACTTACATCCTGCACTTGAGGGATTGCCGGGGATGCTGTGCCCGAAGGGGAATGCGAAACGTCACTAACATTAGTAGTAGTAGTAGTAGTGGAAGTACTAGAAATGGGAACTGGACCAGGAGCAGGAGCAGAAATAGGCGTTGATGCCCCGCCGCTTCCGCTGCCGGCTTCATCTACAGGACCTGAAAGCTCAGCAGATGCGTGTATCTGTTGTTGTTGTTGTTGTTGCTGTTGCTGCTGCTGCTGCTGCTGCTGCGGTAAGGTCTGAAATTCCTTCGCTTTGACAATTGATAAGAGATAGCTGCCTAGATCAGAGAAGCCATCAATTTTGCTAAGCTTCGAGACCAATAAGTTGACATCGACCAGCATACTAAGAAACATAGTTAGTACAAGGACATACAATTCCCCAACGATAATGATGTGATCCATACCTTTGACGCCCCGCCTCGGTCTGTATCTTGGCCTCGCGTAGTGCCTTGCCGAGGTGCTCCTTGAAGCTCGCAAACACCGGTAGCATTATCATATTAACTGCTGCCTTGGGCATGAACTTGGTTAGCACGCGGTGTAGCATACTGGTATCTTTGACTAGTAACTCCGCATATGGATGAGCTCCGCCTCCACCCCCCACAGGCTCTGTCCAATCGATCCCACGTAGGGCATTTGAATGCACCACCGCCCGACCGCCCATGATTTCTACTAGCTTCTGGTAAATATTATCTTGATGTTCCTGTAATTGCCTCCGCACCCGGTCAAATTCGCCCATGACACTGGTGACTGCCGGACCAGAGCCGGCGTGGCGCCGTGTAAACTCGCGTAGGTGTGGGATTGTGGTTGCGATGAAATCGACCGATCTTACAGCCAAGGCCAAGTGCTTGGTGGTAATTGTACGGAGACCGGCTGACCGAGTGGCTCCTGCCCCGAGAATGAGTTGCCGGCAGCGTAAGTTAAAGAGTTGAAGATATTGTACAAGAGACATTCCAATATCTACAGCCATAGATGGGATACCTACTGTCAGCCGTGTAAACTGTGTGATCCCGCGTAGGCATAGTATAGCCGAGTTGGGCAAAAACCATGACTCTTCCTCGATTATGGCTGGCCGGGCCTTTTCCTTTTCCTTCTCTTTCTCTTTGTCTTTGGTGATGGGTGGTGGCTTCTCGTCATCGAGAGCGTCGTTGCATGGTTTATACACCAACGTGTCTTCCTGCCACTGTAGCGGATCAGCAGTGCTACTACTTAAGATCGCCGTGAGAAGTGCATTGTCAGGCTCATCAAAGTCCTTAGGGTACCAATTGTCTGACTCCATACCTTGGGCCAGACGCTGGATCTCAGCGTTGCCGTGCTCTTTGACGAACTCGATGATCTGATTGTTTACAATAGTCTTGAGATTTGTGCCGCTGCGTCCAGAAATAGATTCGCATTCTGTAGCAAAGTATAAATTGAGGGTGAAGTACCGTAGGAACCGTACCAGCGGAAGCTTGGTACTTTGCTCTGTACGAACCCGTAATATGCGGTTGATGCGATCATGGGCTAGATCGACTGCTTTTCCCAGCAGGTTTGTGAGATCTAGACTCTCATGCATCTCCTCGAATACGCTCTTTTCCTGGTCGCTATATTTGCTTGGATTTGGGCTCACTAGAGGTGAACGCATCACTGGTGACTTAACGCCGCTTGGTACGGGATCATCCACTGAGCTTGCCACATCTAGAAGTATCTTGGCCTGTGTAGAAAGTCTTCTTAAGGCTTCTGCCACTTGTACATAGATGGTGCACCAAAGTTCCTCGGCATCAGCTGGGTCGAGAGCACGTAAGTTGCGTGCTAGAACCTCCTGCGTGCCCTGTCGCCGGCTACCACGAGACGTCGATGTTGAGGTCGAGGTCGACATCACAGATTCGTTGTCATCGTCGCTAGAACTCGGTAGTGGTCGGCGCACGATGGATCTGATCTCATGGATGATCCAGTCGCGATACGCAGAAACCGCCATGGCTACATGGTTGGCCTGATATAGACCGGGCAGCAGAGCCACTAGATTTTGCCGGAGCTCGTCTGTAGACTGCATATATGAAGGGATGCTAGGCGCTTCTCTGGACTGGCCGCCACGGGCTCTCAAAGATGACGAGCTCCAGCGCAGCAGCACTGCTTGCCTAGAGATATTCTTACAGTGGTTTTGTAGATCGGCCTTGAGGACATCCTGAAAGCGGGATTCGTACGATTTGCCGATGCGGAACCGGAGCACATTTAAGTCGTGGTTGACGCCTCTGAGGGCGTGAACATTTCGTAGGTCGATGATAGTGCGCGGCCGGTAGTCGGTCTCATCGGCAAAAGGTTCGTCTTTCTCACCGGAAATGAGCTGTTCTAGTGCCTGGATAGCTTCTAGTGCTTGAGTTGTATCATTGTTGTCCACTAAAGTCTCGCAGTAGCTTAGTCCTTCAACAACACGACGGACCTGGATCACGGCATCGTCAAGCTGGTGGAGGTTCTCTCGCCGCCGCCTCTTCTGCACGAGATCCATGCCAGCCTCGACAATTTCCTGGTCAAGGGTTGAAAGCTCCTTGCGTAGATTGCGGATTCGTTGAACACAGTCAGCCGCTTCAGTGTGAAGTTCCCGTAATGAACCGAGTGCGCCAAAAAAGGTTGTTGATGCGGTTGAGATTGAATTGATCAAGTGAACCTCGATAGTGTCCATGTACCACGAGAGCTTTTCCTGTAGAATAGCATTGGTAGCTAGAGACTTGCGTGGGCCGGCTGAGGCAACCCCTCCAGCGCCATGTTTGTCGTCTGTCGACCGGATAACTTCTGAACGCTCGCTGACAACATCAAAGGTGCGTGGGTTTTCTAGGTGAAAATCCTCCTCGAAGTAAACACTAGGGATAGTCGAAAGCGGCGGAGGACCCTGGTTGTGTGTACGCCGACCGTGAGCTGAGCTAGATCGTCTACTATGGCCAGGCATGTCTAGTGATGATGCCGAAGTGCGGCGCGACATGGTTCCACGGCTGCTTGGGCGGCGGTGGTGTGTTATGGGCTCATCTGAGGTCTCGTCATCGACCTTGCTAAGGCGACGGGGTCGTGTGGTGATACCAGTGAGAGATGATGAAGCTGAGGCTGACGATACAGGTGGTGGTGGCTCATCATCGTTCTCTTTGGCTCGCTGTAGCTGTTCATATAGCGCAGTGATCTGCGACAGGTATGGACGGAACTCTGCTGATTCAATGTGTGGAATGTTGGTCAAGGCGACAGGCGGGATATCGCGCGGCGTAGGGGCCTTGTGGGCGCTAGAGGACGGTGGAGCTGCGTGTGGTTGCAAGCCGGTCCGGAGAAGCGGCGGCTGGAGGAGAGTCGATATGGCTGACCATAAAAGACACGTTAGTGTTGTATTCATAGATTGCCAAGCCATAGGCCATATGTATAAGGGGAAATATCCATGATATCGTAGGGGTAAGGGAAGCTACCGTTTTGGCCGGACTCTAGCACTTCGTGACCCCATGTGCTTGATGACGTATCGAGCGAGCCACCTATCGAGTGTATAGAGCTTGCGGTCGATCCGCGACGAGCCGATGAATGTGAGCGATAGCTAGGGCCATGTCTAGAGGAAGAAAGCCAAAGAGCAATGGCTAGGTTAGCGACGGCTAATCTCAGTCGTTTGTTTTGATGAGAGGCCGGGGGGCCGGGGCCGGACAAACCTAGCATAGGAACTATCGAAGCTGGGACTAGGCGAGACGCCGCGAGGGTGGTCGCTAGACGGCGAGGAAAACATGGCGCAAACGGGCTAGTGGACGGAGGCCTTCGACCAGTTGGTAGAGAGAGAGGGAATTGACGAGAATTGTTGGTGGTTTGTATCTTAAAACTATGAGAGTGATGCTAGAAACGACGAAAAGAACAGCTATCGTGATGTTGACGTTGGTGTTTATGTTGCGGGCTACCCAAAACAGATAAGTAGGACGGGGGCTAGAACGGGCGCGCCTGCCAAATCGGGAACGAGCCACGGCGCCGGGTCGTATGAAAATATGAAGCGAAGCTACTGGACTGGGCCAACAAGGTGGTGATGTAGTCGATGTTCTTCGGCCAGACCAGGCTTCCGGTGCGCTGTCGAAATGCGCCTGACGGAATGCCAGCAACAAGCTTGTCAAGCTCTCCAGCGCCCTTATTTCAGTGGGTCGGCAGGTGAGCCTATGCGCCTAGGGCCCGTTACAGGGCCGGTGTTCTTCTTCAAAGCCCTGTAGCCCACTATAAATCCAGGCAAAGCTCGGTAGGCAATCTTTATTAGACCTAGGCTATACAATATATTTTCCCGGCGTGCACCCGGCCAGCTGTCTGCCTGCAGCTCTGCCAGCTGACATCAGAGCACTTTACGCGCTGCAGACGCGCCGCTCGGATTTTTTGTTAGCTTTTTGAGCTTTTAGCGTGCCACAAACGAACGAACCCTTGTTTAACCTGTCAGGGGTTTGATGGCTCTTGCTTGAAATCGTAGCAACAAGACTAAAACAAACGAAAGAACCCCTCCTTGGGAAGTCCAAACAAGATATCACCACGATATTCTACCATCTCCCTGACCATCTTCTGTGACTTTCTGTCTGTCTCTACAGCCTTGTTTTTGTCGATCTGATTGTCGGTCTCACAGTCCCCGCCTGCCATCGGCTCTCTAATCGCGACCATGGATTCCCGTTCCGTGTATACCACGGCATCGTTCAAGCAGTCTGACTCCTACACGGACCAGAACTCCAACGTCGAAGTCCAGAAGCAGTTCGAGGCCTTTATCAAAGAGTTCCAGGTTGAGTCTGTATTTCCCTACCGGTACGTACACCTATCACTGCTCCTAATAACGGCCCGGGTCTAACTTCGCTATCTCTTTTGCGCCCACAGCCAACAGCTCATCGATAATGCCTTGTCAAAACGCTACTTCCTCGAGGTTAACATCACCGACCTGATCAACTGGAGCCCTGAGCTAGCTAGCCGTCTGACCTCACTACCCGAAGACTTCATTCCCGTGTTCGAAAACGCCATCAAGCTGTGCACTCATCGCTTCCTATTCCCTCACCAACCCAAGGTCAACTTGCCTCAACACCAGCTACTGTTGCATTCTGACGTCAATTCAACCTCGCTCAGAGACCTCAAGTCCAATACCATTGGCCAAGTTGTCAGAGTAGCTGGTATAGTCATTGGTGCCTCAGTCCTGTCGTCCCGCGCCACCGTACTTCATATTCAGTGTCAGACCTGCCAACACAACGAGACCATTACTATCAACGGTGGCTTCTCTGGCGTTTCTTTGCCCCGCCAGTGCTCGCGCAAACGCCAGCCAAACGAACAGTCCCCGAAGTGCCCCATGGACCCCTACTTTGTGCTCCACGAAAAGTCCGAGTTCATCGACCAACAGGTTCTCAAGTTGCAGGAGGCTCCTGATCAGGTGCCCGTGGGTGAAATGCCTCGCCACGTTCTGGTGGCTGCCGATCGTTACCTGACCAACAGAGTTGTACCTGGCTCGCGATGCGAGATTGTTGGTGTTTTCACAATCTATCAGAATAAGAGCAACAGCAAGAACCAAAATACCAATGGAGTCGTTGCTATCCGGACGCCATACATACGTGCTATTGGCATTCGTACTGATATTGACAAGACCATCAAGGGTGGACAGAGCTTCACTGACGAAGAGGAGCAAGAGTTTTTAGAGATGAGCAGACGGGAAGATATCTTCAACGTTCTCGCAAAGTGTATCGCACCATCCATTTATGGCAATGAAACTATCAAGAAGGCCATTTTGTGTTTGCTCTTGAGTGGCTCCAAAAAGGTTCTACCAGATGGTATGAAGCTAAGAGGTGACATCAATGTGCTACTTCTTGGTGACCCCGGTACGGCCAAGTCGCAATTGCTAAAGTTTGTGGAAAGAGCTGCCCCCATCTCTATCTACACGTCCGGTAAGGGTTCATCTGCTGCTGGTTTGACCGCTTCCGTCCAGCGCGATCAGACTACTCGTGAATTCTACCTAGAAGGCGGTGCTATGGTATTAGCCGACGGTGGCGTGGTGTGTATTGATGAGTTCGACAAAATGCGCGACGACGATCGTGTAGCTATTCATGAAGCCATGGAACAACAGACCATCTCGATTGCCAAGGCCGGTATCACAACGGTGCTCAACGCTCGTACATCAGTTCTAGCTGCTGCCAACCCGATTTTCGGTCGCTACGATGATATGAAAACGCCTGGCGAGAACATTGATTTCCAAACTACCATTCTATCGCGTTTTGATATGATTTTCATCGTCAGAGACGAGCATACCCGTGATCGTGACATCACTATGGCCCGTCACGTCATGAGTATCCAGACCGGTGGTCGTGGACACGAAGAACAGACCGAAGCTGAGATTTCAGTTGAGAAAATGCGCCGTTATGTGAGCTACTGCAAAGCGTGAGTTCCTTTTTTAGCATCTCCATTCCATATTATTCTCACTAAGTATGCTATACTAACCCGTCATGTTATAGTCGCTGTGCACCTCGTCTAAGCCCCGAAGCTGCTGAAAAGCTTTCTTCTAGCTTCGTCACCATCCGTAAGGAAGTTCACGCTGCTGAGTTGGTTGCCAACACTCGCTCTTCGATTCCCATTACTGTGCGTCAACTGGAGGCTATCATTCGGATCACTGAATCCATCGCCAAGGCACGTCTTTCGCCTATCGCGACTGAAGACGATGTCGACGAAGCCATGAAACTTTTCACAGCTTCCACTATGGCTGCTGTCAAGCAAGGCTCCGACCAAGGTAGCAAGGAGCTCAATGCCGAAACAGCACGCCTGGAAACCGAACTCAAGCGGCGTCTGCCTATCGGTTGGACTACGAACATGGAGACTCTCAAGACGGAAATGATCCAAAGCAGACAGTTTAGCGAAACTGCGTTCGAACGTGCCATTCGCTTGTTGCAACGCCGTGAAACTATCGTATTGCGAAGCCAGGGACAGCAAGTATACCGCAACGCTGCTTAAGGAAGGGAAGTCGAAAGAGAAGATGTCCGTAGAAGACAAGAAGGGCGAGGCTAACCTTTTTTTCTTCTTTTTCTTGTGTTTTTATGTTTCTAGTATTTACATGCATCTTATTTAATTCGGAATATGGAGGCCTGGAGTCATGGCGTGTCTTTTTTTCTTTTCCAAGTTTTCACATTCCCGTATCTTCAATTGGCTTTTAGCTTTCGGTTCTTCTTCTGTCCGTTTCTTCCGTTCTAGAATAACACATAGTTTATGATTGAACGATATACATACAGTCACCATCTAAATCTTGCATTCCCTCTCGATCCACCTTTATATAGTAATGAATACATAGCATCGCAAGCAGTTCAAGCATACGCTCCTTGATCATAGCACATTATTTCTATGTGAATCGACTAGCCAACTTAGGTTGGTATACTATTGATGCTAAGACGTTGTTTTTATACATTTTCTGTCTTCCTGTTACACCACTGTAGTATCAGCCAGATTCAATGATACATATGTCATGGTCTAACGTGAAGAATCCAAGAAGCTGACTTTCGACTTCATGATTATTTCAGATACAAGACATATGGCACAGGAGAACCATATTAATAACTTGCTATAGTTGTACATATCCAATTTGATTGACGAATATCTTCATCACTGTACACGCCGTCATACTAACCTCAAACCTCGAAGTTCCCATTCGTTTCCTTACTCTGTACCATCAATTGGCGACTGTGCCTATACAAGATATTTTGCATCTTCTTATATAGACTCCGGTCCTCATTTTCCCACGGCTGAACATCTGAAAACACAACATGATGAAGCTTAATCAAACAAGGCGTCAATGCTCAGTGGAAGTCGTTTTATTGTTGGATTTGGCTGATTGAGAATTCGTGGTACCATCACTCGAATCGGAGTTGCAAGATATGTCAACAGGAGGATAAGGAGCCTTGAAGCCTTTTTCGAATATTGCCCAAGACGTCATCGTCATCAAGGCCCATTGACTTTAACGGAATAAGCACATGATATCCGGGGCGTATTAGCAATCTGCCTTTTCTGGGCATGCCGCAGAAGCTTCTTCTCTGTGGAGATCTAGTGATTGCCAAGGACTGTGATTCTCCAGCCTTCTTCTGAGATATAAAATGGCCTTTTCGGCATGTTGTACACATGATTCCTTTCTTTTGGAAGATGATTTTATCTAGAATAATTCGAATAAAGTGGCCTTGTTCATCGATGAGACAAAACTGTATAAAATAAAAGTTAGGCGAGAGCTTCTACTTGGTCTTGGTCTAGGGGAAAACTTTCCACTAGCTCTTCTTTCTGCTAGCAAAGAGTAGAATAGATACGTGAACGTACATCCAGAAAGTAGCAGAGACTGGAAGTCAGTTACAGATGGCGTTTTCCATAAGATGTCTATTATAACTAGTTAGTTCTCTTTATATCTTATTCTTTGCTACATTATACGTCATCAGACGGCGAAACCAGCATACATTCGAACTCGATATCAGCTCAATAAGCTCTAGAAAATAAAATAAAAAACACAATATGATAAGAAAATAATTCCACACTTCCATATTCAATAGTGTCAAGTATAGTATATGTATATTTAAGTAGACGCCGTGTTATGTGTTTCTATCCGTACAGGGTCAGCTTGGACCTCAACGTTGCTATATCTGTACATGTATTTTTAGCAAGACAGCCAACCGCTAATGCCGGCGGTGAAGATTTTGTCCGACTCAAAAGCTATGGCCATATATAGACTATATGTACTACGCAAAGGGACAATAATTGCTCTAGTACCTAGAAGCCTTAGTTGGAGCCTCAAGTTTGTCCCCGGAGTTTGCCGGGCAGCTCGGACCGGCCCCTCCGTTGTGTTTTTTTTTTTTTCAAGTTCAAAGAAGAACGCAATTGGCCAAAGCAAAGTATGCGTCGCTTGTGCTAAGATTAAAACTTTCGTTGGAAAGAGTACTAAGAATTGGTATCGCACCGCCCCCCCTCCCCAGAATGAAGACCTCGTGGAATGTTTTCCCCTATGAGTAAAAAAAAAATGCGAAACTATGAAGAGCACAGAGGCTATATGCTATGATAAATGATAAATGATGAAATGCTAATCTAGAAATGCCCGTGTAGCACCCTTTCGAACTTCCCGGTGCTACAGCTTGACGTTACTAGTCATGAAAACCTGATTTGCTAGGCCGGGACAAGCAAGATGCCGTGCACGCTTTACAGCCTTGCTGCCATATACTGGTAGTAGGTCAGAGAGTTGTAAGTGTAGGTAAAGCTGTCTCCAGTAGCGGCAATCCACTCGTTGGAGAGCATTTCGATACGGGAAGAAGCAAACTGAGCAGGATGGGTTTCACCACCCCAATCCAGGCTGCAAAGGTAAAGTTAGTACATACTATCATATCATGCAAACTCAAGTTTGTAAGGGCATATAATCAGATCACTTACCGCTGTCCGGACTTGGCGACATATTCGGTGCCAGCCAGGTACCAGGTGTTATCACTATCCCTCCGCTCGACGCGGTAGAAGGTACCGCTGAAGGAGTTGGTGAGCGTATCAACTGTGCCAACAACCAGGCCGACGTGGTTGCAACCGTACTCGTCAATAACACTCCGAGTCACATAGTGAAGGTCCTTGGCACCTTCAGGAATTGCGTTGCATAGCATGTAGTAGTATGACTTTCCACGGACGATCGGAATCGGAGCAGCATCAGCTGCAGCAGCATAGGCGGCGTCACGGAAAAACAGGTGAGATTGATGCCCTTCCTCTTCGTCATCTTCAGACACCACATTCGTCTCGATGCTGTAGGTGGTGTCTCCCAGAGGAGCTTCATTGGTGAGTTTCTGGACATTTACAGCAAGGGTTTCGGGGATCGGGTTTAAGGGCCCGATCGGAACAGCGGCGCTGGAGGCCAGAGCACAGAGGGCGAGGACGCCGAAGAATCTCATGGCGATAGAGGCGAGAAGACGAGATGAAGGGGTGATACTATAGAGTTGACAGAGCTGTACCAAGGGTGGTGAGCGGTCGGAGAGAGAGAGAGGTGAGGGCGATGATGAAGGCAGCGAGAAGAAGATCCGGAAGAGCAATTAAACAGATCGAAATGCCGTCATACATATATCTTGTTTCTTAGGCTGAGCTGAATCTTCTTTCTCTACGTTATGTCCTGTTCTTCTCCGCAGTCTCTTTTAATAGTCTGTGTGCTCATGCACCACAATTCTCGACATATCACCATATGCCCCAACCAGTAAGATATGTATAATACAGATAAAAGCACGGGCGTCAGTTGGGACCAGGTCAGCATTGGTGTTCTTGGCCTGGATTTCCTTTCGAAATTCTACCATGCTTTTTCTTCTTCACGTTACGGGCCTTTCAACAAGGATAACCGTATCTAGATATGTACCAAGGCAATGACCAGTCCTGGCAAATCGGAAATCCCTAAGTTATATTACAACCTTCCCTACAACCCTCGGGGGGGTACCTTTGAGTTCGCGGCGCCTCCTCCTTCGTTGTGGGGTTTTAAGAGCGATATCCAAGGTCATTGTCTATCCTCTCGAGTCTTTTGATTTATCTCATGATGCACCATTTTGTGAAGCCTTGAGCCCGTTGTTGTCACCTCTCGTGTTCTCGCCAACCCCCTGTTCTCTACACTTTTCGTGATCGCTGGTCCCTCGCAATAAACTCACACTGGGTTTCCTCTGTGTTTTCCAACAACCCACCAGGGGGACGGCTGAGAAGAAAGTTTAGCTCAATGCTGCTTGACCCCTCCCGATCCCCCTCGTGATAGTTGTCTCCTTGAGCACCTTCCTCACACTTTGGCCTTTTCCTTTGTGTCTCCACAAACCCGCGGTGGCGTTGTTGTTGAAGCAGGTAGGCCTTTTAACAGAATAAAGAAATAAATACTATCGTTCTTGGTTGTATGGTGTTAACACCGCTCTCCAAGAAAACGCCCTGCCTCTCCTACACATCAGACCCGGCCCGCAAATTGAGGACCCTCCCCGACGCCGCCGCCGGAGATACGCGGGTTGTAGGCTAGCTCGTCCCGGAGAAAGAGCTCCGAGAAAGAGTTCGGTGATGAGAGAGTTGGATGCTGCAGCTGTTTCTGCAATTGAGCTGACTGTACCGAATGGTCCGTAGTGTGCATCCAGCGAGTCCATAAGATCCCGTAGATGTAGTTACAAAAGGGCTGCTTCTGAGACTCGGTGAAGGAGCTCTGCACGATTCTCCGGAAGCGCCGGATCTCATCGGGCATCTCTGGACAGTTGCTATTATCGATTTGCGGGCCAGGGAGAGGCTAGGCAACTAATAGTTGATGTCGAAGGCAGTTCCGGCTCTGTCCGTCCAGTCGTAGCTTATTACACCGATTTTATCATAGAAGATAGCGAGATACTACTATGTCGTTGACCCTTCACATCTTTATTTCTTCGTTACGTTACTGATATTAGTAGTAGTAGTATTTGTGACCTCCTATTCTTCATCTGACATCTCCATCATTGATCCATCTTCACCCACCGTCATGCCATATCGACCCCTTCCGCCAAATCGGTGCCTTCCGCCAAATCGGCCTCCGGCTCTACCGTCGGCCCGGCCAGCACTGATGTTGCTACTATGGCTTGCTGTTGCCTTGCCTTTCAGATCTATGCCTCTCGATTCTGCAGCTCTACGTAGAATCTCAGCATCGAAAGCGTCTGTATCGTCGGCCATTTCATAGTTGACTGCATCCAAAACAAGAGACTCGGCCAGTGCCTTGTTAAGTAGGTCAGTGGCGATGGCATCTTGTGGTGATATAGCTAGTGCTTGGTGAAGTTCGACAGCCGCATCATCTGGTCGGTTCTTTTCAAGGTATATGAGACCGCGGGCAGTGAAGACGGCAGTGTTTTTGCCGCCAAGGCGAAGCGCTTCATCAAAGCATTCAAGAGCACGATCGTAGGCGCGTAAACGGCGATAGGCATGGCCAAGGTTGATGCGCACAGCTATCCATGCGTCAGGCTCAGAGTCGATTTCAGTGGCAATCTTTAACGCTCTATCAAAGAAGATGACGGCGTCTTGGGGTAGGTCTTGGTGGTACTTGACGACACCCATTTCGTTGAGTAATAGTGGATCAGTCTTGCAAAGTCCATATGCTGTTTTGAGGAACTCTTCGGCGACTACCATGTTATTCAAGGCATGGTTTTGCATGCCGAGGAAAAGCTGTGGAAGGTGAGTGCCCATGAAAAGCCGAGCAGCCGTAGAATAGGCCGAAATGGCTTGATCATTCTCGCCTTCTTCGGCAAACGTATGTGCAAATCCAATCCATGCCGGCGCAAAATGCGGATCCATCATGCTGGCTTTGCTGAAGTAACGCCGTGCTTCGGGGATGCGCTTGATAGCGAAGTAGTAAGTTCCTACAGCAAGCCAAGTGCATGGCTCTTCTTGGTAGTGGTCTGCGAGGTCATGAGATACGAGGAACAGCTCGGTTGTTCTGCCGAGCTGGAACAGAGCGGCTAGGTGGATGGGGTAGACGGCAAAGTTGTAGCGGTCCTCACTAAGTATAGACTCGGTAATTTCAAAGGCTTCCTTGAACTTGCATTGTGTATAGAGCAGATCGGCTCGCGCCAGTAGCAAATCGGGGTTTTTGGAGAGCTTATAGTGTGTCGAGAGAGATTCGTAGGCGGTCGTGAAGTCGGAGTGGTTTTTGTATTTTGAAAGCCGAGTTGTGTACAGCATTTTTGTGAACTCCGCGGCTTCTTGGGAAGCTGCTAGGTCGCCAGGCACGCTCACAGAATCAAAGTCGAGGCTCTCGAGAAAGGTCCACTCCTCTTCTGGCGACAAGATGGAGTTTGTCATGAGCTGCTGAAAGGCCTCGAAGCACTGCACGTCGATCTGGACGGCGGTCTTGTAGCATTCTTTTGCCTTGTCGAAGGCGTTCTGTTTCGTGTAGCAGAGGCCGCGCAGATGGCACATGGCGGCCTCGTACTTGCGCTCTTGAGCGGCGGCTTCTTTCGATGCGGCGGCTTTCCCGGAGCGGGTGGACGGCTGTGCTTTGCGCTTGTTGGTGGTCGAGTTGGCGATCAAGTGGATGGGATTGCGCTCACCGAGAAGCGCAAGAGCGTCGTCATACAGCGACTGCTTAATCATGCAGTGCGCCGATAGATATCGGCACGCGGGATTTCGGGTGGTCAAGTCGTGCTTAACCAAGAAGGCATACGCACGGGTGAAGTTGCCGGTAGCAAAATGCACCTGCGCGAGCCAAAAGGCATCGTTATCGTCATCTAGAAGAGAAGAGAGAGAGAGAGGCGTAGATGTGTTAGTCGTGTACTGGCTGTCCGGCTGCTTGCTTTAGGGCACAAAGACGGTCGACGTACTGGTGATGGCCAGCAGCTTGTCACCGAGAAAGATGGCGGACTCATATTGGGTTTTGTTGAGAGCGTCTTGGCGCCATTCTCGTAAGAACTTTTGCATTACGGCGGCGGGAGAATCTATAGAAGAAGCAAGCTTAGGGCAACAGGATTAATAGCATTAGCTAGTCGAGGGTTAGACTGTATTAGAAGGGTTCGATCTACGGATTAAGCTGGTAAAATGAATGGTATTTCTCGCTAAACATAAACTCGTGATACAAAATAAGGCAAAGAGAGACAAAAAAAATTGGCAAAGAATTAAAAAGATCCAAGTCTTGGAGGACGTGACGTTCTAAACATTATCAAGTCAAGCAAGCTTGTGATGATTCTTTGTTGACGTTCTCTTTCAGCCTTGTCTTGACATTTGGCGGGGCACGACGCGCCGGGCCCACATTTAGCCGAGGTGCGCCAAATGTTCATTCGCCAATGTATTAGCCCGCTGGTGCAACCATAATTCTCAGCCTTGTGCTCGTCAAAATTAATATCATTGAAGTTATCTAATATCACAAAGAGTTCCGTGGAGCTGTCCATTTCGCCGTTTAAAAGCGAAATCCGTGTGACTCACAGGATTTATAGTTTGAAGGCCACCCATATACCATGCAAGCAGTAACGGCACTCCGGCTCTTTGCCCGGCCGGCAATTTATCGCAGAGTTCTAGTCACTGCCACCCGGTCTTCGATCCCCCGGACACAACATTGCCGGCTCTTAAGCAATATATCGGCTTATTCCGCGCCAAACCCTGCCTCCCCGGGTCCTCCACAGGGATCTAGACTACAACCACGATCCAAGATTGACAATGTAACTAAATACCTCCTCCTTGGTGGCGCCTTCTTCATGCTTCTCGGCATACTACCGGCCTTCAAGAACAATAAAAAGTACCAGAAAGCCCTGAACCCAGACAAGTTCCTCTCATATACCATTGACACCAAGGAACGCGCTTCTCCCGACTCATTCATCATGACGCTACGCACAGAGGAGTTTGACCCGTCAGTTCAAATTCCGTATCTCACTCCCCCTCCTACACCCAGTACCACCTCCGGCAGCCCATCCTCGTCTTCCGGAAAATGGGTATTCCCCTTCTGGAGTGTCGAAGTTAAACAACCCGAGATTCAAATCGTGCGTGAATACACTCCACTACCACCACTTTCAGCCGCCGAAGCCAAAGCCGGTATCCTACGCTTCCTCGTGCGCGTTTTACCCGACGGTGAAGTCTCCCGCTTCCTCGACCGCAAGCTTCCCGCTGCCCAAGTCGAGCTTCGTGGCCCGTACCCGACACTCCTATTCAAACAGCCGCTAGGTCGTAGTGACGACGAAATCATCTTCATCGCAGGTGGTTCGTCCATCGCCCCTGCCCTACAGGCTGCTCATGCACTCTTAGAGACGTCGACTGAAGTCGGTCGTATCAAAATCATCTGGGCCGTACACTCGCGCGCTGACATCGACCAGACTGCATCTACATCCATCTCTAGTGGTACTCCAGCACAAAAGAAATCAGGCTGGTTTGGTCGCGCAAGTACCACGTCTGCTCCAAGTCTCGTTAACCCAGCAACGGATATCCCTTCGCCCACCCCCATCGCTGCACAATTGCGTGCTCTGAAACTCGCCCACGGTGACCGCTTCGATGCCCGTGTCGCCGTGACAGGCGAAGATGCTGCTATCAGCGAAGCCGATGTCAAGAATGCGCTCGGTATATCACCATCAACGAGACCTAGTGGCGAAAAGCGAGCGATGAAACGACCGGCTCCGTATCTCCCCGTAGCATCCGGACCGTATGCAGAGCATCAGCCTAAGGTTGTGGCACGGCCCGGTGGCGATGGCGCTTATAAACTCGTGATCGTTTCGGGTCCAGATGGCTTCATGGATAAATATGCCGGCTATATTCAGCAGGACAACGCACCGGCTTTCCGCCGTATACGGAGTGGCGGCATGGTAAACAATATCCTAGACAACTACTCCTCTAAGCTTGATGGACAGTGGCAGGTAGCGAACCTTGATTAGATCATATAGCTAGGAGTTTAGAATCCATATGTACGATATATTGTGAAAGAATAGAAGCATTTTTGTATATTACGAGCATCATTTACAAATATATTTTTGTCCCTTTTTATACGTCGTTGACGGGCTAAAGAAGGATATGAAAAATCTATACACAGGGAATCAAGACGAGAATATTTTACTCGACTTGCAAAAGTATAACTTACGAGCAAACCTAGAATCAATGTCAGGTCGAATGAGTTGCAAAGCGTTACAATGTGGAATCATAGAATGCAAAATGGAAAAGGTAACGAGACGCCGATGACTTGAGCAACAGAAAAAAAATAACAGCAAGATCAAGAACGATATTGAAAAATAAACGAGAAGAGAACCGATAAGACAGATGCAGATAGAGAAAAAGTAGAAAAGAACAACAATAATGAGAAAGGCTAAAGTCAGCTGATAGCTGGATAGCTGAAGAGGGGAATAAAAAAGGTATTGTGTTAAGAGAACATCGACAAGATTTTATGTGCTCTGAACCTTGCGATATGCAGGTGGTTTCATAGTACGACGAATAACCTTGGCAGCATACGGAGGCACCAAAGAAATAGCCGCAATGGCAAGACAGCGCCAGATAAAGCCACTACAGAGAATATGTTAGCCATGAAGAAAATATAGACATATTGTAGTCCAAGATAGACGGCGGGAGAAAACTTACACAGAAGCCACGAACGAGAGGTCAAAGTAACCACCCAGGAACGGTATCGAGATAATGTACGAAAGGAAAGTCAGAGCTATACTGACCACCATGATCCAATGCCACGTGACAATTTCGATAGCCACCATGAGCAGCTCGTTCATCACCAGTACCGTGTAACTCACGGCAACCATACGCTTACCATCGACCTCAGTCAGAATCTGCGAGAAGCCTTGGATGATGCTGCCCTGGTAGATAGACACAAACACCCATACAAAGAAGGTTCGGTAAGAGAGTGAGCGACCAGAAGTTAAGTCTTTGTATAGTTCAGGATATAGCGTGGCGAGATTCTCGTCGACGTCCTTGTCAAGCACAAGAGACAAAACAGGGAAAGCAGTATAGATAGTCGAGTAGCCGACCATGAGCCAATCCTAGATAGAGTTAGTCGGGTAAGATTACAAGCGATGAATAGCTGATGAAGCTCGGTTAGTCAGACTTACGAGATAAAGACCTTCGGGTTCAAACTTTATTGCGATACTGTACACAGTC
Organism: Davidsoniella eucalypti; assembly: GCA_004009845.1. Taxonomy (NCBI): domain Eukaryota; kingdom Fungi; phylum Ascomycota; class Sordariomycetes; order Microascales; family Ceratocystidaceae; genus Davidsoniella; species Davidsoniella eucalypti. Next base: position 248,780 of record RMBW01000002.1, on the reverse strand, counting down.
TGACAAACGGCAATAATGAGACCACGGTGGATAACAAACTGGGCCAGCTTTGCTGAGCGTTTGTAACTGTTACGTCCATGCCAGACCAAGAGCTTCGTCAAGTGGAAGAATTGCTCGATGGAGAAGTCGGCAGCTAGTGATGCTTGGCGGCCTTCTTTACCAACGATACCAACACCGACATCGGCAGCCTGGATCATGCTGACATCGTTGCCACCATCTCCAATACAACACACACGCTTCTTGGTGTATTCACGGATCAACCGAGCAACTTCAGCCTTTTGACCAGGCGAGCAACGGCAGGCAACAACAGTCGGCAACTTGACGGCCAAAGAGACGAATTCTTTGCGGAAATGGGAAAGGAAGAGTGCAAGGGAATCACCATCGACCAAGAGACAGGCATCAAGCTTAGAGCGTAGGAAGTCCAGGTGTTGCTGAGCGTTATCTTTGGACCGGAGTTTCTGGACAGTATAGATGTACTGGCCACGGGCAACAAGCTTCGACGAGACTGCCACACAGCGGGCGGTCTCGACCTTGTCACCAGTTAACATCCAAATCTTGATTCCGGCGTTACGCAGCAGTTCTAGTGATGGCTTGACATCACGCTGTAGCTTGTCCTCGACACCAGTGACACCCAGAAGCTCCAGGTCACGTTCCAAGTGCAGCGAGACCACCGATGTCATACCAGCGTCACGGCCAACGAGAGACAACGATGCCTGTTGATATTGAGTAGCGAATTCCTGGAATTGTTGAGCTGATAGTCGACGGCGACCAACAACCAATGTACGTAGACCTTCACGGGCCATGTTGGCGGTTTCTTCGTCCAGCCAGTCGTTGGCGGCCACGATGGCGCCCATCACGGTATCAGCACCCTTCTGATAGAACCAGATCTCACCGCTATCCAGATCCTTAGATCCGACCTGTGACGGTGACTCTAGGAACTGAACAATGATTCCCATGCGCTTGCCTTCTGAGGTGAACGGGAAGATATCCAAAATGCGCACTTGGACCACCGTTTTGTTGCCGTCCGTCGATTCTAGGGTCATGCTCGTGCGGTCACGGCTCGCTAGACGCAGTCCGACAGCTTCAGTCCATCTAACAATAGCAATCTCATCTGGGGAGGAGGCCTGATACGCGACGGTCTGCTGACCATTGACATCATCCTCAACCGTAGGGGTGACATTATGGCACAGCGCAAGAGCAAGCACAACATCACGTACCCGAGAGCCAATCTCACGACGAGTGCGACCACCGGTAGATGCTATTCCAGAGGTAGACGGAGTGATCAAGCTATTTCCAGGTGGGTTACTAAAGCTTTGCCTGACGTAATCGGCAACTTCATCCATAGCTTCATTGGCGTAAGAGACTGTTCCAATATGAATTTTCTTCATCTCCATTTCGTTTTGTGTTAAAGTTCCAGTCTTGTCACTAAGTAGATACTCAATACGGCCGAGATCTTCGGGAATCGTGCTGGTACGGACTAGAGCACCTGGCATTCCCGGGTCATGCTGGATAAAGTAAGAGTACGCACTCTTGCCCATATCCAGGTTCACGCGTAGACTGATAGGCACGATGGTCGAAAAGAGAACCAAGAAGCGCATAACTTTGACGTACCAGATAGTTCCATCGGTGGAACCAAAACCCTCGAGTGCCACCAAAATAATGGATAGCAGAAGGGTCAGTCCACACAGAATCTTGGTAAGTGAGTTGATCTCGTATTCTAGCAGGCCAGTCTTGGAACGCGAAGGCGCTGTAGATAGAGCAGAGCGAGTCTGGGGACCAGTGTACATAATGACACCTAGTGTAGTACCATGAGATGCAATGACTGTGTTGGCCCAGGCTGTGTTGTCGATAGAAAGCCCAGCCGAGTTGGCCAAAGCAGCCGGTCCCATGCCAGTAGCCGCATTGCTCTGTGCTGCAGAGCGAGACTCCAGCAACTCTAGCGTACCAGTGAACTCGCCAACTTTTTTGTCAGGCTTCCCGCCGGTAACACGTAGACGCACAAACTCTTCAGTCGGGATATTCTGGGTCAAGGGAGAGGCAAGGCGTAGCTTCCAGTCAGTTTCACCGTCCAGTTGGTCAGTACGAATGAAGGCCTCGCCACCAGATCCTTCTTTCTTTTCAGATTTCGTATTGCTCGAGCTCCCATTGCCATCCAAATCTAGAAGAGCCGAGGCATTGTGGTCATTGACATTAGAAGGCCGGGGCTGGTCATCGCTATAGCACTTTAAAATAACGACATCGGCGGGCACACGCTGACCCTTTCCAAGCTTGAGCACATCACCGACCTTGAGATCTTTAGACTTTTTCCATACTTCGTTGACGGTCGACGAAAGTTGGGTCCCGTCAGCTTCAGTGTTGGCTTCTTCCTCTTGGACATCTGAAAGACGGTCTACATTGTGAGCACGGCGCTTGCTGCGGCCGGTGGCAGCTTCGGAGCGAAGTGTTCGATAGTCAAGACGCTTATTACGGGCCTCGGCACGGCCAGTTGGTTCAGAGAAGTTGATAACAGTGTAGCCTTCGGAATTAGCTTCGTTGTCACGGCGCCGACGCTCGATATCGTCCCACGCCTCCTTGCCCATAGTGATACATAATACGAATACCAGAGGTGCAATGTAAGTGAGTAGGTAGCCAATACGCAAGGCCGGGATGGCTTGTGACAGTGCAACCAGCAAGAAGTACATGTTAAAGAAAAATGAGAACTCGTTGTAAAGCGTAATTGGTAGGAATGTAAGCGCCGTGTACTTGGCGTTCGAGACGCTATTTGGTGGGTATCGTGAGGTCTGAGTAGCGCCGACAGCAATGATACGGGCTGAGCCAGGATCTGAAGATTCGTCCTCGTCAGATTCATCGGCATCGTTGCTAATGTTAAGCCGCGGTGAGCGAGACGATCCCCACGGCATGACACCCTGGACCTTGGCCTTCATGCGTTCTGCGAAGCTCAGCTGCTTATGCCGTTGTTGGCCGGACGAAGAGGCGGCACGGCTGTGTTCACGAGTACCGCTGTCAGAGAGCAACGGAGCATCGTCATCGTACATGGGGCCAGAATCTCTACGACTATGGCCTCCGTCAGCCAACAAGCCTTGGCGGTCGTCATCGTCGTAGTTGTCGCGGTTCTGGCCGAGGTCGCCGTAGCGGCTCGAACGTCGGCCGCCCATGCGGAGTTTTCTCAGCGCTATTCGCGGCCCTGAGCGCTCGTCGGCGGGCGAGGAGTTGCGATCGTTGGGAGCAGGGCTATTGCTCGCAGACGAGAAGTTGGAGGCGGCTCGTAGCGGCGATTTCGATCTAGGCACCAGCTCTTCTAGCTCTAGCTCTAGGTCGCTCCCAGAATCGGAATCGGAATCGTGGGACGATATATCGGGCGGCTCCGTCGGGCGAGGCGGCTCAGCTGGTCGAGGCATTGCCAGCGAAGAAAAGAAAGGTTATGTGCAGAGCTGCAAGTAAAATATAAGAGAAACGCAATCAGCCAGTCACTCAGTGACAGCTCGTCAGCGTCCGTTTCCTGGGCTTCGGCTTTCAGCTTTCAGTGGCAACGGCAGTAGCAAGGCTACTATTACCAGCTCGGCTACCAGGGCGACTGCGCAAGTAGGTACAGTACTGCCTCCTGCGGCTTGGGGCAGGTTGTGGGCAACTTGGTATTGCTATGGCGTTGGACCAGTAACGATAACAAACACAGCGAGACACGCACAGCGCTATCCTGTTTGGACTGCCAGCAAGCAAGCCACCAGCTAGTACCAAGTCTCAGTGGTCCTTTGGAGACCAGAGGCGGATTCGGATGCAGCGTCGTGCAGTATGGATGCAGAACTGGCGCAGTACTTGTGTGTTTATGAGGTCGCTAACGCAGCAAAAGACAGGCGGTTGAGCCTTGGTTGGCCCTGGAGATTCAGACAGCGGAACGTGGCTCTAGACAGTGTGGAAGTACAGGTAAATAAGCCAGTATTCGTCGGGTAGTGGTACATAAATTGTTGAGTTGGGTTGGGAGCGGTGGCTTTAGTGAAGCAAAGAGCAAAAGGTCGCTCGTTCGTTCGGTTTGTTTATCAGATCGTCAATGTAACGACTGGCGGGTTATCGGTCAGAAAAGAAGGAATCAAAGGTGAACAGCGACGTATCATATACAAGAAAAGACGATTGATAAAGAAAAAAAGAAAAAAAGAGGGATGATGCAGATAGAAAAACGATCGGCAAAATCGCACAATATGTCAAACTGTCATAAATCGACCTTCTAATTCCGAGCAAAAAATTAAATAATAATTGGGGAGAAATTCAGCCTGGACAGCTACAAAATGCTTGGCTCAGTTGGCCACTGCGCTTATACTAATAGATGGCGATTCTAATTCCGATTCTAATTCTAATTCTATTGTAGGCACATACGTATTCACTTCCAAAACACTATAGCCATCGCCGTACCATCTTATCGGGTATCTGGTCCTGTTTGGGGGGCCAGTGTAGGAGATCGGCTCTTTGTCAGGCCTCTTTTCCAGGCTTCTCATGCCCAAGTCTCTACAAGACCAGGATCACGTGTAGACGTCACCAAGTTTTATAGGCGGTCTCTGAGCGAGCTTCCTTATGGTAGCTTGGAACGACTGCCTATCTCATTTCTCGCTTGACATCCTGTAGCAGTGAAAGCAAGCGAAAGTAACTAGCATCGGTTCGCAAACCACGGATAAGTTAGAAATATAAAACTCAACATTTAAGTTTCGGCTTTCAAGTTACAAACAACAGTAGGGTTAAATATCAAAATAGGGTTCATACTTGAGTACTATCAAGCTCAAAGTGGGTATTTTTCAATTTACGCGATCAGACGCGCCCATAGTATTGTACCTTCAGATTTATTGAAGTCAGTATTGAGAGAAGCTGCTTGGCCCTTCATTGTTGTGTAGTATTGTTCAATTCAACATCACCTTGACTCACTATAGCCTCGGGTTTCATCATATACATCCAAAATGCCACAACCGCCCAAAGCACCCGAAACCGGCGAGTCGTCCAACTCGGCCACTACAAAGGCCCTAGCTTCGGCCGCAGGCGGAAACGCTACTTACGAGTTGCCTTGGTACGAATATCCATCCACTGACGTAGCTCGAATATCGGAAGGATAGGGGGTTTTACTAACTTCTAGTCAATGCCACAGGGTTGAGAAGTACAGGCCAGTCTTCTTGGATGATGTAGTGGGAAACACAGAGACCATCGAACGGCTGAAGATCATCGCCCGCGAGGGCAACATGCCACATGTGATCATCTCCGGCACTCCGGGTATTGGAAAAACCACTAGTGTTCTATGTCTGGCAAGACAATTGCTGGGTGACACGTATAAGGAGGCTGTTCTCGAGCTTAACGCTAGTGACGAGAGAGGTAAGATGCAACCGACACACCATATACAAGCTGAAAAACTGATGAGCTAACAATCCATTTTCTGCATCTAGGTATCGATGTCGTGAGAAACAGAATCAAGACCTTTGCCCAGAAGAAGGTTACCCTTCCTGCCGGCCGCCACAAACTTGTCATCCTCGATGAAGCCGACTCCATGACTTCTGGTGCCCAACAAGCCCTTCGCCGTACCATGGAGATATACTCCAACACAACCCGTTTCGCATTCGCGTGCAACCAGTCCAACAAGATTATCGAGCCTCTACAATCGCGTTGTGCTATCCTGCGCTACGCACGTCTCACGGACGATCAAGTTGTCAAGCGTCTATTACAGATCATCGACGCGGAAGATGTCAAATACAGTGACGACGGTCTGGCGGCATTGGTGTTCAGTGCGGAAGGCGATATGCGGCAGGCTATCAACAACTTGCAGTCTACACACGCTGGTTTTGGCTTCGTGTCTGGCGATAACGTGTTCAAGGTAGTCGACTCACCACACCCAATCAAGGTGCAGGCTATGCTCAAGGCTTGCCATGAAGGCAACGTCGATGCCGCATTGGATGCGCTTCGTGAGCTATGGGACCTGGGATACTCTAGCCATGACATCATCAGCACCATGTTCAAGGTCACCAAGACCATCCCGACGTTGAGTGAACATGCAAAGCTGGAGTTTATCAAGGTCATTGGCTTCACGCACATGAAGATCCTGGAAGGCGTGCAAACATTGCTTCAGCTGAGTGGTTGTGTAGTGCGTTTGTGCAAGCTTAACATGGATCCGAAGCGGTTCAAGGCGTAGAGAAGAAAGAAGGTGTAGTGAGTTACGAATATGTAGAAACTGTCAAGGAGGCGTTTTATGAATGTATGCCAACATATATACTAAGCACGCACACGTACGCATGCATACATACATTGAGCTGAAGGTTTTTCCTTTTTTTGGTTATAATCAGCTAATATCATTGTCATTTGATTTTTGGGATGCCGGAGTTCTGATTTAGGCTTCTTCATATCAGCTTAGACTTGTCACATTTTGATTTTTTTTTTAATCTTTAATTCTATCTTCGGGTGCCTGATTATGTACAGAATCAACTTTACTTACATGTGTTGATGACTGTGAGTTTATGAGTTGGTGGTGTCTTGTGAAAAGCAGTATATATAGAGGAGTTATAGTAAGCGTTTAGTCTTCATCGTCAATTTCTGCCATCATACGATTCCATCGTTGAGCCTCGGCTTCTTCTCTGCGAATTCGTCGCATCTGAGCCTCAAACATGCGTAACCGCGCATCAGCTTCAATCATGCCTCCCATGACCATTGCTGACATCTGGAGATATCTATGAAGAATGTGATTAGTAAGAAAGTGTTCTTTGATATTCTTCGAGGCCAGACAAGATTAGATATTTCCATTTGATACTCCTAAACCACTTACACTTTGAATTGGAGAGTAAGGCCGCGGTAAACTGGGGAGACTTTCAAGCCTAAGATAGACAGAACTCCTGCTCCAATACCCCATTTCACAGCTCCGGAGATAGCACCGCGGGTCGATTCCCATGCCGCTTGTGTAGCTTCTTCTTCTCGCTCACTAGTGCGTGAGTTCCACGACATGCTTGACTAAAGATGTGCTGAGTTTGATATTGATTGGCATAAATAAGGGTTGAATGTAGCAAGAGAGCTGTATATATTGGAGTATATACTGATAGCTTAGTTCACGAACTTGGTAAGAATGATCGCTGTTGCTTTGCTTATGGATTGAGGGCCTTTGTGCCTCAACTCATGACTTTTAAGATGGGTGGATAGGCGGGGAATAAGCGCGATGTTTGGCTAGTAAAACAGACTTATAAGAGTGGAATTCAAACTATTGATATATCAAGGTCTTGAGGGCATTTGAGCCGATTGATCGGCGATCGAATACAATGCCGATGATAACCCTTATACAGACCCTTACCGATGTAATACGTAGTTATCTAAAAGAGACCTAGCACGTGACTAAGCACGTGCTATCACAAATTTAGCCCCACCAAAATTGCCCCGGTGTCCTTTTTAACGCAAGGTACGTAAAATTTTCTTCTTCCTTCCCTCATCTTCTCCCATTCTCTCATTAGACCAAATTTTTCTCCACGAAAAGAACACGATGGCCCTTGTGGAGAGCTTGAGACTGCATAAATAGGCAGACCTCCCGCTCGATCTTTGTCCAGCATTTTTTCTTTTCTTTTCTGCTCTTCTCACTATCCAGCACAGACTCTTGTATCTTCCACTTACCTTGCTTTGCTTCCCCTTCTGCTTTTTGTTTTTCGTTTTCACTCCGACCGACCCAAGCAACTGTCCAAGACGTATCTACCAGAACCTTGAGAACGATACATATTTCGTATACTCGTTTCATCTTTAATTCCGAGATGTCAGTTCTAGATATGTTTTGGGAGTTGCCTCCCGTCGCGAGGTAAGCTTATTACTTTTACTATGGCTTTTTCGGCTTTTGCACATCTGTCACAGCACACTCATTCCTAACATTTACCAGAACTGTGACTGCTGCATCTTTTAGCATGTCTGTTCTCGTTTACACGGGAATGCTGCCGTACCACTACATCATGTTTACATGGCTTCACATGTTCAGGGTGCCGCCTCAGATATGGCGTCTTCCAACGTCGTTTTTACTGACGGGGCCTAACTTGGGCATGCTGTTTGACTCGTTTATGCTATACCGCGGCTTAGTTGAACTTGAGGTTGGCAATTCGAGATTCCCACGCCGAGAGGATGTGGTGTGGTATATTCTGAGCGTGTCGCTGATGACTCTTGTAAGTTTGCCGAGATTGCATACGAAAACAAAAGCTACTATGAAATTTCAACCCAGTGAAATGCATGTATATTATTTCCTTTCTTTTTTTCTTATACCCTTTGCCCCTCGACTATCTGCCCGCCCAGTGCAAATTAACTGAAGCGGTTCCTGAAATTGAGGAAGATTAACTCCCCCGCGGCCTGTCTGTCATTCGCAAAATAAGGGCAGTGCTGCGGTGTGGATTGGTGGGATGCCTATATGGATGGCTCGGCTTGTACTTGATACTCGTCCGGGTGGTTTTCTTAGCTCCCTACATTTCTTCACCTGACTCCAAATATATTAATATATACGTATTTTTTTTCCAACTCTCCGTCTTCCTCTTGTCTCACCCATAGTGGCTTTTCGTTGCAATGACTTTTCTCTTGTTGCCTCAGGAATTATCTGATGCTAATATCTGCGTGTCCACTTAGGGTATCAATCAGCTTGGTATCTACCTAGGCATTTCCAATGTCTACGCTACTTTCTTATCGGGCTTCTTGATCGCCCTTACGTATACTACGTCACAGGATAAGCGTGGCCAAAAGGCGAGCATTTTCTTCTTCACCATCCCTGCGCAACTGATGCCGTACGCGCTGATTGCTATGGGAGCTGTTCAGGATATCAATGCGGCCTTATACTTCCTGCCTCTGCAGGTGTCGGGTCTACTGGCAGCACACATGTACGATTTCTTGACCCGTCTGTGGCCTGAGTTTGGCGGTGGCCGTAATGTTATGCCGACTCCCGGCTTCATGTCGATCTTCACGACGACACCACGCATGTTCCAGCCTGGCGGTCTCTTTGCCCGCACTACGCCGTCGAGAGGCGGCCGTGTGCTGGGAAGCGGTGGCAGTAACACAGTCGGTGGTGGCGGATCTGGCTCATCATCGGGTGTTTCTCTTGGAAATGGACCTTTGCCTGACTCGTGGCGTACTCGTGGATCTGGCCAGCGTCTTGGATAAGCCTGGAGGATATCAGTATCACAACGTGACTTTCTGACTGTGAGATCCAAGGTTGATGTTGGTACGAGAATTACATGTTTTTGTTATCCTAGATTACTTGTCACGAGGGTTACTTGCGCCACATCCCACTCTACCTACCTTCCTTGTAGTATGAAGGCATATAGTGTAGAGCGTGGCACGAGTATTCCGGTTAATATCATTATTGAAACATGAATAGCATTGACTCTTTTCAAACTTACCAACAAACTGGCTTATAATAATTAACGACAGTGCTTAAATATAGCAAGATATATACAATGAAGTAAATGAACCCAAACGCCGAGCCGACCAACCTGATAACGAGAATCCATGATATCATGACAAACAACCAACAGCAACTACCCCATGCTATGTTATACAAAAGAAGATCTGATCACGTGTCTTCTGTGCTTCCACTTCCACTTCCACTGAACGGAGCCTTGTCGTAAAATCTTTTAGAGTCTGGCTTCACGATAGGGGCCGAGATCTCATGCTGTGTTTCATCGACCTCTGCGATAGGACTTGCGCCCTGGATCACGATCTGCGGTGCTGAGAATTTCTTCTGGCCTCTGAAATGACTGACCGAGGGAATACTCAAGGCTGGTACCGTAGGCTTCGCCTTAGCCTGAGAGATAGGCGGTGGAGGTGGAGGTGGAGGAGGGATGGTGAAGTTTGGGTCTTGCATGGCTGATTGGAACGCCGACAGAGTAGCTGCGCTAGCCCGCGGGGCAGGACCCGGACCAGCTCCGAGACCGGCCCCGAGACCGGCCCCGAGATTGCTTCCACTGAGATTACTTCCGCCGAGGGAGAGCCGTGGTGCCGAAGGTTTCCTGCGCGATGAGGTCGCCGTCGAGCCACTGCTTGCGTGCGATGGAGCAGGTGACGATGTTCGTGCATCAAAATCAAAGTCTGCGATGGACCCGTGGCTATCATTGGACGACGAAGTATGACGGCTCACTCGGCCGGGAATATACGCCGGGTGAGCGACCAGAGTGGCGTTGGACGCCGTAAACTCCTGTCTCCGCGCAGCCACGGTGCCGTAGAAATCGGCCATACTGTGGTACGGTGCAGCTCCGTTTGCAGCGGTAGCTGTGGCAGCAGTCAAAGCGGTAGTAGTAGTAGCACTAGCAGACGAATCAAACGAGTCTGACTTGTGATGAGCGGCCATAGCATAGTACGGCGACGGGGCTCGACGCTCCGAGAACGAACTGGCGGTGGTGATACTCTTGGGCGGTGAAGCCACGAGCGGGTAGGAACCAGCCAGCACTCCATCCTTGCCGAAACCACCGTTACCAGACTCAGACGAAGGGGACTTGGCTGCCTCGGCGGCATCGGCGGCGGCATAACGTGCTTGGCGGCGGAAGTAGACCCAGAAGAGACCGATACCGCCAGCTAGAACGAGGGCGCTGCCGACGGCGATGCCTACGATGGTCGGCGTGTTCATGCCGGTGGCTGTGGAGGCATCGGCATCAGCGGTCGATACGGGTCCCGCGGCGTCAGTTGCTGACGAGGCGTTGACGGCACTCTTGGAGAAGATCTGCCCGGAGATGTACAGCTCAGAACCCGGATCAGGGCGTTGTTCGCAGGCTACCTGTAGGACAGTGAGGACTGTCAAGGGCGCATCGTTAGTGTCAGGTAGACAGACATCAGACATGGCTGGTCAAAGACTCACTGTTGGACAGATAGTACTGGTCGTCGGTGCTTTGTAGGCAGCTGGTACAGGCTGTCTCTGCGTCCGATGAGAACAGCGAGCCGGAGCCGGCGTCACAGTAGTCGTAGCCGGTTAGGCTGGCTGTAGAGAAGTTGCCCTGGGTCACAGCTGGTTCCAGCGGCTCACAACTGGACGGAGTCAGACATGGCGAGTTGATCTGCTGCGATGTCGGCAGTTGGTCTGGATACCACAAGCAGGTGCCGAGGAGATAGCGTAGGTTATCTAGACTGTGTTAGACGGAGAAGAGAGAGGGTCTTCACTTTGGTATTATATTGCTACTTACAGACTAGCCAGCCCACATCGGACTCGGTTCCGTTGACCTTGTCACTCTTTTGGAGACACTCGATGCATAGCTTGAACTTGGTCCCGGTTGTCGAGTTATCGAAGCTATCATCAGTGCACACGACATCAGAGGCGTTGATGGTTGACGAAGCAGCAGAGAACGGATCTAGGCTCTCGCTATCCATACACTGCTGCGAACATTGCGAGCCCGGCGTTACCTGCAGAGCCGCTGCCAGGCCGGCATAGAGGAGAAAGATGAAGAGCATAGTCGGCTTCTAGTAGGTTTGACTATAGGGGAAAAGAGAAGCCTGCTCTACTGTTGGGATGGCTCGAGAGAAAGAAGGAATCGAGAGCCACAGACAAAGCGAAAGAGCCTGCTATTCGAAAAAAAAGGCGGTATTCTCGTGCCAGAGACAGAGAAAGAAAGAGCGGATCACCGGTTGAGATATAGCAAGCAAGACTTTGTCCTAGATAGGCAAAAGCCCGCCATGACTGACGTAGCATCGTCCAGTTCCAACTAGCAAGCCGGGAGCAGCCTGCGTAGTTTATTTCTCTACCCTATCTTCTACTATAAGCGCACACGACATCCCAAACTAACTGGACATACCGCCTATGAGAAATCCAGGAAAAGAAGATATGGATATCCCAGAAGAATCGGCCAGGTCCAGCGGCCCAAGTTGTCTTCCTCCTCCTTCCTATTGGGCGGCTTGGCGATATACCAGTAAAAGGTAATTTTACAGGGCCTAACAGTGTACTTTGGCCGCCATCCAACGAAAATCCAAAAGCAAGTGAGTCGTAAGCGGGATTTTTCTTATTTGATCACTTGCCAAAGCATCATGAATTTTTTGCTCGACGAAAAGCTAAGAATAGAAGCGCCCCCCCCCTTCTGTTGACTTGCTGGCAAAGACGGGGGGGGGGGGGCATCGACACTTCAAGGTTGCTTTCTGGCTTCTTGGGTTCCATCGAAGAGATAATCCAAGTCTGGATACCTGGAAGGCAAATCGTCAAAGGATTGAGCCGGACTCCGAGATAGAGAGAGCTCTGCGTGCTTATTAATATTGGTTCTGCTGGATATCATGTCAGGAGACTCGGTTCAGTGTCTTGGCAGACTAGCTAACTTGTTTTCCTCTTGGGATAGTAGTAGAATGCTACTCTAGCCTCTCTATTCCTTTCCATCACGAATACTTCTACATATTGTTCTTGCGTTTTTGCCGCTGATAGACAGGACCCCCCTTGTTCTACACTTTTTTTTTCTTCTTTTTTTTTCTTCTTTTTTTTTCCCTCTATAGGTCAGGCCAATGACAGGGCTTGAGTATACAGACTTGTTGGATTTTAAGCGCCGAGTGAATGAGACAGTAAGTAGGCCTGGATATGGATTTGAGAAGAGGCAAAGACGTCAATTTCTAGAAGAAAATAAGTTGTGTTATGGTGACGGCCATATCGTAGTTGTAGATTTTGATTGCCTCTTAAACTTTCAGATGAGCAGTGATCGACTTCGATTCCTGTATTAGTCGCTCGAATTAGAAAAAGATCTTCGTACTTGTTCGTCATTGTTATCTTTTATCTCGGTCTTGAATTTCGGATGCTCGGAACTCCAAAGGACCACAGTCCAGTAAATCCTTTTTTTTTTCTTTTCTTTTCTACAAAGCTGCTTACATATATCTGTATTCGCAAGAATGACAGTCTTGGCGTGCTTTGATTTCTCAAAAGAATGACGAAAATTCAAGCCAACTCTCTACAGCTCAAATACAACTCTGGGCTATTTCTGGCATATTGCCTCGATTTTACGCGCCGAGAATAAAAAATGTACAAGGAAAACCTCCTTTCAACCTCTTCAAATCCCTGACATTCCCACTGTGGAAAATGTGGTCGTAACTACAAGCACATCTATATATCTGAAAGAAATCAAATACCAAAGCTGAGAAAGCCAAGAAGCCCTCGAACCGACGTAAAAGTCACACCGCTTTGCAATCTGCCTTCTATTGCCAAGAAGAGGAAGTTGAAATAGTCAATACCGCTTGGATTTACATAGGTTTAGTAGTTAGAGTAGAAGAGAATGTGACTAGTCATTAACCCTTTATCTGTACATACATGTGTACTAATATAATACTAAGCTTGGCCTGATTCGGACCATAGTAAGCGAGTGAGACCCCAAGGTCCAGGATACTAGCTGTACAATGTCAAAGTATCAATGTACTACATGTGCACAATATACATGATACTCATACCTATCACGACATGATATCATTGCGGACAGACTTGATGGCCGCTTCCCTGGCCTCGATCAGCTTTCTGGACATAGGCCCTCATGCCAGATATCTTACTCTTACTGCATCTCTCATTTCCCTTTGTGTATATCTGCATGTCATCCAACAAACTTCAAGTCTTACCGAGCCGACATTCGAGCCGCCCTGTCTTCCCCTCAAACCACAACCCAAAAGAAACAAACAAGAACTAGTCATGATCGCGTAAAGATTCTGTCTTTTGACCTCGCCCACCTAGGACAGCCGGATCACACCAAAAACGTCATAAAGTGCCGCCGTTCTCCCTAGAGGTCGCTTCTTCTTCTTTCGGAAAGAAAGAAACAGTCACCGAATCTTTCCCTAGTTCCTATTCCGGTTTCGTCTTCTCCCAGTGTCTCTCTTTCGCTTTTGTGAGCGTTCGTGTAGCCTCGCAACCGGATTGAAAAACCATCTCTTGTCTTTTCTGGCTATTCCTTTTTTTGTATACTTTGTCCTCTGTCAGCTTTTTTGTCACTGCTGTTCGGCCAATGCAAAATATCACATGTTTCTTTGCTTCGACCGTCCGATAAGATCCGTGGGACGTTACTTTGGTGGCCGAGACAAAGGAAAATAGAGTGTAGAAAAGGTGTATCTAAGAGCGATGATGCCCATCGTGCCCTTCTTTCATGCTGTCCCGATCTCAGGAAGCCCTAACACTGACAAGTACTGGTGATTTTCTCTTTTGCGTAACGTGATAGTCTCGGGGCCACGGTCTCTTTTTTTCTTTTTTTTTCTTTACTTGCTTAGTTCCCCTCTTTTCATTGTTTGGCAGGTTTGAGCCTGGTTTCTCTGTTTATAGTTTTTGTGCTGCCATCGAACAAAGACAAAAGAATGTCTTTCTTTATCCCACCATGTGACGATCTCTTTCCACTCTTTCTGCTTAATGACATAATCCAAAAGAGAAAGAGACTGAGAAAGGAAGATTCTTGTCACACGCAAGCACTAAAAAACTGTATCTCATCATCACCTGTCTTTAGTTTCTTTCTTTCTCTCTCTTTCTTTTTGTTTGCTTGTTTGTTTGACAGAAACACTGAAGAAAGATGACTAGCCTCATTCTCTACCTAGTCTAGTGCCCACCGTTGTACCTCTTCTTTGTCTGGTCCCTTCCCAGTCTAGACTATCAGATATTGCGGTATATATACCATGTCCCACAATGACAAAGACATGCTTCGGTATACACTACCACTCTACCGTACATAAACGTTGTGCCATCGGATTAAAAGGGTTGACTCATCCCCGCTCTCTGAATAGATCAGCAGGTTGCGGCAGTCATCAATAGCATCTGTAGCACTAGAATAGACATGTCATTGAGACGCTAACTGAACGAAGCAAATGTCTGTGGATTCTTTGTTTCCCGTCAAGAGACAATGTTTGTCATGGTGAAAGAAAAGTTGAAAGAAAGGACAACAACCGTGTAGTTTGTGTTTGCGATGTACAAAGACTCCAGACTTGTATATATAAGGAAGAGGGGAGATTGGTCTCTGTTTCTGATTCTCATCATAGCGGTCAGAGCATCTCTTCGCTGATCGATATTGTATGGGATAATTCATCTCTCGTCACCCCTCTCTCCTATCCACGCAAACGCATGTATAGACTATTTAACTTTACACCAACATGAGCTATTACATGTCGTTCTTCCTAGTACTGGCTGCCTTGCACGGCTTGGTCTTGGGCCTTTGGATACCTCCCCTTGATCCACGATTTGACACGAGCTATCAACATAGCGTTGCCGAGCTTGCCGAAGCTTCGGCGTGGACCGTTCGAAATTTATCTCGGAGTATGTTTCCCCTCTTGATTTCTTCTACTCCATGGCACCCTAGTGTATATATTTCGACAATGTTTCGCAGATATCACGCATCTAATCATACCGATCTCTCGTTTAGTACACAATAGTGACTTTGGCGTCGTCATACTCAACTTTGATGTTACTGCCGAATACTATGACTCCATCCAATGCTCGGTCGTAGCTACTATTCCGCCAAATACAGATTGGAGGACATGGAGTTTCTACGCCCACAACTGCTCGCCTAGTGTCTCGTGGCATGTTAGCTGGGGCTACAACGAGCGCCGCGATAGTGGTGTAATGACAGTCATGAAGTAAGTTATCGTTCTTGGTTTTTTCTTCATATACTATCTTGTTCTTTAGATAGCTAACTTTGCGGTAAATAGCCCGAATAGAACTCGTATTGGATGGTTTGGCTGGGATAACGTCAATACTCATACGCAATTCGACGATGTCGGCCCGAACGACACTCAGAAAACAGTTCCTCCAGGCCCTAGCTCGAGTCCAGTTTGAGTGACGAATAAACGCCTTGGCATTTCCTGATAGAACATGACTTGTGCTTTCTAGACCCCCCTTCGTCTCAGACTATATATCCATCCATCCTTCTTTTGATCTGTCACTTCACTCTATTTCTGTTGATGGGGAGTTAGAACAACGATTAGGTTGTTCGCTTGTATTCCTTATATTTCGTGCCGTGTCGGCTCATGTCCTTTTTGTTGCTTTGTTGCCTTTTCCGCTGTGATACTTCCCTTGTTAGATCGGTCAGGTTAGCCAAGAAAATAGCAATATTTGGTTTCTGATAGTTGGGTCAAATTGCCACTGTTATTTAACATCATACTAACCTCCCCCATTCTACCTTCCATCAATACATCATTGTTCTATTTCTAGTAACCTGTAATCTTCCTGATACAACACCAAGTCGTTGTCTTGGAGTAGTATCATGTTCAAAGGTCCAAGAGTATAAGCAACAAATACTACCTATAAAGAGCCTTGAGTAACTCAACTAGTTGGGCATGTTCGATGTTGGTCGCTGTGTGGTGACACAAATGTCTAGAGGGTCTTTTTAAGGGCTTATCTGATTTTAGTTGCTCATACGATGATGAACAGGTATACAGAGCTAATTACTATGAGTGATGAACTCTCCAGCTAACATTTATCCTGGCATATCCGGAGCCGAAAAAAATAGGCTTCCATCTGTTCCGACGAAAGAATACCAGTATAAAAAGAAATAAACGGCATATGTTTCCTAAAATGGATAATTACAGGTTTATATTTTGGGATTTCCTGCATATTGCAACCAGCCATGGTCGTCTTTGATAGCCATATGGTGTGTTAGGGTCCGGCCAGGCCAAGCAGGATGGAGTGCTACTATAGCCCGCATGCCGTTGCATACTTTTTCTATTCTTTCTGTTAGATAACCAACTAGTCGTAGTTACGTTACTAATCTTCTTGGGTTACTTGGAGAAATGATGTCTGAAAAGGGGAAGAAGGAACAACGAGCCGAAGCCAGCTCTCTCGGTTGACTTTGCCGTAGTCGGATTTCAAGCAAAACGGTTTGCTCTTTGTCTTTCTAGGCCGTGCTGTATATTTTGGATTACACTGTCTGCAGCAATGCTTACTTATAGGTATAAGAGACCGTATGACGGGAAAATGATGGAGACAAAAAATCAGTTGTGAGCAGATAAGATGTTTTGTATGACAGACGCGCAAGTAGGACGAAATCAGGCACAAGTCCGTCTAGAAAGATGAGTACTTTGGCCTTTTGTAAATCAAGTTCATTAGTATTGCCGATTATTGAAGATCGCCGCGATCTTCCTACGTCTTTGAGACGTCATGGATGTTGAGCTTCGCTTCAGTAGGGTTAGACGAACCCTATAGAAAGAGTAGGGTCTGGCACAAATGCCCCGCATCAACTTACACGAGAACTAGCCAATCACAGCTGTCAAATAGCCGCTGCGGGAATGTGCCAAGACCCACTTATCAGATGCAGGGACAGGGACCAGGCCTTGAGTTTTATTGTTCGGGAAGACGATCAAGGCCAAGGACAAGGTCAAGGAAGAGGGCAGAGAGGGCCAGACGATCATGGCCTGTTATCCTGCTTTATCATCAGCATGATGTAGTTGCTGCATAGACAGAAGAGGGTGAGTTGCCCGTGACTGGCTGGCTGGGCTGTTACAGAGAGGAGGAGCCGGAGACTCTAGGAATGGCTTGCTTCAGTGGTATAGAGAGTAGAGAGACTCGTTTTTCACACTGTTGCATAGACGGGAATGCTCCTCGATTCTTCATGTAACGGTGACAG
This sequence comes from Davidsoniella eucalypti, assembly GCA_004009845.1. Taxonomy (NCBI): domain Eukaryota; kingdom Fungi; phylum Ascomycota; class Sordariomycetes; order Microascales; family Ceratocystidaceae; genus Davidsoniella; species Davidsoniella eucalypti. Next base: position 231,279 of record RMBW01000002.1, on the reverse strand, counting down.
TGGCTGTCTTCCTGCTGTTTTGGTGCAGGCTTTTATCTTCTTGGCTGTTCCTTTTTGGCCGTGGCTTATTTGGCTTATTTGGCTGGCTGGCTGGCAATGGCTTGCCACGTAGTGCCGCGTTGGAAAGAAAAGAAGGACGAAATCGAAATCAAGTCGTAGCCAGTGGTTCTTGCTGTGTTGTAGCGTAAGCCTGCATCGCCCTTCTCTGAATGGAGAGGAGGGCTGATATCCGGCCGTAGACGGGGCGAGACTGAGACTGTGCTTAATCGAAATGAGCAAACGGATTGGAGAGAACCCAATCACAGTGGTAGTCATTTCTGTATGGCCATCGTAGTTGACCAAAAGAACGATGCGGAGAGGCAGAATGTTGCTTTATATAGAACACAAAAGGCAGTCTGTTCCATTAGTTGGGCTATTAGTACGGCGGCGGTCACCATGATAGGCCGGCATAATGATCCCTCGTGGACTTTGAATGACTGGGAAAGGCTTAATAATATGTCAGGAATCACGCAACTGCTGTGGTGATGGCGAAGAGAATCTGCTGACCAAGCATATACAATGTACGTACATCGATACAGATAGATACACATACATAGTAAGCTTAATTCCACTTAGCAATACATAAGTAGCATACAAGGACTCAGATCCTCGTGGATACTGGCTCGCCAATTTGTAGTCCTGTTATCCTGGCCTACCGTTGCTAATCTGATATGTAACATGTAAGATCAAGAAGAATAACACATGCACCGCCGGCAGCAAAAACCCTTTTAAATTGGGTGGAAAGATGGCCCCAAAGGGCGATGCAGCTGCAGCTTTATGCAGTAGAATACACACTAGCGTTTCTATTTCAGGAAAGCTGATTCCTAGAAAGTTCCTAGTTTGTAGACAAGGGCAGTGTCTTTGGGAATTCTATGTATGTATGCATGTATGTATGTACATCGAACCTCGTAGAACCTGTGTTAGTTGGAACCAAGACATACGAGTGTACATGTGTATTATCGTCCGCTGTTATGTCAAGGCTACAATACGTACAGCCAAGTGTCTTCTATCTGTATATGTGATATGTAGCCTCAGACTTTGTATGCTACAACTGCGCGCAGCCGACGAAGGCTCTGCGTGTGGCCGTTTCTGGGAGTACAGAGACAGCAAAGGCTAAAAGCCTCTGTCTCTAGAGAAAGAGAGACGAGAAAGAGAGACGATGGAGAGTAGGCATGGGAAAGATGGAAGAGATACAGGTATGAAGATAGAACAAAGAAGTTTAGTAACGACTGACTAGGCTATGCTGAGACAGATATTCCAATAAGAGCGTGATATCGAGAAGATATAATGACCGCCCTTCTCGTCTTACTGAGGCAACCCGAGACTATCGTCATCTGTCCTTTCCCAGTCTTTTTTTTTTTTTTTTTTTTTTTTTTTTTCCCTTCTTCGGCCATCGACCGCCTTTAATAGCTGTTTTTTTTCTTTCCTTTTTTCTTCGTGATAAGAGCAAGAAAAGAAGGCCTTTTTTAATTTTAATTTTCTTTTTATACCTTGACTTGGCTTAGATCTGCTGCTTGTCATTCTAACAGGTTGAAAAGAGATATTTTATTATCTAGGTTCCTCAAACATTTACCGCCCCTCCTTTCGGATTGTGTAATTTAGAGAATATTTTTATTTTCAACTTTCTCATGCTCTGACTAGAGAAAAATAAAAACAAACCCCAGCCAAATATATATAATTTTTTTTTTTTTTGCTGAGCTTCTTCTTTTCTTGTCTTCACAAATTACAGCGAAACGGCCGTCTTTTTTTTTAATCATTATTATTCTAAACTCTTACTTTGTTAATATTTCTGCTGCTCATTATTTAATTTCCGCTGACAAAGAACCCCGTCGATCGCCGCTTCAGATCTGAACTCTTGGTTTATTCCCTGATATAGCTGGATTACGGAAAAGACTCACCCAAGCCACCACAGGCTCTTCTCGTTTGTTTACTTTCTGTCGCCCGGCCAAACAACGGAGAAAAGACGCCCGCCATATCTTTTTCCCGCCGTCTCGTCTTTTCTTTTCGTGTCTTGTCTTCGTTGGACTGCCTTCCATGTTTGGTGCCCGGCATCAGCTCTGATCGATCAAACCATGAGAATCGGCTGTCTCCAGTTCTCGCCCACCCAGGGCGAGGTCGACCACAATCTTTCGCGTGCCGATGGCGTCCTCCTCAAGGCTGCCGACTCGGACAAGCTTGATCTGGTCGTGCTGCCCGAGCTTGCCTTCACCGGCTACCACTTCTCGTCGCGCGAAGCCATCCAGGCCTATCTGGAGCCCTCGCTGAGCGGCATCTCGTCGCTGTGGGCCCGCACCATCGCTCTGCGCCACGACGCCCACGTTGTCGTCGGGTATCCCGAAAAGGTCGATGCTAGTGGCGTCATGACTGCTGGTCCGGCCTTCTACAACTCGCTGATGATGACCAGCCGCAAGGGCGAGTCGCTGATGAACTACCGCAAGACCCATCTGTACACCGCGGACGAGAATTGGGCCATGGAGGGCGATGGCTTCTTCTCTAGCTATGTCGAGGGGCTTGGCCAGGTGGCTGCTGGAATCTGCATGGACCTGAAGTAAGTTGGTATATCACACAGTCTGCGCCAGCACAAACCGGTGCCGAGACACGAATAGAGCACTAACCACTATCACAACAGCCCGTACCAGTTCAAGGCTTCATGGGACGACTTCGAGTTTGCGTACCACGTGCTTGACTGTGACGCCGACGTTGCCATCGTCTCTATGGCGTGGGTCACCGGCGAAGATGCGCATTCGTGGAGCCAAACACCACACGAGCCCGATATGGACTGTCTGTCGTACTGGATTGCTCGTCTGGAGCCCCTCATCCGCGCCGAGACCGAGCATGAGATCCTCGTCATCTTGACGAACCGGACTGGTGTTGAGGGCGACATGGTCTTTGCCGGCACGTCAACAGTCCTGGGCTTCCAGGGCGGCGAGGTGAAGCTCTATGGCATTCTTGGCCGTGGCGAGAAAGGACTGCTTGTTGTTGATACCGACAAGCCCCCGATGGGCAAGCTCGTTTACCGGCCCGACGAAGTTAGCAAGCGAGTAGACGATAACTCCAGCTGTGCTATCGACGACGAAGAAGACGAAGACCTTCCTGGCCTGATGCCAAACCCTACAGCAGCTCATCCCATGCTGTCTCCTACCGAAGACCGTGTTGTAACGCTGCCAAACGGTGCTCGCGGAGCCCTGACATCTCCCGTCTCCGATCTTGCGGCTACCTCGCCCGGCTATAGCAACGGCGAGCCCAGTCCCGGTATGCTCTCGCAAGAGTCGCCTGGAATTCTCAACAAGGACGCAAAGAAACTGAATGTTGTACCTGAACAAGACGAGTCTACCGAAGATGAAGATGTCACTACTGCAAACTACCCACGTACCGAAGCCGTAGCTACAGCTGCTTCTTCTACAAATACGACAGCACGCCTCCGTGGCGGCTCGTTCAGTGGAAAACCAACAACGCCGCTGGCTCGCATCAGGGCAAATGCCAAGCATACGAGACACCAGAGTCTGGACATCGTTATGAAGGAGAAGTCTAAGAACACCGTGTCAGCTCCAGCACCAGCTCCAGCACCAGCTCCAGAGCCCAAGCAGAAAAAGAAGGCCAAGGCAATGCTGCCAATGCTTAAGCTACAAACAGACCCCGAAGTCCTGTCTGCTATGGAGCACGAGCTATATGCCGACTCTATGAGTGCCCATCCGTACACGCTGCTATCGAAGCAGCTTGGCCACGATACACGTGTGTACCCGGCCACAGCCTCTGTGGAACCTGTCCGCTTTGACTGGAGGCCCATGGAGAACACCATGGCTGATCCAGTTGAGGCTGTTACCGCTGCATCCAACTTCCGCGCACCACCTCAGCAGCCTCAGCAGCAACAGCAACAGCAGCAGCAGACAGTGTCTACAAAGCCTGCCGAGGTACACATCTCTGCGCCGCTCGAAACACGTTCCCGCAAGCCAAAGCTCGCCATCAACACCAACACCGAGTCTCACGGCCTGAACAACTGGAAGAAGACTAGCACCACCGCTTCCGCCAATTCACGCAATGTGCTCTCGGCAGTGGATCGACCTGCCCCTCAATGGCCAGGCACCCCGCCTGCCGCCCTAGCACCGTCGCAAGCGAAGCCTCAGAACCTCGCACCGCCTCAATCTGCCGTCTGCGATAACACGAGTGAGCGTGAGCGTTTCTGGGCTACGGCCGTCGTTCCACAAACAGCCAACACCGAGGCCTTCAACCTGGCATCTATCTCATACACGCTTGGCAAAGCCGCCAAGAGCAGCATCACCCCCGAGGCACCCGTTCCCGGAGACATATCCGATGCCGAGTCATGGTACCGTTCGCCCTCTGAAGGGGGCCTGAGCAGCCGCTTCCCCGCGTCCTCTCACCCCACCAATGCCCAGGCTAGCCCGTTAGCGCCATGGCCTAGCGCTTCTCCTGCCACTGCCACTGCCTCGCGCTTCCGCGGTATCGACGAGACCCTCGGCCGTACACCGGTTTCTGCTCGGCCCAAGCGCCACCGCGATGCTCGTGGTCTCTACTCGCCGGCAGCCGAAACTGCGCCATCCGATGCCTTCCACCGCCCGAGAACGCAGCAACAACACCAACACAGCAGCAGTAGCGGCGGCAAGAAGCGAGCAGGATCACGCAGCCGGTCACGTACACGCAAACCCACCCGTGCTGCCACTCCCGTCGATCGACACCCGGTAGCTGACTATGCAACTGCCATGGCACAAATCGATGCCGCATACCCACCAATCCCCTCGCCGTCCCTGTATTCCTCTCAGGCTAGTTCTTCTCGAGTTGGTGCTGCCAGCTCACACCGTGCAGGTACTGCTGCGTCAGGCGGAGACATGGCTTCCTTGCTACACCAGGCCCGGACGCCAGCCCGGCCGTTCGAGACGCTTCGCAGCGCAGAAGCAAGAGCGCCTCCAGTGCGCTGGGTCGATGCCTGGATGCCCCCCCCAGGCAATTCTCCGTATAGTGCCGGCGTCACCCATTCTGCAGCGGCTGCAGCGCCATGGAACCTGCCATACGACCAACAAGCCCAACAACGACAACACTTCAACAACAACAACAACAACAGCTATCATTCCCCCCGCCAATCACCGTCGCCGCAGCAACAACGGCAGCAAGCCAGACCAGGCTTGAACCTTGTCGTCCCCGCATTCAGCAACTCCACAGAAACATTGGCCACGCCTAGTATGCCGAACCCAAAGACTCCGGCCGACGCACTCGCTTCGCAATACAGCCACCACGGAACCCTCCCACCCGGCACATCCTTTGCCGCAGAGGCACGCAAGAACGCCTATCGCGGCGGAGCTGGCTCCAACAGCGGACTTCGGGTCCACGGAGACAGCTGCAGTTCCGGCCAGGAAATGTCTGCGTCCGAAAGCGAAGGCGTCAACCATCGCGACTACTACAGCAGCAGCAAGAAGGGCTATGGCGCCAAGCATGTGCATAGCGCCGTGCCTCCTCAGTATAGGGATAGCCATAGCCCGAGCCACCAACAGGTCGCCGTTGGAGCACCAGGTACTACTAGCAAGAAGGACGGCCCCAGGACGCCTAAAGCTATGATTCTGGAAAACGGTGTTGTGCGTGATGTTGAACCACCAGCCTGCGTTTCTGAACCACCCGTCATTCTTGGCGGCGGACATTCTTTTGCCTTTTAAACCTTTCCGCTTGTATAAACGGAACTCTGGACGTTGTTTTCATAGTTCTCCTTTCTTTCTTTTTCTTTTGTTTTCTTCTTTTGAATCATCTTTTTGTTGCTCTGTTCTTTTTATTCTTCGGTTCGTCGACGAATATTTCTTGGCCCTGCTGAAATTGCCTTTCGCTGTTAACTCTTTCTTGTTAAAGAAAAGGAAAAAAAGTATTGAATTTCTAAGAAAAAAGAAATATCCGTTTCCTATTAATTCTCGGGGGATCGGCTGCTTGAAGGACATTTATTCGATATGCTTTGTGATGGATGCTATTTTTACTACAAGTTCTTTCTTTTCTTTTGTCTGCTTTGCTTTTAGCCATACTTCTAATATTCTCACTATATCCGGTTATACAAGACTTTATCATCGCAAGATAATTAATGTCCTTATTCACAAAAACTACTAAATACGTCGAAACTAGTGACGCTGATATCATTAACCGATCTCTTATGTATCAAAACAGTGAAATAATGACCCTTGGGTATAATGTTACAAACAAAGATTCCGAAAGAACCATGAAACCAGGAAAAACAAACTAAAATTATTACAACCGACCAACTCTTATACTGATGATAGAGGCCACATTTATCCATTACAAACCTGCCCATCTTGATCTTATTCTCCCACCCGACGACGATCTTGGTCCTCTGGAGAATATGTGCGAGGCACTACTAGATTATCACCAGAGCCCCGTCCAAAGCCGGGATGTTGCAACACTGGTGCCTGCACTGAAGGAACATACTGCTGTTCCTGTTCCTGTTGCTGCTGCTGCTGTTGTTGATGGACCATTTGAAGCTCAAAAGCTTCTGCGCCCTTGTAGCTATTGCTATCTGCTATAATTTCATCTGGGGCGCCAAGGGCTAAGCCGATCTCGCGTTGTTGTGAAGAGTTTCCTTCGGTTGCCCCAGAGCCAGACTCTGCTCTGTACTGTGCGGCTATAGCGTCGTGTTGTGCTTGAATTCGCGCCATTTGTTGATGTTGTTCTTGTTCGATAGGCGAAAGCCCGTTATCCCATTCACCACCGTCGATGTTCTGTAAAGCTTGTTCGCCGTTGGGGCTAACGGGCGAATTGTACTGGGAAGAATATGGAGAGAAGTACCTTCCACCAGACATGAAGCCAGCAGGAGGTGGAGAGTTGCCATCAATACCGGGTCCACTGGGTGTTAATGGAGAATCATCCCAGGACCGGAGCGGCTTCTGACTGAGTGGCGTCTCATGAGTTTCACCCGCATAGCGGTGAAGACCAGTAGCCAGACTACCCGCCCAGCCGTAGTTTCCACCACCACCCATATAGGGGGAGGACTGTGTTAGGCGCACGCTTCCATTGCCCCAACCATTCCCGTTCTGAGATGCCGGAGAGCCAGCCCAGGCAACACCAGGCTTCTTCTCGAGGTTACGGAGTTGAGCACGGCGGCGACGGCGGCCAACACATATGACAACAGCACCAGCCACTGCAAGAACGACGACGAGGCCAGAAAAAGCAATGCCAACTTTGGCACTTAGTGAAATACCGTTGTGCACAAATGACTCGGCGGTATATGTAGATCGAGGATCAGGCGTTGTAGCATTCACAACCTGAGTAGAGAAGATTTCACCCTCAAATGAGATAAGGGTGCCGTTGGCAGGAAGCTGTTCACATGCAGCATCGAGGATGGTGACATCTATACTTATGTTAATATAATTTAGATTCAACAATTTAGGGTGTCCAAGGGTGCATACAATTACTGAGTACATTGTAACTGGCTGTTTGAAGGCATTCCTGACACTTCGAGACCTGATCAGACTTCCATAGCGAGCAGTAATCATAGCTCGAAACGTTGGTAGCTAGATCTTGATAGTCCATGGCGTCTTTGAGAGGACCACACGCTGTGCTCGTGATACATGGAGACTCGAGTTGTTCGCCATCTGGCTCGCCAAACATGCAATAAGCACCAGCATAACGGATGTTGTCTAGAGATATGTGTTAGATAAAGAATGATGTATCGGCAGTTTGTGGCTTACTGACATAATGCTGCGCCGGTATCAGTAAGACGAGAGTTGTAGAAGGTGCTCTCGACTTGGCAATCGACACAAGACTTGAAAATTGCTCCAGTCCCTGAGCTGAAGCTGCTTTGATCGCATTGTATTTCATCGCTAGCGGTAGTACTCAATACGTTGCCGCAGTTGACGGCACATGTAGAGTCGGTTGGTGAATAGAGAGCAGCTGCCGGAACGACAGCTGCTGTTGTTATGATGAGCTTCAACTTCATTGCTTCCACTTTATTTGTTGATGTTTACGATGTTTTTCGAAGAAGCCAGGAGAGATTAATTACTCAGACCAAGGGGAAAATAAGAACTGATATTGGAAGCAGCCAGGTAAAGAAAATGCTTGAGGGCGCGAGGAGGAAGACAATATGTCCTTGTGGAAACGGCCCGTTGTGTAGACCGAGTGGCAAGACGGACACGAACCAAGGCCGCAAAGACACCAACACTGGATAGGTCGGCGAAAAAGAGGTCGAATAACGAAGGAGGTGCGGCAACCTTAAGTAGAACCTCTGAGGTATAGGTTCCTACTTAGGTATAGAAAGTAATGCGAACGAAGAGCTGACCGTAAGCAAATGCGCCCCCACAAGATCCGCGACCCAACAAGAGACGACTGATTCGAGGCGCAGAGTATCACGAACCAAGGACCAAGAGAGAAATGTAAGAGTAAGATGGAAATAAAAGGCCAAGCAAATGGAAGAAAAAAACCACAGTAAAAAGAGGAAAAGATCTGGACTCGATGAGTAAACTTGGTAGTCCCGGAAAGAAATGAGAGGATGGGAACAAGATGGGACTTTTGGGGGCGGAGAACTGAGAGATATAAGAGATTCCTAGGTTCCTATTGCAACGCCTGAAAAGCCAACGCGCAGTAGACCAGGCCGATAAGATAGGTTAAACGAACAGAACAGCTATAGTAAGATTATTATAAGTATGCTGCTGATTTAAAGAAATGGCCGGAAAACCTACAAAAGTACGCAGAAGAATATGAAATTCCAGCTGAGTAAATACTGTACAGTGGCAGATTTAGGTGCTGCAAGACTGGGCGGAAAGAAACAAGCTCGTGTCGGCTGCATATGATGGCTGGCTGGGATTATGAATACTGTGCTTTTCGCAGGTGGCTGCATCCAAGAATTGGCGTGTTGGTCGAAGGTTACTTCTGACTCTCTATCTCTGCAGAGAGTCCGCCATGTCATGCCTGGCGGGAGGGTGAAGGCCGTAGCAAAACTAGCAATGAGAGAGGATATAGCAGTAGCAGCATGCAAATATCGATAGTTGTATAGACAAATACATAGAAAAATGCCACACTTGTTTGTGCTGCATTAGACGCCGTCATGTTGCAGGGTGTGCCTGCAGTTCCCACCTTGGAAAAAGCTCGTTTAAGCTATCCAACAGCAGCACTTGATGTGGCCGCCCTCCATGTTATGTTGTGGGCTTTGTCTTTCGATAATGATTCTTGGCGGTGGATGGGCAGCTCACTCTGTCTTCGACTATTTGTTAAAAGCGCCATATAAGTGCATTTGAAGCCATAATGTGATGGGGAGCGTCGTAGAGTTTGAACGCCGCTGGTCGTATGTGTTGGGCCGAGATAACAGATGTCACCCATCCTCATGTCTGATCACATTACTCGGCGGCTGCAGCATAACATAATATTGCAAGAATGCGCTATAGTGCAGACTGCTACTTGCATTGCATGATGTGACAGGCGATGAGCAGGCATATGAAGCACGAAAAGCTCAAGAACATAGATATAACAAGAATAAGAACTTCTCCATAGATACAAATATGTAAGTGATAGTTTCGTATAGCACGACGAGCTGACACGGCACAGCGAGTCTTACTCTATAGTCTGTTCTTGGCACATGCTCTGTCGAGCCCGCTGTGTAGGGCACTATCGAAGCCCATTGAAACCATCGAAGCACGCCAAAAGAGCGGGAGTGCGCACTCTCAGCGCTGATTGGGACCCTGGAGATTGTGATTGAGCTTTGCTTTAGTGGCTAGATGAGCTCTAGCATTACTGCCACTGCTATGCTAGTACACTCTATCAGTATTTTCTTCATCGTCGATCATAATTGGCTGCCGTCAGCAAGGGCCAAGGGTGCACCGGGCGGCAAGCCAGCCCAAAAGAGCCGAAAAAAGCCAAGATGGGAAGAGATGGGATCGTAGCGAAGTTGCTGTCACACACGTATATTCAATGGGCCTCGAACGAGCAACACACGAGGATGAAAAGCAAGCTAAACAACGCTAACCTAGTTGTATTGTCGAAGGTTGTGTTGCGTTGCATTGTTGTTTATTTTTCTGTCCTAGCGTATAGACTCACCCCCAAATGACTAAAATGCAACTTGCAACGCCTCGCGTGGCGGCGGTTCACCGCCTTCCGCCACAACTTCCCAAAGCGGTTAGTCTACCGGGCAGAAAAGTTCAGAGGACCCCACAGTAAAAAAAATCTGGGCTTGCGGACTTTCAAGCTGGGAAAAAAAAATCGAACAGATCTTCTATCAATTCTTTGAATTTTCTGCACAATAGCGACTTGATCACCACAGCTTTTCTGCAATTTTTCTGCGAACCATCTCGACTTCGCCTTTGTCTCTATTTCATATCTCTCGCATCGTGATCTGCCGGCCCGGCGCATATAAATAACCCTCGATTTTCTCACACAATGACTACGGACGTCGCCAAGACCTCCAAGGAGGACGATCACGTTATCCAGCCGTCGGCCAGCGTGCCTTCTATCAACACTTCTTCATGGCCTCTTCTGCTGGCTAACTACGACAAGCGTACGCATATCTCAATCGCATAGAGACGATCTTTTTGATACTCAGACTCTGACCTTTTTGTGCCTTAATAGTGCTCATTCGCACCAACCACTGGACTCCCATCCCCCATGGCAGCAGCCCTTTGAAGGTCAGCCTCTTCTTCCTCTGCCATCTGCGGCATCGCGTCGCAGTGGCATCGCAATAGCAATGTACTAACAGTCCTACAGCGTGATATCAAGTCGTACATCTCGTCCGGTGTTATCAACCTAGACAAGCCCTCCAACCCCTCGTCCCACGAAGTCGTCGCCTGGGTCAAGCGCATTCTGCGGTATGTTTTTAAACCACTCTATATCAGCTCAGAATTAGTTCTCTAGTCTCAAGGACAACTCTATGAATCCAGCGATATAGGTATCTCTAGCAAAGTGTCTCATTTGCTGACGTTTTCATCCTAAACAGCTGCGAGAAGACTGGTCACTCCGGTACCCTGGATCCCAAGGTCACTGGTTCTCTGATTGTCTGCATTGACCGTGCCACCCGCTTGGTCAAGTCCCAGCAGTCTGCTGGTAAGGAGTAGTAAGTCTCGATATATCTCATTCTTGATAAAAAAGGTTTCTTTTTTTGCTAACATTGGCGCTAGTGTTGCCGTCCTCCGTGTTCACGGCAAGGTTCCCGGTGGCACCACTCAGGTTGCCCGCGCTCTAGAGACCCTCACCGGTGCTCGTAAGTATATTTAAGCCATATTTAGCACATATCAGCTCATGTACTAACATCTTGCAGTGTTCCAGCGCCCTCCTCTTATCTCAGCCGTTAAGCGTCAGCTCCGTATCCGTACCATCCACGATAGCAAGCTGATTGAGTTCGATAATGAGCGTGGTCTCGGTGTCTTCTGGGTGTCCTGCGAGGCTGGTACTTATATCCGTACCCTTTGCGTTCACCTGGGTCTTCTTCTCGGTGTTGGTGGTCACATGCAGGAGCTGCGTCGTGTGCGCTCTGGTGCCATGGACGAGACCAAGAACCTGGTCACTCTGCACGATGTCATGGACGCCCAGTGGCTCATGGATAACACTCGCGATGAGGCTTATCTGCGTAAGATCATCCAGCCTCTGGAGACTCTGCTTGTCGGCTACAAGCGCATTGTCGTCAAGGACAGCACTATCAACGCCATTTGCTACGGTGCTAAGCTGATGGTTCCCGGTCTGCTGCGCTACGAGGACTCTATCGAGGCCCACGAGGAGGTTGTCCTGATGACCACCAAGGGTGAGGCTATCGCCATTGGTATCGCCATGATGTCGACTCTGGAGATGACTACCTGCGACCACGGTGTTGTTGCCAAGGTGAAGCGTTGCATTATGGAGCGCGACCTGTACCCCCGCCGCTGGGGTCTTGGCCCCGTTGCCCTGGAGAAGAAGAAGATGAGAGCCGATGGCAAGCTGGACAAGCACGGCCGCATCAACGAAAACACCCCCTCCAAGTGGAAGTCCGATTACAAGGACTTTAGCGGACAGATCTCGCCCGCCACTGCCATCACCGGCAACCCAGTCGTCGACGTTCCCGCTTCCACCGAGGCCGCTGTCGCCCCGGCTACCCCCGCCAAGGCCGCCGTCGAGAAGGTTGCTGAGACTCCCGCCACTGTCGCCGAGACCCCCGCTGCTGGCGAGGACAAGAAGCGCAAGAAGCACGATGGTGAGACTGCTGAGGAGCGCGCCGAGCGTAAGCGGAGAAAGGCTTCGAAGAAGGCTGCCAAGGCTTCCAAGAAGAGCAAGGGCGACGCTATGGATGAGGACAGCGACTAAACAGTGGGAAACAACCCCGTATCTCACCTAGTTATCTGTTTCTTATCACTCACTGTCTTCCTTCTCTTGCTGGTGATGCCCTATACTTTTACTTCATACGTCCTGTCCTGTCTTGTCACATGGTCAGCAACTCCTGCGTCCAGTCGTTTTCTTTCAAAGCCATTGATGCGCGTTCTATGCGTGCAGCTTCTTTAGGAATGTCCTCTTATTTTCTCTCCATTTGTTGTTTATTTTATTTTTCTTTGGTTCTTTACCGTTCTTCTTGTTTCTCATATCTCAAACGGAGTCTTTAGGAGTTTTCTATATTTTTTTCTTTCTCTTGCTGTGTTTCTTATCACGCCCTCTTTTCTTTTCATTTCTCAAATGTGTTTTGTTTCTTCCTTGTTACTAAGCAGGAATCATTCAAATAACACAAACACATACACATCACAATATCCTCCAAACCATCTCGCATTGCATATTTTTTTGTTGCGTATTTCATGGCTAAACTATTTGCGAGTGTAATAAAAGTCGTTTTCTTATAAACCGATACAAAGAAGGTCATTAAATAAAAGAGTTCTAAAGCTATAAAGCAAAAAGAGTCTCAGCGTCTTCATGATATACGATGTGATGAAGTGAAAATATGATAAGAGATCAGTCGATCTTACTGCATCTACTCACACGTGATCACCAGGAACAATATATTCCGGCGCTTAATATGACAAGACCATCTTATGATATTTCAAATGTGACATTGCGTGTTTTCCTCATGTTTTCCTCATGCCCATCACCTAATTCAAGTTGCTTGTACATGGAGCTCTAGAATAAGCTTTTTTATCATCTCCTATTCAATGTTTCCTTTTAGAAGGCGCTCTCCAAAAGAGGTCTGTCATCCTGCAATACATAAGCTCAGGAAGCGGAAGTTTCCACATCAAGGCCTTGAAGATTAAGATGATGAAAAATTTGAATCCGAGGTTCCTGCCTTGAATTGGGCGCTAGTTGACGAGAGATTTAGGGTTACATCGTCGCCCGACTTCAGCTATGATGTTGAATTACAATCACGCAAAAAAACGGGCGGTTAAACAAGCAGAGAAAAAAAGAAGACCGGGAGGAATATTAGTATTAAGAACTTGTATGGAGATTCCCTTTTAGGAACCGGATTCGGAAAATTTGAAGATATAGTCAAGCGCCCAAAATACAAATTGGGAAATAGGATGTGACAAGTCTCGGTGATGATGATGTCAGCATATCTGTAGAGAAGATTGAGAACCGGAAACTTGAAACTGCAAGATATCACACCCTCAATACTTGTCGAAGTCGTTCCTAACTTCGTTTATGTGTACTAAGAGAAGCAGAGATCGTCGTTCCTCGTCATGAACTCATATGTCCTACACCATGTCTTGACTACAAGCTTGAGACCATCACAGTTCCTGCTCACGATGGGATCGTCTATCCCAGCTTACTTAGTGATACGATTCTGATTGGTTCCTTGCCAAGCCCGTCACTTGCTATGCGGCCTCGCTCCTGGATTGTCAAGTTCCACTACGGCCTTGTCCTAGTTCCAAGAAAGGGAAGCCTACAGTGAAATCCCACATTCGCCTATATCTAACAAATCTTCTCGTCACCATCATACAATAGAGTTATTTTGTCCTTCTTTAGTCACTAGTAAAAGTAGTATTTGTTCTGCCGTAGCGTCTTTTTTTCGTGTCTTGTTATCACCGTCTAGCCCCACCGATCTTTCGTCCCCCCCCTGCATATAGATGTTGGCTTCTTATTGGACATAATGCGCTGTGATAGACTCTCGTGGAGGAATAAGTCTATAGGATGACGTCGTACTGAGTGCTAGAATAAGACGTGAATTGCACAAGGACGGCCAATGTCAGCGGCTGCAGGCTGTTTTGCCCGGAGAGAATATTGTAAGCATATGGTATGTTGAGCCATGATTAATTATACATATATGTAGGCTCTTACGAGAGGAGACTTGTTGTTTATATCATGAAAGGGCCCCCAAACTAGGACAGTTCCCTTGCTTGTCTATTTGGTTTTGTTTTCAAACTCGTTTTCATGACTTCAAGATACCTCATACCTTTCTGCTGGGAGCAATAGTATCACGTTTTCTTTTCTTTTCTTCCCACATCATCACTATCGTTCAAGTTTTTCTAGAAGCCGGTCCTTCAAGAATTCTCACCGTTGTTATCATCAATAATCTATTACTTTCTTAATTATATTGCTCTCTAGCGTTCTTTCGTTTCCATTGTTGCATCTTGATACCCCCCCCCCCCTCTTTCTTTTCTTTTCTTCGTTTATTTACTACCTTTAATTGTCCCTTAAGACTAAGATTTCCCGTAATGTCTCTCACGAACACATCCTCATTTTCCTCGAGAGCTAGCTTCTCGCTGTCTTTTATAATATGTTTCTTACTGTTCTCAACCCTTACCGTGGCTCTGCGAGTCACAGATGGTTCTCCTTGTACCGAATACTGTCTTGGCGCAGGGAGCTCGTCTTCTTCACCTACAACTACCGAAGATATAGTTTGTTCTGACACTTCGTTTGAGGCAACAGCCTTGGGCAAGGCAAACAAGCAATGTCTAAGTTGTCTTCAAGAAAGCTCTTATGTGTCTGGCTCAGGCTCAGAGAACGACAATATGTGGTTCTTATGTAAGTAACCCTAATCACCTCTTATAGGCAATTTCATTACTAACCTCGTTGGTGCTGTAGATAACATACGTTTCACACTCGCCAGCTGTGTCTTGGGATATAACGGCACATCAAGCTCTAGCCCATGCGGCACATCGACCGCCTGTGGAGGCCTGGAAGATCAGTGGCTGTACGGCGACTTGAACACTAGTAGCGTCACAGAGTCAGAGTATGGGTATTGCAACGGAGCCGTCTCTACTGCCGATGCTCCGTCCAAGTGTTTGTCCTGTGAAGAGTCGGACTCTTCTGAGAACTTCATTGCCAACTGTAAGTTCGCCAGTATGAATAACGAATAGAACGTGACTAGTTTTCTAACTTGAAGATCAAAAGTCATCGTCGCCTTACAAGCCGGGTGTGACCAGAAACCCTCGACTGGCACAACCCTAGTTCTCAGTGACTCCGTGTTTTCTAACACTACGATCTCACAATCATCAACATCATCTGCTTCTTCTTCCTCTTCATCTTCCAGTAACGGCGGTGCTCCAGAGCCTGCTCTTTCCCTTCCGGCCATCATCGGCATTGTGGTTGGCGGCATTGCCTTAATCTTCGGAAGCCTTGCCATGTTCCTGTGTTTACAAAGACGCCGTAGAGACCGAGGCTCTGGCGAGAACGGCCTAGCCTTGCATCTCCAGAGTACCATAGGTAAAGGCAAGAACAATAAGAAAAAGAAGAGGACAGGGCGTGATAAGCGCCGTACACTATCTTCTCTTTCCTTCCGTTGTGTCACACGGGTTACGCCGCTGACACCAGCCTTCCCCGACGACATCTCCGGCAGTGACGCCATCCACACCGAGAGACGGAGTCTTACGGCAACTCTGCCTGGTGCAGCTCCCGGTGTTGTGGCCTGGAACTCTCCCCGTCTCGGCCACGGTAGTACTATCAGCAATGGTCTCAACACCATCGGCGAACTAGCAAGTCCAGCCCAAAGCGCCTTCGTTGAATGTCCCACAACCCACGCATACCCACCACCAGCCCACGCATCTCTACGCGCAGCCTTGCCAACCCTAACCACATCCCCACTGACCGCGCGTACCCCCGATGAATACTTCACACCAACACCATCGTCGACCCATTCCACCACGCCGTTGATCAAGCACGGAGCTTCGTCTACCGCCATATATACGCCACAGGGCCGTTTTGCCACACCGGTATCTGGCCAGTCGGCTAGCTCGGGTGCGTTTAGCCCTCCGTTGATTAGTCCGCCCTTGTTGAGCCCCAGTGCATGGCCGCTCCCAAATTCTGGTGGTGGCGGGGGTGGAGGTGCTGGATCAGGCTCCAATATGCCGGCGGTACAGATGCAATCACGTAGAATGAGTGGCCGTGAAAAAGCTAGTCTGTGGTTCAAGTCACGAGAGATGCCACTGAGGACGAATGGGAGCCCTGTTGAGACAGTTAATCTCCAGCTCGTCTTCGATCCACCGCCGGTCAAGGCTATCAAGTAGTAGATTTGTTGAGAAAAGTTTGTAATGCACAGTTCGTCCATGCACAATATATCACGTTAATTTCATGTATAAAAAAACATTGTGTGTTCGTACGAAACAGAGAAAAAAAGAGATGGCCGACTATGCCATGCCGCGCATGCATCGTCTATGCTTGGATATGATATAAACAGTAAAGAAAGAAGACTAATACTAAAAGATATAACCCAGAAAGTAAACTAAGTAAACACCAACGCCCTCGCTTTGATCGAATAATCCTATGATGTGTGGTTTTGTGAGTGGTTGAAGCAAATACTAATGTAACAAAGCCCGTCCGCGACGATAGGCCAGGGATGAGAAAAAAAAAGAAAATAACAAGATAAAGGAAATGGTAGTGGCAGATGCTAGTTGTGAATAGACCAGAAAAGAAAGAGAAAAGAAAGGCAGCCATCCATAATCTAGTTCCTTAGAAAAAGACCAATATATGCTTCCATTGTGTTCATGATATGATAAAATCCAATTAAAATCGGGTTGGGGTATGACTTTGCAACCGTGCCGCCTCTTCTTGCATCCATGACACGCTCTCCTCCATGTCATTGCGCAGATCCTCGATTTCACGGCGTGCCTTCTGGGCCTCAAGCACAATACGCTTAGTAGCCATCATCGAGTCTCCGTGGTCGAGATCGACACCAGCCGATCCGAGTGCTTCGTCTGCTGACCGCTTCCGCCGGTGATCTTCCATGGCCGCCGAGACTCTAGCTGACGGTGCTCGACTAGAAGATCCGGACCGTGGCGCGGGAGGAAGTAGCGCTTTAGCACGAGATATCCGCATGTCGAGGTCTGCCGAGGATACACGGCGTTGTCTGGATGAAGACGATGCTCCAAAGTGCCCGGCTCCGTCGTGGCGTTTCTTTTGGTATAGGACTTGCTGCGCGATACGGTCGGGAAGAATGGATCCGTTGGGCATAGTCGTTAAGCCCATGGCCTTGAGCCTCCACCGGTCAGAAACTTTGCTTTGTCGTTTATCGGGAGCTTGAACTTCTGCGGGTGGAGTAGAGAATTGCGATCGTCGGAAGCCACCGTTTGCGCTGCCAGGGGCCGGAGTAGACTGTAGAACAGAACCTGATCTAGAAAGCGCATACTGTTCTAGTAAAGACTGGGTTTTGCCGCCAACTGACAAAGTAGAAGCAACTGATTCTGAGCGCTGTGGTCTAGGTAAGGGGGGCGCTGGCATCGATTTTGTATCTGGCTTCTTCTTTTTCCCCAGTTTATCCTTCTTGGCCTTGATGGCGTCTGGAGCATCCGGTACACTCCAAACGGAGCCGACATCGTCTTCGCGACCAATACGAGCAGAAAGTCCACGGATATCATCAAAGCTGCCCACGACACTCGAATCCAACATGTCGACATCGTGGACAAGAAGCTGTTGCCGGCTTCTCTTTGTGACTTCATGAAACATACGCACATTCTCATGGTTTGCAATGTCTTCCTCCATTCGTCTTTTCGTAACTCGTTCCGCTTTCTTCTTTTCGGCTAGCTGGGCCTGTTGGTATGCCCGTAGTTGTTCACGGCCAGAGCGACGTAAAGTTGCTAGTCGGCGTTGTCGGGCAATATTTCTCCAAAGGTAGAAGAACCGCACTTGTAAGCTGTAAGTACGGAACTTAATTGCCTTGGCCAGATCGGTTGCTGCCTCTTCCTCCTCTTTTAGCCGCTGTTGTTCAGCAACATATGTATGATACGTTTCTTGCACGATCTCCTCAGCCATGTAAAGGTAAAACTGCTGTAGAAGGCCGTCGTCGCCAAGTGTGTACCACTTCGTTATGCCTTCTACTATGGCCTTCTTGTCAACTGTCTTCTTGACAGGAGCGTTGTAGGCGGATCCTGAGAAGGCAGCTAGTTTTGTCCGCGGATCCGCGTTGGCAAAGAGGTGTTGTGGCGGTTGTGTGGCCGGCGTACTTGAAGATATTGATGGTGAAGGGGCGAACATCTCTGTTGACGAGTGCTCTGGAGTCTTATTAGTGTTGGCGGGAGGAAAAGAAAACGAAGGTGTGGGCATTGGAGTCGTATCAAAGACCGAGGCAGGTTTTATGGAAGCGGCAAAAGGAGTCGCAGATACCGCAGGTCTCGGAGCTATAGGGTTTGGTGTAATTGTTGTTGGTTGGCTTGTCGTAGAAGCAGTAGATGGTACATTGAAAATCGAAGAGGTAGATGGGGCGGATATTTTTGGCGTCAAAGGAGAAATATAAACAGACGCTGGTTGGAGAGTAGGGATAGAAGTCGTGGTTGATGATGGAAAGGTAAAAGATGGCCCCAAGCTAGGAGGTTGTGCATGATTTAGAACAGAACCACCAAGTATTGAGGGCTTGGGCGCAGCAGACTGTGATAGTACCGAGGGAGCTATTTTGGCCTCTTGTCCGAATGACAACTGGCCAGCAGGTTTCAAAAGCTGTGACAAGATAGAAGGAGCTGGAGCCGCTAGAGTTGATGGTGTAAACTGCAAGGTAGAGGGTGTTGATCCGTTTGTGAATGGGCTTGTATTTAGCATATTATTTAACGCAAGAACAGAAGTAGGCTGCGAACTACCAAGGGACGAGAATGCAGATGAGGCTCCTAAGGTACCAAATGGAGTTGACGATGAAGGCGGTTGAATTACAGCCGTTGGCTTAGCAGAAGAAGCAAACACGGAGTTTCCGGTCATTGTAAAGGCAGGTGGACGTTGTGCTAACAAAATCGAAGAAGGCACAGCAGATTCAACTGTGTTGGCCGACTCGCTTTGATAGACAGCATGGCGAATAAGATATGGTAAAGGATGCTTGCCACGTTTGCAGTCCACCATGGCCCTTGAAAAGGCATTCTTGATACGTGGTTGTTCCAAACTCTGGCCATATTGAGCTACAAGCGCCCGGTCGCCCGGAACAGCTTCTGGAGTGAAGCTCAAGCCATGCAGTTCTACAAAGTCGATACACTCCTCAACAGTATCAAACTTTAAGTGTGCATTGATGCTGTTGGCTGTGATGTCTTTGGCATGACCACGGGGTCGAGCAAATGCTTTGTTGAGACCACGGAGCACAGCTCTACGATAGCGACCAAAATGGATCTCGGAAAAGCAGGCCATAGTGAATGACACAGACGGACTCGCCACCAGATCGAAGAAGTTAGTGAACGGCGCTGTTAGTGTACCGACACCTAAGCGGATTGGGCCACGGACATCACGAGGTGTCTTGAGGGATTGCAAGATTGCCAGAGCAATCTGAATGTTCTTGGAGTTCATTAATGGACCAATGTTCCACTCTGATTCCAACACATCCAAGATATTCGTATCAAAGGCACGCAGCACTAGATAATATGCGCGGAACTCGGTCTCGTTGACACACTCGATTTTCTGTGCTCGGCAGTCGTCATATGCGTAAATCAGCGATAGAAGAGACTTGCCCAGCTGCTCGACTTCTTGTTGCTCGGAAAAGTCCTCCGGGGCAAATCCTGGTCGAGACATTAGATGCAACGCTGTAACATGGAAACGCGTGAGGGTTTCCAAACAGTAGATTTGGTCGAGCATCTCCTCTTTGTTCATGCTAGAGAAGAAGGCAAAGTCTCGACGGATTGCTCTTGTTCTATCCCAAAGGAAGCCATGCGTTGCTGGAAGATTTTCCTCGGTCTGCATAAGGTCGTCAAGGAGATAGTCGACAGTCCTTCTAATACACGCAATAGATCGTACGTCCATAGGTAAAGGCGCCTCCTGGCCAGCAGCTGAGCGCGCCAGCTTTTTGACCATCAGGTGAGTCTGCGGGATGGAAGTGTCGGGGTCTTTTTCATCTGATTTGATATCGTGCTCTGTGATTCTAAGCATCTTTTCGTAGTCGGGGCACATGTCTTCGCAGATGCCCTTGAACTCGATAGCTTCAGATAACTTGCGTCTTGTGTCTGGATCGTCGATCAAGGCAGACTTTACTAGAGACGCTCGTGCGTTGTCTCTATATGTCTTGTACTGCTCGCGGAAATTCGCCATGACTGTCTTGTTATTTGGGTCGCCTGGATTTGAAGGCCACTTTGGCGGAAAGATCTTCTCTGCCATTAGTCGCTGGTATATCCGGTTCGCATACGGATTGTTGGTGTCCATTGGCTCTGCATTGGCACCTAATTTGACGTTGCTAGGCTTGGTGCTGACTATAACTTTTCTAGGCGCGTTACTACCAAGGGCAGAAGCCCCTGATGGAACGGCAGGTTTTGGTGGTGGTAGCATTTTCGAAGTGTCCTGTGTCAGTACCGAAGAAGATTTTTGTGGCCAGCTGCTGTTATATGATGAGCCGAAAGTGTTTGAAGCAGCGGACCCAAATGTATTGGAGGAAGAAGAGCCGAATACACTAGTAGACGAAGTGCCAAATGCTGGAGCCGATGAGGCGGTCTGAGATGCGCTGGAGAAGCCCGAAGATGGCGGCTGACCGAATGCTAGATGTGATTACTGTGTTAGAATGCGCGCCAAGCGTTCAAGCAAAGGAACCAAGGCCTACCTGGAGATGTCTTGGGCGCAGATGTCACGAGAGAAGTTGATCCGAATGGAGACGGTTGACCAAATGCTGGTGCGCCAGTGCTGGGCTTCGGACCGCTAAGAAATGGATTTGAAGATGGCGATGCCGGAGGAAGCTTTGTGCTAAACGGATTACTAGCGGCGCCATTCGCATTCGTCGTCGGTGCTCCGCTTAACGCGCTGGCAAAGGCATTTGATGGTGCGTCGGCTGGCCTGATGCCAGATTGGAACGGATTACTGCCGTTGCTAGTAGTGCCGCCGAGAGCCGAAGCGCCGCCAAAGGGTTGGCCGAAAGGTAACTGAGAAGCAGTCATCGTAGAAGCTTGACCGGTACTGCCAAACCCGTTCCCGGCAAAAGCTGGCATCGTCGTCAAGACGTAGCAATATCGAGCATCGGCGGATGGGGCGTAGATAAGAGGATAGATTCGGTTCGGTGTATTCAGAGCAGGCGATTACTGAGCAAGGTGCGAATAAAATATAGGCAAAGGGCAAATGTGACAAAAGAGTGACGCGAATTAAAGACAGAACAACCAAGAAAAAGAACAAGCGATGCACATGCGCCAACAAAGTCGCAAGGCTACAGAAAGTCAACGCCAAGTTGTTAGAAGACGTGTTATGTCGTCAAGTTGATATTCAGAACGGGCAGGATAGACAGAAATGGACATGAACAAATAATGCGATGAAAAATTCCAGTGCGATGGAAGATGGGGAATTAAATGGATAAATGAGCGAGGCCTT
Source organism: Davidsoniella eucalypti (assembly GCA_004009845.1). Lineage (NCBI taxonomy): Eukaryota > Fungi > Ascomycota > Sordariomycetes > Microascales > Ceratocystidaceae > Davidsoniella > Davidsoniella eucalypti. The sequence goes on along the minus strand of RMBW01000002.1, from coordinate 209,622 downwards.
TGAACAACCAACGCCAATTATCTTCAACCAAGTAAAGCCAAACCGAAAAAAATTAAAATGTCCTAGTAAAGCAAACTAACCACTAAGAAAATCGTAGAGACGCGCAAGGCCAAAAAGACCAGGGGAGCTACTATCCGCGAAGCGCACCGGGACCCACTACAGCTTTCGCGTGTCACGTGTAGTAGCTTGATGAGTCAGCACATGGTGGATAAAATAGGCGACGGTTAAGTCCCCATACTAAGTTCAGACAACAATACTACATCTATAAGTGTACATACATACAATAATCACACCAAGAATCACATATTTGGTTGTAAAGTTCAAAGTTCGGTTATTCCATTTCGTACAACAAATAATCGCTTGAAACGTCGCTAAATATGCGCCTGCCCTATGATTCTACATCTAAAAGCTCAAGTGTGCCGAGATCCACTAATATAATCCTAAAAAGGCAAAGAAAAAAAAAGACTTTTGTTTGTCCCCAAACGCCGATACTCTCTGTATGATGTTGATAGCTTCAGTTTTTTGTACGTCCCAATCATTAAGTTTTTCTTTCAGTTGCGGCCCTTGATGCGGGCAGGGCCTAGACTGCGACGAAGTTCGTCAAGACGGGCAACTCCATCAAGTTGTCTCTGCTTCTTCTGCTGCTTCTTAGACTTGGGGCCCTTGGCCATGACCTCACTGCCGCCTAGGAACTCATCCAGAATGTTGTCGAAGTCCTGGCGGACATCACCCTGAACAGTCGAAATAGTGGACATAGCGGACATTTCAGACATCGACGCGTTGTCATCCATCATGTTCTCCCAGTTGGTGAATTCCTTGTTCTGTAGAACCTCGTAGCGGCGGTCTAGCAGCTCTAGTTGCTCGGTCCGAACAAGTACGGACGAAGACATCGAAGTCATGGATGGTGTGGATAGAGCTCCCTTTCTTCTCTTGCGCTGACCACCGCCTGTAGTAGCAGTCCAGGCGGATGCCTGCATCTCTGAAGGTTGGAAGCTGACCTTCTTCTTTTCCTTCTGGTCCTTCTTGAACTGTTTGAAGTCCTCCATCCAGTCACCAGCAGCGGGAGGCGGGATAGGAATACCGTTTTCGTCTACGGACACCAAGTCGGGAACTTCATCATCATCTTCGGAGTTGATAATGGTAGGGTTAATAGAGTCCTTGTACTCGTTGGTTGGCTTGGCAGTACCATCTGACTCCCAACCATCATCATCTGCGCCACCTGCGCCTTCTCCAAATATCTCGTCGTAGGTCTCGTCGAACTCATATTCGTCAAGTTCTTCTCTGTCAGTAGTTAGGTTTTGGAAGATTGAATCGTCCTCTTCGTCGACGTAAGCATCATCCTCAAGTGCCTCCAGAACTTCCCGTAGGCGAGGGTCCATATCAGGCTGGAACCCAGCGATAGAGTCGGGCAGGTTCTGCTGGTTCCGGTAACTGATGGGTTGGAGGTTCTTGGAGGGCAGAATAGACTCGTCGAGGGTTTCGAGGGGCTTTTCACTGATGCTCATCTGCTTGATGGCATCCTCAAGGTTCATCTTCTTCTTGCCCTTGGTCTCTGGCTTGTTGGCTTCGATGAAGACAGCCTGGCCGTCGCCATTCGAAGAGCCAATCTCACGCATGTGCTTCATGTAATCATACTCAGTATCATCGTAGTAGATTCCGTAATTGGCAGCTTCACCCTCGTTATCGCGGATGTGTGCAGCAGAGCCGAGCTCAGAACTCAAATTTCTCAGCGTCTGGCCGACCTGATGTGTGCTAGTCGAAGGCTCTTCGGGGGTTTGAATAGGGTTCAACACCATTCCAGGTGCGCTTTCGTCGTGAATCAACGGGTCATTTTGGGGACGGTACACGAGCTGGAAATGCGTCGCATTCTTCTTGTCACTACAGAGAGGCCATTATTAGCTGCTAGTCGCTTTATATAGAAGACCAATCAGTTCATTTCAACTTACATCCACTTTCCCTTAGCCATGATTGCGGTATTCGATATCGAGAAGGTATCAACTCAAGAAATTTATGATATGTATGATATCAGCTTGTTCGTCATTAACGATTGCTCAGGTCGTCGGAGTTGCGGGTCCAATTCAGGATGCCGGGATTTGGTGGAAAATGGTCACAGCCCGAATTAAAAATTAAAAATATTTTCCCATTTGCTGCAGGATTCAAAACAGAATTTTTGGAGGGGCAACAAACAAAGCCTTCTTATCAGGACAGTGTCAAGAGTGCTATCCGCTTGCGATGCACCGTATGTGAGCACCAATTTTGTATTGTGTCGCACAGTGTAGGGCTCAACTCACTATGACATCAAGTCAGAAATTTGCCCCTCACAGTAATTTATCAGCATAGAGCAAAACCAGCGAGAATATCCAAGCAAGCACAGCCTGCATATCGATTTATTTCTCTTGCTTCAACACATCGCCTTTTTTAATACCCAGTGTACTTTACCATCACATTTATATTAGCAAACGAAAACAACAACGAATACTTTATCGCACACAAACTCGACATCAACATGCCTCAGCCAAAGTCGAAGACGAAGGTCGGTCTGGGCAATACGCTCATGAAGGATCGCTTCGGCAAAGGCTCAGGTGTCGACCGTCGCAAGACTTCAGCCGTCACTCGTATCAACCATGCTACCGGTGAAGAGGTAACTCATTTCAATACATATTCTCTCAAGCAAGCATAGTAACTAATGTGCCATGTGCAGTATCTCGTGAACGACAAAGAGGAAGCCTCCTGGGTGAAGATGCGCTCTGTCACTGAACAGGGTGCTCTTGACGAGTTCCTGGCTACTGCTGAGCTGGCTGGCACCGATTTCACTGCTGAGAAGATGAGCAGTGTTAAAATTATACACACCGACATCAAGAACCCTTACCTTCTATCCGCCGCCGAGCAGCGGACAGTCCTCGGCAAGCACCAGACCTTCCAGGCCAGTCTCACTGTTCCCAGAAGGCCACAATGGGACTCTACCACAACTCCCGAGGAGCTGAACCGCCTGGAAAAGGCAGCTTTTCTCGACTGGCGCCGTGGTCTTGCCGAGGTTTCCGAGAACAACGATCTGCTTTTGACGCCATTCGAGAGAAACCTGGAGGTCTGGAGACAATTGTGGCGTGTTATCGAGCGCTCTGATATCATTGTTCAGATCGTCGATGCCAGAAACCCCATGCTTTTCCGCTCCGATGATCTTGACCGTTACGTCAAGGACGTCGACCCGAAGAAAGAGAATCTTCTCCTTATCAACAAGGCAGATATGATGACTGCCAGTCAGAGACGTGCTTGGGCCAAGTATCTCAAAGAAGCCGGTATCACCTACCGTTTCTTCTCCGCTCAGCTAGCAAAGGAGCAACTCGAGGCTCTTGAGGAAGAAGAGGGGGAGGAAGAGGAAAGCTCAGAGTCTGAAGAGGAGGTTGAAGAAAAGGTTGAAGAGATGACCGAAGAACAGACTGATGCTAAAGATGCTACGACTGAAGAAGCCGATTCTTCAGCACAAGCTCCTCCTCAAAACGAAGGAGAGCTTCCTGAAGAGGAGGACATCCGTATCTTGACTGTGCATGAGCTAGAGAGCATCCTACTCGGATATGCCCCCGAGGGCCTCAACCGTAAGCTCCAAGTTGGTCTGGTTGGTTACCCCAACGTTGGTAAATCTTCCACTATCAACGCCTTGATTGGCTCCAAGAAGGTGTCCGTTTCATCAACCCCCGGTAAGACTAAGCATTTCCAGACTATCCACCTATCGGAACGTGTGGTACTCTGCGATTGCCCTGGTCTTGTCTTCCCCAACTTCGCTTTCACCAAGGGTGATCTTGTCTGCAACGGTATTCTACCTATCGATCAGCTGCGTGAATACACCGGTCCTGTCGGTCTGATCACTCAAAGAATACCTCAACCTTTCCTTGAAGCTATCTACGGTATTCAAATCAAGACCCGTCCCACCGAAGAAGGTGGCACTGGTCAACCAACCGCCTCTGAGTTTCTATCTGCGTATGCCAAGGCTCGTGGTTTTCAGACTCAAGGTCTAGGTCAGCCCGATGAGTCCAGAGCCTCCCGTTACATCCTGAAAGACTTCGTCAATGGCAAGCTGCTCTTCTGCCACCCCCCTCCCGGCGACATCGATCACAACGAGTTCAACAAGGAACTGTACGACGACCTACACCTTCCCGAGAGGCGCCGTGCCGCTCTTGCCCAACAACTCGACAATATGTCCCTCGCAGAAACCGATGCCGTCAGCCTAGCATACTCCGGTGGTCTGCAAGTAAGCAGAAAGGCTGCCAACCTCGATAAGGGGTTCTTCGCCAGCAACGGCTCCAAGGGCAGCTACGTCAGCCGTCCTTTCAACTACCAGTACTCCGAGCAGGCCAAGGAGACCGGTGCCAGCAAAGGCCTCACCGGTCGCAAGGCCAGACAGCAAGCTGTCCTCGAGGGTACGGTCGATGCCAAGGCCTCGAAGAAGCACTTCAAGGGTAACCCCAACGGTGGCAAAGGCAAGAACAGACAGAACTACAATGACGAATAAGTAGTTAGCTATATTAGTCGTCTGTTTGTAGGATTTAAAGTTTTTCGGAGGCAGGTTTTTTTTTAGATTGGCATACTGTACATTTTATTTCACATCAGGATTTGGGACATATCCGGGATTAACATTAAAAGGTGGTTGAGGATTGAAGAAATTTACGCATTGGGTTTATGACAGGTATTATTGAATTTATCATTGTTACTATCTCAAGAAATTAAGATTGAATGAATGATTGATGTGTTTATCAGAAATCAATGAAAGGAAACGATTACGTTTAAGTGTGTAAATTATTTGCGTGAATATTTTGTCTGTTTCTTGATTTTTTCCAAAAAAAAACGTAGGGTTAGGGTTTGTATCCTCATAGACCCTGCAAAACACAGAATTTCAAAAAGTGACTGGTCTTGTGGTCTAGTGGTATGATTCTCGCTTAGGGCTCACCCTAAAGCAAAGCTTGCGAGAGGTCCCGTGTTCGATCCACGGCAAGACCCCAACTTTTTAGCATTTTTGCTTGTTTTGAATATCGTAGAAAATGAAATATACAAATGAAAATTGAACATGTAACGATTTTGTATATTATACCATAAATTTTCCGGTCATTTTGGTTGCATTTTTGTAGAAATTTTGGAGTCAATTGTTTGCTATTTTGTTCAAGTAAGAAAATAATCTAACCGCGATGCCTCGGTTCTACAAAGCTTTCGTTGGAGCTTTCCCCATTGTTGTTATTTTTGGGGTTAATTAATGAAGCAAGGGAACTTACTTAACCAAACAACTCCCATTCTTCCAACCGCTTTTCTTCTTGATTTGGTACCTGAACTTCAATTTATCGAACTATTAGTTTCAAACCTGCCCTGACTTATACTAACAAGAAAATTCAACTGAACATGTCTGATCGAATTCCCGCCATAGTATGTTTTGCCTGTCTCATTTCCATCTCAACTATTGCTAACACCAATCCGTCTAAAGGTCCGCGATAGAGTCAGCGACCGTGCGAAACAGACGCTGGATATCGTTGCCAAGTTTGTCGTTGAAGAATGCATTCCGTACGTACTTGTCTCATTAGCATTTTGGAAAAAAACCAAGATCATATCATACTAACCGTAGCATCCAGAGCTGATCCTGTTGCCGAGGCGCAAACGGGTGTAGGCGATGCTCGTTGGGAATCGCACCCGGCCATCATCGAAGAACTCAAGTCTAAAGCACAGAAGCTTGGACTTTGGAATATGTTCCTGCCTAAGGGCTTTTATAGTCAAGGTGCCGGATTTACCAATGTTGAGTATGGTCTGATGGCCGAATGGCTTGGTCGGTCGAGGGTTGCTTCGGAAGCTGTCAACTGTGCTGCGCCAGACACTGGCAACATGGAGGTTCTAGCAAAGTATGGAAACGACGAGCAGAAGGCTAAATGGCTTACCCCGCTACTCGAGGGTAAGATCCGGTCTGCGTTCTTAATGACAGAGCCAGGCGTGGCTTCCTCTGATGCGACCAACATTGAACTTGATATTCGCCGCGACGGAAACGAGTACATTCTAAATGGCCAGGTAAGCATTTTATATCTAAAAAGCCGTATACATTTATCAGCACCACTAACACAATCTTAGAAATGGTGGTCCAGCGGGGCCGGAGATCGTAGATGCCAAATTTATATCGTCATGGGCAAAACAGATGCCAAAAATCCAAGCGCATACAAGCAACAATCGGTCATTCTGGTGCCAGTGGGTACACCTGGTATCACCATAAACCGTATGCTTTCTGTCTATGGGTTTGACGATGCCCCACATGGCCACGGACACATCACCTTCAAGGATGTTCGCGTGCCAGCTACCAATATTGTGTTAGGTGAGGGCCGTGGTTTCGAAATCATCCAAGGCCGTCTTGGACCGGGCCGTATCCATCATGCTATGCGTACCATTGGCGCTGTAAGTAGTAGTTTGATATAGCGTTATCAAGCGAAGGCAGTAGCTAACATTATCAATTTTCTCATAGGCCGAAGAAGCCCTAGACTGGATGCTTATGCGCATCAACGACTCAGAGAAGACGCCGTTTGGCAAACTTCTGAAAGAACACGGCGTTATTCTTGAATGGGTTGCCAAGTCTCGACTGGAAATCGATGCGGCTCGTCTGATCGTTCTAAACGCCGCTGTTCAGATGGATATTTACGGCCCTAAAAAGTCGCTTAAACAGATTGCAGAGGCCAAGATTCTCGCCCCTAAGACGGCCCTAGATGTCATTGACCGGGCCGTACAGTCCTTTGGTGCCGCTGGTGTCTGTCAAGATACACCGCTGGCTTCTAGTTGGGCGGGAATTCGGACACTGCGAATTGCGGACGGTCCCGATGAGGTCCATTTGCAGCAAATGGGCCGTAATGAAGCTAAGCGTGGACTGGCCGTTGCGCAGACTATCTTGCAGCAGAAGAGGAAGACGGAGGAATTGCTAAAGACCTGGAATGTGCAGCGGTTGCAGCCAGGTTCTAACATTCAGCGGACGGCCAAGACTTCTAGCAAACTGTAAGCACGCATAAGCGTTATCAACGGTTTATTTGATATTGTGATGTTGTTGTTGTGGTTATACTATCCCGCAATATAACGAGAAGCTCCTTCTGTCTAATGCATAACATCGCAATCAAACTCGGAAAGAGTCATTCTACTAGCTCCATCCCTTCCCCGTCCCTTCCTCAGCACAGATATATAGTGGCATCTTGCCGTTGCATTTTGCTGAGATCACAGGGCAACTGCATTGTTTTAGGAAAACCCGTTGTTGTTGAAGGTTGTTTGAGGCCGCTTAGCCCAACTTTAGTTGCCCACATCAGTACAAATAGATACATAATAAACATCTTTATTCACTAACCTTGTTTCAATCCCTGTTGTAAATAAAGCATCGTTAACCCTTGTCTGCCACTCTTGCCTGTTTTGTGCTGTATTCGCTGAGGCCGAACCCCAATATTAAGCACAGTGGGTTACGTTTCTGTTTACCGTTGCCGGGCCAACTATGGGGGAGAGGAATACTTTTACTAGAGCAGCTTATGCTTAGATGTTGTTGTACGTCTTTTTTTTTCTTTGGTTGTGCTTCTGTACAAGTTTTCCGCATTCCCTTCGCTGGCATTCTACGAACCAGTGGTTGAAAATAATAATAAAAAAGCTAAAAGGCTCTTTGGTCCGCTCTGTTCTTTTTTCTGTCTTTCCAATATCCTACATAACCAACAACCTACCTCCTTGAATATTCCAACATCAACATCGCAACATACCATATTCTATCAAAAACTATTCCACCAATCTTTTCTATAATATACACACCATTGCTCTATATACCTACACCAATCATGTCTGCTGTACTTTCCGAAAAGGACGTCAACCGCGACGTCAGTGGCTCTCTTATGGACGCCATCGCTGCTAACAAGTCTGGCATCAAGAGTATGGACTACCACCGCCAGATGCTGCACAACAAGATGCACTCTGAAGAGTAAGTTCAAGGCCCGCCTCATTGTCATCGTAACCTTCATAGTTGTTCGTAACACTAACATATTACCCTTTGTAGGCAAAAGTTCATTTCGCCCTCTGACAATGTCATGAGCCCGTGTACACAGAAGCTCAACGCGCTACGCAACAAGCAGGCCGCTAGGTGTGTTCGATCTCCTCCCCGTTGCCTTACGTACTGGCAAATAATACACCATAGTCGTCAAGTATTGTAAAGCAAATGATACTAATCAACTCCCATAATAGAATCAAGCCTCGTTCCCTATTCGCTGCGTCTTCTGCCCGTAAGTACGCTGAAGGAGACGATATATTCGCCCCTAAGAAGTCATCGTAAACAACCTCTCCTCTTGTCGACTTTCTTTTACTCGATTTTGGCGTGTTCTTTGTTTTGATATTTATCCTGATTCTTTGGTTTTATGATATGGTCTGGGATGGGTTTCTATCATTATCATTCTTATCTGTTATTATGGGTGTTTTTTTGGGGACATAAACTCGGGGTTTCCGGCATATGGTATTCCATCTTGGCTACAAACTTTCTGGTATTCGACACTAGTCATACCATGAGGTTCTAGCTGTTTTCTACATGATATTGGCGTTCTAGGAGTGTTGGGATTTATACAGGCGTTTTTGAAACTCACAACACTGACGTTGTAACCCCCCCCCCCCCTCATATGGAGCAATAGCAACTATGCTTGCATTCTACTCACTCCACGCTTTAGATTTGGGGCTTTTTCTTGCGACACGGAATAGACTTCATTTTTTAATACTCTAAACAAAAAGCTATAACAATTTCAGGCTTTCCATCCACTGCAAATGTACACCACATCTTCGTCGCATACTTGGTGACTAAGACCCGTCCGCTGAGGAATGTGCCGTGCGCTGGCACCCCAGACCAACGCGTACTTGAATGTGTCCTTGAGACTTCTATGAATACGGTCACAGACATCTTCGATAGTGCTGTTACTACGCACAATCAAGGCCTCGTGAAATGCAGGATCAATACCCTTACGCTTGGTGTAGATGCGGATAAGCTTCAGTTCCTCCCAGCAACGATCGATAACGTCTTGGATACCCAGGTCGTCCTCGCAAGACATGACAACCGTGTGCGGTTCACGGGCCAACTTGTCCAGGAAATCAAGCGAGACACTGTCGATTTTGTTGTACACATACAAACACTTGATGTATTTGCGGTGATCCTTCATGATGACATCGATCAGATCGTCAACTGTGCAGTTCTCATCGCGAACCAGGACATCGCAGTTCAGGATCTTGTAATCACGCAGAATGTTCTGAATCATTCTTTCGTCCATGGCCTTTGGAGGGGATTGGAAGGTTATCTTCATACCACCAGCGGACTTGGGCTTAAGGTAGATGTTGCTATGAACGGTTAACATAATACTTTTTTTTCCTCATGTATGATAAAGACTTACGGTGGTTCTCTGTTGAGTCTGATGCCCACAGCTTCCAACTCAGCTTCCAGAAGCGCCCTCTGCTCTGCTCTCTTGGTGGCATCTAGCACCATCAGGATAAGATCGCTCGTCTTTGCAGCCGAAATAACCTGGCGACCACGACCCTTGCCTTCAGCAGCACCCTCGATGATACCAGGAAGATCGAGCAACTGGATTTCTGCACCGCCATACTCCAGGACACCGGGGATAGCCGTGAGGGTGGTGAAAGCATATGAAGCTACCTCAGATCGAGTTTTCGTGACTTTTGATAAGAATGTTGATTTACCGACTGACGGAAAACCAACCAGTGATATTCTAGCATCACCGCTTTTACTTACATCGAAGCCGGCACCAGGACCGCCACCGCCGCCAGGGCCAGGTTCTAGAAGTTGAGCGCGGAGACGAGCAAGCTTACTGTGATATAGAATTAGTGAAGGGCTCATACGAGGCTATATTTTGATTGCTTACCCCTTCAACAGACCCAAATGATGCTCTACTCGAATGTTAGAAATGATAATCGTTGGCTTGTTTTCGAGCTTAATATTTACTTACCAGTAGCCTTATTCTCTGTTAATTGTTAGAATAAGTGTTAACCCTAGACCCTAACTACGTCATGATACTGCATTTCACAATGGTTGAAGAATGATTTGGAAAAGATGACAGATGTTTGTTGGGAAGTTGTTGCTTACTCTGCGTCTTGCGCATTTCCTCCTCGATCCTGTGATATAAGGTGTTAGTTAATGTCGTTGTCATAATGGTGAAGCCGAAAAGGGCCCCGCAGGCACCCCGCCGTGGTGAAGAGATGTTATCGTACTCTTTGATCTTATCCGTGATATTCACCATTGTGATTGATGTGAAGCCTCTCGCTTCTGGTGCCTGATATATTGAAAGGGTATAGAAGATGAGGGTTGAAACATCGACATGAAAAGCGACGAGGATGCTAGATATAGTAAACACGAGACGACCTCGATTGCTTTTACAGTTCGACGTTGGTTAAGACTGGATTTTTTAGCAGGACCACGGCCCCACAATATCAATATGGTAGATTGGTAACAGACTTGAATAGGGCACCTAAAAAGTACGTTACGTCGAAGAAATAATGATTTTATTGAATTATTAGACACAATACTAAGTATAGTTCGCCGAGATGAACTATCTGTCGCTAGCTAAAAATCAAATATTATCTTCAACAATGCCATTGCCCAGAACATAGCAATACTGACTGTGGCGTATATATGTGGCGTAAACATCAAACGCCACAGTTGGCTGTGGCAATCAATTGTTCAAGCGCAATTCAGAAGGAAATCTTGATGCTTGCCTTGTTGTGATTGTCCCGACATTCGATACTCTTTTACTCGACCATCCATTCAATCCATAACGAAACTGCCAAAATGGCCGACAGCGAAATTGAACAAAGCATATTGGCTCCCAAGGAGCAAGAGCTTGTCCCTGTGCCGACCGAAGATACCAATGATGAAGTTGCGCCTGCTGGTGGCCGCAAAGTAAAGAAAATCATTCGCAAAAAGAGACGCCCAGCGCGGCCGCAAGTCGATCCTGCTTTCATCACCTCAGAACCTCCACCACAAACCGGAACCATCTTTAACATTTGGTATAACAAATGGTCTGGTGGCGATCGCGAAGACAAATACCTCTCCAAGACACCGGCCAAGGGCCGCTGCAATATCGCCAAAGACAGCGGCTTCACGCGAGCTGACAATGCTGCTGGAAGCTATTTCTGTCTGTTCTTCGCTCGCGGTATCTGCCCCAAGGGCCAGGATTGCCCATATCTGCATCGTCTTCCGACTATTCATGACATGTTCAACCCCAATGTCGACTGCTTTGGCCGTGACAAGTTCTCAGACTACCGCGACGACATGGGTGGTGTTGGTAGCTTCATGCGTCAGAACCGTACTATCTACGTTGGTAGAATACATGTCACAGATGATATCGAGGAAATTGTCGCCCGTCATTTCGCTGAATGGGGCCAGGTTGAGAGAGGTAGGCATCCTATCACTGTAGGATAAAACCTTTCAAGAAAAAAAAATCACTAACAATGCGCCTTCTTATAGTTCGAGTACTCAACGCTCGCGGTGTAGCATTCATCACATACTCTAACGAGGCTAACGCCCAGTTTGCCAAGGAATCCATGGCACACCAAGCTCTCGACCACGAAGAAGTTCTCAACGTCCGTTGGGCCACTGCCGATCCAAACCCCCTCGCACAAGCTCGCGAAGCTCGACGCATCGAGGAGCAAGCTGCTGAAGCTATCCGCCGTGCCCTCCCCGCCGAATTCGTCGCCGAGATTGAAGGACGGGATCCAGAGGCCCGCAAGCGCCGTAAAATGGAGAGCAGCTACGGCCTCCAAGGATACGAGGCGCCGGATGATGTTCACTTTGCGCGTGGCGAGCATGCGGTAAATCCCCGTGGTCGAGAAGGCTACGAGGGTGAACATGAGGAACCTGCTATGCTTGAAGGACCACCAACTTCAGTGCCGGCCATGGCCGGGTTCCTATCTGGTAGTACTCTTGCAGCTCTGAAGTCTAGTAGTGCCACTATGACAGTGAAGCCTAAAATGGAAAAGGTGGGGCCTCTGGTTGCATATGGCAGTGATGATGATGATGACGACGAATAAGTATGCCTCGGGTAGTCATGTTTCTGGGTTTTATTTGATATATGGTGTAATATAATATACAGGGCGTCTTTGGAGTTTTGTACATTTGGGAACCCGCATACTAGTCAAATTTACACGTTAATACTATTAAAAGTGGCACTATTTCTTAGTTCATATCTTCTTTTTACCGTCAACGAACCTGAGCATTGTCTATTGTATATTAAAGTGTATTGAAAGCCTACGAGTAAGGTTTTCAACTGTTGAATATTCTGGAGTATAGAAGCTCGTGACGGCCCATCCAAAGATCCATAACTGGCACCGACTGTCCAGCACACTCATATGGAGCGTCAAATTCCCGTTCTATGGCTTCATTAACCATGTGTTGCACATCCCTACTTGCGAGATATTTTTGGGCTTGAAACGGTCCAAACATGTTCGCGCGAACAGCAGCCGACAACAAAGCCTTGACATGAGCCAAAACAAACACATATGCCGCCTTCTTCTCATCCAACCCAACCAATCTTGAAACCGCTCCAAAAACCGGCGCCAAGTGTCCACTAGCCAAAGGTATCTCGCCCGGCCTAAAGTACTTTGGCACGCTTCGCATCAACTCACAAAACGGTGCGAAGAGAGCACGTGCTTCGGGCGAGACATATTCCGCGAATGACTTTTCCCATACGGCGAGTAGGGCGCGGCCTTGGGCGGTGCTGGCGCGTCGACCGACGGTGCAGATTGTAGCTGCGTCCAAGGCATCATCTATCTCGGCGATGCGTCCGGGTGTGCGGAAGGCAGCGAGGCAGTAGGGAAGTGTGGTAGATGCAAACGAGTTGATGCTGAGGGGAAGGAAAGTGATGAATTTGCCCGAGGTATGCGCAACATAAGATTCTAAACCGCTGCTGAACGCAAAGGCGCCGAGAGGTAAGGCAGAGTCTGCGAGTAATAGTAGAAAATGGGTTGCAAGTGATTCTATATAGTGTTAGTTGGCCTATGGGTATATCATTGGTGTGTGTGACGTTAAGATATATACCATCTGGTGTAGAAGTTGCCGGCTTCAGGACTTGTAGCTTTTTGCGGGCGACTAGCAATTGCTCCTCAAGCTGTCGCACTTTATCTTCTGCCGTGAGTATGGCATTCGTTTCATCATCGTATAATTCCATCTTGAAAGTATTTTATACATGACATATAAAGTTAATTAGTTGACACTTTCTAGGATAATTTGACGTTGTGATAGTTTATCGGCAGTTTCCGTAAGTGGCCGGCGGCGCGATAATCTCTTGTTCTTATCAGCAAGTTACACAGAATAATGAACGTAATGGAATTGGTTTTCTCTTCACAAAGAATTATAGATGCTATGAAGCTTTGCAAGATATAAACATTATGTGGCTCAGTGATAAAGATAAATAAAAAGTAAACGTAAAGACAAACCAACAAGCCTACACTTTACTGTCTTGTAACTGAAACTTTCATAAAGAAGCAAATGGTGCATTTGAGTCTATTGAACCCACCAACCCTATACAGAAGCAACCCTTATATAAAACAGCCGACCCAAGGCGATGATGATACAGCGCCAACCCGTGCGCCAATACTATAATAACAAAAAAATAACGGTAATGAACCTAAAATCCATATCATCCGAATTCCATCCCGATACCCATAAATTAAAATTAAAGCTCGTAGCAAAAACAAACACTTGGATCAAGAAAAAACCTTGCGGGGAACAGCGTTCTCTTTCTTGAGATCTTGACGACCCTGTAGACGCAGCTTTTCAGCTCGTCGTTGCTCAATGCGGGCAACGGCGGCAGCCCGACGATCTAAGGGAAGTGCACTTCTAGATGTGTTGCCGAGCGTGATGGAACTGGCATTGGTATCAACAGCTGGTAATGGGGCCTTGTGGTCATCTATAGAGACGACTACTATAGAGCCACCATCGAAATCCTTGCTTCGCCGATATTGGTGACCTCGACGAGCTCCTGTTATCGGGATAGGGTCAAGCTTGAGTTTGTCCTCACGACTTTGAGCGTGAATGCGCGTCTCGGAGGTTCGTGGCGGGGGAGCATAACGCTGCTGTGAAGGGCGCATTGGACTGCTGTTGTCGATTCCATCTGTATCCGGCTTGAAATCAAGCAGATCATCTGTGTCGTCAAGAAACTGGTCACGAAGAGAGCGTGAAGGCTGAGACTTAGGAGCAACATCACTAATCTTCATAGTGATTGTTTGTTCGGTTGTGGGAGCAGTTGGCGCTGTGACGCGGCCGAAATTGCGCATATGGCTACGAACATCGCCTGCATCGTCGTCGGATGGCGGCGTTGTAGCGACATTCCCATATTGAACCATGCTACGAGGCCGTTCCTTAATCAGATCTGTAGTATCGTTACGAACAACATTAGATTCCGGCCTCCGCTTGAGACTATTGATCTCCTTCTTTAGTTCAGAAATCTTATCAGTTGCACGTTCTAGTATACGCTTGGTTTCGGTTTGGCGCTCGAATGTGTTTTCTCGGAAGTCCTCAAACTCTTTCTTGACCTCACGTAGATCGTCATCTTTGCGACGAGACTCCTCACGTGCCTCACGAAGTTGCTTCTTGAGATCCTCCAAACGGCTATCATCTATAGCCCGTTCGCTGAGAGTTTGAAGGCGCTTGTTTTCATCTTCTAAGCGGGTGGATTTACGTTCGCAAGATATGATTTCTGACTTGAGCTTGTCTATCTCCCGACGTAGCTCACTGACTTCACGGAGTTGAGACTTGGCCCGTCGGAGTTCACGTTGTGTTTCGAGCTGAGCTGCTGATGATCTGGATGTCAGAGATGTCCGACTAGGTCTGTCCTTTAGCAAAGCTTCGAGCTCTGAAACTTGGCGCTTGTAATCGGCGGCTAAAGTCGTTTGTGTAGCAAGGTTTCGAAGTAGTTCGGCATTATCGTCGTCGGCTGACGAGGATGAGGCCTTTGAGCGTTTTGCTTGTGCTGTGAGCTCAGTAATCTTGGCCTCAAGTTCGTTGTTTTTGGCCTTTTGTTGCGCAACTTCCATTGCTAGCTTTACGTTTTCGTCGTCTTTGGATTTGGCGTAAGATTTGTGCATTTCCTTGTGTTTGAGGAGCTTCTCCATCTCAGCACGCGACTCTTGCCTGTATGTTTCTAGTTCCGTTTTCCAGAACCGGCCAGAGTCCGATTTAGGCTCTGCGATATCGACTGTAACGTCATGTTGACAACACGGGACTTCTTCCTCCTCGTCTTCCCATTCATCGGCACTACCGGAATCACGGGCAGGCTTGGGGTTCTTCGAGTTGGGCGACCTTTTGAATTTCGACTTATCAATTGGCTCGAACAGATTTGTTTTCCGGCGTCCGATTAGAAGCTCTTTTCGAAGGCTTCCGGTAGATGCGTTTTTCTCGAGTACTTCGTGATTGAATGAGACCTTTTTGCGCCGAGATGTGCCAGTTCCGGGAGTTAGGAGTATTCCAGGTGGCTTCGTTGGTGTTTGTGAACCAAAGTCTAATGTTCGGGAGGTGCTGTCCAATGTCATTTGGGTTATCGTCTCATCGCGACCGCCGGGCGTTGGGGTCCCGAATATTGCGCTCTTGAAGGCGCGTGCTGCAAATACTGGCGCAGGTGTATCTGCACCTTGATCCATATGTGTAGTGATATCGACTGTTAAGAAGGTAATGAAAACATGACGTTAGATAAAGGTTGTCATATTAAACCTTACAAATGGCGTAGAATGGATGATTTACTCACTGGTATCGTCATAATCCCCAGGCGCGTTGCCCTGGGCGCGTCGCATTACCCACCCCAACATGGTGAGCACTGGAGCGCAGATATAATGTAATGATGAATGTAAGCTTTCGAATGAAGAATTAAGAAGAACAGCAGCTTCTACGAGATGTGCAATCAATGAGTTTTGGTTGGTGGCGCGGGGTATCACATATAAATTAAATGGCGTGGCGCAGCAACTAAAATATCACAAGCAACAAAGTTGGTGATGTGAATTTACTGGTGTTTACTTTTTGCTGTCGATAGGGCATTTTTTTATTTTGGCAAGGCAAGCTGCTCCTTGCCATTGCAATGTTAGAGATTTTGGTGTATACAAATAAACACAATGCCAGTATTCTACGAGCTATTTTTGGGTGGGGCTACAGTCTAGACCCGCTTTTGCTATGGCACTTGAAAACGCTAAATGATTGCTTGAATTCAAGGTCCTTTTTCTGTACTAATTCAATTAACAATTCTGTCTACAGATATGTATACATTCATAGTATGAATTTCTTGTTGTACGATGGAGCAAGTGATATATTTGACGCGCCTTTATTCGTTACAATAAGCAGTAAATACACAAACCAACATATCAAGCTAGTCATCTCCAATATAACATGTCTTTCCTGGCATAATCAAGCCGTCATGAACATACACACTGTGCTTACACGGTGTCCCCAGCACCCGATCTGGCACGGAGATAGTGCAAGCTCCCGGTTCCAGTTCTATATGCATATTCATCTAATATTTGCAAGAAGAAACAAATTTAGCCCCGCCAAAAGATCATAGTTGCCTGCTTCAGCCATCAAAGCTGTTCTTTCCTACTGAGCTGAAGCCTTATTTCCCGTATCTTCCACAAAATATATTTGAAGTGTAGATTTATATTTTCTCTAGCAACTATTCCAACCTCCTGGCAATAGGGCTTCAGCGCCCTTTCATCTCGAGAAAAATTCTGTGGCATGCGGTCTCTGTTAATACGCAATTCATACTAAATTCTGCCTCGTCATCCTCTCGTTCCGGCTCTTTCAACTCATATATTTTTACCCGCACATTGATTAATCGCCACCCTCTCAATCTGTGTTTCATGCACTTGGTTGCATATTAGACGCCATCGGCTACTTCAGCCCGTGCCACCTCTTCGCCTCTAGCATATCATCTGCTGCATATTCGGTGCATCATGGGCACCACCCTCAAAGGCGCTAAACCCGGGAAGCAGACCCCTAAAGCACCCAGAGTGCTGCGAAACACCGTCAACGCCAAAGAAAATGTTTATCCCGGCTTGACTGATGATCATAAGCCAGCTGGAAAAATCGACTACGCTGAACTGCAGGCAAATGAGCTTGTTGTGCTCTCATCAGCTTATTACGACTGCTTTAAGCGTTTGGACCAGGGCCACTCAGCATGGAGTGTAAGTCAAACTACTAACGGCTATAAAATAGTATGATCAATCATGTCGTATCGTGTGTATACTGACAACTTGCAATAGAAAACTGAGCCAAGCTTCGAAATTCGGTTGAAATCCACCATCGATAGCGACTTTGCTCTCACTCTTCATGGCGTTTTCACTGCGACGTATCCGCGGTCACCACCAATCCTGACTATCAAGGACCATTCCACTCTCCGTGAAGCTGCACTGTTCAAGGTGCAGCGCTTCATCGAAACAGAACCTATGAAGCATATCCACGAAGATGAGATGATAATGCCTATCGCCATGGGCATTGAGGAGATTCTCAATAGTGCTGCTCAGGCGAAACTCGATGGCAATGAACGTTCCCTTGAAGCAGAGCGTGCCGAGCATGAACATCAACTTGCCGAACAGGCTCAAGTCAAGGCCCAACAAGAAATTGAACGTGAGCTCAAGAAGCAAGAAGCTGACGAAGAGGCATGGTTCCAGCAAGTGGCAGATGAGCGCAAACGACAATCTGAATCGAACAAGAAGAATCAGAGGCATCGCAGTATCGCTGGTGGTGGTGCGCATAAGCAAACGCACCCCAAACAAGAAGACATTGATCTGACATTTGATCAGTTATGCGAGGTTAAAGATCCCGTTGGTAATATGACCACATTCCTCAGTGTCACCGAAAAGACCCGGTACAAGGAAAACAGCTTGTCTGTACTCTCTCGAGTACGTCCAATTCTTCTCGATGGTCGCAATCCGTGCTACCTGCTTCTCAAAGAGACTGTACTCAAATGCCAGGGAAAATCAGTCTCACAGGCTCAAGATCAGATTCAACATTTGGAGCAGAAGCTCATCAAACTCCAAGAATTAGAACACCCACGTATAGTGAAATTTCTTGCCTATAAGATCGAAAGAAATAGGGCTATCAAGGATCCACCGACATGGAATCTATCGATCTTGACACCTTTTGCTGAGCGAGGATCTCTAGAAGAGCTTTTGGAGCTATCTGGAAACTTAAACATCGTCAAGGTTCGTGCTTGGACTCGTGATCTGCTAGATGCACTCTCCTACATTCACAATCATGGAATCACGCACCAAGACATACATGCTCGAAACATTTTGCTTTTTCGTGACGAACGGACGAACGATCTAGGGTTAAAGTTGTCTGATATTGGCTACCAGAAAGAAATCCACAATATCATAGATCAAAACAAATCTATACCAGGTATTGGTAAAGCCCGATCATCATACTGGATTCCACCAGAACTCGCTCTCGACTCTCGAATAGTACCTACCCAGAAGTCAGATGTGTGGGATTTTGGTGTTGTATTTCTACAGCTCATATTCGGTCTAGACGTTGCCCTGCAGCATTCGTCTCCTGGAAGTCTTTTAGAGTCCATGGATCTGTCGCCGCCTCTTCGGGAACTCGTTTCTCGCTTTTTCAAAGCCAACGCTAAGAAACGTCCGCGCGCTTTTGAGTTAAGCTCTAGCGAGTTCCTAGCCACTGACGCTCCCGTCATGGCCCACGACCTACCACCTATACCCGACTATGCCAATGCTGTGGCTCTTTCATCGTCCATTCCTACGAAGTTACGTCGTGACTCCATGACTAGAGGTCTAACACACTCACGTTACGCCGAAGATTTTGTTGAAGAAGGTATTCTGGGTAAAGGTGCTTTCGGAGAGGTGGTTAAGGCGAGGAAGAAACTCGATGGCCAATTTTACGCCATCAAAAAGGTCACTCAACGGAGTAGAGAAAGTCTATCTGAAACCCTCAAGGAAGTTCGTCTACTTTCACGCATTAGCCATCCCGCTGTTGTTAGATATTACAACACGTGGGTCGAAGAAGTTGTCGATGTTTCTGACTTGAGCAGTGATGTTGACACTGAAAGTGCCAGCGAGCTCTCTGCAATCCAAGAAGACTCCCGATCGGAAACTTCACATAACTCCCAGTGTACAATTTCTAAAAAGTCAGTAGTAGTATGCGAAGCTAGTACTTCTGGCCTTGACTTTATCTCTTCGGGACATCCTGACATTGTCTTTGGATATGATGACGATGACGGTGAGCACGATGGCGATGAAGACTCTGAATATGACGACACGGAGGACTCTGAAGATTACGAGGAGGACTCTGAAGAAGATGGCGATATTGCAATAGAATTCGAAGACGACACAGATACAGACACCGGCCCTAATAATCGTCAGGCCAAACCTATCCCAATCAAAGGGCCTGTTAGAAAACCGAACGCTCATATCATTCCCCACCGCAGCATTTTCCATACTATTCTATATATCTCTATGGAATACTGTGATCAGCGTACTCTTCGTTACCTGATATCTCAAAACATGCATGATGATATCAAACAAGTATGGCGGCTCTTTCGACAAATTCTAGAGGGACTGGCTCATATTCATTTTCTCCAAATCGTCCATCGAGACTTGAAGCCCGAGAACATTTTCATTTCTCAAGGTGGCGATGGATTTGTCAACATCAAAATCGGCGACTTTGGTCTTGCCACAAGCGGCCATTTTGTCGTAGACAAACGCGGTAATGAATCCCAGGTATTGGCGGATATGGGAACAAAGAGCATCGGAACTGCTTTCTATACAGCCCCAGAGGTACGCTCTGCCGCTCGAGGATCGTATAGTTCCAAAGTCGATATGTACTCATTGGGACTTATATTTTTTGAGATGTGTACACCACCATGTCAAGCTGTCATGGAGCGTATCCAGATCACTGAGTGTCTTCGCCAGTCTCCACCTAAGCTTCCAGATTCTCACAAGCCAGAGGATAGTACGCAACAAAAGATCATACTAAGTCTTTTGACCCACGACCCGGAGGCGCGTCCATCTAGTACCGAGCTTCTTAAGAGTGAACTCATTCCAGTGCCAATGGAGAGTGAAGCCATGAAGCGTATGCTAGCAGAGGCCAAGAACCCGGCTTCAGAGTATTTCCAGGCTATGCTAGAGACTGCTTTTGCACAACCGACGGAGGCTATCAAAGACTACACGTGGGCAACTGGTCTTCCTAGTCCAGACCAACAAGCTACCCTTTATCGAGCTGTTGCCCGCACCGTACTTGAGGGGATATTCCGTCGTCACGGTGCGTTGGAAATCGACAGAACACAGCTGTACCCACGATCTAGGCAATATTATCCGGACGATCTAACCGTTTATCGTGTGCTTGACCAGCACGGTACTGTCCTGCAGCTGCCGTTTGATCTTACGTTAAGCCATGCTCGGTTCTTGGCTACTACCCAGGGTCCTATCATGTCCCGGTCCTTCTCGTTTGGTCCAGTGTACCGTGAAAAGATGGATCAGTCATCGCCTTTGGTTTCAAGTGAAGTTGATTTTGATATTGTCTCTACAGACAGTTTGGATCTCTCATTGAAAGAAGCAGAAGTACTGAAAGTTCTCGATGAGATTGTCGCTAGCTTCCCCCGGCTTGCATCTACTAAAATGCGCATTCTGATCGGACATTCCTTAATGCTTCAGACCATCTTCGATTACTGCAAGGTCGACAAGGGGTCAAGGAGAGCTGCTGCTCGTGTCCTCTCCAGACTGAATGTATCTGCTAGCTTCAATAGTCTCCGCCAAGCGTTAAGAAGCCCGGAGGTTGGCATGTCTGCGACTAGCGTAGACGAGCTTGCCCGTTTTGACTGGACTTGTAAGTGCATCATTTTCTTGGCTGAGTATATGATACTAACATATTACCATTAGCAACCCCCAACAAAGCATTCGTCCAGCTGAAAGCCATCTTTGGTGACTCAAACTTCTACCAGCAGCTAACACCAACTATCGCGCATATTAAGGAAGTTCTCGAATATTGCAAACTGTTTGGCATAAATACTTCCATTCATATCAACCCTTTAAGTAGCCTACGAGAGGATTTTTACTCTGGAGGCTTAATGTTTGCACTCATTATCGATGGAAGTACAAAACGCATGGTTGCTGGCGGTGGACGTTACGATGCGTTGATCAAATCACACAGCCCGAAAACGTCAGGCAGACTTCTGGAACGTCATGCAGTTGGATTTGGAATGTCCTGGGAAGCATTAGCTAGACCACAAAAGCCACCGAACAAGTTCAAGAAGAAGGCAGCCAAACAAATAGAGGAGCCCTTAAACATTCCGGCCACAAGAGTGAGTTAAAGTCCTACAGCAAGTATCACATTGGATCATATGCTAATTAAAGTGTTAGTGCGATGCGTTGGTTGCTAGTTTCGACTCCGAGTTGCTTCGTTCTACGGGCCTCAAGATTCTCAATCTTCTTTGGAGCTACAACATCAGTGCTGAAATGGCAGTTGATGCTCGGTCCTCTGAAGACCTGACAAGTCGCTATCGTGATGATTCTATCTCATGGATTATTATCTTGAAGCCAGAGCTCCTCAAGATCAAGTCTATCTGGAACCCTGACATTCCTGATATCGATGTCACGCAAACAAATTTAATCTCGCATCTACGAACCGAGATGCGTGAGAAAGATAGTAGTTTTGCTTCAAAAATCAAGAATATCGCCAATCAACAACAGCACCAGATAGAACAAGACGAACCATCAGCTAAGAAGAGCCAAGGCGTGATCGTTCTAGCTAGCCAAACCAAGAGCAAAAAGTTCAACCGAGCACGTAAGTTACTAGCGTTATCCGAGCTCACTAATATTGAAAGCACACGATACTAACTACGACTCTATAGACGCAATTGACCAAGCATATGCAGGTGCATCGTCGCTAGCTAAATCATTTATCGACGGGCCAATTCTTGCCGTCGAGACTCAAGACAAGTATCTTGAGTCAATATCCAAGATGTCAGTTGAAGACACGGAAAGCTGGCGTAAGCTGACATCGCAAGTGCCAAGCAACGAAGGCCAGTACATCCGAGACATTCACGAATCTCTTCGTGGGCTCCAAGGAGAGTTTAAGAACAGTGGCGGTTCCCGTCATGCTTTTATTTTCAACTTCCGCACTTCACTAACGATATATTTTGATCTTGGCCGCTAAGAAAGCGGCTTGGCTCGTCTATAGCATCAAAGGGCGGTAGAAAAGGGTGGGGGCATGGGCATAGACGACTATCTAGGTGCTACTACGAGTTAACGATTCCAATATTATGAAATAATGAAATAAAGAGATGTTGCAAAACGATAATATCAGGTCCTCCCGTAAGGGCTAGTATGTTTGTTTGTTTACCTTACCAGTCAGTCAAACAATCAGATTAGCTACAGTAGCATGCACTATGCACCAGCTAGTTACAGCTTTTGTAGGCAGTAGCATAAGCTGATCTCAGCCTTCCCCCACTAAATCCAAAACACAGTACATTTGATTCGGCAAGGCTCGAACAAGCTTGCCCAGAAGCTTTTCAGCAGTACTCATTTTATCAATTACATCATCCGAAATATAGCCCGCACGATTGATCATTCTATCGCCGTAAATAGTTCATAGATATTCTAATTCTTTGATTATCCCATGTCCAACTACTAGTCACTCAACAAAGTGGCCCTACTGCGACCATAATTGCCAATATACGTTTAGACTCCAACTGCGACAACCCACGACCCCGCGCTTCGCTTGTATTTGTCCAAGCTCTCGAGCTCTCGCCAACGGCCAGCTTTGAAATTAACACCTGGAGAGAATTACCTACAAAGTCCGCTTCCAAAAGAACACGCCGTAGTCACTATATACCAGACGCTCTTTCCAATGGACGGCAAATCAACCGAGCAGACGAGATAAATTTCCCCGCCTCTACCATCATATCACCAAACTATTTTCTCATCAACACCATCGCCATCACTCTAGCCATCTGAGTCAATATACTACCACTAGGCTCGCATATCAACAACAGACAACCTCAGCCACGCATAATCAATCTTTCACTTAAGGCCAGCAACTTCGATCATTACCGCACCCGGCTGTTCGACTCGCCATGACCGATCCAAGTCACGAGCTGATCCAAGGGGTCGTAGAGTTCACGGCCTACGATGATCGAGCGACTATTGCCCGAGCTCTCAAGGTCAGCAATAGTGGCTATATATCTCTCGCACTGTATACATGGTATTGACGATTGGTGTGTTAGGCCAATAACAACGACCCCACGAGAGTAGTGCAGGACTACTTTGAAGATCCAAGTGCTGTAAGTCCGAATTCAAGCTCTGAAAGTCCCCGATTGATTATTAAACTGACACTATGTAGTTTAAAACAAGATACGGCTGGGATGACAGTGCTTTCGCTGCAGAGCGTGATGGTGCCTCACAGCCTACTGGTACATGAAAGCCCCCTCAAGCCGCGTCATAGAGCCATCACATCTAACATGTAGAATCTTAGCATTTCACGTCGAAGCTACCGGAGACTCAGTTCACGGTGGTGCAGTAACTCCCTCGGCAAATGACCAGTATTTCGAACACCTAGCTCTATCGCGGCCTCCATCACGAAATGGCAATCGATCTCCTATGGATCGAGTTGCCGAGTGGACAACTGGGGCGGGCAGTAAGTAAATTCCCATTCTTCTTGCTTGCAATATAATTTGTAGCTTACCAATTATTAGCTGGATTGAATCTCGACAGACCAGAAGACGACGACCTCGAACGGGCTCTTCGGCTTTCTGCAGAAGAATCTGGAATTGACGTCGACGCCTCACAGGAGATGGGCATCATAAATGGCGTCCAGTATCTTCATGGTGGGCCCGGCATGGACTCTGCACCAGGGCCTGTTGTCTTTGGTCCGTCTGTTCGTGAAGACCACAACCACGATTGGGCGATGGTTCAATCATCAGTCAACTATACACACCCAAAGATAGACAACATCAAGCCCTCAGATCGTAGAAGGCAACCTGATACGCCCGCTCTCTTGGTTCGAGTCGACAATATGGGCTATGTTTCCAGCAGTGATCGTCTCGGTGGAATTCTCACTGTTCTTCACTCGATACCACAAATACGCTCTATATTCCTGAATCTTGCCGGACAGTCCGAGAACTACGGTCATGACCAGGACTGGTGGAAAGGTCGGCCTATCGTCAAGCCAGGCGACTCTCTAACCAACGACGACGACACGGATTCCCAAATAATGGATTGGAATTCACAAATCTCGCCAACTAGTGAAGAAGTCCATCGTCTTTTCGCCCTTCTTGATTCGTCGGACCGTAGCTTCGGAACTATCAATAACTTAATAGGTATCATGGCCCCCACACAAGATGCAGAAGCTCGCTTTTTTGACTACTTCCGCGGCCTACCAAATGTAGCGCCTATGGTCGACTTCGTCATCCGTTCAGAGCGCACTACAATAGAGCGAACCATATCTGAGGATAGTGACTATGACGACGATATCACCGAGATTATGTACGTTGAGTCTAGTATGAACAACTGGGATAATATCTCGACCTTCACCGACGTCTGGGATAATCTCATGTGGTCAGATACTGTTGGTAAGAATAGGCCTCCCACTGCAAAAACATCCATGATGACTATCTGCCATCAGGGCCCTGTGATTGTGGTCAACCTCAATACTCGAGATGCTGGACAGGAGCCTTTTGAAATTTCTCACGAATTCAGCCTTGAACGCTACATGGAACAACGCCGCTTAGAGGCAATTGGCATGATGAAAATGATTGTCGATCAAAAGTCATGTCTCGCCAAAGCTGAGGAAAAACTAGCCCGTATCAGACCCGGTGGTACGATCAACTATGAAGAGGGAAAGGCTCCGCTATCAGAAATCACCATAACAATACAAAACCACGAAAAACAGCGTCGTTATCTCGACGACCGTGCCCGCTTCCGTGCCTTTTCCAAGTCTGGCTATAACGAGACAAAATACCCGCTTGGTGCCGAAGATGCACCGGCATCGCTTGACGGCCAAGAACGCGAGCTTGCAGACCGGCTAGACGGTCTGATAGAACGGTTGAAAACCAAACAGACTATGGTCTCGGCTGAAATCCAGAGTAAGATCCTATACGTGGAAGTCTCCATAGTAGCATAAAATGTACTAACTACAAATAGAACTCGAGAAGCACATTGCCTTCCACAAAGAGCAACTTCGTAACTTAAGCAACATGTTTTCCGATTCTGAAAAGTCACGGCCAAAAACATTCACTTCGAAGCCCATGTACCTTCGGGGTGTTGTATGTGAATACGGCGTAGTCTATCTATGCAAGACGCAAGAACAGAAGCTTTTTGAAATTGATGATGAAGAGGTGCCAAGCTCAGTTGACCAGTGGTGGAGATTGTCTATTATGCCAGATTCCAGTCCTGCCGTCCAGGCCGAGGTAAGCCCCACACACGAATTTCAGTCATATCCATCATTATCTAACCTTCAAGCAGAAAGTTGAATGGGAACGCGTCTCATGGGCAGTATGGCACTCGGGCAAAGATCCTGTATTGATATACGCCACAAAAGAAGCCTTAACTGTGCCTGAACAGGCACCAAGTAACGCACTGAACAAATTTGTTCGCTTCGACAATCGTCTGTTCCAACACGAGCTTGCACAGGAGGAATCAGAGTCTCCAGATATCACCACTACCGTGACTGCGGTTAACGATAGTCTTCACTTCTCGTCACCTGGAAAACGCAAACACCGCTCAGGTAGTCCCGATTCGATGGATTCAAACCGAGCTAGTAATTTCAGTGATCGTGGCGCCTACAACACCGCTTCGTCGGCGGGAATGTATGGGCCTATCATAGGTGCAGATGAGGCCATGGCTTCAGCTGTCGGTATTCCCATTGAAGCACCGCCCAGCTACTCAGAAACTATGGCTTTTGGCGGCCAGTTAGGTGATGTAGACTATGCGCATAGCTACGATGAGAAAGAGAAGGGCCAATTCTTCGATTCACCGTTATTCACTCAACACGGCACTACAGACAGCAGTGTCACTATGCATGAAAATGAAGTCCAAAGTGGCGATGAAGAGAGTTCGGGCGTTATCGTCAATACTCCTTCTTCTGGCCAAGTATCTTCCTTTCCGGACAAAAAAGACGTGGGCGGTGATAATACGACAACGACGGAAACGACAAAGTCGGCTGAGATGTCACAAGTAAATAGTGGTGCGCAAATGGTATTTGGAAATCAGTTACCACCGGCCCCAGCTGTGACTCCAGTTGAAGAAGAAGAGAAAGAAAAGCCACCGCCACTTCCAAAACGGAAGCCAAGAACGTCTTAAAGGAATTATATGTTTTTTCTGGCAAGCTAGAGACTAGCTATTCTCCTTTGATGTCCATAATATGAACCTTGAGCGAAAAAGGGACAATAAAACGAAATAAAAATGAACATATTTTAGCATCTCCTTGTTTTTTTGACCTATATGAATGTAACTTGAGTTTTCCACTTTCTTTTTGTCGTACTTTAGTTTCCTAATATTGATGGTACCATGATGATCTTCGAAATGACGCCACGATCTAGACATGAAACCTTGGGGGGATTCTTTGGAATTTTCAGTCAAATAGAAAGTAGAAAGGCATATATATCACTTTTCTTTGTAAGAAAAGTCCCTCCATGTCTTCTTCTTTCATGCACGACCAAAAAAAAGAGGACTTCTAAATTTCACGACCTAGACGCTCCAACTCTTCCTTAATAAAGTCTTCACTGGCAATCAACTCCGTACTACCATAAACTACACGACGTTTTCCCTTTTCGCCACCTGTACGAGTTGCCCATTCTAGCAAATTGCCATATTCATCCATGCTTCCACCACCAACAGTAAATACGATGGCATCGCTAAAGCCTTGGCGTCTTTGGCCAAATGATGCTGTTGCGTTGTTACCGCCGCTGCCGCCGCCACCGGATACAGAGGCTGGGTTAACGGAGCCGGGGAGACCGCCGGGTATGGCACCAGCGTGGTGACGGGCTTGCGATGGTGGAGGGATCGATCCGCGGGCATGCGCGTTACGGGGATCGAAGTAGAGGTAGTTCTCTGTCTTGGCTAAAGCCGACGAAGAAGCTGCAGCAGGATCCATTATGGACTCAACAATCTTGGTGCTGTGTGAACGGTTAGTATCACTCAGCCTCGCTAATGCATTTATGCTGGATAGTCTTGACTTACATTGTCAGGTCACGATCTTGCGGCAAGAAGTTTTTGATACCACCAATCAGATTATCGAAGTTGGCTGTCAGGTTCGACGGCACGCCAGTCTCCTTCA
This sequence comes from Davidsoniella eucalypti, assembly GCA_004009845.1. Taxonomy (NCBI): domain Eukaryota; kingdom Fungi; phylum Ascomycota; class Sordariomycetes; order Microascales; family Ceratocystidaceae; genus Davidsoniella; species Davidsoniella eucalypti. The sequence goes on along the minus strand of RMBW01000002.1, from coordinate 182,333 downwards.
GACGATCTGTTAGGCGGGATGAAATGCTAGAGAAGCGACCAAATAGATCAGTTGTTCCAGACGCTTGCGCTGGGTTGGAGTTGATAGTAGTCAGTTGCGTCATCTTGGTTGTAGCGCGCACTCTGCAGCAATTCATATCATGGTTAGCTATAGTCGAAAGTATTCACTTGAAGCATGACTTACTGTCTAATATATGGCAGTGAAGAGGTATCTTCGACGCCGGCGTCCTTGAGAGCCTCCTCCATCTGTGTCCATTCTGCGCGGCTTATTTCCTGTTCTGTAGACAAGGCCCATATCATGAACAGTCGTAACTTATCCAAAGGTCGATCACCCTTGTCTTTATCGTTGATAAGCTCTAAAATTTGCGCCTTTGTTTGCTTACCAACGTTCTCCTCGATCTGGAAGAAATTGTCAAGCTGTCTATTTTTGATACCGTTCAAAACGGCGGCCAGGATGTTCCTACGAAGAAGCTTGTTAGAATAGTTCTTTATGTGGCTATCACTAGTGAGGCTCGAGCAGTACTCACATGTGCATATCTAAGACAGCCTTGCGCTCACGGAGCTCTGGCAAGAGGGTAATCGCCGCCTTCAGGTGCTGAGCGCTGGCACTAGCATCGTTCTGCAGGTCTTCAATTGACGAAGTACCCGTCTTGCGTGTAATTTCAGCGGTGTCTTCCTTGTACCGAGTCAGCTCAGCATCAATATCCTCAGCAACTTGAGGGAATGGCAGGCAAGCATTGCGCGTCCAGAAGAAGTCGCTAGTAGTAAGATCATAGGCCTTCTTGGTAGTTCCTTTCTCGGGCGCATTCTCGTCAATGCGGGTCTCTATGGTGATACGGTTGAGCTTCATAGATAGCACATCATGTACCAGTGACTGGTAAGTCCATGAATGTGATAGCATGGGAGTCAAATCGACATTGCGGTCTAGAATCACCAGTACAGGGCGTGATTGGGTCGATGTCGTTGAGCCAGGGCCACGGTTGCCACTGAAGAGATTGTCTTTTGAGTTGAGCATGTGATCACGCAGTTTTCGGTCTAGCTTCTGGGCTATCATTTCCGCAGCAGCGCCCTTAGGACATCTAATGACAGGAATAACGCCCATAGTAACCACAACGCTGAATAGTCCCGTCACTATCCGGTCAATGATGTTGTCCAGCTCTTCATCCTGAGTCTTTGCACTGTTAAGTGCCCAATAAGTATGGTACTTTTGCATGCCCAAACTGAACAGATCAGGCTCAGCCACAACAAAGTTGAGGTACTGGTCGAACAATGAGGCAATGTGCTCGGCGGTTCCAGTAGCAGCAGTATCGGCAGCGAACTCCTCCAGCAGTGGACGAGGAAGAGACGACATGAGGTTAATATAAGCGGGCGAGTAGAGGCTTCTCTGAAGGTCGCTGGTGATCGCCTTGAGATTATTCTCGGTTGGTTCGAGCAGGTAAACAACGGGAACATCGGGGATCGGATGGCGCGAGGCACCAATGTGCATGTGCATGGTAACTCCTCTAAGCATGATATGTTAGTTGGTGCCGAGAGAGACAGACAGGCATTAGATAGGCCTTGGCCAGCTTACAGACTCCGCAGATCGCTCACACGGAGCACACTGCTGATAACATCGCGACCCAGATCATCAAAGACCAGCACTTTCCATATCGGCTCGCCGTCCGCATTTAACACGGTGCCGCTAGTCTGTAGAGCATCGGGGTTCTCGGGCTGGGATTCCGGCACATCTTGGTTGAGGTTGAGGATTTTCTTCAGCGATTCGACTTGGCGGTCGCGCAGCGTAAGCGCCTTCGAAGTCATGTTGAGGGCGGATTTTTGGGTGAATTGAGGAACAGAAGAACGGTTTGCGATCGTTCCGGGGTCCTTTAGCGAGGGGTCGGCTTGTCAGCTAGCTGGCGATGGGTGGCTTGAACTGAAGCACAGGAGCTTCTAAGCTGACAGCTAATACACAAATCAGGGTCGTGTAGGGGGGTTGCAGCAATGGGCTCACAAACAAGCCTCCAATGACTTTTGTAAATTTAGATCGCGGGTTTTAGGTCTTGTGTTATTATGTAACTTGCTTTGTCTGCAGCTCCCAACAACAAAATAACGAGCTTCTTCTAAAGCCAGAAGGTGAGTTTAAGTTTGTTGATTCGAGCTGTCGTCACAAGTGCCAGGTTCTACCAGTCGTCAAAGCAAGTCTGTGCCAGCTGGCGGTGTTTACCCTAACCCTTGTGTTATGATTGCAGCAACATCAACAGATAGTTTCATTTTTTTGCCGCCGTAAATAAAATGATGACAAAGATACCAAATATATATAAATAAAGACGTACATAATATATGACAACTTGCTAACACATATAGATATATTTATACATATGTATGCATATAGGTTCACCTTGCAGGTTTGTATCTGGCCTCGAAACTCGACCCAAGCCCTGAATGGAAACATGCCCAAGTTCAACAAAGAAAGCCTGAATGAAGGCTTGTTTGAACATGCTTGGGGGCAGAGTCAGTTTGGCAAATAGGGTTTTAGGCAGGGCATAAGCTTCATGACTGGCATGAACAGCGGGCTATTAGACTTGAACAGCCAGCTACATGTAGACGAAGATTCTGTGCTGTGCTGTGTTGTCCTTCTCGCCAGCGCATTATATCTAAGCAAGGGCCTACTTGAGATATTACAACTATGGACATAGCCTTCGCCTGGTATATAGGGGGCGTTGTAGTAGTGATATGTGGTGGAAGCTTCTCGAAGGTTCGGCGCCCTAAAGCGGTGCTAAAGCCGTAGCTAGATGGCCACTTACAGAAGGTTCTAGCCAATCATACCCACTTATCGTAGGCGACCTCCCCAAAGCATCTGACTTTAGTTGGTTTGTAGCAAAACAGGTCACGTCAGCTTGTAGTATAACAAACAGTGCCTTTGGTGCGCTTTTTGGCCCTGTTGCTCTTTTGGAGCTCAACTTGCTGGCTACTACTTATTGTGCCGGAAGCGTCGATTTGGGTTTGTTCTTTCCGTCAATCTTCTTCTCCTGTTTATCTTTATCTAGTCAACTTGGAATTGATTTTTCCTCCCCCATCTTCCTGTTTTTATTTATTTGTGCATTGCTAAAATCTTTGAACCTAATTTATCTTCTACGTGTTGTTGTTATCGCCAACCTCAGAAACTGTTCGTTCCACATACAAGAACAGCCCATAACTAACGACCTGATATCCGTCAAAGAAAAGACACCAGCTTAAAAACGCTATAGCCCCTCTAACTCCTAGCCCAAGCTGAGCTTAATCAAACAAAGTCACGCCAAGCGACCGATTGCACAATTGATTAATTGTGCCTGGAATCCTTACATTTCCACAACGTAGCTGAAAGTGGTGTTGTCAGTTTCACACACCTATTCTCCGCTTCGTCTCTCTACCCAATTTCACAGTTATCCTAGACGTTGCGAATTGCCGCAGTCTTTTTTACTTCTCGAAACTACCTCTTCGGAAAACTATATACACAATGGCCAAAGAAACAAAGCTCTACGACCTCCTCACAATCAAGCCTGATGCGTCCCAGGATGAGATCAAGAAGGGCTACAGGTAAGTCACAAAACGCCCCGCCCCAGACCTGACGGCAGACCAGCATTTGACACTCGAGATCGAGTTGTGCGTGCGCCTTGGCCCTTGCAATACATCTAAAGACTAACGCTAACCAACCCGTGACTATTAGAAAACAAGCCTTGAAGTGGCATCCCGACAAGAATAAGGACAACGCAGATGCCGCCGAAAAGTTCAAGGAAGTATCACAAGCTTACGAAATCCTCTCCAACCCCGAAAAGCGCAAGCTATATGATACATATGGTCTCGACTTCATCCAGCGTGGCGGCGCACCCCCACCATCTGGGGATGCAGGTGGTGCTGGCGGCTTCCCTGCATTCGGCGGAAGCAGTGCCAATTTCGGCCCTGGTGGAGGCGCATCTTTCAACTTTCAAAGTGGTGGCAGTCCTTTTGGTACCTCTAATCCCCAATTTATATTTGAAGAGTTCTTGCGTAGCAACAGCGCCGGAGCCGGTATGGGTGGTATGCCTGGCATGGGTGGCATGGGTGGCATGGGCGGCATGCCAGACATGTTTGGCAGTGGCGGAGGCCACAGAACCCGTAGGTCACAGACCGATAACTTCGGGGCTGGACCTCAAGGATTCAATGCCCCTCCACCACGTGGAGCTGAGCCAGAAGTTTTGACTGTGGAAAAGCCATTGGCCTTGACTCTAGAGGAATTGTTCAAGGGTTGCACCAAGAAGATGAAGATCAAGCGCAAGACCCTTGACAGCTCCGGAAACAAGGTTCCGTCAGCAGATATCTTGGAAGTACCGATCAAGGCCGGCCTAAAGAAGGGCAGCAAGATCAAGTTCAACGGTGTTGGAGACCAGGTCGAGGGCGGCCGTCAAGATTTGCATTTTATCGTCGAAGAGGTAAGTCGATGATCCCAATATTTGATCTTTACGTTGCCCCAGTCATAGTCATAGCGACTAACAAACATTATAGAAACCACACCCTATCTTCACGCGGGTCGACAATGATTTGCACCAAACCGTCCGAATTTCTCTCAAGGAATCTCTGACAGGCTGGAACCGCCAGCTGACAACAATAGACGGCAAGACTATCAAGCTTGAGAAGGGCGGCCCGACACAACCCGGAACTACCGAGAGATTCCCTGGCCATGGAATGCCCATTTCCAAGAAACCTAATTCTCGTGGCGATCTTGTTGTCAAGATCGAAGTCGACTATCCAACAACGTTGACTGCAGCACAAAAGCAGGCTCTTCGTGATATCCTATAAACGTACAGTTACGTTTAGTGATAAAACAAGAAAAAAGCAAGACAAAAAACCACTTTTACTAAAAACAAACACTAAACCCCCATCAACAGACCCAGATACCGATACCCGATTCACATCTTTGTTCAGTCATGTTATGCACCAATGCGCTGGGGTAAACTGGGCAACCATATTCTGTTCTTTATTTCCGTACCTTCATTGTCGATTCATCATAGGCGTTTATAGGCGGTTCTTCTATTGTTATTGTTAATTCATGCCGATTCTTTGTGGTTTTTTACTCATCTTACGCCTCAATTCTTGCTGTCTCATTTTATTCATGATATTTACTTTTACTTTTTTTTTTGTCTTTTGTATCTTATTAGACCTAGCAAATCATGTTCTTATTCTGCAAGATCAATAGTTTGAAATAAAATATAGCTGCAATGCATCTCATATAACCATTTCAAGGCTGTCTTCTTCTAATGTCTCCTTCTGACTGCATATTTATGTCATTCTGATCTTGTAAATCCTGCCCTTTAGATACATTGAGACTTCCTCTATCCTGTGATATTTCTTTTTGACACTTCAGTGCAGACTAAATATCTCATTCTTGGCGAGATTAGAGGCCTAGTGCTTGGGAGGCGTACTGGTAGTTTATTGGATATATCTTCCATATCATGAAGGCAAGGAGGAAATAGTTGAGGGTTCAGGTCTACAGCATATTGGTGAATCAGTCTTTTGCTCTAGATAATTTACTTTCCATAATTCAGGCTTGTTATCATGCCGTGGTCTTCAGCCACTGATTCTGTCCTGTACCGTTGATCGATGTATGTTGTAGATAGTAGTAAGAAGTCCTACATTACAATACGGGCATTTGTTAAAGGCTCGGAGGCCTGGAACCATTATAGTTTCTTCACAAGGTAACTCAACTCTTTTTGGTGGAGGAAATCGCATTCAAGTTTTAGGGATTTTGCGGTCGTGACAAAAGTGGCCGTCCACTTGAAATGGCACCCCCCCGGCAAGTACATATGTAAGTCATATTATCTAGAATATGATAATGTGAAGCTGAAACTGGGATATGATCATGACATGAAAAAAGACCCAAAAACGTGCAGTCGTCCATGAATATGTCATAATAGTGCTAGACCACAAGTGCTGATGCCTATTTAGGGAAGAGAACGGAATAGAAAGTAGCTTTCACAGTAGGCTAATGTGATATGCAGTGAATGCATGCAGTGATGATATAATGATATGTCATAGACGAGAACACAGCCGGGAATAGCCTTGCCTAGAACTGAAAAAAGGACAAAGAAACAATGACAGAACGGAATCTGGGATATTACACCACGACTTCAAAGAAACAGGGCTGTCTGATATGCTACGTATTGCATACAATGCAATATGTTGATATATTTGCCGTTGGATACATACATATATACAACTACATATATGATACTCAGTATTGCAGAAAGAACGCCCTACCAATCGTCCAAAGAATAAAAGAGGCATTGGCGAGTTGTTGGCTCGGCTAATAGGGAGGGGTGAAGTCAAGATTACGTTGTGGACTAGGCTTTAGGTGGGGCAGAGAATAACCCATAGGCCACCAGTCAAGACGAAGCATAGCAAAACAACTGCCAAGCAACAGGCTGTTCTTTTGGAGAGATCGTTAAGTTGATTCTTGATATTTTTTATTTTGAGGTTCTTATTGTCTGCCCTGCCTGGAAAGAGACAGAACATGGTGAGCTACAGCTACACTTAGAATGCGACGTCATGATCCCGGTTCGAGAAAGCTATGAACCGAAAATTGAGCGTGCTAATCTATTTAGTTGTGGTTGGATTTAAACATGGGGAGCTCCAACGATCCCGGCGTAGGTAGAAGCAAATGGCTTTAGTGTTTACTGGGTCTCTCTCCCCACCAGATGACGACAGCGACTCCAGTATCCGATATCAGCTCTTGCAGAGTCATTAACTCATTTGCTTTGCATCGTGTGCACTACCTATCTGTAGCTGTAGGTATACATACGTAGCTTGTTAAAGCTCCAAGCTTCCACACATCACAAATAGCATATCCTTATCTTCCCTTTTGCGCCAAACTGTAGACGATATCTTTGTTACGCAGATCTAGCTAGGAACCCGGCTTTCTGACAAAAGCATGACCAGACAAGGGCAAGGGGACGACGAGGCTCTTCGGATTTCCTGTTTCGTAAGCAAGCTATGTAAAACAAGCCATTGTTGTTTGACGACAGCTTCACTATGGTGGCCATGTTCTATTTTTGTCTCGTTTGGAGGCAACGCGACTATGAGTTGTCTTGTCAATCGCAGGGTTACAACTGTACTGCTTCTTCATTTTGCCATCATGGGAATATCAGCTGCCTGTCCGTCTGTGGCATGGCATCACACACGTCGAGGCCTTATATGTAGCTACACTACAAGTTCCTTAACAACTATGTATATAGGTACACTATAACATTTTAGCCGGAGCGGGGGAAGCGGCCAAAACCGGGGGCGTCCGATGGTCTCTCCACTGCAACATGGGGAATTGGGCCGATTAAAGCTCGGGTGTAAGAGAGAACAGATCCAAAAGACGAAAACACAAGAGTGAAATAATAGAGCCGAGATACGAACCGTCATAGGCCCTATCGAACAGCTAAAATAATTTGTACCTCGGGCCATGGATTGTCCAAACAATTTGCGCCTCTTCGAGCACGTTCTGAAGTTTTCGGTGATATCTTCAAGAGTGGATTCTTCCGTGGGGAAAGTGGGGAACTAACATAGCAATAACCTATTATACTAATACATATAACACATTACTAGTTCTACAGATACTATTGTAAGCTTGGCTCAATGCGGGCCCCTCCCAATCAACAAAGCCCAGGAAGGAAGCAGCGCCCGAATAAGTGAAACGAACAAGGGAAGCTACGCCTCCCGCAGTCGGGCTTGCGGCGTCGTGTACAGCGTTGAAATGCAATGCAATTGCTCTGAAGTATGTGTACTAGCCAATCGGTACAATGTAATATGCACGTAGTTGTATCTGTGTAGTTATAGAAAGTGGGTAGGACGGGTGACATTAGCTAAACACTCGTGCAGGAAGGAGTGGCCGTACCTGCTGCGTAGTTGCTTGTCGTCGCGATCCAGCATAGATAAGTATGGCTAACGCGGCCCCTTCTAGCTTGTTTGTATTTTCTCTCTTTCTCTTCATCATCACAAATTCACCTCTATACAAACACTATAACCGCCTTTTTTGAGTCTACATTGATTCAATCTTCCATTTATCTACTCCAATCCTTTTATTATTCGTCACAATGCCTGCCGTACGTTTCTTTTCTCTCTTACTGTCTCTGCACCAGCTATCAAAACCCTCCTCGCCTAAGCTCTCTTCTTTAGCTTGTTTGAACCCTGACTAACCCAATCTTCTCTCTCTAATAGGTCACCACCATCTTGTTCGACTGCGACAACACCCTCGTCCTGTCCGAGGAGATTGCTTTCCAGGCCTGCGCCGAGCTAATCAACAACATCTGCGCTGAGCTTGGTGTTTCCCTAGAGAAGCCCTTCACTGGCGAGACCCTATTCCTAGAGTTCGTCGGCCAGAACTTCCGCGGCATGTTGACGTCGCTCAAGACCCGCTACAACATCGAGATCAGCGATGAGAAGATGGAAGAGTACGTCAAGAGAGAGGAGGGTGCCGTCATTGCCAAGATCGAGACCTCCCTGAAGCCGTGCGTGGGTGTCGATCAACAACTAGCCCTCCTAGGCGCTGCCGGTGAGAAGGAGCTGGCTGTTGTCTCTAGCAGTGCCAAGCGCCGTGTTTTGGCTTCTATCAAGAAGGTCGGCCAGGATAAATACTTCCCCGACGAGAAGGTTTTCAGCGCTGCGACTTCGCTGCCCAAGCCTACGTCCAAGCCTGACCCGGCTGTCTATCTCTTTGCCCTCGAGACTCTGGGCAAGACCGCCAACGAGTGTGTGGCTGTAGAGGACTCCAAGACCGGTACCACCTCGGCTCATAGAGCTGGTATCCGTGTTATTGGTTACACTGGTCCTTACCCCGCTGCGGAGAAGGAGAATATGACTAAGGTGCTGACGGATGCCGGTGCCAACGTCGTCATCGACCACTGGGACCAATTCCCTTCGGCTCTAGCTGACATTGTTGCTCTGTAAGCAACTCTTTATACATGGACACAAACCGGGGTTATAGTCACCAACTTTATTCCTCATGGGTTACTTTCACCTATCTTTCTGTTCTTTAAGTTGTGGCTATCATAGCTTATTCATTTTATTGGGTTTTTTTTGGACAAGCGATTTTTTTGTTTTAGTTTAGGATTATTATACTAGACACAGGCTGTCTAGTGATGGAAATATTCATGATTGTTTTGTTTAACTCGTTTTCGTATGTTGATCTTGTGCTTGTATGAATTATTATCTAGTTTCCCATCAAGAAGCTATTGACACTTTGAAGCGTATTTCGACTAGGATTAAGACTTGGGCAACGAGCCATAATCTTTCCTAGGCGAACACGAATGCTGGTCTTGCTAAAATCTAAACGGGAGTCCAAAGAGCGGAGAGTTCCATCGTCTTTGTATAGATAGCAACTTAAAGCAAGCGCGGTGCCGACAGAGATATCACGTCCACTTTCACAAGCCACAATAATGCGTGTATTCTCATGGCCAACTGGTTTGGCTGATTCCGCTGGACTCTCGGATGCCTTGGAGATAAATTCCCTAGAAAAGTCGCATATCTCCGGCAGAGCAATGCGGAGATTCCGACTAGCTATCTTATGTTTTCCAACTCCGCGCGTATAAGTGGTAGTATTAAGAATAGTTTCCGAAGTATTATCAGGCATTAACTGAATAACGCACGCTGATCCGTCAATTACCAACTCTGCGGTGTTGATAGGATGTCTTGCAACATATATATTCTCGGAGATGTGCGTCAAGACATCGGCGGCATCTTTTACAGAGACTGCCTCAGCCTTGACAAGAGATTGAATGAGGCCAGGTAAATCTGCTTCGTTGGCTGACAGTAGGGCATCTTTATTAGCCCAGAAGAGTGGCGCCGTGAGATCGTGTGCCCACATCTCAGTATCGTCGGCTGCGCCTTGGACATACGAGCTTCCACTCATTTCACCAGCGGAACTACGTGCAGATGCGGTACAGCAGATGACCGGCCGCCATTCATCAAAGATGGGTAGGAGAGTATCGCCATTATGCGTATCGTCCGGTGATGGCAGTGGGGTATCGGGCGTGATCCAGAAGGGACGGAGTGGCTTTGTAAGAATATTTCTAAGGGTGGGAAGGTCTAGTGAGATAGATGCCAGAGTTTCCACAAAGGAAGGTAACAGGGCAGCTATTTGGGCATGCTCTGAGGCAGAAACTACGCTTGGTGGAGTGTGGAGTGCGTGAAAGGAGGTCTGGGAGGGGAAGAGAAGAGTGTTTAGTACGGCACACCATATTGGGATTGTTTTGCTCAGGGCATCGGGCATTCCTATTGGCAGCATGTCAGCATCATGTATGATAATATAGTATAGCAAAGACAAAAGTAAATTCAAACCTACGTTTCCCACGTCTTGTGGAGTCTACAATGATACAGCTACCTCAATGTTAGTAATTTCTGTACCGATCAAAACCTACGTTCTAGAACCAACTCACCCATCGTCCTCTTCAATTATCTGAAGTAGATGTACATTCAATCTCCGTGTACTAATCTTCCACGCATCTGTATGTCCATCCGTACTCTTAAAGTACACACTACCGCCTTTCCTCGTAGCATCTACATACCAGCTCCCACAGCGTTCATTAGCAATTAGTTTTCGGGGCGCATGGGCAGCAGCCACACGGTCAACAAAGGTTGCATCTTGGGCTATGGAATGTAGACGGTTTGTGATGCTCGTGCTGGATTTCTTGATACTGGAGAGCACGTGTGAAAGGGTTTCTTGGTGAGGTAAGATCAGATCAGAGAACTTGATGCCGCTGGAGATCGAAGCCAGTGCCGGATGATATTCCGGCGAGGGTTGACCGGGCTTAGGGTCTGAAACTTGTTGTGGCATTATCTTCAGTTAGAGGGTTCTCGGATAGAAGATTTAATAGTATCAAGATTCGTGATAAAATGATGTTTTGACTATGTGCTCAAGTATAGAGTTACATAAAATATTGATGTAGTGTTGACCACAGTTCTTGCCAAAACTGGAGATTTAGAGCAAGATCTTCATTAGGGTTATCAACTATGACGTAACCCTATACTAAAAACCTCTAGATACCTTTGACTAATACATACTAATTGTTTAACTGTCTTGGGATAGTTTGAATAACTTAAAATTACCTGTATATACATTAAATTTATTGCCTTAATGCCGACTATATAAGGAAGACTTCCAATCTTTGAATTGGCAACTATATATATGCGGTGAACACCCTCCGCGAAAAAAAAGCACCAGGGTATAAGTTTGGCATATATAGATAGCTTGCGTCTTGAAGTTTTTTTGTCAACTTATCTGTTGGGATATCGCCTTTAAGACCCGTTCTTCCGCTTTATCAACGTCAATAAAATGGCATCCGAAGCAGAAGCCGATACTGTGCCGCACCAAGCGACCGAAACGTCGCCCCTTCTCAGTTCTTCAACCACCAGCGATGTAGAAGCTTCTCCTCCTGCCACTGGTGCTGTTACGGCACCGAACGGGGATGAAGCTACCGTTATAACCACGGATCTTCCCACATCACGCCTCTTCATGATCATCGGCGCAACATATCTCGGAACTTTCTTGGGTGCTATCGATAGCACCGTCATCGCCACACTATCGGCGCCAATCTCGTCGGAGTTCTCGTCCATGCGCCTCTTCTCGTGGCTGGCGACATCCTACCTCATCTCTAACGCAGCATGCCAGCCTATTTCCGGCCGTCTGACCGACATCTTTGGCCGTGGGCCAGGCCTAGTGTTTAGCAATCTGGTATTTGCGCTGGGAAACCTCATTTGTGGTTTGGCCCGTACTGAAGGTGCCATGATTGCTGGCCGTGTAGTTGCTGGAGTTGGAGGTGGTGGCCTCATGGCCATCGGCACTTTCCTGGCTAGTGACTTGGTCCCGTTGCGCCAGCGCGGCGTGACTCAGGGCTTGGGAAACATCGCTTATGGATCGGGTGCGATGCTGGGTGGTTTGTTCGGCGGCTGGATCCATGATCATACTGAGGGTGGATGGCGACTAGCCTTCCTGCTCCAGGTGCCTCCGACTTTGGTCTCAGCAGCCTTGGTTGCAGCGCTGGTACGCGTTCCGCCCAAGGTCTCGGTGTCGGGCAAGAGTTATCTGCGACGTATAGATTTTGGCGGTGTATTTCTGACAGTGATCTTTTTGGTGTTGTTGTTGCTGGGACTGAATGCCGGAGGTAACTTGGTGCCGTGGACGCACCCGCTGCCGTTGACGGCGATACCTCTGTCTGTCGTCTTCATGATCGGACTTTTGGTATGGGAAAGCCACGCTCAGCAACCCATTGTGCCGGTACGCTTGCTACTGAAACGCACTGTGGCGTTTGCTTGCTTGACAAACCTGACTGTCACTATGGCCATGCTGGCAATGCTGTTCTATATCCCCTTGTATCTGCAGGTTCTTGGCCACTCGGCTACGGATGCAGGCATAGTCATGCTGTTCTCGCCCATCGGTGTGTCCATCTGCTCATTGAGCTCAGGAATCATCATGAGATATACAGGGCGCTATCTGTATCTGGGTGTTGTTGTCGTAGCCATGTTCCAGGCCGGCACGACGATTGCGCTTTGGTTTGGCTTGGACACGTCACTGGTCTGGATCAAAACCTCGTTCTTCCTTATGGGCGGAGGCTATGGTGCCATGTTAACAGTGACACTACTGGCGTGTATCTCGGCCATTTCGCATAGTGATCATGCTGTGATTACGTCTTCAACGTGTAAGTCATTATAGCCCTTATCATAGGCACACTACTAAACCAAAGGTTAAACCAGATCTCTTCCGCAGCCTTGGTAGCACATTGGGTATCACCATTGCTTCAACCGTGTTCCAGAACATTCTCAACAGTCGGCTTTGGTCCGTCTTCGGCAACGAGCCTGATGCTGCCGAAATCATTGACCGGGTACTCAAGTCGATTGAGGGTCTGCGGGAATTGCCCATTGAGTGGCAAGAACACGCGACGGCGGCATATATGGATGCTTTCTACGGCGTTTGGATCACCATGTTTGGAATCAGGTACGTCAAGAGAATACTCTATTCCGCATCCGAGAACTATACGAGAGAATCAGACCGACTAACTCTACGAACTTTCTTGGCGTGGAATAGCTTGATTGGAATGGTGAGCATCTGCCTCATGGAAGAGCATATTCTACACCAGACCATCACTCGGAGATAAGATATCTCAAGGCAGACTGTGTTGTCGCCAGATACAAAATCTCACGGCCCTTTCAGCAGATCTACGGCAGATGCAGTCGAAGCCAACTATACCACAGGCGAATAAACGACGATCAAAACATGACCTACTACGTACGATCCTAGTGTGGCTTGGCAAAGCGGGCTTATATAGCGAAATTCCGAACACAATGTAATGCTACTGTGTATGTACCTAGTATAGTTTAAGTGGCAGCCTGTCCGTAGCCTATAACATGGGTTTTGTAGGAAAACGAGGAAAAAAGAATCAGAATTGACCCAGTGAGGTGCGCCGAGTTGGGCGAATCAAATTATGCACAATGGTATTTAATGACGTAGCCATACCATGATTCAATCAAGACGAAGAAGAGAAGAGGTTGATCATCAACCTTGACGACTTGCTATGTAGAATTGGCTATGAAGTTAGCATCGCTTGCTACGCGTTGTTTCATGGACTAAGAGACAAGCCTGCCACTTCTTATATCTACTTGTCTTTACTTTTTACAGTGTCAACTTTTGATGCTGTGTCTTGTAAGATCGAAGCGCCTACAAAGGCACTTTGAAGAGTAAAGGTCAGTTGCTGCGCCACAAAGCGATGAAGAAGGCTTTCGGTGACTTGGAAGACCAAAAACACATAGAACGATAGAAGCCACTAAAATAGTTCCGAATGATAAACGTTGAGTGGGTGCTAAAAGCTCAGCACTCAGTAAGGCTTAGTTCTAGTGGTTGCTAGTATTATTAATTATCCGTGATGAATAAAGTAATGGAAATTTCGATACAAGCGAAGTTTAGAAGACTTTTCTACAAAGCCATTCTCTCTCCAACCTCAGCAGCTCTGATTCGATACGAATAGAATCCCGTAAAGAAGCTGATTATCATCAAGTATCAGAGCAACGAACCGTTAAACCTAGCGCTTCTTTGTGTGAGCCTGGCTTAGCCCATGTTCAATCAATCAAAGGCATGAGAAAGAAGAAAAGCAAGGTTAAAGAGCGGCCCAGCTAAGCTCCTTCTATATGTAAGTTACAAGATACCAAAAGCAGAGTTTAGGGAACAAAGTACAGGGAGGAACGACTAGAAGCTGTTGTTTGGTGGCTTCTAGTCTACTAGCTTATCCTAAGTAAGACTGGAGGAGACCCTGTATAGCACCGGATCGGAAGATGAAGAAAAAGGAAAAGGGAAAGGAAAAAGGAAAAAGGAAAAAAAAGCTTGCGCCCGGAACATGGCTTAGCACTCCTTAGCGAATATCTTGGATGCCTGGACAATATATCCCAAAGCATGAACAGCACATTGACAACCGCTGAAAGAAGTGTATGGCAACCCACTTCTGAACAATAACTACACCGCAATCTTTGCCGTGCTATCTGTGAGCTGCCTAGTTCTCTATATCAACGCGTGTCATTGCGGCTGCGGATAAATTGGGACAAGCCTCCCCTCTACGCCGAAATAGCATGATGTTTCTAGCTCACTATGAATAGAAATGGAGAGCAAAGACTGTCTTTGGCTTACATATATTTGTAGGTTTCGGCTTCTATTCCTGCTGCTTAGAAAAAACTGCATGTCAGATGGTCAGATGGATCATACGGACTGCCATCCATCTGTACATACTAGTATTTCGAGTCAGTTGATGCACATTTCTTGCTCATAGCTATCGCAAGTACGATCCTTGTCCTGAGCTTTTGTGTCTGTCTCTGTATGCGCCACTTTTGTGTCAGTGGCGATGTTTCGATAGCATAGCAGTGTTTACCGCCAAGAGCTTCAATCGTTGAGAGTTCGAATCAAACGGTCTTCGGGCGGCTGTTGTTGATCAGCTTCTGCCTTAGCGCAGCCGGGAATTTGTTAAGCTAGCCCAGAGACTTGGCAACGCAGTTTAGTAAATATGAGAAAACCAGGCGTTCTGTTGGCTTTGAAAATCTCTAGGAAGGGCTCAGTAAGGTCAACAAAGAAAAGAGGGCTTGTCTAGAGGCTAAGTGATAGTTGCCCGGGTTTTACGGTCTATTTCCCTGTAGTGCACCTGCCGCCGGAGCCTCAGTGGGCAATTTAGCCAATCAATAGTCTTAAGTTTGCACAACGGTAGTTTCTGTCGTCGGTGTCATAGAGATGGCAACGACGCCAAAAACAGCAAACACCAGAAGCCTTTATCGGCGGGCTTTGGGTTGCCAATAGCATTGCCCACGGTAGGGTGATATAGTGATATATTGCCTGTAACGACTGAGCCCTGTTTATTCTCTGTTTTCTTCCTATTACTTTCGTAGCCGTCGTCAGTGCAACGCCCCAAACACTGGTCCCAGAACGACAACAGGTGCCTACCGACCTGAATGGCTTCTACTTTTTGCTTCTGTCTTTGCCATTTGCTTTACTACTACCGTTGCAACTACGATAGCACTACCGATTGCAACCCGACAACGCCTGTGACAACCAACCAATGCCATGAGATTCACCCACTCACTCGCGCTCTTTTTCTGAACGTTCCTGTGCCTCCCCAAATCCCGGCCTCGTCTGGAAACTAAACTCTAAGCCTTTCTGATCCCTGTCTGGCTTGTTTGGCCCAAAAAGCCTGCCCTTCCACTTCTTTTTGGCTGTTTTCGCTCTTTTTGCAGCGCCAGCCAAGCCAACCCAAGCAGCATGATAAAGCTGGCACAGTCCTAGCTCAGCCAAAACAATTTGACTTTTGGGAATCTCCTCCTGATTTTGCTCATTCTACTATCAGATACATATACATACTCTTCCCCCAGAAGCCCGCTGCTATACGTACTTACATATCTCTTCTGTCTTTGTCCCCTACTACGTGCTTAGGCCATTGTGCTTCTTTATTGTCTCCGATCCAACCCAACCAACGCCCGACGATACTTGATTAGTTCCTTCGGCTCTCTGCTCAGGCTAATCTTGTTTTTTTTTTTTTGCTTTCTTACCTCCCCTTCTCTTTCTCTCTCCTATCCGCCGAATTTTTGAGCCCCGGTATAAGTGACGTACACACACATACTTAATACGAAGCGATCGTCCCTTGCTCACACGAACAGCAAGCTTCAACTTCTCCGAAACCAACAACAACAACTACAGTTTCTTCATCCATTCAACTCGACAGCCGAACTGCTACAACCCTCAGAGCCCTCGTACGCCATGAGATTTATCAACATTGACGAAACAAATGTGGCCAAGTACAAGTTTGGCCTACACTGCTTCCAAATCTTGTGTGTCGTTATCGCCTGGATCTGCGAGATCGTCGTCTTCAAGAACGCAAAGATCACGGGCAACAACGGCTGGGTGTTCGGTCTTGTAAGTGCCTATAAGCTTATCAATCTTTCCACAACGAGCTGCAAAAAAACGCCTACTTGATAGCT
This sequence comes from Davidsoniella eucalypti, assembly GCA_004009845.1. Lineage (NCBI taxonomy): Eukaryota > Fungi > Ascomycota > Sordariomycetes > Microascales > Ceratocystidaceae > Davidsoniella > Davidsoniella eucalypti. The sequence goes on along the minus strand of RMBW01000002.1, from coordinate 165,855 downwards.
AAACTGTCCGTCCAATTAACATACTCTCCAACTCCAGTGCTTCCTCTCCATTCCCGCATGGATCTATCTATTGATGACCCCTCGCTTCGACAAGACTCGCCGCTTTGCCCATCCTCAGGCCATGACGGCTGTTGACGTGCTGTTCACCGTTCTCTGGCTATCTGCCTTCGCTGCCCAGGCCGCCTACAACTCATACGGCAACTGCTCCGGCGCCTGCGGAGCGTCTAAGGTCGTTGTTGGTGCTGGTGTTCTAACTTGGTAGGTGATCGCCTCCCGTTCTCTTGCATCACATGCACATATCGATTGTAAAAGAATAGTAGTACCAGGAACAGAGTCGCCGCTAACACTTCTTGATCACAGCATTGCTTGGATTCCTTGCATCCTGCTTAGCATGTACACACAGCAGTACTACAACAACACCGGCATCCTTCCCTACGAGCAGAAACGTCGTTTCGGCGACTCTTCCATCGATCCAGACAAGGCCGCCTTCTCCATGAACCCCCACGACGAAGAAGCCTATGTTACGCTTAACGATAACGATCAGGACCCCGGCCGTAGCGAAGAGTATGCCAATGGTGCTTATGCTGGCGAAACCACCTACAACACCAACCGTGTCGATCCCTACGACGAGGGCGACAGCCATATCAGCGGCTTCACTGCTACCGATGGAAACGGCGGCTATGGCGGCTACAACGCCGGAAACAACGCTAGTGCGCTATTCGATAGCAACACCGAATACACCGGCACCATGAACAGCAGATACGGTGCTAGCCCTGTACACGAGGACCCTCACCATTACAACCCCAGCCCTGTTCACCAAGACCATGTACCATACAGCACTCCCAGTCCCCAGCCTGCCGGTGGTGCCCCCTATGGCCCTGATGACATATCCGCGGCCCGTTTCCCGGCTGCCAACTATGACCGTGTAGGCTGAATACGATATTTCAACGCTTGCTTTCATGTCTACAAACGGTATCAAAGTCGGCTTATAGCTTCCAAAATCCCCGGATCCAAACTGTCCAACTGGCACCTCTAAACAATCTACTAGCCTATATAATCTAGGCCTCATTGTCCTTTGTGTATTCTCGATATCACATTAGCGTCTCTGTTTGGTTTGGGTGCTTTTTCTCTTGTTCTTTTTTTATATTCTCGTTTTTATTTATTTCCTGGGTCAGTTTTTCTACATTTCTGTTTCAACCGCGTTTTGGTTTTTCGTTTTTTTTCTTTTCTTTCTTTTCTTTCTATATATCCCTTCCATCATATCAACGCTACGGCGTAGAGTTCTTGATCGAACGGAAAATGTTTTAGACATATACTACACATATAGCTTAGTTCTATAGCTTATACTGTATGGGACGGCCAGCGGGGAGTGAGATTTATATTAGCGTTTGGAATTGTTGCTTGCCAAAAGTTGGCAAATTATATAGGGGTCTTTGTCTTTTGGTTGTGTGATTTCGAGACGAAGCATTTGGTGACTATTAAAGAGCTATGTTCATGAATACAAATTTAAAAAAATTTAAAATCATATATCTCATGACTTCTAAACTATTTCAAATGGCATCTAAAATAGCTACATGACTTCTCAATAACTCACCTTCGAACTATGTATATAGCCTTGAGTTCGTGTAGTGATAATAGCTTGTCTGTAATATTTATTAATAGGTATTACTATACTTGAGATTCAAATATACGAAAAGCTCGAATATTAAGCATATGTAGTTGTGTTATCATTCAGGAGTTTTACACATATTCGACGTACGTTTCGTATCATACTGTTCTTATAGTTCAAGATCTATAATATGTAACTCTTATACATCCAATATCCCCCACACAAGCATTTTATTAAATAATATCCAGTATAGTCGATGATAGCAAATATAAACGTATAAAATTTCGATTCTAATGAACATTCTGAACATGATAGTACAAATAAGCTAATATGCCAATCCAAAAATGAAAATGATAGCAGCAAGCAAAGGACATCCTATTATCTAGTAGATATAGCACCCATCCAAGTTATTTTCTTCTTTCCAACATCTTTTATATGTTGTTGGTACAAACACCATACTGTCATTTGTGTCTAACAGTACACACAATACTAAAAACACAGCCATTACCAAGCTTTCCACAAGTCATTGCACTCTAAAGTAATTTAATTTAAATATATGCTCTTTACTTGGAGGCGATAGCAGCCTGGTTCTTACGCCAGCGCTTTATCCGCTTGGAGATATCGCCGGCAGTCTGCTGGTAAGGGTTCATTTTGCGATCCCATGACATAGCACGGAAATCGTCGCCGTGCTTATCGACTAGGCTCTGCAGCCACTCTGACTCCTGGCTACTCTGGAAACGAGTCTGTTTAGCGACGGGCAGTCTGCTGGCACGCACGAGGGCGCGAACAACCTCATTGTCGTTTTCGTTCTCGGAGATACCACCCCAGTCTTCCCAGTTAGATTCGGCAGCGGCGGCTGTGGAATCGGCCATTTCTTCGTCGGCATCGCCGTCGAAGGCGGCTAGAGGGTCGTTGAGGGGCTTGTGGGCGGGCGCGGGCGGTGCTGATGATGTGGTGGAGATCACACGGATGATGCGGCCGGTGGCGTCACGCTCGACCCGCGCTTCGCCGATGACGGGGCCTGCGGTCTTCTTGGGAGGGGCGGCTTTGGCTTGGGCGACGGTTACTTCGACACCGCCGGTGGGAGCCTGTAGACGGGAGGCAATACCTAGACGGCGGTAGTTTTGGCTGAGGGTCTGCTTCTTGTCCCTGGAAGTGATTATGTTAGCTTGGAAGAACATATAGGGTCGTAACTGAGGTTCAAATAGTGTAGGTATTATAACATGTTGAGCCGTGGGTGGGTGTACCAGTTCTTTGCGATGATGTTGTTGCCCATGGGGTTGAGGGCCTTCTTGCGGCTGTTAGGTACGCGGACTTTGGGTCTCGAAGACCGGTTCTTGCGTTTTTGTAGTTCACGACCCATTGTGTATGATTACCCGATGACTTGGAACAAAAAAAAAAGAGAAGAATTCAAAAAGGATGATAGAAACGTTGGTTGATATGGTCGTGATAGTTGGGGTCTTCAATTCCCCGCGACGTTCGTTCATCCCAAAAAAGCTATTGGCAAAGATCCAGAAATTTTAAAATTCCTTATCTTATCGCAGTCGGTTAGCGTCAGCTGGCAACACAGGTTGGTGGGTCTTTTCTTGCTCTCGGGTAAACTGTGCTAATTCTAGTTATTCCATGCAGAATCGACTTGCGAAAGGAACACATTGCAGTAGCACTAACTTGGAGGGCATTGGAAGAGAAAACAGGCCACTGAAGACGGCAAAATTTGGCATTGTCTTAGTTGGTATGTTCAGAAGCTAGGGAGCTTTGATTCAGGGCCTTGTTCAGGTGGGTTTCAGTGCTGAACTTGGAAATCAAAAGAACAACAAAAGAGGGCTCGAGCTCTCCAAGGCGGTGATGTTTTGCAGAACTGATTTTCAAACTACCAGATATTGAAAGTGTGAGGGTTTCCGTAAATACCGAAATTCTCCCATCAGTCCAAACCTTTCCTCTAGCAAAGCGATATATCTTGATTTGCTATCTTTCTAATTGCACCTTGGTTGCTCGCAGGTATGAAGATATCACTTGTCTTTATATCTGCATCCTAAGCATCTATCAATAACACCTTTGTTCTTCTTGGCGTCCATCAGTCACTGTCCATCGATCCATCGCTATAGACGCAGCCTGTATTTTGTACGTCTACTGCCCTAGAGGCTCTTTCAGCACGGGTTCTCGGACGGCTAAACAGCCCATCCTGAACCAAGTTGTAGTACTTGTCTATTTTTCCGCTCCTGCAAGCTTCCGTCATCACGCACATCCGATCGTTTCGCCTGCTGTTATTCTTTGTTCTCAACTCTTATAATTACCTCATTGCCGCGCCGGATATGGCTCTGAACTGACCACCTTTTGTTTCCATTGCAGACTCCGTGACTACTCAACTGTCCGCCTGCCTGCCTTTCCGCCTTGAGGTGAATCCCTCATCGCTGTCCAAGGTGGCCACGCAGTCCTCAAAAGCTGCTTTATGACCGATCTGATACTCAACCTAGACAAGACACCTTTGTATCTACACACCTCTCTATACATACGCCATGACTACTTCATGGCATCCGGCCTTGATGCCAAATCAACATGCCGAGTCGCCGGCTGTCGAGCCTACGCCGGAGTCACAGGTCATAGAGGCTTCTACTGAACCACCGACGACCGCTGCGAACATTCCTCCCGAGCCAGAAAAACCAGAGGATACGTCTCTTAAACTAGACATCACTGCACCAGATGCCCCTAATGCCGCCGATGCATGGCTTGGAGACGAGCCCGAGGCTGACCACGACTGGCCTTCTTTCCCCGATCCCGTCCCCGCCAGCACCGATTCCACCCAGGAAGCTACCGAGAAGCCCGTTCCAATCGACACCATCGATATCGCTCCGGAGCCAGTCACAACCGTCTCGCCTTTGGAACCACAAACAATCGAATCCTCACCTATCGAGCCTGTGTCGCAGGCTTCTGCCGAACCCGCAGCTGTCCCTACATCTGCACCTGTGGGCAGTATGGCTCCTCCGCCTCCACCAGCACCGATATCAACCGATGCGTCGGCTGCTGCAGAGACCGAAGCGGAAGCGGCAGAGGCTGCTGATACATATGATGGCAATCTGTCATCGCCAGTAGCATCACCGCAATATGTTGGCACTAAAGCCGGGCACTTCAGTACCATGTCATTTGCGCGGACCGCACAGGAAGTCACCTTTACAGATGACGAGGAGGCTGAATGGAGCGTTCAACGTACTGCCACTGACCCGTTCAAGTTTATGGCCGCCAACGATCGCAGCAACTCGTTTCCAGTTGTACCTCCGTCGCCGCACCATAGTCGGACTGCGTCCCTTGCTCAGGTTATGACTACTACAGCGCTAACCCCGGCGGATGGCGTAGACTTTGATACCCCCCACGCGACACACAACTCTCTTAGCCAAGCCTTTGATGACGATGGTGAAGACGAGCTCGGCGGCTGGGATCTGAAGCCCGTTAACGAAGAGGTCCTTGGAGGTGATGTTTCAACAGGCGACTTCAACTCTGGCTCTCGTTTTGAAGAAGGCCTGCCTCTTATTTCACAAGCGGCTGAACAGGTGTATACCCCTGCTATCGACATTGCTGCTGACAACGCCTTCTCGGATGACGGAACCGACGACGATTTCTTTGGCCAGGTTGCCTCGCAAAAACAGGCCTCAGTCGCCCAGAACGACAGCCCCGATGACTTTCAACCCGCTGGGTTAGAGCGTAAGTCTACCATGCAGGTCATGGGAGCTCTCAACACCCCTGCGCATGAGAAGACACTCGAGTCAGCAATGGAATCAATGGCCGAAGAGGATGAATTGCTTGATGATGAGCTACTTGACGAGGAGCCCTCAACCAATGACTTCGCGCTTGACGAGAACAACGAAGAGACCGGATTCTTCGATCAAATCGCACAGCAGGAGACCAAGCCTACCGCACCAACAGCTACAGAGGATCCGTCCAAGGACGCTCTAGCAGTCAAGTGGGAGGAAGCCTTTGCTGAGGACGACGATGCTGGCTTCCTTGACGGCGATGCTGCTAAGGAAGTTGATGTCGATGGGTTTTTGAGCAGCGATGATGGTAGTCTTCTTGACGACGATGATGAAGAAGAAGTTGCCAAAACTCAACCAACACAGCCTGCCAACCCATACGCCCCTACAGCACCGATTACTAGTACAAAATATGCTGTAGCCATACAAACACTAGACACCTTTGTTCCTGGAGTTAATAGTGCCAACCCGTATGCGCCACCTGCGCCTGTACAAGCGCCAGCGTCAGCTTACAACTCTATGCCTCCTCCTCCACGGCCAGAGTTGAAGAAGGTCGACAGCTTTGTGGGCAAGGGAAAGAGCGGCTATACATCACCATATGATCTGCCTATGGAGGTCGTCAAGCCCCGTAAGCGGCCTAGTATGCAAACTCTCACGCGACCGGGAGCCCCATCGGCCCCTCCATCTTATTACCCCCAAAGCGCGATATCTGGTACCCCTGGGCTTCCAATGGTCGTGGCGGCACCTCGTAGTGCGAGTTTGTCGTCAGCGTACACTCCAGCAGCCTCGGCATCCAATCTTGCCCCATACGCTGCTGGCGGTGCGTCCGGCCTTACGCCCCCAGGGTCCCGAGATGCGTCTTCAGCCGTTCCACCTCCAGTCTCTGGTGGTGCTGCCGCGCGGCCTTCTTTGAAGACCGCCAGCAATGGATTTTTCGAGGATCTACCCATTGTGAACAAGCCTCGGTCTGGATCTAGAGCGCCTAGTATTCGTGCTGCCTCGCCAGCCCTAAACACCAACAGCGGCTACTTCCCAACACAACCGTCTCCTTTGGGACCTCCTGCGCCTCCTATCACGCACCATAACGGCCCACCTCACATGGCGGTTCCTCCAATGTCAGCACACCCCCCACCCGCGCCTCCTCCGGCAAACGTGCCTGCCCCACAGCCGCCGATATCGCGCTCCAACTCCATCATGGGCGGACTTGTAGCACCCGATCAGGTGAATCCATATGCGCCCCAGAACCAGAGTAACAGTCATATGTCAGTCGTTACGCCCGTTACATCTAGGTACTCACCTGCTCCTCCTGTTGCTGGCCAGCCACCTGTATCTGCGCCCCCGGCTGCTGGCAACAGATACAGCCCAGCACCTCCAAACTCGCGGCCAACATCTTCGTATGCGCCGTCTCAGAACTCTCTTCCCCACCAGCCGCGTACGTCGAGCCCTCTGGCGCACATCGAAATCACTGGTGATGAGGAGCCTTTGCACAGTTCAGATCGCCGGAGCTCCCAGGCAACCCGTGTGCCATCTCTACCAAGTACGAGGGAAGTGGAAGAGGAGTATAAGAGCCAACTTTCGCCTCCGCCGAAAACGCCCATCACTGAGTCTCGCTACAGCCGGCTGCCGCCGGCTACCGCTGCTCCGGGGCAATTGCCTTCTCGTTCTACGCCGCCTCCGGCGTCTAGCCATGGCTACGCCCCAGTGCAACCCTCGACGCAATCTACGCTCTCGCCCCCGAAACAGCGTACGATGAGCAACTATGCCCCAAGTGTTACATCGTCTCCTCGGAATAGCTACCTACCGCAACCGGCTGGCGACCTATCAAACCGCCGGCCTTCGTCTTCTTATGCGCCTATTCCCGCCGTAGCGCCCATGGCTATGCCTAAGGCTGCTCCGGGTCAATCTGCTATGCCGGCCCCGACAGGTGCTCCTTCTCAGTACTCTATTCCTGTCCAGCCTGCGACAAGACCACGTGCGCCTAGTCTAACTCTTAACATGGTGCCCCCTACTGATGGCCGGGAGAATGATCCTTTGCAGCGCTGGAAGGGAAACCCCATTGTTACCTGGTCTGCTAGCGGAAATATCGTGACGTGTTTCCCTAAGAATGTGCCACGGTACAGTGCCGGTAGCACTGCTCCGATGATCGTCCGGACACCTGGTGAGGTCAAGGTGCACCATATCAAGGAGATGATTCCTTTAGATGAGCGCATTGTCAAGTTCCCTGGTCCATTAAAGAGCAAAGGCAAGAAGAAGGAGGTTATTGTTTGGCTGACAACCGGCATAGAGGTTCTCGAGAAAGATCTGCCCAACACTGAATTTGCCACCAGCCTCACTCTTGAGCAAAACCGTGCCATAGAGCGCGTGATATTGTGGAAGGTCTTACGTCTCATGGTTGAGCATGATGGTAACCTTGAAAACGACGCTGACACCGCCAAGGCTATACGCGAGATTCTGACTCCCGGTGTTAACGAAACTGCTACTGACGACGAGACTTCTGGTCATTTGGTGAATGCTATGCAAAGCATGCAGCTTGGTGGCGTTGGTAGCGCGCAAACCATGGCGGAGCCCATCGATACCGCTACCGTTGAACAGATTAAGAAGTATCTCTCTGTTGGTAACCGCGAGAAGGCAGTTTGGGCAGCTGCCGACAAGAGACTTTGGGGTCATGCCCTCATCATTGCCAATGCCGAGTCTCCTGAACTATATAAGCAGGTCTCTCAAGAATTTGTCCGCAAGGAAGTCAACTATCCCGGTCACAAGAATGAGTCTCTGGCTGCTCTCTACAAGGTCCTATCAGGCAACTCTGAGGAATGCGTAGATGAGCTTGTTCCATCTCATGCCCGCGCTGGTATGCAGCTCGTCACGGCTACGAACACTGGCGGCGCTTCCTCGGATGGATTCGAGGGCCTGAACAAATGGCGGGAGACTGTCGGTCTAATCATGAGCAACCGCAGCAAGGAAGATCTCAAGGCTCTCGTTGCTCTCGGTGAGCTCCTAGCAGGCTATGGCAGAGCCGAGGCAGCACACGCGTGCTTCGTGTTTGCCAAAAGTACGGCTATCTTCGGCGGCCTTGATGATCCTCGTGCCAACTTTGTTCTTGTTGGTGCAGACCACCGCGGCCAGATTGACCAATTTGCCAAGGAGACCGAAGCTCTTCTTCTCAGCGAAGTCTTCGAGTACTGCCAATATCTCACTGGCTCCGCCTCGGCGCAGGCAGGCGTGCCCCATCTTGCCGTCTATAAGTTGCAGCTAGCCATGAACCTAGCTGAATACGGACATCGGGACAAGGCACTACAATACTGTGAAGCTATCATGACCTCGATGAGCGCACAAACCCGTCGCTCGCCGTACCACCACCCGATTCTTGAGGTGGCCGTTGACGATTTACTACAGCGTCTACGCAGTGCGCCCAAAGAAGAGAGTAACTCATGGATTCCCAAGCCTAGTATGAACAAGGTGTCAGATTCCATGTGGAACCGCTTTAACAAGTTTGTGGCCGGTGACGCTGATGATGGAACTGGAGATGCCTCAGGCTCAGAGGCTGGAACCGGAACTGATATCGGCCCCTTTGCCAGAATTCCCGGCGAGACGCCGACCATCAGCAGATCTCCCTCGGTGGCCAACTTCACAGACTCTTATGGCGGTATGCCAAACCTAGCTGGCCCATTACATGCTGCATTCCCCGCTGGTGTTGCATCACCGCCGTCTGCCCTTGCTATTCCTAATGGCAACCGCGCGTCTGTGTCTCGTTATGCGCCGTCGCCTATGCTATCGGCTAGTGCGCCTGCCAGCAATCCATATGCGCCACACCCAGGATCTTCATCTGTTCCCTCCTCGTCTAGTTATACACCTATGCCTTTGGCTGTGCCTACTCTGGACACCAGAACCACCAGCGAGTACGGCACCCCGAGATCGAGCTATGCGCCCTCATTGCCTGGACAGCTATCAGAGTACGGCGGTAGCAGTAGAGCTGCTTCGTATGATGCGGCTTCATCCATCAACCCAAGCCTAAATACCTCCAACACAAGCTATCCCGCGGGTGGAGGCAGCAACCTCTCGTCGTCTCCATATGGCCGTGTCCATTCGCCTACGCTCAAGTCGCCCATCAGTCTGGTTTCCCCTCAGCAAAGCCTTGTTTCGCCTCACACTATGGTTCCTCCACTCGACCAGGCCAACTCGCTGTCTGCTAACTCGTCGTTCAACCAAGGCTATGATGCCCCCATGTACGGCTACGATCCTCAATCGCTCGCTTCGGCCGCTCCGGAGCCTCAGTCCGAGACGATTAAATCTACGGCCAACAATGAGGCTGCACCGGCTCAGGAATCTACTGGTGGATATGAGCCTCTAGGTTACCAGCCATATGGCTATGAACCTCCTGTTTACGTACCTGAACCTGAAAAGGAAAGTGATGACGAGAGTGCGCAACCCAAGCCTAAAAAGAAATCATTCATGGATGACGACGAAGATGACGATATCCCGGCTCTAAAGGCTTCTGCTCAAGGGGAAACCAAAACCAAGTCTGAAAGAGACCGTGAGAATGAGGAAATGTTCCGCCGCATTGCTGAAGAAGAAGGTACGTTTATATATCTGACTTATCTACGAACGGACAAACAAACATGCTAACGATTTTATAGCTAAGAGATTAGAAGAAGAAAAGGCCGCTAAGGCTAAAAAGAGCTGGGGCTTCGGCGGCTGGTTTGGTGGCAAGAAGGAAACTCCAGATGTTAGTGCCTCACCAGAGCAACCCAAGGCCACTCGTGCCAATCTAGGCGAAGCGTCGTCGTTTGTATACGATCCTGAGCTGAAGCGTTGGGTGAACAAGAAGCCCGGTGCCGATTCCAGTGAAGCCAAAAAGCCTTCTGCGCCGCCGCCGCGGTCATCTGGTCCGACATCCGCGGCCAACACTCCTCCACCTCATCTCAGTGGTACGCCACCTCTCGGACGGACGGGTAGCGTTCCACCGCCCATGGGGGGCCCTATGGGTGGCGGTTCAGGCCTCCCTCGCAGCGCCAGTATGGCCAGTCTTGCCGGGTCTGCACCACCACTGCCGATGCCCTCATCAGGACCAGCAGGGGCGGTATATAGCGGTCTTGCGCCGTCGCGGCCTGGCACGAGCATGTCGAATGCTAGTAGTATCGACGATCTGCTAAGTGTAGCGCCTCGGTCGAAGAACAAGAAGAAGCGCGGTGGCAGATATGTGGACGTTATGGCGAATGGCGGCTCATGAGGCATATAATACGGCGTTTACGATGAAGAAGGGCATGTCGGGAATTCATGTGGTCATGGTGCGATTGTCTGTACTATAGTTTGTGTCGGGTTCAGCTTCCTTGTTTTTTTGTTATTTTGCTTAGGCATACATATAGCCTGAAAGACTTGATATCATACATATTATATCGTGTCTTTTCTTGCTTCATCATAGTATTTTATTTTCTTGGGGGCGCTTGTTAGTTGAGCTTTCTTTATCAATCATTTGTCGAATTATTCATATGCACTACTGTTGTTATCTCATTGCTCCTTTCTCCTCAAACGCTGTATGATTGCACATAATACTAGAAGCAATATGTTAGCAACATTTCGTCAAAGAAACAGAAGGATAAGGAAAATAAATATATGATCATGATGACTTACCGTGATAACAGAATCTTCGCTGCCTGGTTCATCGACATGTGCCACGTACACATACAAAATCAAGGCATGATCATCTGAGAAACACGCGATAACTCGTCCATCCAGACGACCTACGCTTAAAACCTTGCTCCAATCTTTGCCGTCAACATTAACCGTAGCCCAAGCATCCGGTCCCGCCTCACGAAACCGAGTACTCGGATGTTCTTCCAGCGGCACTGCCAACTGAGCCGGATCCAACGCCGGATTAATAAGCCCGTGCCACTCACTTTCGATAGAGCTTCCATCCGTGACGACGCGGAGTTTAAGTCCGCCGTGCATGTTTGCACTGAGAGCTAGTTTCGGAGAAGTTCGTGAGCCGCTAGATATGGTACCGCCGGCACCAGCGGTGTTTAGTGAGGAGGTACCGGCGATACCACCGCTGGCGTTTATAGGGCCGGATGCACCGGATGCGAGACGGGTGAAGCGGTCGGAGAGAGCTTTGAGTTGGAGAAGATGGGGCAGCTGGATGTGAACGTCGGGTTCGCGGACTTTGGGTTGCATGATGGCTTCGACGGAGGAAGGATGGAGAACGCGTACGGGGATGTCTTGGGTGATGATCTTTTCGTGTTCCCGACGTAGAGACATTTCCATTAGAGCAGCGGCTTCTTCATCGTCTTCAGGGAATCCGAATTCGTCTACGGCACCTGATCCAGTACTTCCTCCTCCGCCTCCTCCGCCTCCACCTCCGCCCCGTCCACCGCTAGAAACAGTCCCTGCTGCTGTGATAGTCATGCTTAGAACAGGCACACCGCCCTTCTTAGTCAACCGAAGAGTGGTGCTGATAGTATTCGGAGCACTAGCAGATTTAAGGGCACGTTGGAGAGGCTGCATGGGGAGTTCCAGATTGATAGTATTCCCTTCCTCGGCGCTCTGGATGGAGTAGTTGTCGAAGATCAAGTCTGTGGAAAGAGAAGCCCAGACTTGACTGCCGATGTCGGGAATCACGGTGATGCGTATGGAATTATCATCGAGACGAACCCAGGCGATTTTCTCCAGTGAACCAACCGCAGCCGTGAGTTCTAAAGGGGAAAAGTGAATAGAGTGTCAGAGTTAGTGGAAGTTGTATAGGAGTACAGAAGGAAAAAAAAAGCTAACTGGCAAAGATTCGCGGGTTACGAATGTCAGTTTTGAACCGCATAGTCAGGATTTTGATGATGCGATGCGTATAGAATCAGAGAAAAACGTCTGTAAGTTGATTCACTTAGTGTATGAGGAATTCGAGGATGAAATATGAGATGAAAATAGTTGGTTCTGGTTATAATACGGCTCGTTTGATGAAATTCTCAAACAATTCAATTGATGTCAAGGAGAGAAATGTCAAAATTAGGAAACGACTCTGTGGTGTGTCGATTTCATATGAAGCTGAGATCACGACTGTAGGGTTAGGGTTCATTCACAAGACAACTGTATTCGAAGAATTGAGTTTGTTTAATATTTTTTTATCATTTATATAACTCAGTCGACAAAAGCTGACTGACAATAGAACTAAAAACTAGCGTGTACTCTAATAGTACATGAAAAACTGCACATAAGCATACTATGTAGAGGGATAGATATCGAACCAAGAAATATTAAAAAACGCCTCCGGAAAAGAAAACATAAGACTGAGTGAGATATGAGCAATGGCAGCAATGATACCAAGGGGAAAAAAGGGTAAATGAAAAAAAGCAAATACAAAGTAACAAAGCTGAAGGTGGGTAGAATATGACCATGAATCGTATGTCGAACATGAAATAGAGAAGTTGATGAAGCGAAAAGAAAACAGGAAGCACACAGAACGCCGAGCAGATATGAAGAAGAGATGGTAGTACAGGAAAGCCGCCCCAAATGAACCAAGAAAACAACAAAGGGAACCCAAAAGAAAAAGAAAAAGAGACCAGATAAAGATGGCTTAGAACATCAGCCATTCCATGTCAGCTCCCAGGCCACCGATTGCCCGCGTCCACATAAAAGGGCTCTGGCCAAGGGCAACGTCGGGGGGTTCTGTAGTCGTAGCAGGCGAAGAAGACCAGATGGCTTCCAGGGCCTCGAGGGCAGCTAGATTGTTCATGTAGCCACTGCCGCGCATGATGTCTGCGATCCGGGTCCGGAGAACGCTACGATGTAGGTCGCCCGAAGCTTCAGCACCGGCGATGAAGAGCGGCCAAAGAAGAAACTTCTCTGCACTGCTAGCAGGGGCGATGCGTGCCGAGAAACACACGACCTGGCCGACTAGACTCGTCATCGACGGGGCAGAAGAAGCGAGTCTGGGCTGTGCCAGGCGTGCGACGTAGATCAAAGCAGCATGGCGGAAACATTCTCCCAGCGCAGCTAGATCAGCCAGCTGGGCCTCTGAAGCGGGCGTTGGAAGTGCTACACGGGCTGAATCGAAAGACCAGGCCGTGAGGGCATCTTGCGAGGCCCGCAGATGGCGCCAGAAGACGGCGTCTCTACTAGAGCCAGGAGACGTAGAAGAATCCTCGTCGCTGTCAAGCTGATGCACGGGACGCCCCTGGGCTAGCATATGCAGACGGCCAAGTTGGCTGACAGTCTTGAATAGCTCGCGATCGCAGCCCGTGAGGTTCTCACAGCCCTGTGGAAGATAGAAGGCCTCGGGCGGCGTGCCATAGACAGCATAGCCGAGCTGGCTCTCGCGGCCGTTGATACTGGCAGCCACAGCGTCTAGATATGTAAACACTGCTTCCATCCAGGCGGCATCTCGAGCAGCGCGGGCCGCAGTTGGCGAAGCGGCAGCCCGAGCACGGCGCAAAGCGAGAAGCTTGCGCACGCCAGCAAAGTGCAGACGGAACTTGGCAACGCCGCACTCGGCCATGCGGTAATGGCACAGGATGAGCAGGGTAGCAAGTACGCTATCGTGGGTGCTCAGGGCAGGATCGGCGTCGTTCAGCGCAGTGTTGAGGAGTGCCACGGCGCGAGTACGGTGGAAGTCTTCTTCTTCCTGTCCCGGCAGCAGCGGAGGGCAGTCGGTATTATTAAGATTAGAGGCAGCTGCTTTCTCGGCCCGTAGCCGGGACACTACGGCGCGGGAGTCGCGGCAGGAGCCCAGACGCGTGCGCATGCGAAGATTGCAGGCAGCTAGAGCGCAGATGGCGTGGTGTAGACAAGGGCTATGGGCAGCCAGCTTGAGAACTGGGGCTCGGAACGGATTAGAAGGCCCGTCACTCAGCACGAATGAGGCGCAGAGAGTCGAGCTGTAAAAGTCGAGGAGAAGCGGCATGCGGGAGGCAAAGCCGGTGGCTGGAGATGCAGTAGAAGAAGTAGAAGATGAAGTAGAAGAAGTAGAAGAAGAAGCTGTAGAAGAGTGATAGAGGCCAGACGCTCCTGCAAATCACGAGAAAAGAAGAGATAAGGTGTGAGTTAGAAGTGTCGTCTTTGTATCATGACATGAGAGAGATAGAGAGAGAGAGAGGATGACAAAAGCATAGACTGCTTAGATGAGGTAAGAGTGCTGGGCATACTGCGCCGAAGACGAAGGGGCAAGCGGGAAGGTATGGGCGCGGGTCTGGTGCTGCTGCAGGGTGTGGAAGGCGGCGACGTTGGAGTACGAGTCGAAGCTAGCGGTCAAATCCTCGTACGGGCTGTTGGCCACGGCACAGTCGCGCAGTAGCTTGGCATCGAACAGCGCCGAGAGGCTGCTGCCGTGGCTGTTGCTGCCAGCAGCCGACGGGGCGGTCACTGTGGCGGCGCCATAGCCAGCCATGCCCGGAGGGCACGAGGTTGCCACGGGGAGTAGGCCGTTGATAGACAGCGAGGCTACGCTCAGCGGCGAAGGAGGGAACGAGGGAGATGTGCAGGCAGCCAGAGCCGCGGAGGAGGAAGAAGACGACGATGACGCCGAAGACACAGAGGGCATGGAGGAGACGGAGGAGACAGAAGAGGCAGGGTTGGTGCTGGGGCTGGTGTAGTAGTTACCCTCAAAGACAATAGGGCTCTGCAGATACTGCATGTTGCTGCCAGAGCTAGCGTCGTCGGACAGAGAGACGGAGACAGAGCCGGCGGCAGAGGAAGTGCTCACGGCGCGGCCGCCGAAGGAGTGGCTGAGCGGAGACATGTAGTCGATATCGCTACCGACAGAGTCCAGAGAGCCCGAGAGGCTGGGCTCGCACAGGTTCATCTGCAGCTCCAGGTGCGGCATCTTGCGGTATCCGCTGTGCTGCTGCTGCAGCTGGACGTACTGCTGCTGCTGTTGCTGCTGTTGCTGCTGCTGTGGCATGGGCGCCGGAGAGCTCCAGCGCGCCATCGAGAGACCCATGGAGCCGTAGTCGAAGCTCATGGGAGTCGGAGGCATGGCCACGCCAACCGGGCTGCTCAAAGCGCCCATCAGCAGAGCCTCGTCGCGCTGGTGCTGCTGGTGCTGCTGAAGCTGCTGGAGTTGCAGAGACAGCGGCACGTGCTTCGGCGTCTTGATGTCCTGGTGCTGGTGCTGGTGCTGGTACTGGTGCTGTGGCTGGTGCTGTGGCTGGTGCTGTGGCTGGTCCCAGGTGGTTGAGCAGCCGTTGCCGACTGCTGTACGCGGCCGAGGAGCCTGAGACAGGCTGCTCTTGCGGACACCACCCGATGCTACAGCGACACCACCGGCAGCCGGGGCGCTCTTGGCTATCGGCAGCGAGAGACCACGGAGCTTGCCACGCGAGGCAACGCCAACACCCCAGGTCAGCTGAGTCTTGTATCCAGAGCACTCGGTGCCAACTTCCAGGCACTGCGAGCAGTACGGCCGGCGACGGTCGCACTTCAGGCCCTTCTTGGCGCACGAGAAGCAGTCGTCAGAGGCGCCGCCGGCCGGGGCACGACGGCGGCGTTTGCGCATAGCATCCTTGGGCGGGGCAACGGGAGGGGCGGAGATACCAGCGGCCATTGTGAAAGTCTGTCTGTTTCTAGAAGTAGGGAGGGAGGAGGGAGCTGTCGAGACGGAGTCTGTAACAAAAGGAAGCAAAGGGGGGAGAGGATATGGAGCTGATCAAGTTCAACTATCGAACAGGCACCAACGCACTAGTGTGTTCAGACGGGCAGGAAGAGAAGAAGAAAGAGCTGTATAAGAAAAGAGCAAGCGAGATCGGCTATGCAGAATTCAGATTCAGATGCTGTACACGCTGTAACAGCAGCTGCTTGGCTGGAGACGAGCACCGGAAAGCAAGCAAGATCTTGACAAACAGCGATAGAAGGTGTAGCGAGCCGGGAAAGGAAAGAAAAACAAAAACACCCAAAAGAAGGCGTAGACGCTTAAGTAACTGCAAGATAACGCAGCGAGCGAAGCAAGCAAGCACCAGAGAGAAAAAAGTAGTGTGCTTGACAGGTAGTAGTGGTTGTTTATAGGCAACAAAAGAACCTCCCGATTAGGCAAAGCACGGAAATCAAGCCAGAGAAGGCGGACAAGGGGCCTGAGGCTGAGGAAGAGAAGGAAGAGAGCTCTGGTTCTAGCTGGACTAGTACATATGTGATGAGTAGTAGTAGAAAGAAAAAGCCAAGGACGAAAACCGACTAGCAAGATATAAAACAACGCTAGGCGTGTAAGTCGATGAGGGCTTGGTTGGTCTGATATAAAATAGAAACGAGTCAAGATCAAAAAGGATATCAAGAGGCGGAACAGGGTATATTAAGAATATAGTTTCAAGTGGCTGTCAGGTAGACGCAAGAGTTGAAGTGAAGGTGAAGGTGAAAGTGAAAGTAAAAGCCTGATATCAGATCAAGTATCCAATGGTGAATAACGAGGAGAACAACAGCTTCTTGTAGGCTCTCTAGATCTGGGGACTCGTGATGCTTTATGCAAAGAGTGTTGGGAGCCTGAACAAGAGAAGAGAAGCTCGAGACAGCGTAAGACCTAGACAGAGTGTACATTACATGTATGCCAATAAAATAGGCTGGATTTACATTTCTTTCGGTATGAGAAGCAGAAAGCACGGGGCAGAAGAACAAGAAACGCCCTGTCTTTGGATGAAGACTGAGAGAAGACATTCTTGTTCCTGGCCCAGAGTATACAAGACTTGCTAGCTCTAGTATACTCTGATTGTTACTTCTAAGCTGTACGCACTTTTACTTGATTTATTGGCGGAAGCCTGTGTCTCTCTTCAGTGTGGGATGATGAGATGACGGGCTCTACCTCTTTTTTTTTTTTTTTTTTTGTTTCTTTTTTTCTTAATTAATCAATAAAATACAGCGGTCTTCACTCTCTTCTGCCCACACGCCCTAATCGAAAACACCCCATGTTCTCTCCACGCCCCTCCCCCTCCTCTTTCTTATCCCCTAGTCAAGCCACTGGTGAGAGAGGAGGGGGCGTCCAATCTGTTGGAGAAGGGGCGTAAGGAAGAATGGTTACATATGCATGCCACGATAGAACTCGATATCGCCTCTAGTATAGACTCGACTATAGCCTCTAGTATAGACTCTAGTATAAACTGGTTGCAGATAGTACAGAGAAAAAGGCCTGGACTAGCTTCAGTGACGTGAGCGAGAGAACAAGAACGACTCCAATCCGTGTTGTTCGTCTTGCTTATCCTGAAAACGACGACGTGCTGTTCTTAGAAAGCATCTGATATAACTTTCAGACTCTGTAAAAACACTGCTATTGTATATATGGCTATATTTGCATGTAGAGCCAGCGCTGGTTGTACGGCCGTAGCAAGCCTATCAAAGGACACAGCCAAACCCGGGACTTTGAGGCGGGTTTCTCGATTCCGCTCTACAAGTCCTCGGTGGCAGCGGCCCAGACGCTGCAGGACAAGGACGGTATAAGATAAGATGCAGTGCAGCTAGAGAAGAACCAGCAGCTCCAACGGTCTTTTGCTAGTATCTTTGTATGTTGTAGTGCATGTGGTAGTATTGGGTTTCTTACTATATATATACATGTATACATATATGTATGTATGTACATGTATACCTCTAATGCCTCCGTTACTCTATTCAACCAATATTGACAAGGTGGGGGGGTCGAGATATGGGAGGCGCTATTTGCGGTGTTTTTATACCTTGACTTTATACTACTCGAGTGACATCAACAGCGCTAAAGAATGCGCTACGAATACTGGGCCAGGGCACTGAACAATGTATGGCCAACGGCCTAAAAAGAAACCGCGCCAGGCCTACCGTCTACCAAAATCCTCCTCGTGCGCTTCCTCAACTCAGCAAAGCCCTCCGCCCACTGTAGCGTTTCCGGGTCTTTATAGAGTGACAGGGATTAAAGGGACCTTTTGTTTAGCAGGAAGGAAAGAAAAGAAGAAAAAGAACCAGAAACTAGACTAGAGTTCTTGACGAGGTTCGTGTGGGTTGTTGGTCCTGTTCTTTGTGCTTTAAGTATATCCCAAACTATAGCCGTATATGACCTGGACAATAAGAATATTTGTTTCTTTCTCTTTCTTTCCTGTTCCCGCTGATTCTCTTCAAGTCTGGTTCTGTTGACATCATGAAAATCCCACAATGAGTCGTAGAGAAAACGTCTGTGGCCTTTTTTGTCTTTCTTTTTTTTTCGGCTTATTTTTATCAAGTACAAGAGCCAAGGTTTTTTTCTTGTCCACTAGAACCTCGGCAGGATCAGGATCAAGCTCCTAGACAGTTGCTTACAGCACATCGTCTTGGTGCTTTAAAGAAACATCAGCAGCTCGCGTAGTCCTAGCCCTCCTTGGGAATATTGTTAATTGTTACCACTAGCTGCTGTATCTACTCTCTAAGAACTCTCTAAGAACTCTCTATTGCTAATCCGATATTCTAATCCTCTGGCTGGATCTCTCACTTGCATATCAAACAGCCCTCAAATCCACCTCACTTTGTGTTTCTCCCTCCTCAGCACCGAGTCTCGAAATCTCAGACTTGGCTTCTTTTTTTCCATGTATTTTATCCCCCGTCCTT
Source organism: Davidsoniella eucalypti (assembly GCA_004009845.1). Taxonomy (NCBI): domain Eukaryota; kingdom Fungi; phylum Ascomycota; class Sordariomycetes; order Microascales; family Ceratocystidaceae; genus Davidsoniella; species Davidsoniella eucalypti. The sequence continues at coordinate 146,997 of RMBW01000002.1, read as the reverse complement.
TTTGCCTTGGTCGTACTATCGTGCTGTGTTGATCTCAGCCGCCGCTTATTCCTCCTCTTTCCAAGATATCATAATAGCATAATAACGGCAATCATGTATTCATCGGCGAGGCAAAGCCGCGCGTGCCTTGCAGCTCATGGAGACACCAAGGTGATTCTGGATATGGTGTGCTATATGACTCGAAGATGGTATAACACAATGGTATCACACAATGGGGGAATACAGCGTAATTTTCGTATTGACTGATCATAGTCTTCACTGGCAAGGGTTAGCTAGATACGGCAGACCCTAACGGTGGCACGCAGAACAATTGGTAATACAACATGGTTTATTTCAATTAACCTATCCTACACTTTAATCCGTCATTCTCGTGTCTCTCCCTCACTAAATGTCGTAGCTCCTATCCCGTAGGCTAGCCAGTTGTACTAGGCCCAGAATACCACCAGCCTGTCTCGCCAAGAAGCCCTCCCCCATTCTACTCAGCCCTTGCAGTTTATCCAATCAGTTGCTGTGACGAGTCTCTTCTCTGTGAAGCCAGTCCCTCTGGGGTTCCAGTACCGATGGCCTGGGAGTGTGGCAAGAGGAGAAGCCCAAACAAAGCCATCATTCACTTGATTCTCACAGATATAACCACACGAGGGCCAAGTACACGGCAAGACGCTACCAACTGGACGACAGGACCCCAAGCCCTGTCCTGTTTAGTTGGCTAGTTGTCCTGGCTGTGATAGATCGATCCGTAGCTGATATGCAAATGTACAAAACGCACGCACACCGATATCCAACGCATCGTTACCTGTAAGTGCACAGGACACTGGCTGAAGCGAAGGGAAGGGAATTAGCTGCTTGTTTTCTCTGCATTTATCTGCTAGATGGGCCATCTGAAAGAAACCGTGGACGAAGACCTATACAACGCGTTTTAACGATATAGGCTGTGCAGTACGTTGCTTCTTGGTGTTCACGATCCTCCCTTTTGCGCTCTTTTGTTCTCCATCATTTGTTGGCTGGGAAAAGAGAAGAGAAGATGGCGGATTTATCGTCAGACAAGACACCTGTATGCAGCTAGGGCTTCTGTTAATTAATACTTTGGCAATACTTGAGCCTGAAATGCTACCTTTGTCGCAATGCCCAGCCCAGAAAACTGTCCCAGTCGTCCTTGAGATTCTACGTTTGAGATACTGACAAACAAGCCAGTAAAGTACCACAGTCCAGGGCTTAAAGAGAATGCGAGGGCGCTGGAACAGACGAAGCAAGCCACTAAAGCGAGAGACGCACAGGGGGGCCAAACAGGACGCCTCAGCGCCCTTCTCTTTCTCTCCAGGGCACTGTCTCGCCTTAACCTTTGTGTTTCCCATACAAAGACAGGGAGGTATTTTCGGTCAGCAAACGAAAGAGAAAGAGACGTACAAACATGAACAATGTATTTTAGATTAGAGCAGAAGATGGGCTGTCTAATTTGATGGCTAATAAAACATTGGTACGCCCAATCCTGCTATCCAACTTATCACCAACACAGTCAAGCCAAGTAGCAGGATCGGCTTTATTTCTCTTGGTTGGATCTCTAGACTCCTATCAAGGACAACCTACTACTCTCTCTTTCTCTCTGTTGTGTGCTTTAGGCCGTCTGACACCGACGGGCTTTACAAGAGATTGGGCCGGGTGGCCAGGGGGGTTGGGGCTTGGCTTTTAGTCAAGAGAACCCACAAAGATGGCTCGTTCACTGTGGTTTGCAGTGTTTATCTTGAATGATGCGAACTGATGTGATCTGCTGCGGTGTTATACTACCAAGATGTAGACAGCAATCTTACTTGTTTGTTAGACTACATCTGCTGCGCGTAATCATGGGATATATACGAAAACACCACCAACTGGTTCAAGCGTCGATGGCGATGTCATACGTATTAGTTGGCGAAGATAGATACATGTTTCTCAGGACCTGATGCTATGTTAATAGTTGTGTCAATAGTCACGGTGGCTTTGTCTTATATGTGAATCCGGAGACAAAGACATTGGGACGGCTTCACTACTTGGCTTACATACAACATTACATTGTAGATATCATATCACAATACACAAGAATGTTGATCTGGATCTGGGCCCTAGATCGCGATCTTGCTTTGCTGGTGTGCCTGACAGACACACAGAGTAGCCAGAAGTGGTTATATTAGTAGAAAGCGAATCTCGAGAAAAGAGATAGAGAGTCTTAGCCGAGCCAAGCTACTTACATAAACAATTCATTGTATTTATCAGTATAGCTGGTTCCTAGGACAAAAGAAAAAAGGGTTCCACCGATGTTACGTGAAAAAAAACAAAAAAAACTGTGTTCCTAACCACAAAATGAATGGTTGTAGGATATGGCTTGGGGTAAGGTACGTACCAACCATGCCAAGCAAAAATGCTACTATCGTGTTGTTGTCAAACCTGTGTTGATCTTCCGCAACAATACATCAGCAGTTACGGCCGACTACATCAGCCAGAGAAAGCCAAAAGAAAGCACAGTCGCTCTGCCTCTGAAGTTTCAACAGTTTCCTGATCGGCAAGTTTACTGTATGCAGCGGCCACAACACGATATTCAGCTAAGCCACTTGGCTCAACGAAAATTGAAGAGAGAAGGCGAGCAAGCAAATACTGTAGAGGTGTGGCATGCCGTTTTGTAATCTATGATCTCAAGCCATCGTTGTCATCTACGGCGAGGAGAGACTCGTACATTATTAATTAGATTGTCCTATTTGTTTTTGCCATGGCCGAAAAGCGGCCCCTTTTAGTAGGCAAGATAAAGATAGCCCAGCCTAACGTTCATCTACATCGCATATACATTGTACATGTGTAAATAGAGCGCAAAAGCACTGAGAAAGATAGTACTCGAGCTATGGAAAAACATCGGTTTTCGGGCATGTTTAGCGGCCGCGTTTTCTACTGCGGCAATGCTGGACGGGAAGAAGACGATATACAAGAGAAGACGCTCGGTGAGCCAGTTGGCTCGAGATCAGCTACTCCTACTAACACGGCGCCGTCATTGGTACGTGCTACAATTTGCTCTTCTTCTTGCTGGTGATCTTGTCTCTCTCTTTTTTTTGTTGTTCTTCTAGGACTCGTGTAGTTATGTATATATTCTAGCTTGAGTAGAGACGGAATTCCGACATGGAGGATTTTGCTCGGAACTGCTCAAGTAAAAAAGCTTCAACGCAATCTCGTCCGATTCGAGCTAGTTCTCCGGCGTACGGCAATATTCGAGCCTAGTCCTGGGTGATATCGTGGTCATATTGGTGGCCCGACATCATGCTGGCGTTCGTGCTCATCGAATAGTTAAGATAGTTTGCTCAAGAGCGTTTCTTCTTCCAGTGAGCTGTTATGTTTCCCTTCATCTACGGGTTTTCGTAGGCTGTGATGACGCCGTCTTTCCAGAATAACAAACCCGTTCCCTACCATGATATATACTAGTTTCTTTTAAGACAAACAACAAGAACAGAGGGGAAAACGCGGCAGTCATGTAGCCAAAGAGAGAATATGGAACGCTGACTCGGATCGACTGGCTCTAGATAAAGCTGCTCGAAGACCTTGCAAACCCTAAATCCATGGCTTCGATCACTCGATCTTACATGGCAATATGGCTAGTTCCACACCTTTAGGGTATTCTCATAGGACCAAAAGTAAAGATACACAGTGACATATTATAGTGCGTTTTGTTTTGACCCATAACTGTTAAGCGCAATTCCAGCGAAGCTTCTAGCGTGGTTAGAGTAGTTGCTTTGCTTTTTGTTCCCTCGAGTCTTCAAGTCCGATAGTGAAGAACATAAATTTGTCAATTACCCAATACGGTAACGAAAATGAGAAAGAGCAATAACTCAGTCAGAACTGCGTGTCTGTTTCGGGTTTCGGGGCCTCTTTACTTCGGCCATAGCGTGATTTTTCTTACATACAGCTTTTTTATTTTATTTTAGTGTGGCCTGCATAGCTTGTCTCTGAAAGCGGCTAGGAAACATGGAATTAACTCAGCCTGTTCTTCACCCCCCCCCTTGCAGAGCAGCAGAAAGGCGCCTCCGTATTATGAATAGACAGCAAACATTCATTGGCTAGCACTTACATGAGGAGGGAGCTTCCTTCCAGCATGCTCTAATAGATCGAGTGAAGAGTCTTAAAATATTGCCGGATAGGAAGAGCTAGAATGAAAGTGATTGCAGATGAGCTACCAATTATCTGAGGTCTAGCTTATACAGGGAAGGGAAGGACCGCAGAATCTCGCCACATGTTACGTGTGAGTAGGAGTTGGATGTCACTGAGTAGACGGTTATCAGAGGCTATCTCGGTATCCATTACAGTTGTTCTGGAAGGATACATGGAAGGCGTCTCTGTGATTTAGTCTCATGCAAGTATGTGATTTTGTTGTTTCCCATCTCACTTGAGTTCTCACTTGAAGTGGAAGTCTCGGTTGCCTCGTTGAACTTGCATAACCATAGCTCCCTTTTTACTCGTTTCCTTTTATTTATTTTTTGGCTTTCTTTTGACAACCGAACGAGAAGAACCAAAACTAAGGTTCTACGTTGTACTACAGCATGGAAATTATATGTATCTGCTACTATGCAATGCAAGTTGGCGTATGTTTCCGTATAGTTCTTCGTATCTCGCCGTGTCCATCTCTCTCTAGTCTGCAGCGCGCCTCTGTTTCTGATCTGTGCGGCGTTTCTCTATTTCCTCATCCTTATTTACACAGTTGTAGTGTGCAGTGTTATGTCATTTTATGTACTAATACAGCCGCATTAAATTCCTAGCGACGCACAGATATGAGTATTACTCTTGTTGTGATAGTATTGTCTGTTTGAGATGCCATCATGACTCCTTTCTGTCACTTTGTTCGTTAACCTCATGCAGAGAGTATATATCTACCTACATCAGTGATTCCACGTTCTTGTTATAGCTAACCGGGCTTCGTTGTAGTGTGGTGGACAAGCAGAAATAGCACTATAAAGAGCCGGGGTCTTGCCACAGTGCCCGAAAAACAAATGCGTCATGAATTTCAGTTTTGGAAACATGTATAGGGAAAATAACTAGAGGAGGGAGGGGGTGTGAGTGCATGATAAAATATACACTCTTGAATTCTCCCATGAAGAAAGGAGTGAGATCTAATCGATCAGAGCCTTCAAGCTCTCGGAATATTTCAGAGTCTCTATTTTGACAAAGCGGCCAGTGCAAGAATCCCCAAGTCGAGCGTTTTATTGTCGGGCAGCCTACGCTGGCTAGTTACAAATGTTACATATGGTGACGGCTATGACCATGGAGATGGACCAGGAGTGGCCTCTTTCGCACGTAAACTAGAAGACTATGCGTAACTTGGCTATCAACCATGGTGGTATTCTTGTTAGTTAAGAGGAAACCTCGACACAGAAATGTCAGTACAGCAAAAGAGCAGAAGAAAGAAACCATGCTCGACAACCCCGGCTATCTATGACTAATAAGAACTGCCAGATGGCGGATGGCGTGCTGACAGTGCTGAACTCCGTCATAGCTTGGCCAGAATGTAGAAAGAAACAAAGCACTTGACTTTCATGGCAAGAAAACAACTGCTATTTTGACCTAGTGCTGCTTGCTATTTAGTGGCTTTCTAGAGTCTTTTTTAGCCCGGTAGATCAAGTGTAATGATCCTAAATAGCCTAGAAATAGGCAACCCGAGGCCCCAACAAAGACGTTGGACATTCTAATATGACAAGGTAGGCTGTCTATTTCTGTCCCTTGTGTATTAGCTACGGCCGTACAAAAGTTATTGTAGAGATTCATAGGCCCTGTCTAATATCTGCTATAGTTTGAGAAAACCATTCTTCTAGACGTAAGGAAGGGGGGTGCCAAACATCGGTCTGTAAGACAAGAAAGCAGCTCTATGGTTCAGGCGTATGCAATATATGCTATATTTTTAGGGCTACTGTTTGTTTAAAGTTACGCAGAGTTTTCTTCATCTTTCTTTTTTCCGCTGCCTACTTGCTGATCGTAACTGCGAACAGACTCGCGCTGACCGGGGCTCGCCTTAGTAGACAGGCGTGTGAAGTTTGTATGTCAAGTTTAGGTGTGGCTAGTTGGACAACTGACTGTGCCGTCTGCTGAAGCTACTTGTTTGCACCTATTTCTTCTACACGAATATAAGCTGATCCTACATTACAACAATAAGGGCCGGATCTTGGAGCGAGAAAACGAAAAAGAGGTTGAGAGAATGTCACATTGTCGATGACTATGTAAAAAATAAAATAAAGTTAAGAGCTGATATCCAACCCCCAAAAAGATCACGTTGCCTCTGATCTTGGGTTGGTCCCGTGGGACTCTACACATCACTCTAAAACTATATTGTAGCCGCTGTATTTCTCAGACTGCTCATATTAGAAGCGGCCTATGCTGGAAAAGCTTGAGCCTTGGGCTGCTGGAGGCCAGAAACACTTGTAGAAAGCATGTCAACGGCAAGAGGCAAATCATTATTATGCCAATGTTGTGTCTTTTCTTTATTGCTCTTGTTACGAGACAAAAGAAGAGGACAATGAGATTGTTGTTGTTGTTGTTGTTGTTACTGAGATGACAGCGCCTGGCTGTATAAGCGTCGGTGTATCTTAGGGCCTGTGCGTTTAGTACGTGGACTGAAGCCTTCTGTATTTTGTAACAAGATACAGGCGGGTTGCCGAGGTGCCATCTATGCAACACAAAGAAGCTAGACTATCTTTTCTGCTGCGATTACTACTGTTTCTCTTCCATTGCATAAATCCGAGTTCCTAGGCGGCGAAGAAAGAAATCAAAGAAGAGAAGACGGGTTGGTGTAAGTTAAGAAAACGCCAACAACGTGCCATTCGCACAAACCGAGCTTACAATAAATAAGCTGAAGTGAGCCCCCCCCCTAAAACACTACTTTATTTCATTGACTGTACTTACATTTACTCTACATAGTTAGACAGCAAGGCTATGTACGGAAAAGGCTTACTCAAGGAGCTTACTAAACAAAGCCTCGACGATATTAGCTCACATGTACAGATATATTGCTCGTTGCACCGACCGCACCCCGGGCCCTGCTATGGCCTACTCTCTTCTATTCCCTTAATCTTGGGTTCCGGGTGCTTGATCTAGATAACCACAATGCAAGGTGAATATTAGGTTATCACAGGATACTACTAGATCTCATCTGGTCCTCCAAGATTTCGGCCCGCACTATCGTCTCGAGGCTCTCCGCCTGTAACCCTGATCGGCCGTTAGTTTGCGCCAGGCTCAGTAAAGCCGGCCATTCTTGACAATACGGAGGGAATGGCGTGCTACTACCCTTACCGCGATAGTTCCCTATCATGGAATGTTCTATACATGAAAAAGTTAAAAAGAGGAAGCTGTATTCCAATGCAACCTGTCACATATCTTTCCGTCTTGTTTATTCTTGGCTTTCTCTAGCGTTCGCCTTGATCTACAGCCGTACGCCCCTTCTAGTTCTAATTGTATGTATATGAATATGCCTGTCAAGTGGCCTGTCCTTTCTCTAGATATACAGACACTGATATGGTGGTCATGTCTCTTTATCTCCTTCCAAGCACTGACCTTCGACAAGTGAGATATGTAAATCCAAGGGAACTTTATTAGGTACATTGCCGCTATCTATAGACCAAAGAAAACAAAACAAGCAGCGGCCAAGGCACGTACTGCTGCATGTACATGTACCAATCTTAAACCCAAATCAACGAAAGGGTTAGAATAGGGTTACACGGCGTTCCGCTATTAACCCCCTCCCCTGGCTTTCTATTTTGCTCTCGCTGTATTTTTACTGTGCTCATAGGCCTATATTTCTATGCTAAACATGCTGCTCAGTAGTTCATAATGCAGCTTGCCATTCTTAGGCGAGTACTATAATTAGTTCTTATTGTTTCTCTTGTATTTGATGGTTCTTCGTATATGCTGCGCGACCAAAGAAAACAAACAAAAGAACAGTCACGATCACAATTCACACAGTGAATCATGTAAATAATATAAGAGACATCAAAGTCTACGGTTCGGAACCGACTGGCTATATGTCGTGACGCTACACGTGCAGCATATATATATGTATAGGCTTTGTCTATTAACGTACTATAAGTACCGTTAAGCAGTAGAGTATAAGATGCTATATCAAGCCAACGTTACCGTGGGACGGCAGACGTTATCTGCGCTATAAATGGTCTGCTATCAGGCTGACCTGGAATATTGGACCACAGGACCATGCCTATCTCATGACCTGCTCTTTTTCAGCATAGCAGCAACTATTTACGGCTCCACGGGCTGACGACGACGGCGCTATTTCATCTTGTTTCTAGCCTGGCGCTTTGCTCACAAAAGAGACCGCGGCCACCCCAGTCGATCAACGGCTGGGCGACTTAGTCCTCTTGTGGCCTCGACACCACCCAGTTAGACTTGAGAAAGAAGAAGGTTTTCCCGTTTGCATGTTCCAGTTCTCGTTCTGCCGTGGTATTGCTATAGCATGTGTAAAAAAGGGACAGATGAAAGAGTATTGGCGGGCTTAGAACGGGCCGCAGATGACACGTTGATATTGTGGTCTAGGCGTTCTATCTTGACAAGCCAGTTCGAATCTACAGAGCACATGCCGTGAACAGGGCGGCTATCGTTAGAGGCACAAACTCAAATCGAAGATTGTGTCAGCTCGCTTGCTGTATTCCAAGGAGACGAAAGATTCTCTGCACTCGATAGAACGGAAAAGGGTCCTTTTGTAAGCTATCATCTGTGAGCTTGGTTGGCGTGACTGCTGAAGAAGCAATGGCCCGTGACGAAAAGAGAGTTGATTTGCTACGTGAAGTCTGAGAGAAGTCTGAGATCAGACCAATCAGTTTGCCAAGAGGACAGCTAGATCGTGCAGCTCAACGCTGGGCTTATCTGTAGTCTGTCTATAGGCTACTGTGGCGTTGATATGAAGCCGACAAAAACGTCATGTCGCAGCCGCTGAGATGGTCTGAGGGATACACAAAGCAGAGGGTTGTTTCCCTTCTCGTGGGATCTGATGGTGGTACAGAGGGTGTCATTTTCCAGCACCCCATCAGCGCGGTGGCCATTTTTGTAGTCTCGATGATGTAAGTGGCTTGTACGAGTAACGGTCTTTCTATAAACCAGATCTCGTCACTATGTCACCCTGTATCATGGGTTTTTTTTTTTTTTTTTTTTTTTTTTTGGGCTACGGTTCTCTTGATACGTGACGCACGGGTCTATATCAAGACAACTGAAAGAAAAACAAGCATAACATGCTTTTGTACAGAGCTTTACTTGGCTTTCTCTCTGTTCATTGACCACTTCTTGTCTATGGACACGACACAGTTCCTCACAACGAGCCTTCCTATTAAAGTAACTTTCTCTCAGCTGACGTGCTTCATCGAGCGTCTCTGCTTTGGGTTCTTGCGGTGGCCGTCTGCAGACTTTGGAAAGCTTATCGCGATCTTGGAGAACTACGTGGTTGCTGCCTCCCATGTCGCCATACCAGATATGCTCAATGCACTCTGGTTACCGCACATGACAGTATCTCCAACCATCACATCACGAGCCCACTCTCGCCGTATCAGCAGCCTGGACTTGTTTCCGCAGAAGCAAAGACCATCTTGTGCCAATCTTCCGCGATTCGTTCTTGCTTTCGCTCCGTGATCTCCGCCCATCTGACTCCCGCTCCTGCCTCTGCTGTGTGTCTCTGTCTTGTGCCTGTTGGGTGAGTGGTGGCATCGTATCTTTTCTGTATATCTATAGATTATCATGCTGTGCCAGGGCCACTGTGCAACAAAGGATCTAATAGCGAGATATCCGGGGTCTAGCAACCCTATATTCCGCATACGATAATGTGCTAATGTTGCGGATGGCAAGCTGACTTTGTGTATCTGCGCACCGGCACCATCCTGTCACCAGAGTAAGAATATAACAGGAAAAGAAGAAGAGAAGGAACAACAAGCAGAAGGGGCCCCTGCTGCCAATTATCTCAACAGCGACGTTACAGCAAAACAGAGTTCGAGCCCCACTGCCTACTGTTACTTTGCTTTGCCTACATGTATAGATACAAGATGTATATGTAGTTAGATAAACTCGGCTTCTAGCTTCTAGTTGAGTGAAGCACCTGCGGCGTTCGTAGGGTTGGCTGTCACATATTAGTACACTGTAGTTTTGGTAGTCGAGCCATGTTTTTACTATCATCCAGTATGTTACCATGCTGAAAGTGACAAAGCTGGGTTGTTACTGTATAAACCATCCATTGAGTTTTTAAATTGAGCCTCATCGGGTAAATACGAAAAGACAAGAGTGGAAAAACGACCGAACTGTGTGGGTGGACGGGTCAAATCCCATGATAATAGTAGTGATAATATAGTTGTTGGATTCCCCTTGGCTATATATATTGCTCTCCTTTTCCATATACCCATCTTTCCGCTTGAACTCTGGTGGCAATCTTGATACTGCCTTGAAGCTTGAACATCACGCTGGACTTTGCCCCGTCGTTAGTGATCCTTCTCCGAGCTTCACAACAACTAGAAAGGCTATCTATCTCTGGCCTTTCTGAAGCCGGCCAGCCCAAGTTCAAGTTGGCGAGGTGTACATGTAAATAGCAAGCATTGAGCATCGAACGCACGAGCCACTCCGCGTTTCTTTATGTCAGGGACCTCGGGGGGCAAAGCAAAACAAGGAACCTATCAAGCAAGGCTGATGAGATAATTTTAGAGTAAACGAGGATATGGTAGGCCTATCTATATACTTACCTACGCTCCGTCTATAGTGACATCATAATCATCTGGGTATGTAGAGGATGATGATTCAACCCGTTTCTCTATTACAGCTGACACACCGTGCCATATAGGACAGCAGACATGATTCCATCTTCTAGTACAAATAATTATATCTGGCTTACTTTTATCTCATAGCAAGACGGGCTTCTCATCTATGATTATTCTCGGCACTGGCCAGGCACTAGGCAGGGATTTCTTTTCTGGCAAGGGTGTCCATCGCTCAGATCATGAAGATGCGGATTTCTTTCCTTTCTTTCCTCTCCATCCTGGCCTTTTGTGAACTATCCACCGGATAAATACGTGAAAGGGCCCCCTTCTTCTTCTTCTGAGCTCAAGCCAATAGGCAGTCCACCAGCGAAAGAACAGGGCAGATCATGGCCCCGGACGCAGTAAATGTCTCTGCTATTACTGACTACTTGAGTGTTATTTCTCCTCTTCCTAGTGCTGTTCATGTATGATGAAGATAGACTTTAGTTTCCGTGTCTTACGTCCATTGGCAACAATACAAGAAACACATGTTTTCGGTCTCCAGTATTTGTTTACTAGCTCTGTGCCTCTACAACCTCCTTTCTTTCCAATGATACTCACTCCTATATCGAGGGGATCGAGAGGAGAGAAGATCAAGAGTTGGTCGATTTCTGTATCCTATTCTAGTGTGCCGTTCCTGGACAGATGATGTTTGCTTGAGCTTGCTGATAGAAGACTAGAAGGCTGTATACCTTCTTTCATAAACCGGGGTCGCCTAAGGCCGTAAAAATAGCACTAGATGGAATTAGACGCCAACATACACGAGACCACGGTCTTTTGCAGTGATATTGGCCATCTGGGACAGAAACGGAATAGGACCGGCTAGCAGGCCTGTCCCGGGAAGCAGCCAAAGTCTTGGCAACCGCAAGATGTACTTCTAATGACGAAGTGAGAAGACCGGCTAAGCGATCGAATCTGTGGCTTCGACGCCCTTGCAGTCCCGTTTCCTAATCGTCCAGTTAAGTTGCTCGCCAAGACGAAAGAAGCAAAGCCACGCAAACTCGGCCCCCAAACAGCAAAAGAAGCTCTAGTTAGCAGAGGAGTGACATTATATACAGACACCCGCTGTTGCCTCGCCACGATATTCCAGCAGCCGGTGTACCACAGCGGCCCTAGCTAGGTGTTGTTCATGTACAGACACTGTTGGATGTGCGGAAATAGAGAAGGAAACGAGGCAATGGGGGCGTGAAGTGAGCCGCCTTATCGCCCTTTTGGCGTTGAGATCTCAGTGTCTCTCAAGGCTTCGAGAGTACTGGAACTAACTGAAAGGCACCAGTTTCTAACTGACAAGCATGGACTGGCTGCTGGCCATCTCCTTCAAGTTGCATCTGGTGGTGTGAAGTAGTGTGGAGGGAAGATCATCTCCGAGCCCAAGAACATGATGATGCATCTACTTTATTGTATATCTTGCCTCTAGTTGCCTCTAAATCGAGACGGCGTGGGGACCATGTTACAGTTCACAGTTCACGGTTCACAACACTATACTTACATTTATATGTAGTCTCCGCCTCTAGCTACGATGGCCCTTGTTCCTTTACTGTCTCTGTCTTTCTCTCTATATGTACTTGTAGCTCGAAATGATGGTCAGTGTCGTTGAACCACATACGCCTGAATGACGCCGTGATCAACAAAAGGCCAGCTCCGTGCTGTTTGTTCTCTTTCAGCGGGCCCAGAAGCATCACGCTATCGCTGTCTCTAGAGACTCTTCGGCTACGAAATCGACGTTGGGCATCCGAAAGGGGGGGGCCCAGAGAAGGAGAAGGACCCCATGGACAGAACTGGCCATGGTGATGACGCGGGCTATGGGTTTGGGGAGGAAGCACAGGACCCATGAGCTGACGAGGGGAATATCATCATGTAGTGATCTTCTGTCACTCCAGTATTCTAGACGGGAGTTTGTGGTAATAGTGGGAGATTTCAAGGAAGAAAAAGAAAAAAACGCAGGTACCAGGTACCAATCAGACTGTCGGTGATGAGATTTAGTAGTGGCATTAATCCGACGGACCAAGACATGCTAACCCTACTGTATGTTAATGTTAAATAATTCAGTGATCAGCACTTGTAAGCTTAGAAAATTGTGACTTGTGTCTTGCTCTTGTCCTACCTAGCAAGTGTCATTTGATTGGAAAAAAAAAAGATCTATAGCTATACAGATCACCGTCGTACATACATGTACTATGTAAGCCTAGCTAGACGTGAATAGAATATCATGCAAATCGATGCCGTTTCTTTGAAGAAATCCTGACAGGCCTAGACTCGAAAACACCAAAGATACATGGGATGTCTTATAGTGACGCAATTTACGACAGAGTCAAAGACAAAATGCATGGCAGACAAAGTCTCACGGGACATCACGAGAGTGCTTTAGATACTCTATAATAGCTCTAGAAGATGTATAGTTATTGGTATTTTCCAAGCACATAATGTAAGACAACAGCCATAAGATATGCCGAGCATGAGAGACCTAGGGTCATGTCTTGTATCTAGAGTGTCTTGTATCCAGAGTGTCTTGCCTTGTAAATCTGCCCATACAGTCGATCTGACGTACAGCCTGCTTTTTTTCTTCATTTTTGCTATGTTTATTGGCCAGATAACGAGCTTGACACAGAAAGAGGCAACTGTGCCTACATTAGATGATAAATGGTTCTATTTGTGGTATCATACAAGTAGATCTCAGAACACGAGTAAATCGACGCTGCGGATATAGAGGGTCCGAGACAGATTTCAGGGGACAGGACATCATAGTACAGTAGACGAGCTGTCGCTACTACACCCATTACTGCTATCACTTCTGCTAGAACTGCCATTGCGGCGCGGCTTGCACAAAAAGACGTCGGACGGGATGATGGCGATTAGAAGGCCCAAGATAAGAGATCTCCCCACCTTCACTACGAGATATCAAGTGCATCAATAGAGACCGGCGGTCCCCGAACAGACAAACAATCCCAAAGGTTCGGCTGGATAGCTGGATAGCTGGATATAGGGCAACTGACATGTTCTCTGCGAACGTAGTGGGTGCCTGACAGACACAACTTTGATGTATGTAAGGACTTTTAGGCGTTCGGAGGGCTTTGTGTTTGCCAGAAAATAGAAAGAGAGGAGTAAAGAAAGCAAGGTATCCTGTAGGCTTCACAAAATTGGGGGTGTGCAAGGGATTAGATGGGTGGGTGGTTGGCTCTTAATTCTGCTGTTTTTTTTTATGCTGCCATCAGAATAGTACCCAAGTTTGGGTTACAATGAACTATAGGCGAAGAACGGCACACCAAACTTCTTCCAGCAGCTGTTTATGCCAGGGATTTGTCTTCTTTCTAGCATTTTACTCGTTTCTTCTCTAGCTGTGATGCACTGGTTCATGCTCTAGAGAAACGATTCCGGTGTGCCAAGATGACAAGATGACAATAGTGCCGAGAAAGATGTGAAAGAACCTAATAGTAGAAAGGGTTAGGGTTGGATTGTCATAGTTTGTAGGCTTGCAAGGCACAGCATGTCACTTTAGTTTTACTTGGCCAAGAACGACTCTAGAGTATCTTGTCAGGCAAAAGTTCCCTAAACTAATGTACATACTAGCAGAGATGACTGTATATCTGTAAACAAGCTTTAAGAAGGCCGTGAGTTCCAGTACTAACGTCTTATAGAGAACAAGTCAAGTTAGGACAAGTTGGAAAAGCAGTGGTGGCTATTTTCTTCACTATTTATTTTTGTCAAGACAGCCATTCCAACTCACTAAAAGCAGGAGAATGGGAAGGGGAAGCAAAGAAAAAAAAAAAAACGGAGACCAAGTGACAAGGGGGGGTGGGATCGTCCGGGTATGATTGATTAGGGCTGTTTTACCAAATGAGGAAATATCTGCGTGCTGGAAGGATGTTGCGAGGCCTTTACTCGAGATATGTACTTTGACAGCTTGAATCTTCCAACTCGCTGTATTTGTACTGCAGTCAAGTACATAAAGACCCTATCAGCTCGCACCGCTTCAATGTACTAGTGAGCGGACTAGGCGAATCGATTACCACCTCGGCATGATAGAGTTGGTGCTTTATGCCACCGAACGTCTTTGGCTTTCAAGAGGCTATGTTCGCTGTCAAAAAGTACCGTCCAAGTGTCTGACATCTGGAATAGGCTTAGAGAAATAATATAAACTTCGGAAGCCGGCGGTAGTAACAATGCTGGCCCGGCCTTTAAAGAGGCTATTTTCATGAAAGGCCCAAATCACCAATAGGGAATAGAATCTGAGCTACAAAGTATATCCGTATAACAGCAAGATAAGATACTACGGCATTACCATACTCCGACGCAATGAACCTCACAAAATTAGCCCCTTGTTACCACCAAACCGACATAACCCTATATGTAGACCCTAGACCTCCTTCGTCTCGACTTCCACACAAAAGAGTAGCAGCCCAAGAACAGAAAGATGGCGGCGACGGTACCATACACTCCGCTCTGGTGGTTGCTAGTTACAAAGGCCGAAGTGAATTCCCGACTAGATACAGTATAGCAGTAGCAGCCCCAAGAGATATCAAGCAGAGCACACGACGGCCCAGACGGTCAGCAAACAGAGAGCCGGCGATGGTCACAAAGAACTGGAACGCGGATAGGACTAGGTTGATAGTGTTGAGCATCTAGCCATCTGTGGAGTATGGGGGGGGGGAGCGGACTTACACCATACGCAATGTAGGACGAGTATGATGATAGTACGTTGATAGAGCTCGTGATGAAACCGTCGTAGGCAATAACCATAGAGTCGACGACACATACAGAGAGAACCATGGCAGTCCACGCTGGGATTCAGCAGATCGGGTATGTTTGCTTTGTCTTGGCTGGGATAGATGAACTAGAGTTGTTTGTTGATTTTGCTCACTCTATTTGGCTGATATAAAGATGATACATCATATAGGATAGGGGGACTCGCGTGTCCTCCAACATCTTCTCTCTCCTTCTCCTCCTTCCTGCACTATTTTGTACCACCGCACAGGGACATCACCCATTTGACTATTGACGTTGGTTGGCCAGTCTTGATTTCTGAGCCTTTGAACTAGCCTGCCACGTTTCACGGCGTCGAAGGCACCCTTAATGTCGTAGGTGATAAAAGAGACTCAGGCCCTATCTTCTAATAGATTCACGGCTCTCAAAGTCAAGTAAGCCGGTTTCTTGGCGCGGGACTGACTGTGTAATCTGGAAGTAGCGTTTCATTTTCTGGCCTCAAGATTGACTGATAAGAAGCACTGGAGCAAAGGTATGCTAACCCTAATAGACCTCCAAGCTATGCTTTCTAGAAAAGAAAAGAAAAGAAAGGGAAAAAAAGTAAAAACAAGATATCACGGACTAACAATGAACAAGTAAATAAATTGATATGCATGTACATGTACATGTACAATATACATATGTACATAGCCAGAACTATTGTGGAGCACCAAAGGGATCTGTATAGTCTAGAAGCCACTTAGAAGACAACGCTCTATCCTAGCTATAAGCCCTGTTAGTCTTTAGCCTCTAGGAGTTCTGTTTGGTGTACAAGTTCCCCGCATAGCCATGGCTAGTGCAGTAATGGAACGGAGCACAGCTTACATATGAGTCTGCCCAAAAGGATGAAGGAATTATGCGTTCGCCAGACCTGTTAGGGTATCACGTAGCAACACACAATACAACAGAAAGAGAATCACGCACTTAGCAGTCAAAAGCCATATCGGCTATCAGCAGTGCCGAACGGCGACTGGCCATTCAGAGTCTTTGTGAAAGCGATTACACACCAGGATCCACACCACGATCTCATATTTCACGCCTGCTGGTCTGCAAGAAGCGGTACCCCGAGCCTACAGATCTAGAGTATTGATATGTAGACATTTCCCGAGCCCTCCAAAGACCTTCTTCTGATTCTGACCGGCTCTCTTCTCGCTTGTCACTCTTTCTCCATATTCCCAAGGACCCCCCCAGACCACTCACGCCACAATGGTCTTTTCTGATGAACGCATCGCCGTCATTGGCGGAGGTCTCGGCGGCATGTCTTTCGCCGTTTCAGCTCTTCACGCCGGCCTCACCAACCTTACTGTGTACGAGTCTGCCTCGCAACTGACCGAAGTCGGCGCTGGTGTCAACATCACCCGCAATGCCAACCGGCTTCTCGATGCCATGGGCGTCAGCCCAGCCATGATGGAAAAGTCGTCCCATGATCCGACTCTCTACATGGAGTACCGCCACTACCGCTCTGGAGAGTATCTTGGCCAGATCGACGAGTTTGGCGAGCCCAGCAGTCGCCAGATCCACCGTGCACATCTGCTTGATGCTCTGGTTAGTCGCGTGCCCGGAAAGTATCTCAAGCTGGGCAAGCGTCTCTCTACCATCGCCTACAGTCCGGCCACTACTTCGTATACTCTGAGCTTCACCGACGGCACTACTGCAGAGGCAGATATCGTTGTTGGCTGTGACGGCATCAAGTCTGTTGTGCGTGCTCACCTCGGCCTGACTGATTCGCCTATCTACAGCGGCCAGATGGTCTATCGCGGATACGTTTCGTACGACGACTTGACGCCCGAGACTGCGGATCTGCTCCGCCGCACGGTCAACTTCCGTGGTCCTCGGCGCCACGTTCTGACTCTGCCAATCGGCAACCCGGAGAACAACTGTGACCGTGTGGGCGTCATTGGATTCATGACCGAGCCTCTGGAGGGCTGGAAGAGTGAATCGTGGCTGGCCAAGGCCCCCATCGATGCCCTGGAAGCTCACGTGAAAGACTGGTGCGGCGCTGTCCAGGAGATCATCCACGGTCTTAGAAAGGGCAGCGAGGATGGCCAGATGCTGAAGCAGACTTTGTATGTCCGCCAACCATCCGAGAAGTGGTTCGATATCAGCAGTGACAGCGCCAACGGTATCGTGCTACTAGGCGACTCTGTCCACTCAACTCTCCCCCACCAAGGTTCGTAATGGCCCTACTATAACCATGTACCTCCGCGGTATCTGATACATTGCTGACACGAGACTCGATGCAATAAATAATAGGCCAAGGTGTTTGCCAGGCCATCGAGTCAGGATTTGCCATGGCTCAGATCCTCAAGAACTGGCCTACAAAAGATCTAGCTGCTGCTTTCGAGTTCTTCCAAGACTTCCGCAAGCCCCGTACCGACCGTATCACGTCCTCTAGCTACGAGACTGGCAAGATTGCTAGTGCCGATATCCCCGAAGAACAGTGGCCTGTCATGTTCGATCCGGCGCTGCTTCGGGAGCGCATGAAGTGGGTTATGGAGTTTGATGTGATTGGCGAGCTATTCACGAAGCTGCGTGATGTTGGGTATGAAGGAAACGGTGAGATTGAGGCTAGAAACGATAGTCCGACTAACGTTGAAGTTTGATACATAGTAGTGTAGAGCTGTATAAAGAATGTCTATATTTTGTTTAAACAGTCGGTTGCTTTAGGGTTTGGTAAGACAGAGCATCGTGAGACAGAGAAAGAATTTGATATCACGATGAATAACTATCCTAGTAGATAGCCAATTCAAATGTAGTATAATACTATCTCAATATAGACTGGACGAGGGTTTCATAATGGTTTATCAAGCATATATAAAATATGATTATCTTGTATTTCAATGTTGTTGCTACCTATATATTGTCGTGTTCCACAGAGTCAACACCAAGTCTCAGTCTTGTCTACTTATTTATTTCTTCTCATGAAACATTCTCAGGTGCTCACCATATGAAGTATAGTCCAGCATCTCATCCGAAATTGCACGACTAAAGACAGCTTCTCCACGATGGGCAATTGGAGGTAGTCTATGCTAATGGTAGTGCTAGAACTGGACTTGTGTCAGCAACGCCATCTGCTTCAATGTCGATCGTGAACACCGTCTGGAACGAGGCAGCGTTGAGAGCAGTTGCGGGCTAAAACCATAGCTAGCCCTACAACTGTGAGCTTTGGGAGAAGCATGATCTGATCTTAGTGCCCGCAACTACGCCAAGGAGCATTCCATGGGATACAGTTCTACGTCTGATGCCAGTATCTGACCACTATCCACGGCGAGAATCTGTTCCTCACTGTATCGAAGGCTTCACAGATCTCCGGTGACGCTCAAATGGACATTGGAGTGCGACCTAGCCATGGATTTCTCACAGTGTATCCTGTGCTGGCCGTCGCTGTAACCCTAGGCAGTGCTGCAGATGGATATGAGGCACAGTGTACTGCTCTAAGTGTAGCGCTCTTTGACGAAGGAATTGCACATCTGCATGCCCTTGCCGAAGTTCCACCCGACTTGGCGGCAAACAACACTTCTAGTTCTTCTTTACACGACAGTAGTTTCTCGATGTGCCGATATCCGGGTCCTGTCCGGCGTTGTCATGCGTAGCCGTCTCGACTTGGGACTGCATCGTGAAGCGCCAAGTATCCGTTTGAGTTTTTGGGCCGCCTACAGCTTCTGCAGATAACACTGTTGGCCAAAGAAGCAACAAGATCCTGGCAAGCTCGGAGCCAAAGGTAACACAGTGTGCAACTGGCCCACGCCCGAGCGTTATTGACGCTTCACCGCCCATCACCCAGAGCACCGCGGCCAGCAGAACAACTGCACCAATGCCCATATTGCCAGCGGATTCTTCTGCGCCACACTTGAAGCAGCAACTGTAGTGTTGTTTGCGCTTAGTCATGCACACAGATTGTAGCTGCCTATCCGGCCTCTGCGGTATTTGATATGGAAGTCCATTGCTGCACAGGAATGGCGTGAAGTGGCTGCATATGCGGGCGTCTATGAACGGCTTCTTGGTCCACTGACTTCAACTTGCTGATGGCAGATGAAGAATCCTGGAATGGTGCCGGAAGCCAAGCAACTGATGGACATGGGTTCTGGAATGCAGATGAACTGTTTCAGAGAATGGACAATACCAAACAATTGCTTATCTCTACTTCTTTTCTTTTCGTATCTACACTAGTGAGGCCGGCCACTGTATTGTCTGTTTCTTCTTTAGATAGGGCGCATTCCACGGCCTAAGAAGGTTCTCTCGCCGAATTCCCTCTCGGCAACCTGGAACAGCGGCAGGCCCATGAAATAGCCACCGTCATTGCTTCCGACAGCCTCCCAGGTGTTCTGGGCCTCTTCATCGCCAATAGTAATGAGCTTTCCCCCACGACCTCCGGCAGCAGCATCAGCAGCCAGCTGGATCTCGCAGCACTTCTCGAGCAGGATGAACCAAACAATGGTAGCCTCGATAGTAGGACCGGCGGTCAGCAGGCCGTGGTTGCCGAGAAGAGCGGCTTTGCGTGGGCCCAGGGCCTTGGCAATCTGAGCGCCCTCTTCGGAAGCCAGGACAAGACCGGCAAAGTTACTGCATTAAACAAGTTAGCCGGCGGCTGCAAGTGTAGATAGGATACGGGAGACGTACGGATAAAGCACGACATCGTTGTAGAAGCAGCAGAAGTCCTGGGTCAGCATCTCGAGATTGCGGCCGGTGGTGCACATGGCGCGGCCATAGGTGCTGTGGCAGTGAGCAGCACACAAGATATCAGGACGAGCCTTGTGGATCTCAGCGTGGATGGCATAAGCAGCTAGTAAAAGAAGATACACGTAATATTGGTCAGCGTTTAGTGTTCTCTCGGGAAGCAATTCCATTTCTTCTTATACTACAACTCACCATAGTTAAGGCGTCTGTTCTCGCCACCCTCGACGACCTGGCCGTCATGGTTAACGCGGATCAAGTCATCGTCTGTGATCAGCGAGAAGTGTAGACCGAACGGGTTAACCCAGAAGCTCGTCGGGTCAACGGGATCACGCACAGTGATGTGGCCGGCAACGGTCTCGGCAAATCCATGGGCAGCAAAGACACGGTAGGCCAGAGCTAGACGGTGCTTGAGGAACTTCTGCTCCTTGTAGGGATCGGCGAAGTGCGGTGGCTTGCTTTCGTCGTCGGAGCAGAAGGCACGAGATGGGTCGCCGGAACGGTGCTCGTGGGTTACGGGCTTAGAGGCTGGAGCCGAGCCGAGATTGCTTGCGGAAGGGGCCATGGCTGATTTCAATGATATGTAGTGTAAGAGGGCTTGTGTATTACTTGTGTAAATATGTGAGAATATGGTAATGCTTATGTAAAGTGCTCGTTCAAGTTCCGTAAGAAAAGAAGAAAAAAAGATACAAACATGTTGGCAGGCGCCATTCCACAATGCTAAGATGATAAGGCAGATAGATATCAGACTACCAATGATTACAATAACCTCTGTATCTTACTTATGCTGCAGTCTCATAAACTTTACCAGATTAGAAAGGATTGGTGCGTGCCGCCGGACACATTACTACCTGCCATGATTAGGATGAGTGGTCAGTATGAACAATATAGCAGGCACAGATATAATAAGATAGAAATATAGACCGCATGGTTCACGAACATGGTTGGCTGGTGGCCAAACTTGGACAACAATGGTCAGAGCCTATTCTAGCGATACGACACACACTAGCTTGTACATCCTGTGTAATACGACGTAATCTAGTGGATATATGAGTCCAGTATCAGTCGCCCATGCTTAGGAAACCATCAACTTCTTAGTCTCGGTCTGTGCATAGCCAGAGTCTTTCCCTAGCCCGCTTATACACTTGTATAAGTAGAAAACAAGGAAAGAGGTGAAGTGCGGAGTTAGGGTTTGTACAGTTCTTGAATTGATGGACCCTGAAGATTAGTCCCGCGGAAAGAACCCCACATATAGATGTAAAAGGCGGGTTTTTCCGCTTTAGATGACTCGAAAACCGGCAAACCAGCGCCCTTTGATGACTTGCGGCGTGGGTCCGCGAACTCTAATTGGTCAGATTTGCTTGGTGATGACCGGCAGGGCGCTGTTAACCCTAACCCAAAAGCCATGAAGAGAACTTGACTATCATGACAGCAGTTGGTAAATTTCTTGAGAACCACTTTGCTTTTCCTTCACTTCTTCTTTCTCCATATTCATTCGCTATTAATCGAATATAAACTCTTCTACATGGACAAGCACATCAACATCGTGGCTATTGAAAGCCAATACTGCGTCATCCCGCCCATCAGCGTTCCGCCGGGCTACACATACTCGCTAACGACATACTTCCGCTCGCCGCCCGAGAAAGTGGCCGAGCGTATCCGCGACGCCGACATTGTCATCACGACGACAGCACGCTTCACTGCCGCCGCTCTGTCCGCATCTAATGCGCCAAAGCTACGCCTGATCACCGCCATGGCTGTCGGTACAGACCAGATCGACATAGCCACCTGTGCTTCGCGCGGTATCCGCGTGCTCAACTCGCCCAACTGTAACACAGTGACCGTCGCAGAGCATGCGCTGGCACTCTATTTTGCTGCCCGGCGCACTGTCGGTGAATCGATGCGTAAGCTTAAGGAGGGCGAGTGGCTCCGGACTGGTACGTTAGTGCGCTCCACATTTGCCGCTGGCGTCGAACCACGCACGCTAGCACAGGAGACGATAGCCATCGTTGGTATGGGCGCCGTTGGAAAAGCCGTTGCTGCGCTGTTCAAGTTACTAGGCGCGAGTGTCATCGTGTCTGGGCGCAAGGGCGTCACCACCGTGGCCGAGGGCCGGACTCCTTTCACCGAGGTTTTGGCCAAGGCAACTACAGTCGTGCTGTGCTGTCCGCGGACACCCGAAACCGAAGGCTTGCTCGGTATGGAGGAGTTCAAGGCGATGCGCAAAGACGCTGTTTTGGTCAACGTAGCCCGGGGCGGCGTCACCAATGAGGCGGCGTTGCTGGAGGCGCTGAAGACGGGGGAAATTGCCGGCGCCGGCGTTGATGTATTCGATATCGAGCCGGCAGGCCCAGAAACGAGCGTACTACTGGGCAAAGATGCTGAGGGCTTGAATCTTACGGTGACCCCGCATACCGCGTGGATCTCAATGGACACTATGCAAAAGTATCAGGATGTGTGCCAGGAAAATATCATGGACTTTCTAAACGGAACTGTCAAGGCGGAAAGAATTGTGTCATAGCTCTTAACAAGCAATAGAACCTGCATATAAAATAAAATAGTCAAATACTCTGTAATCTCAAAGGTTTGCTCTCTGTGCTTTACTATTACAACTTGGTGCTCTGGAAACCATATGCTGGGTTGCGAACCGCATCGGCCATCTGCATTTCTAGGGTGTCCGTCTTAGCCAGTCCAATCGTGGCATTGTCAGTGCTTTTCATACAAAGTCTTGCCCTCTGTCCAGATTCTATTCTGTGTTCACAGCGCCCCGCCTTCTTCCCAAGCCTTGGCCTCCAACTGCTTCAGCTCATCCAAAGGCGTGTAGTCAACCGTCCACCTAGTCTCTGTCTGGCGTTCAAACTCGCCCAGAATCTCCTTGGGCGTTGTCACAAAGGACTGTACCCTGACAGCATTAGGGCCGATAGCAGCTGCTGATCCAGAGCGTTGCGGCCAACAGCAGAAACCACAGTGTCAAATCCTAGATTCTTTAACTTGGTATTTCGTTCTTTTTTCTCACTGATCTTAGCCAGAGAGTACCAAACAACTTGACTTACCGGCCAGAGCAGTGAGTTCGTAATATATCTGTGGTGCCGATGGCGATGATATTCTTCACAGGTAAGACTGACATGGTATGTTCTTAGGGTATGGAGCCAATAAGGGTTTGTTTGGTGGTATGTAAATAGTTAGCTATCGAGGGTCTATTGATCTTTTGGATCTTTGCTGGCGGAGTAGCCCGCTCTTATAGATGACATTCAAATCCGTGGCCTTTCCTGACACGAAACATATTATTAGAGGGTTCAGTCTGTTACCTAACTTGTCTTACAAGATCGGAACCGCTCTTGGGGAAGCATAATAGCCAGCATTGTTAGTGGATATGCATACGCTATAAGCGAAAAAGACTAGGGGTTTATTCTGGCGGGCGTCACCTCGCTTGGCTTGGTGTGTAAGTGGACGCGGATCAAGTCAGAGTTTGGCTCTAGGAATCGAACCATCTCAATGTCCTCTGTCCTTAGCTTCTATCTTTGAACTTTTACGAACAATCTACTTACTTTTACATTCTTCATCATGGGCAAGGTCGTTGCTGCTGTAGGAATTTCCCATGCTCCAGGTAAGCTAAACCTACAGACTCTACAAATTACGTTGCTACGATTATCTAACCGCGTAGACTACATCCAGGAGCCATTGGTTTCCCCGAGACCGCCAAGCCAGGTGCTCGGGGGGCGGACTGAAGCTGTCTCATTGGCTCTCGGTGCCACACTCACTCGCAGCTAAGCCAGACGTCATCTTTGCCTTCCTCGTCCCCCGAAGGACGACTTCTTAAAGCTGACGAAGAAGTACCAGGCCAAACCAAAGGCAAAGAGGCACTCAATCGCGTGCCGGATCTGTTTTTGTCCAGTTTGACGAGCATGAGGTCGTCATGGCCGCGCGCAGTGAGTATCCCCTCAACAGCAGGCACCCGCTGGTCAGCGATAAGTAATCGTTTGTTCCTCGAAAAGCTATGCGCGGGTGATCACCAGTGGCTCAAAGACCTGTCATGTGAGGAGGTAGGCCGAGGAGCAGGCTGGTCACGGAGGCTATGAGGTGCCGAACTGGGTGGCTATGGCGGGCGCTATGAAGGGCGGCCCGGTTGAGCTGGTGCTTTACGAGCCGGTGAATAAGTGGATCTGTGGCATGGCTTACGGGCTTCCACATCTCAGTTGATGAGTAGGGTATTGGCAGTATATTTTCTGTACGGGGTTGTTGATCTTTGTACATAGTTTGTTGGTTTATCTAGCTTGTTTGATCCAACTTACAGTCCACTCTTGAACCCTAACCACCAACTGTAGGACTGAGTCCCTAAATATAGACTTATCAATACTTCTGATGTTCAGATACGGATGGGACGCCATATTCAGAGCCAATATGATTGTGTGCGATTTCCCGTGCCAGCCAGGCAAGGCATCGGCCATATCGAGCAGCCGAAGCTCTAGCCTAGTTTACATCGGCGTCTCGCAGTGTCGAAGAAGTGACATCTACCGCATCTCCGGCATCTCTCTCCAGGCTTTGTTACTTCTCTGTGTCTTGAGCCTCTTCTTCCCCCGCAAGGGCGACCGCGCAGCCCTACAGGAGCAAAGCATAACCCATCATCATCGGCTAGTCTCTCTGCGCAGTGAGCTCTTCCGTGCCCAGTATCTACCAGCCAATGCGCCGCCAATACTAGATACGGAGGCTTTAGGTGGGCATTTCTTCCACATTAGCAGCTTGGCGGAATGAGCAATCTGTCCAGCAAGACTGTAGACGGCAGTAACGATAGATGCAAGAATACCACAAGTGACGTAATCTGCTACTATTTCTGGCTCCAGTAGTGGCAATGGTACCAGCAGTAGGAATAGCCAAGGGGCGGTCTCGACGAAGCAAGTGCAGGCGTGGCAACGGTGTGTCATGTGACGTCGGCTTCGATGCAACGATATGTTTTCTATGTTAGCCGCTTCTCTTACGACCACTACGCGAGACGTGCGCCCACAGACGATCCGCAAGATCCGATATGCCGGGCTCCAATTCCTCTGATTGGCCCGTCGTGGCTTCTGATCCTTTTTACTGTGGCCTGAGTCTGATTAGTACTCGTGAGACTATTGTTCGCACACCAGAACATTCGTTTCTCGGGACTTACCCGATGAAGTTTATGAGTGCTTATTATATATATCTAGCTTCCACTAGTCTCTTGACATATGCCGTGCTTCGCCTTCACGGAAATCTTAACGCCGTTACCGCAGTTCCTCGAGGAGCGAAATTTCGATGCTCCGACAAACGATGAGCTTGGCTGGGGGGCGTTTGTAGATTCTAGTGGTTCCTGTTTGATGCTACTGGCGAAGTGCTCTGAACGATGGCCTGGAATGGTAGGGCTTCTAGGGCCATATCAACAACTATTCTGGCGTATGGTACGAGAGCTCATTAGTAGAGGGCTAGTGGTATAAAGAATGAACTGAATATGAATATAGTAAAGAAAACAAGGATATCTTGATATTAAAAAGTCGTGAAAATATATATATCTAGTCACGTGAATATATATGTTCATAGTCCCCTTCTGCTGTAGTGTTGGCACTCTAGGCCTCCATGTTGTTCCAGTCCCTCTTTGTCCTTGGTATTCATATGGTGCTTTGACCTCTGGCATGTGACCGTACTCCGTTGCAAAGATCTATAAAAAATAGTGGTGAATGGTAGTAAAAAATGGTCGTTGTAGTAATAGGTAGTCGTGGTAATAGTGATAATGACTCGAAGGGGTAGTTTTCTATACATAGTGTATAGACTTAAAGACGTGATTGCCTTGTAGCTTGGCTCGACGTAGGGAGTCCATGAAGTTACTCGGACTTGGCAGCAAGCGCATCCTTGATGGCATCCTCCAGGGACTCGGGCTTGGTAGTCGAGGCCCAGCGGTTGAGGACCTGGCCATCACGGCCAACAAGGAACTTCTCAAAGTTCCACTTGATACGGCGCAGGCCAAGCAGACCGGCCTTCTGCTCCTTCAACCAAGCGTAAATTGGGGCGGTATTATCGCCGTTGACTTCGATCTTGCTCATGATGGGGAAAGTCACACCGTAGTTGATCTGGCAGAACGACTGGATCTCGTCATCGTTGCCGGGCTCCTGCGAGCCAAACTGGTTGCAGGGGAAGCCGAGAAACTGGACATCGTCGCCGTAGGCGGCACGCAGACCACTGTATAGCTTCTCCAGACCAGCGTACTGCGGGGTGAAGCCACACTTGGAGGCGGTGTTAATGATAAGGACGACCTTGCCCTTGAACTGGGCCAGATCAACCTCAGCACCCTTCTCTATAAGCACAGATATATGGTTAGCTATATGTGATGGAATCATGGAGATGCAGCATTACGCAGTGTAACATGCAGCGGAAAGAAACAAAATAACGGTAGATACTTACTATCGAGAGGCTTGAAATCGTAGAAAGTAGACATTTTGCAAGAGTAGTGAAAACCGTGTGGGATAATAAGAAGTATATCTAGACAAGATACAAACACAGCTAGTGATGATTCAGCAGACAATGTTTTGGTATAGAATTGTGAGGAAAGAAAAAAAAGAAGTGGAGTTGACAGAATTTGGCTATGTTGATTAAGTCAAAATAAGAGAGACGGAGCAGGAAAGAGCGGGAGGGCGGTGACAGTTTTATAGTAATTTCTATATCAAAGTACTTGAGACAGAATCACAGATTCCCGTCGATATCTTTCAAGCACAGCAAGAGGATAAAAGGTATAAGAATAAAAGCAGATAAATTGGATTTATTGTGCCAGGCAGTGATAGCGAGATTGGTTTAGTGGTTGATACCAAAAAAAACACAGAAAAAAAAGCCCATTGGCGAGGAATGGCGCGATGTTTTATACGTGGTTGATGCCGCAGCTGTAACCCAAAGTGGCAACGACGGCCGTGCTGAGCCAAAGCAACTACGTCCTGCTTCAAAGCAGAAGCAATGTAAAGTATGAGCC
Organism: Davidsoniella eucalypti; assembly: GCA_004009845.1. Classification (NCBI taxonomy): domain Eukaryota; kingdom Fungi; phylum Ascomycota; class Sordariomycetes; order Microascales; family Ceratocystidaceae; genus Davidsoniella; species Davidsoniella eucalypti. The sequence continues at coordinate 119,835 of RMBW01000002.1, read as the reverse complement.
AGCCTATTTTGGTTCGGTCCACAAGGCAGTCATTAGCTTTCCAAGTTAAGGATGGGGAGGGGTTTCTAGTCTATAGTGGGCAAAATCATAGCCCAGACTTGAATAACAAGCACATCAACAAGCCCTTTTTTCAAAGTATACGTTTTTATTTGATACGGATTAACAAGTTCGGTTGTTGCATGTAATTAAGTTCCCCCTCGTTTTGTATTTTTCCCTTCTTTGAAAATCAACGGGCTTGAACTACTTTTGATTGTAGAAGCCAAAGGAAGCAAAAAGCAGCACCATTGACCGAAGTTGGTTCCTTCCTTGAGCCCCGCCAAATCCGCCCGCCGACTTGCCTGCTTCGGGCTCGGAATAACAAAGATGCATAAAATTATTCTTTTGGTTTCGTAGTTAGCTACATATATTCTTTTGTTTCCCTAAGAATGCAGTACATCAATATAGTGTATAAATCATAGTGTTCATATGTATATACACATATGCTAATACGTTGGATGCCTGGGCTGTCATGCTTTCACGTATTTGAATTCATTCCGGCAGTTTCGCAAATGTCAGGCGCAGATCCTCAAGGAAAAAAATGAGGAAGAAACATACAAAGGCATTTTCGTTTTTTTTCCTCGTGATATCATGCGTTTCAACAAGCTCAGCCATCTCTTTTTATTTATCTCTTTTCTTTGCTAATTATCCCACGATCAGAGCGGGTGCGGGATTCGAATCGAGCTTGAAGGCCGAGAAAGCGCTTCTTGCAACTACTAATAAATATACTGGCCGAGATGTGCGCATTAATTTGAGCACACAAATGTGCTCAAATATCCTTTTTCTTTTTTATCTTTGATCTTCTTTGGCCCTCCTGCGCCTACGTCCGTATGCCATGCTAGGGCTATGGCTATTCTATTATATCCTATTATATACAAAGCCGGTGATACCAACAAAGGCTACGGGCTTTATTGATTTGCTGTCTCCGCCTTCAAACTCAAGACCAAGACCAACAAAGTGTTAAGATCGCTTAAGTCTGTCAATGTGATGTGATCTGCCAATAACCAGATAAAGCTTCCAGGGTCCCTCCCTTACTATAAAAACGAGAGCAAAAAACAGAAAATAAAGGCGTAGATCCGATTTCACGGAAGCACAAACGGGAAGATTATGCCTGTAATGATGACAAAAACGACAGAATATAGAAACTAATTACATCGATTGCCCAAATAATTGTAAAATAGCTTTGGTGTCTTGTTGGCTTTCTTTTCTTTTGATGAAACCGACCAAACGTTCCCGCGAGCCTTATAAATGCAAATCACGACACATCGAGTAATTCCATCCCGCCACGAAAATCTTGGGCACCTACTCCATAGATTGTAACAGGCTAGAAATCTCATATCGAGCTTGTCTTTTTTTCTCTTCTCTTTCTTTTCTCCGCAAACTGTTGTGTTTTGTCTCGTTGTTGGGAAACGCAATGACGTCGCTTCCAGTTATCGCCGTCTAAATTATCAGAGACAAACCGCACTTGCTCTACCTCGATCCACAAGAAAAAAACGAAAAATACTCAAACAAATTCTACTCCTTGTTTCTTTATTGAGGCTTTTTGCTCCATCGGGACGCCGTCGGTTGGCCGGCTGGGTTATTCCAATTACATCCCGGTCCTCGAAGCGATCCCTTGAGAAAATATTCAATAATAGAAATGACCAGAGGAAATCAGGCAACCTTCCATAGTCCGTGGTCCTGGTTCTAATTTTCTGGCCACTCATCATCCAAACACAGGCTGTCTCCCAATCTGGAATCGCTGCAGTTCACCACAGCTCGACGTCCGTTGGTTATGCCGATGCGGTAGACCATCTAGCGACTAACAACATTGCAAATACGATTAGTAATACGATATACATCTAGCCAGTACTAACTATGTATTTGTACTATTCCATTACATACAGATGTAGGCTGACAGATCGCATGGAAATGTCTGTGACCTGTCAGATATATGGCACAGCCAGTCAGCGTCACAGTTCTTTATAAATTCCAGTAGGGTTGGCTAGTGGTGTATCAATAGGCAGCAATAACAGCGAGAAGGCTTGGAGCTGCCTCCTAGCCACCTTGCATATGCTTCCAAATTCTTTCCATACCTAGTATGTGACGGACAAATATCATGTGTCTAAGCCGCAGAAGTGAGTCTCGCTTCTACATCTTAGACAACGCAATGCTACACGGCATAATATAGGGGAAAGGGTCAAGGCTACCAGTCTACACACACATGTACATCAAGGCCAATGTTATCACCGCGAGTTGTTAATGTCTACTACTAGTCCATTGTTGACAATATGTCCATATGGAACGAACCGCGAGCCTCGGTCTAAAGAGTTGAGATAACAAAAGCTCCAGGGCTAGGTTCGCCGCACGGACTTGATTGCCCTATAGTGACAAACAAACAAAATCAACCAGAACCAACTAGTCGGCATTCTTTTTTCTATCTTCCAAGCCCGTCTTCCGTTGTATTACCGGCAGGAGGTCCTCTAAAGATCGGATATATGTTTCATTCTCAAGATCTACAATGCTACGGATGATATCTTAGTCATCGTGACTCTAGCTATTATTGTTTTTGGGTTCTCTCTTTCTATGACTAGTATTAATGCAACATAGCCCCTTCTCGGCCACGATCAAAAATGGTGTGGTTTCTGCCCCCTCTTCTCCCTTGCCATTCCATCCTCCGCCATAACACCTAGAAACAGAGTTCCTACCCCGAGACGGACTTCGTCACCACTTATCTCTTTGATGCGAGTTTACTACGGTAGAAAGAAAGAAGAAGAAAAGCCAAGAGCCTTTTATTATCCTATTGCTTTTCGTATACTACTATAGCGATACGCAACATCCAACGATGTTTTCAGGGATATATCATATCGTTGACGACGTTACCCACTCAAGGGTTCGTAGTTTGACGGGCTTGAACTAGATAAACTTTTGAGCTTGATACCAAAATCAGTGCTAAATCGTAGTATGCCTTGGCAACCGGGCCACTAGTTGTCCCGAGTGCCTGGGCTTTTAACTCTCAGTGCGGACAAACTCAAACTGCCAGCAACATTGTAAAAGGAGGGAGAAAGGCGGAATTCAACCCAAAATCTTGAAATTTTCAAGTTGGAAAAGATCAAGTCTGCTTGGATGCCCATATCTCGATTGACACTACAGATTTGCCAACAACGTACCACCCGGACTCCATCAAAGGCTCCATTGAAGGCTCCATCATGGCCTGTTCCATTCGGATACTTACAACCGAAAGACAGGAGGGCAGAAACAAAACTAGGGAAAGACAAACCAGCGCCCTGAAATAGCGTTTATTTGGAATTAGCCAAATATTAGTACAACCACCCAGACTGCAAGTGTGTATCTAGATATAACATGTTTGTTTCTTCTTGATGTATGTGCTGAGACTAAACAGGGCAAATTTACTATGGAATATTTACCAGCATATATAGTATAACTACCTATAGTTACCTATGCTATACAGATATATGTATACATGGAATACGTCTTTGTCAAAGTACGCCCGTACATGACAGATAACGAGTCCTTGCAATTATACATGATACCATTGATTGCCAATCAAGGCGCACAAGCTGCTTTTCATGGAATTACAGATAGTATTTGCCTTCTAGGTAACGTACGTAACGAGTTCATAGAGCACATGTGTTGCATCGATTTCTCGTTTGGCGTTTAGGAATCTCACGATGATTCCAAGTCATTTCTTATATACTTGCCAGGGTCGGATGTGTAACAAGACCTTCCGTCTCCGCCTACTAGGAAAAAAAAGGAAAGTCCCGTATTGCATTACAAAAAACTATGAAAATTTCTATAATCCAAAAGCTAGTAAGGCAGATTCAGAAGCGGATTTCATTCCCCTGCTCGTCTTCGGCTTCCCGGATTTTGCTTAACAATAGACTCAAAAGATGGTTTTTATAATATATTATAGTTACATGTATACTACGATACGTAAACATGTTCGAGTTCTGTGCTCCTATATTCCTACAGGCTGCTCGGTTCTCAGCCGCAACACTTATTATCTTACCATTTTATAAACCGGAACGAAGCCTGTTTTCGGATCACTCCCGAGCAAGTTTGATGCAAAGCTTCTCAGATATCACCCTAACAGTAGATCCGCGGTCTTAAAGCCAGACGTTTGACGATATGCCAGCTCATTCCTTAAACTACTAGCAAACGATGCTCTGTGTAGATGTAGCCCATAGCTACATAATGCAGTGTACGTATGCGGCGTACGTACCTGTATATGTTGTCATATATGTATGTGCCTTCACCGCTACCATATAGAATAAGTTCTGTTTTATGTATGTCGGGTCTCAGTAGTCAAGTCCAGGTTGCAATGCGGCTGGGCTGCATGTAAGTTCCGTATAAGCCGGTATCATCGATGTGATCTAGAAATATTGTCTCAGCTGTTGCCCCATTTATGTACAATGTTATATTTATACATGTGATTGTTATACCGGCACAAAGCAAACAGCCACATATGCAGGTTACCCATACTCGCGAGTTGGCCAGCTTGCATGATACATGTCTTTCTGGGCAGCTTAGTTATCTGTGATCCTGTCCATAGTTTGTGTTGTTACATCTTGTATTGCATGTCAACGTTCGTTTGTGTTGGATCTAGTCAGTACAACGGAACACCGGTAGACACTATTTGGAATTTGTATGTGCGTTGCGTGCGTAGGCGTCGACAGTAATGACATATACCACATATGAGTATACAACTATCTGTCACAATATTTTCAAAAAAAGCCTTCACTTCCGCCCTGCCATCTCTAAGCTCGCCTCGTCGGTCCAACCTAGTTGCTTACCAGCTCCCTTCCCTACTCCCCAAGACCAGACTTGGACAAAATGGAGATCTTGACTAGACTATGAAACCCAAATCTTTGCCAGCATTTTACTACCAACTACAAACAGTCCAGGTACTAGGATGATACTAGCTAAATACTAATACTACCTTGTTCTTTCAATCGCTAATTTTCGTTTCATGGCACGTCCCGTTCCATAGCTTGTCCTATCTAAGTATACATACATAACCGACGGCTCGGAGTAACCAACAAGTCAAGCCAAACTCCATCTCGTAAGACTTTGACCCAGTCTAGTCTAGCCCTAGGCCAGGCTTTCCAAAACAGCCTATTTTGTTCCTTTATGTAGCTCAGCCATGCTTGTTGTTTTTGCTTCCCGTGCTAATGCAGGTTATTTGATTTTATTTATTGTTGGGGGCCGGTCAACCCTTCTTCCCATGTCCATCTCCATATGAACTCCATCAACGAAACTTGAGAAGCCCTGCGTACCGATGCTCGCTAGTAATTATACCGAGCCCCTAGCGCTCTTAAACTTATTGTCATACACTAAATATTCATGTCACTCATTGGGACTTCAGTGTAATGAGAATTCCAACATTGGAAAGTGATCATCGGGTACTTCTCATTTTGAAATGTAGGGTTATTAAAACCCTAATACTAGTAGTTTATAATAACAATACTCTCCTAAAAACTGTTGATTGAGTGTCACTTTTGTCAAGAACTAGCGAAGTAGTAGATTTCAATAATATGTATTACATGAAGGGATATTTTGTGTGTTGATCACCCATTAAAGCCCCCGAGCATAAAGACATTAAAGACAGTAAGAATATTGTTCTACATAACTACTACGGACTACGGTTGTACATGCTATTTATTTATTTATCATTGTACATGCTAACTATTAGTAGTCAGCATTTGTTCAATAAACCCTACATCTCCGCATTTTCTGAACCCTAAAAGTAATGATATCATTCATTCAACCTCCAACTTGTATCAAACCATCATGCGAGACTTCATCAACACATCAAAAACTGGATCATGAGTGACTCTAAAAGAAAGATCGTCATCGTTGGTAAGTCCAAAATCTACATCACAGTACAATATGTATAACTGACAGCACTCGATAGGTGGCGGGATCATGGGATGCACGACTGCATATTACCTGACACACCATGAACTCTATAACCGCAAACTTCACTCAATCACCATCATCGAAGCTTCTCATGTAGCCGCAGGCGCATCTGGAAAAGCCGGCGGCCTTCTCGCGGACTGGGCGTTTCCGGCCAACATTTCTGATATATCGTTCAATCTCCACGGTATTCTAGCCAGCCGCTATAACGGTGAAGAGAGATGGGGATATCGCCGTGTAAATTGTGGCTCCGTTGAGGGCAAAGTGACCCAAGCCATGCTCGATAAACAAAAGGCAGCCAGTTCTAAAGTCGATCAACAAGATATAGCATCTAGCTGTCTCACTGCTGAGCAAGACACGGCTGGCCCTGAAACTGGCATACAAGGACGAACGCGCTCTGCGACTGGCAAGAAAGAGACCAAGAAACCCCCAAAGACAAACGAGGCTACGAAGATGAGCCTGGCGGAATGCAAATTTCCCGAGGACATAGACTTCATCGAGCTTGAAACAGTTTTGGGGTGGAATGCTATTGAAGGCAACACGGGACAGGTACACCCGCGACTTTTCACGGAAAGTATGGCCGAACTCGCAACGGAAGCCGGCGCTGAGATCATCACGGGCGCTGAAGTGACAAGAATTCTATACTCCTCCAACGACAGCAGTACCAATGGAGTCGAATATTGCATTCGCGGAACCGGTGCTACGACTACCATCACAGATGCAACGGAAGTAATCGTGACCGCTGGGCCGTGGACGAGCAAGTTGCTACCAAAGGCCGATATCGAGAGTACTAGAGCACACAGTGTGGTGTACGAAGCAAATATCGCCCCGTATGCCGTCTTCACAGAAGTGAAGCTGCCGCCAAAGTGGAAACCGAAACATCGTATTGCGAAAGGCAAGGACTGGAAACAAACATCCAAAGTAGATCCCGAGATGTACGCTCGACCATTTGGTGAAGTTTACGCCTGTGGTAGGTCATCCATTGTTCTTTCTCGTTTCGATTACATATGGTACTAACTAGTATAAACTAGGCGGAACCGATTCTGATGTCCCTCTGCCCGATTTTGCTGATCAGGTCAAGTGTGACGAGAACTCCTGCGACGACCTCACAGAATACTTGAGCCTGATCTCACCGCCAATCCGCGATGCCCCCATCAAGATTAAGCAAGCTTGTTATCTGCCGCTTCACTCGCAGGAAGATGGCGAGCCAATGCCGTTGATTGGACCAACAAGCACAAAGGGTCTGTACGTTGCAGCAGGCCATTCGTGCTGGGGAATCCAAAACGGACCAGCGACGGCAAGCATCTTGACTGAGTATATCTTTGATCATAAAGTGAAGACGACTAAGTTCCCGGAAGACTTCGATCCACGCAAATTTGGGCTGTAAATGTCCTCAAAAGAGATGAGATAGAAGATCGATCGTGACACATAAAGAGTTTACTGGTTCAAGTGTGATGAAATACTATGCTATTTTTTAAGTCTATATAAGTTGTACATGTAAGGAAAATATACTGTAGTAGCAATGGTGACTATCATTACATATGCTGTCAGTAGCATCAAGCCGTTATAGCCTGATGTTCCTCTACTTCAATGCTATTTCAAAGATGACAAACATCGCGACTAGACATTCACTTCCGCTTCTTGGCAGCAGCTTGAGATGAGCCCGTGGCCTTGGTAGCCTTATCGCTATCAACGACAGCCTCAGGAAGAGCCTCCTGCTTCTTCTCCGTCACAGCAGCGGGCTCCTCATCATCGTCATCGCCACCCTGGCCGAACTCGTTGACACGGGTGTAGTCAATACGGTAAGCCCAGCGCTGATAAATGTAGATGAAGAAGATGATGTCGTCTCTGAAAGTAGCAAGACGGTGAAGAATGGGCATCTTAATGGTGAAAGCGAAGAGATCATCGATGAAGGTGTTGAGGAACTTGTACATCATGGCCTTACCAGGCATGTGGGCTATACTCTTTAGGCGGTAGTTGATGTACAAGCTAGGAACCATTAGTAGGAAACCGTAGGCGTAGACAGAGCCAACAAGTGTAGCGATGATGTATGAGTACCACGACTTGTGGCTATCGTAGATTAGAGAGTAGATAGCATAAGCGATGAGCAGAGGCACACCAGCCAGGTACATGTACTTGAAGGCGATTTGGTCGTACTCCTTGGTCTTTTCTTCGGTCTCGCTAAGCTTGTTCTTGTCCTCGAATGCGATTTTGTACGGTAGAATCGAGCCGGGTCCACTGGGTTGAATAACAATGTTGACAATGGTGGTGATCTTCCACAGTTCAATAAGGATACCAATAGCCTGAGAGCCCAGAATCATCCAGCTCGTGTTGTGTGAGTTATCAATCAGGTACAGCAAGATAACGGCCTGCATGAAGACATTGGCCAAAATAGAGCGCACTGAGATACCAACATTGTCCTTCTTCTTGCGGTAGTGGGCAATATCAGAGCCAAAGGCAAGAGTCTCTAGAATCATATGGGCAACAGAGGCAAAAACAGTGATAGCCAGAAGAATTGGGTTAGTGTCGAGAAGAACGTTCTTGATCATCTCGATTTCAGTACCATCACCACCACCGGGGGCAGTCTGTCCCCATGCCGCCTTGCGAAGAGTGTCCTTGTTGCTGATCTCGACGGAGGCGATAGTCTTGAACTTCCAGGAGGCGATGTTGTTTAGGTTAATGTGGATAGGAAGAGTAGTAACAGTCTCGTTAACAATAGTCATGTGCTCGATAAGCTGCCAGAACTGGTTGACGAAAAGAACGGGATCTATACAGTGATGGCTATTTAGTATTGGACATGGCTTTCCGGTAAGGTGTGGGTCGACTTACAGTACCAGCTGTTTTGGCCAGAGGCGTCGCGGGCACCGGAAGACTCTAGAACAGTGAACGAACGAACGGTCCAGTGAGCGTTCTGGTAGTCCATAACGCCGAGATCGGGAACAAACTCGAACGAGATGTTCTGGTGGTAGTACGGGGCAATGATAGGGCCAAGCTTGCGCAATTCTTCTTCCTCTAGGAGCTCCTCGGGCGTAGGCGGCACGTCATCCAGGAGACTGCGCTTCTTGAACTCGCGCCTCTTGGGCAGATACTGGGTGATAGGGTACGTGAAGTGGTAGGCGGTCTCGTGGCTGAATTCGGGCTTGGACGGGTCGATCTCCGAGCCGGTTAGGCCAACAAAGAAGTGTCCCCAGATAGTGCCGTTCTTTTGCGACTGGGGATGAACGGGAAACTCAGCGTCGATAACGCGACGGTCGTCATTGTCGGAAAGGCGGAAGCCGGTCTCGTTCAGCACAACATACTCGGGTGGTGTCTTGTCAAGCGGAGCGCGAGTGGACGATGGAGACATGACAATCACTAGGTCTAACTCGCTATCGGAAGCCCAGATCGGAGCAACCGTACGCGGAATCAGCGCTCTCTGTGCGCCTTCGTTCAGGTGGTCCGGACGGAACTGGTATGCCGGTATATCCGCGCTCCCAGTACTGATGATGCGCCCCTCGGCGTCCTTAACCTCAACGTTGGCCTTAGGCTTGAGGAACATGTTGACGGCACTGCTCATGGCAAAGTATAGAGCACTGCCCAGTATGATACGCTGCATATTAGACATCTAAAAAAGCACAGCCATTGCAACGGGATAGTTAGCTCTTCTGTTCGCGATATATGCGGCTAGATGCCAGATACCACGTTTGTTATGGCTCGGCGATGGCTCGACTTACGCCACCCTCTTCCGCCGGCGCGGCAGCGGGTTGTTGCTGATCGGCCATGACGTTGGGTAGGGCAATTGTAGTCTAGGATGCGAATCTTGATTGTGTTGGTGAGTCTCCAGAGGCTGTCGCGATATATCGAAGCTCGTGATAAAAGCCACTGTTTTGTAAGGTGACTGCGATCAAGGCGTTTGTTGCGGTTTCAGCAGTAGTAACTGCCAAAGCAGCATCGAAAAGGCCCACATAGCAATTACTGCTTTCTGTGCTTACTGCAAGAAAAGAAGCTAGCTGGCCCCACTGTCTGGAAGCTATCCAAGAAGCTAGGCCCAATTTAGTAAGTGTTGTTCCAGAAACTGTGGCGCACCATGTCTTTCCAATGATGTGTGGCGCAGGTACCTTGTAGACGTGGCTTGGATCCTGAACTAGCTATCGGGTTCGGCTTGCCGTTCATCTTATTTACTTATAACCATGATAATTTGGCCGGTTTATATTTGCCGAGGACGATAAACAAAGCGAGCCGTTTCCCGACGCCCGAGCCTCCATGCGTCCCTAGTCAAAGCTTGGGTAGCCTGTACTATCCAACAGGCTGTCATTCAATTAGATCGACTGATCCGGTTTGTCCGAAGCTATATTGCTCAATGGCCGTTTTGCCGTCTGGAAACCTATCAAGTTCGTGTTTGTCGAAGTGATTTACAAGCTCCCTACTGATATCTTTGGCAAAGCTGTCAAGCAGGCAGCAGGATTGACTGTCCTGTAGAATATCACTTCCCGTCCAATTAGTTGTTGAACGAGCTATTTCCGGGCTTGGCATAAGCGTAAGGTTAAATATCCACAGTCACTCGTTTCAATTTTCTTAGGCGGCCATTTTTATGTATTTCAGCATATATTGTTATGTTCATCTTCATGTTCCTAATCTAGATCTCATGCACTATTGCTTATATAACCTTAGCAGCACTGTTTATATCATGACCAATAGTTCAACCTATCGTTTAGTCGGAGTTTAAAATCTCAATCCTAAGTCAAGATTGTAAAAGTTGTAGAGATGTAGTAAAGAAATACTTTTTCACACTCAAAAAGGCTCATGATAAACATCAAGATATATTCAGTCAGAATAGAGATGTTAGCTCAACTTCGAAATTTATACAAATCAAGTAGTATAACTAGTCAGTTATGTTACTTCTATATGCCCCTAGGCATATGTATATGTATGTGTCAGAACGCTAACTCCCGACTAGTTATAGAGTTTCACTTGTGCTGATCGAGTGCACACATGCTACTGTAATATTCAATTTGCTAAACCCGTGGCATCTCAACTTTACTCCAGTCGGTTACATTAGACCGTGCACGGCCCATTACCATACAAAGACAGCCTGCAATACACACCAACTCTGTTCTGCCTCATACAATATCAGAATGGCTTTGACGTGTCTGTGATATACGGGGTTTACGGGCTATAATCCCTATCTTTGCTACACTTGGAGTCGGAGCTGTCATCGCAATACCGAAGCGAAAGAACAAAGTGTAAGAATGGAATTGATCTACACTAGCAACATTGGGTGACTCCTGAAATGCAAAGGAAGAATGTAAACAATAGCTAGCGGCATACTTGGACAAACACATGATGAAATCGACTAGACTATGGATAGTGTGTACGTAGGTAAGTATGTACATGGGAGCATCATGTTGTATTACTGGGCAAAGCTAATCCATGGAGCAACAAAATCCTTCATACATATGTACAGATATAGTCTTTGTCTGTTCTTTAGACGCAAGGGTGGAGGGGAAACCAGCATCTTCAGCATTGATAACCCTGCACAAATCGTTGATACGTACATATGTTTCTAAGAATGGCATCATAGTTAAATTATCAAATTAAGCTTGATAGGAATAGCGGTAGTATCTCACGCTATCATCGATATCATCGAAGACTAGTCCCAAGATTAATGAGAACACGTCAACAAGCCGGGAAGAATATTTGTTTGCGAGAGCGAGCTAAACTCGATTATTGTTAGTACCAGCGCAAAGTATACAAAATGTATATATATAGTGGACACAAAGGAGAAAACTATGCAGACAACGCATGAGAGGAGATATAGAACAGGCAGATGCGAAAAGGTTAGGCAATGGGATGTTGGCTGTGGTCAGACACTCGACGAGGCCGCCAACAACGCCCATTTCATATGTAGAACACGCTTGGTTCTAGGCTCTGTAGCTTCACTTTATCGGGTTGTTTTCTCAGTATGCTGGCAGTGCACGTTCTAGCCTTTGGGATAGCTTGTACATATGTATGTTTGTATATATACTTTGGCCTATACACTTTGAGAAACTTTCCTCGAGGCACTAGAGGAAAAGGCCCTGCTTTCTGTATCGTACATGGCCCGATTATCTCTGCCTTCTTTTCGTATACAGCTTATATGTATGTATATTGTCCTTGGTGTCGCGTAATGACCCAAGCCAGATCGACCCTTGCGAGTATATGACAGGGTAGATGAGCGGAGAGGAACAGGTAGAGATTTCAAAGGCTCAGTCTTGTTTCTACTAAGTATGTGCACAACTAGGCCTTGCTACGACCCCTAGATCGCAGGGCTTATAGGGTCGACAGGAGCAAGAAGAAGAACAAACATGGCTTCGATCTGGACATAACGTTCGTCTTCTTTTGCCATTGATTTTAGATATCTTCTCTATAGTTTTTAACTGTATGCGTATGATGTGTAGACACTCTCATCGAAAAGCCGAATGACCTGCCAAATTAGATTCAATTCCTATTTTTATCACCGGCCTGTCGCCAATCTATCGATCCACGGTTGAGACAGAGTAGAGTAACAACCAACTGCGGAGCATTTCGATCTTACATTCTATCTTGGCACTGTGCCTGTTCTAAAAATGCGTTTCACACACAGTCTTTTTTCCTTGGCTTTTATTTGACCTGGTAGGGGAAGAAAAAAGAAGTAATCATCTTTGGTGCTGGTTTTGGTGAACGCGTAGAAGATATGTTCCTGCATCATTTTGTGCATGTTGATCTGGTAACTTCTTCCCGTTTAGTACTTCTTTCTGCAAAGATAAAGAATTGTGAAGTGTGGCGTTATCATTCCCTGGCTGCTCGGTACGCATGCCCTAGCAGCGCAATAGCAGTATTTATCTTAGAAACTTCTCGTTTACGTCTCTTTGGCTTGGCAATTACGAGCATCTGCATCTCCTCACCCACTTACGTTTGCTTGGTTTTTTTCAATATTTAATATTTGGCACGGCATTGCCGTTTTCATCTCTGCCATCTGCCATCATCATCGCCCGACTTCTTGTTTATCGAAGCTACGCCGCAGGATTCTTGCTTGGAACCTTCGCACTTGCTTTTGCTCTGTCTTTTTGTTTATTTTTGGGCTCTTCAACTGCCTGTATCTGCAGAATTCACGCTTATTTTGTTTAATGAACGCTAACCCCACCAACAACGGCATTAGCACTCTCTCTATTCTACACTAACAGAAGTAGCGTATGACTGCCCGGCTACTTTCTGCTTCTGAGAGGTCGATATAATTCCATTGACACTGGCCACTTGTACCGATCCCAGCCCGCTAGACAGTGTCACAGTTCTATGGAACAATAACAGTCACTAGTATAACTGATTGCGGCAACTATAGTTGTACGGCCGTGCTTCTCGATACTCTCGCTTCATCGACTCGACAGCCTGTTTCTGTCTGTCCTGAACTAGCTCCTAGCTAGCTAGCTTAGTTGTACCTGCTGTACTGCTACCAGCAACGGAAACAGTAACGGAGAATACACTTCTGCTTCGGCGCTGGCGTGGGCTGCTTATCCTGGCACCTGTTACATCACTTTGCAGTCCGTCCACTGGACAACTTCAATTTCAGGATTCGACGACGATCACCGAAACACGAACCTGGACACTTAACTACTAGAAGCCCTCGCTTCTGTGGTAGCATCTCTCCACCTCACTTTTCTACGGCTAACTTTATTTCCTACAACCCACCATCAACCCACCATCCGCCCCCAATTGGCCTGCCTGCCTACTAAAACCACTGTTACCACGAACTCACTATCACGACGACTATCGCTAGCACAAAATATTCTACAACTATATCCCATGCCTTTATAACAGGACTCGACGGCTATTTTCCGACAATTACTTTCCACATTTAGAGCCCCCAGATATCTATCGCATATTCAATTCATCCATTAGCCGGGTCTACTGCTGCCAGCTACTTTTAGCAACTGACTGCCTCTTAGCGGGCTCGCAGCAAACAACGCTACTCTATATACATACTCTCCCTTCTTTCGCTATTCGATCTTCTAGGCGGAATCTATGTATGGCTCGCTGGCCGACAAGGCCACTGCCAGAGTCTCTCCAGAACGTAGCCAAGATATCCCCGATCTCCGTCCCCGAGGAAAACGTCCCGAGTCTTTGGCATCTTCACTGGCCTTATCTACCACATCGACACCGTCCTTCAATAATGACCGTATCGAAGAAACACCCGAGGAAGTGCGCAGAAGGGAGCTACGCACACAAACTATCGGATACTTTCTTGCCAAAATCGCCTACACACTTGATGAGAGTATCAAGATATTCCATTTTGCAGACAAGAGACATTGGCAATCGGACGAATTTGAGCAGTTGAGAGCGTTAGATCACTGTCTTGACCAAGCACGAAAAGACTTTCAAGAGCTTCCCTTGCTGCTCAACGGCCCTCAGTACTACCCCAACGACCGTACCCGTAAGATATATCATCCTCGTACACAATGTTGTAACCCAAAGTATTCTAATCATTTTAATAGGCGAATCGCTAGTTGAGCTTAGTCGGATACATGACCGCCTGGATGACCATATCGAGACCTTTCGCATGTGGATGCGTGACGGTGGCCCCATCAACCCCATGTGGATTAACGACACCAAAAAAATACAACAAGACTTGCATTTAGCCCAGTGCCACGCTGCCCGGAGAATCTTTGATTCAAGGCACGAGTCCACCTCACATTGCCTAGGAGCATTTCTTATCTATCGCAAACAGCGAGCCTGGTCAGGCAAGGAAGACCCTCGAGACCCCGCATACCAGCGTCATTGTCTCGAAGAAATTGCAGCTTGCAATACAGTTGGGCGGTTCGAGCGATTTGGAGACCGTGATATCAGCTTTGTGTGTAACTTCTGTGACGGTTATATCATCTGGGAAGATCTCGACATCATGCCCTCCACCCGTATAAAAGACGAAGCGATTGCCTCACGGAATAAGCCCGACTTTACCCTGCCACAACATACGCGCGATGATTCGGAGAGTTCCCAGGCATCTACAGCACCACTAGTCAATACATACCCACAATGGCAGGCTACCGGATTTAGTGTATCGGAGCATGAGGAAAAGCTTATCGTCTTTGCGCCAATTGCAATTGCAACTCATGTTGCTCCAGTTGGTATCGAATGGCAAGCACGCCATGTGTGTCGTTTCTGCGAAGAAAATTTTGATTCTGAACAGAAGATAGCACAGGGCGAAGACGACCTGGAACCCTATGCCACAGAGGCTGGGCCTGGTTTTGAAGATCTTTCGGAACTTCAAGAACATTTACACTGGCAGCATACAGCGTATGAAATGCCAGCTGTTGGTCTTTCAAAAGCCACAGAATCATGTACAGTCATGTGAAAACAGATCCATCTTCTTTTTTCTCTCTCCCCCCCTCTCCTTCTCACCTGTTCTTTTCTTATCTCTTCTTCATTATTCATTACCTTCAAGGCCTCTTTAGTCATCCTTCATTCATTGCATTGTTTTTTTTCTAAATACCCTTCCTTCTTCATCATCTTTTTCATTTTTCTTTAAACTGGGCAGTTTGGTGGCTGATTTTCATATTTGTGTTGCCTATATTTCAGTATATTTATACCTTTTTTTTTTCTTGTTCCTCGTACTCACCCATGGTTAACGGCGCTCGCATTCATATTTACGGATTTGGCCTGGTTGGTATTCTTTTCATTTTCTTCCAAGTATGTATTTTGTTTTATATATCTCAAATTCGTTGCCCAGGCATCTTGTGAGGTCTAACCAGATCTTAGACACTACCTGCCATGATCGTGTCGCTAATAGACAAATAATCAATGGCTGTTTTCACTTAGTGTGACTTATTGTTTCAAAATGTGCAAAACAAAGGAAATTAAAGTGCATGATCCAATATTATATGTGCAATGTCACTAAATCTAGAGAAATTAGTGTATACTTCGTGATTCTCTTAAGCATGATATATTTCAACTATGAGCTGACCAAGACCGCATCAAGAGACTAGAAGAAACGCAGATAAACAAATAACAGAATGACAAATCCTAGGCCAGCAAATGGGCCGTACTGCTTCAGCATGAGTTCCCAGTTGATCCGCACTGCCGCCCTTCTGTACTTCTTGCTGTCATCTCTCAGGCGTGAACTCAACTCGCCCATCTTCTCCAGCGAGTCACCACGATATAAGAGGTCCTCGATATTTTTATGCATGACCTTTGTGACATCGCGCAACTCATCGTTGAGCTTATCTAAGTTTTGTGATGCGCGAGCGTCTGAGTAAGTGTCGCGTGTGCGGGAAATGAAGGTATCGAATTCCATGAATGCGTATGGACGTAGATTCGGCGAGAGTAGTTGTGCGGACGAGTAAGTGGTGGTGAATTCGCGAGAGATGTCGGAGAGGTAGGTGAAGGCTAGTTTGCGCGGGTATGAGTGTGTGCAGATAGTGAGGAAGATGATCTCGTTTTCGATTAGGTAGCTACATAGTCGAGGTGAATTCGTTAGTATGAAGTATATAAACATGTAGACATTGCGACAGGTATAGAGAGGGTTCAAAGCCAACTTACTGGATGCTTAGGTCGCCGGAGTCGATGCTGGCTTGCGATTCAGAGTTGCGGGTCAATGTGCGCAAGACTTGCTTGACTTGGCTCTTGACTTCAGCAAGCTGGTTGGCACTAGAATCATCATCGACAGAGGCGCATAACATCAAGCCTAGAATATGTTGTCAGTGACGACTCAGGTAGAGGGGGGGTAGGATAGGCATATGCTACAAGATATGCTACAGAGTTATAGCGTACCGTCAAGGCGAGATATTTGGGTAGATCGAATCATGGCGAAGGATATAGAGGATTGGAACAGCGGCGATAGTATTGGAAAGGGATGTCGTAGGTTCTCTTTGTCTTGAGCAAACGATCACCACGATATGTATTGCGGGATGACACGTTGATGAGAATGGAACAGTAACTGTTTAGAGCAAACTACAGGGACGTTCGATGATGAGGCGAATTGGAATTGGTTGCGTTATAGTAGTAGTGGCAACAACGAAGTAATAGAAGCAATAGATATCGTAATAGATGATGGTATTCAGAAGTGATCCGTAGAATGAGGAATAACAAACAAAGTGGGAGAAGAAGAAAATCACAACCGATTTGTTGCTATCATCGTAGAAAGGATTATGAGGAACTTGACAAAAACACTAAGCCACTTTCAATCTAAGGATGATTCTTGGTTAGCGTCGTTCTAATATGCTTTTCAAACCTATGAGCCCTTATTAGGCAAAGTTACAAGGGGCTATTTCAGCGCATACCCACTGTAACTATAGGGGAGGAAAAGGCATGTCCTGTTTCATCTTTGACTATACCTTAGTTGAAAGCCCAACTAGCGCCACATTTGGCATCTCATGTGGCGTTAGTTTTATCGTTGGGAAATTTAATGAGCTCCAAGGAGCTTTGTCTAGCTTCCACAGCTCAAACTAAGTTAGCTTACAACAATGCTATTATCCCTACTTAGTTAATTATTCATCGTCACCTTCTCTTGTGCTAGATCCACAGTTTTATTTCACCTTTTACTTTATCATCTCTTAATCGCCACTACGGTTCTTTATCCATTCGAGTAGCCATCCATTTCAACGCGGAATTATCAGAAATCTTCCTGTTATCTTGTTTATATGTCTATGCGACGTTTTACACTCATTCATCGCCGTCTCAATTACCATAATTTTAAATGATACGTCATTGAGCTTTCTCATTCAACTGCTCACTGTGTAGCTATCATCTACGACTATCGATGACTAAACTTTGTTGATAGCCCTACATAACAAACTCTATTACTCGGTCTCTATAGCGCATCGAATTGCGTAGCAGAACATGACAACACCTCTCACATCACCTCTCACTTCGCCTCTGTCGTCGCCTCTCTCATTGACCGGTACAAGCTCGGATTATGTAATCAATCATCGAAACTCAGAGCAGAGTTCGGCTACTACTTTGCCGTTCAGTTTAAACACAAATCCCGCGCATGCCAAAAGACTATGTGTTGATAGTAGCCAATCTGATCACGATGCCTGTGAGGCATCGACTAGCTATCAGGAAGAAACAATAGACCTGTATACTTTTACATCATCACCACCTCAAAGAGAGCCTAGATTTGTTGCTGTTTCCCAACCTAAGGATCATGATTCAGAGGCTAAAACACCCAAAAAGGTTCGAAAAGGTTCTTCCAACCCTGAGCCTGAATATGGAACTATACCTATCATAGAGCCCGAACCTTTCATTCAGCAAACACCTCTACGCGCTATCAAAGCCGCACGCAAATCCGAAAACCAAATGACACCGAACCATCCAACTCCGTCGCCTCTTCGCGTCTCGGCAAGACAAGCAGTAAATTCGGCAAAAGCTTTGGTAGTAGCTCGATCGCAAGTTGCTGAAGAGTTGGAGGTTGCTAAATCAATGACGACGCCATCACGGAAACGCAAGAAGCCTCCCGTACAAACGGAGGCAAAGCTGCTGAAGAATGGGACTCCTTCAAAACGCAAAAATCTCTGGGCTGTGGATAATGTATTGACTTCAAAACGCTCGCCCTTGGTGAAAGCAAGTCTACGAGTATGTGCTTCTTTGGACATTGCCTACATTCATCACGAGTCAAGGACTAACTGTTGGTACAGGAAATGTTTTTACTAGAAGAATCTTGGGAAGTTCTTCCCCAGGCTACGCGTGATAGGATACTCAGTCTATTCCCCGGTGGAAACAAGTATCTCATTACTCTACCTGACGGTTCAAAGCAGCCTGATGTATTCGCTCTAAGCAGTAGCAACAGTTTCCGCTGCGGTATTGCACGCTATCAAGAAAACATTAGTCTCGGACGTCACGATTCCCAGTGGCTCGACGAAGCATGGGCTGCTCACCGACGACGTATAGACGGGTACTACGACCAAGTTCTCGAAGACAAATTCAACAATGATTGGGGCGTCAACGTTGTCGGCAGCGAATCAGGTCAACAAAAGCAAGATTCCACCAGTCAACAACAAGACCGGCTGTCTCCAAACCGCGCTACGAACGTCGTCGAGCAGTTCAAAAGCAGAGATAAGGCGTTGGCAGACGCTTTGATAACCGGAGAGCCGAAAGTCGACTTGAAAGAAACTGCTGCGGAACTTATGCAAGTATGTTCCTTTAAGAATGAAGAGTTGAAAGATTTAGAGTAGAGAGGAATAAACAGAACACTACATTTAATAAGAAATAAGTGAAAAAAAAAAAGCATAGTCTATTCTATTATGTTTTGGTAATTGATTACGAATGTCTTGTTGAATCATGCGGTCATGATTCCCTTTATATATATACACTACCATCTAAGTCCCCATTTTGTGTTTTTGTTTTCTATATACAATCCTCTCCTTTGTGCTTTCTCTTTCTTCTTAGATTCAAGCTTCATCCCCAGAATTTGATAATATTAAAATTAGTTCCAGTCAAGAATCTGTCGACTTAGCTCTGTGAAATCGGCTTCACCCTCACCACCCATCAAAGTCCAATCTTGATCCATGTACAGAGAAAAGTACGAGCGTTCGTCAATCATCATATTAGCTTGTTCTGGAACATCGCCAGTTTGGCCTAGATCGACGGGTGCCTGCCATAGATGAGAGATATCATTCAGGAGATCAGTATGAATAGGTGCTTCTTCGAATAAGGCTGGGGCATCTTGTTGTTGTTGATGCTGCTGTTGCTGTTGTTGTTGGTGCTGCTGTTGTTGTAGACGTTGCTGTAGTTGGACATCGTCGTATGGCATACCCATAACAGAAGGGCCAGATGGCTGAATAGTGCTATTTTGGTCATTCATAGCAGAGATAGAAGAGACTCCGTTGGACTGTTGAGAAGATTGGGCTGATGGGTCGACGTTGGTGGATTGGTGTTGTTGCTGGCTATCGATATACTCAGAGACCTTGAGCCAGATGCGCTTCACGGCCTCAGTACGTTCCAAGGCAACCCGATTTCCACACGACACAATGTGCTGCATGACACCAAGAGCATCATCCAATCCAGGCGATGAGTTGATCCGAGGGCCGGGCTCCTGGGAGTCGAGTACGGCAGCAAGAATCAGGATGAAGGCTACAGAGAAGAGAGCGTCGGAATCGAAGAAGCCAAAGGAAAGCATCATGTCACGCTTCTGTAGTGCAACGAGAACTCGAAGCGAGCGTCGCGCAGCTTCGGTACAAGTGCGCGAAAGTTTGCCGAGAGGTGAGGTTCGGAGTTGCTCAGGCTTTGGACCGCGGCCGCTAAGAATTAGCTGGGCCACGTGGAGTAAAATCGGCCTAATGGTAAGAATGATGGTCTGGAGAAAATGTCAGTATAGATTCTTGTGTAGTTCGGGTGGGTGGTTGTTTGTTCTTACATGGTACAGCATCAGATGCAATGTAGCAACAGTGCGGAAGGAGACATCTGGGTCTACGCCATGATATTCCGTGATTAAATCGGCGGGTATCTCCTTGGAGATATCGTATAGTTGGCGCACAATCTCCTGTACATTGGGCACAAACTGTTCTTCAGTGCGAAGGGCCGGGCCATACAGAACGCGCATGATGTAGCCCGTGACACGAGCAATCTTGATGGTAGTACAGAGAGCACCCGGATGGAAGAAGCCCGGCGCGCTTGACGGAAGAGGGATCTCGATTGCTTCATCGGATATGCTGGAACAATGGCCAGTGGCAGCAGCAACCCGCCTAGAGAAATGGCCAGTCAGTATGGCGTAATATCAGTGTACCAAATTGCTATATCAAACCTTTCTTGCATGTAAATAGTCCACCAAAGACGGTTGATATGCACACGCTCACTGCGCAATATGATCTTCTTCGTGGAGTTGAGATGGTAGCCATGTGTCAAACACAGTCGAAGGGCAGTGCTGATCTATAATGGAATTAGCACGTATGTTATTTACGCTTTCCTTATTTTCTCTGTCGACTTACGTAAACATAGGCTTCGTCTTTGCGGCCAGAGTTTTGTAAGTACATCGCAGTGAGGGCCAAAAGTTCGATGCCCATTGCTTCCAGACTGAGCATCTGGCTTAGATTAGGCAGGTTTGCGTGAGCGTATCGAAACATCTCTGCACCGGGAAGGTCCTCCGATGCTCTATGACCCTGGGCATCTTCATATTCAAAGTTACCAACAAGTAGTCTACCCACAGCTAGCACGAGCAAAAGCTCAATGATCCACGGAGATGTGTAATAGTCCGAGTTCAACGGAGTGTCAGTGGCATAGAAGGCCGAGACCTTGTCGGCAAATAGGCGTACGTCGAAATGATGCTGGATGTGGCACAAGTGGAGCATCGTCACGTCAAGTAAACGGAAGGCCTCGGCCTCACTAGGTAGCGCCGGGAAGCCATCGGGACGGGGTGGGCCCGGATCGACGACACTATTTGCTTGAGTGCTAGATGGCGTGGCAGGACCACCGGAAGCGGCAGTGGAGCGACGGTTGAGAATGGTCTCTAGGCGGGAGCCGAATGTTTGACTGCTGCTCATAGCAACGTCGGCAAATATAGCTAATAAGATTGGGGGTTAGACGAAATAAGGTTGGGGATTAGACGAATGCAAGGAGTAAGAGTGGGGGGAGATGGGACGAGAGGATGCAATAGGTACGTCGGGTAATAGATGGTTTAACGACAGGATAAGGGGAGTAGGGGCATATATGAGAAGGGGTGGATGTAGGTGGGAATAGGGCAAGTAGGTAGTAAGAAGGCATATAGGTAGTACTGACTGGAGTCCGGAGAATCATTCCGGGACGATGGTTTCTTATCAGCATCTGAAAACAGTACGTTCCGCTTTCCCTGTTGTTGCTGCTGCTGGTGTTGTTGTTTTTGCTGATTCTGCTGGTTCTGGGGTTGATGCTGCTGATTCGGCACAGGCGTTTGGACAGTCTGTGGTGGAGTAGAAGTAGAAGTAGGAGGAGGTGGAGGAGGCGGCGGTTGGGGAGCGTGGGGGGAGTGAGCCTGAGAATTCGGCTGTGACTGTGCCTGAGTTGGTGTCTGTGTCTGCGTCTGCATCTGGGCCTGCACGGGATTCCGTGGGTGGGCCTGCGAGGGCGTCTGTGACGACGCTCTTGGCAACTGTCCAGTAGAAGAAGACGCAGCACTGGGAGTAACGGGCACGGAACTGGGTGCTGACAGTGCTGAGTTCACATCGGAAGACGACCGCTCAAAGGCGGCGAGACGGTTCTTCAGTTCTTTGATGCGGCTATATGCAAGGTTAGTTTCATGGAACAGCACTACATACGATACGACAGGCCCCCATATGTCTGATGTCTAGATCACACAACCCCAAGGGTAAGACAGCAGCGGTACTCTTGGTACAAGATCGCCAAGCTGGAGATGGAGACCGATGGCGCCAGAGACTTACGTTACTGAATATGCCCGGCGTTGACCCAGTTCTGTAGGCTGGCAGTGCAGCTTGCGCTTGCTGCAATAGTGGCACGGGTTGCCGCCAGAGCACTTGACCTTCTTTGCACGGCAGGACAGGCATCTATGGAGAAAGAGACTACGATGTAAGCTATATGGACAGCAATACAGGATACAGGATACAGGATTCCAGGCAGTGAAGAACTATGACGGTAAGGGAGTCGGCAAGGGTGGTTGAGGGAGGTCCCCTGCGCCTGGTCTCCAACTATGTGCCGCCGGGCCGGAACGAAGGCTGTTCCTTTGTGCGGGGCCGGCTATTGTTGGAGAGGAAGATATAGATATACAGGATATAAATTTTGGGCATGTACAGGCTTGTATGCAGGAACTAAAAGGGAGCTAGAAAAGGAAACCCACGCTGTGAAACTGGCGTCCCGCACACGACTCGGAGACTTGCAGATGGCGCCGTCCAAGGTCCGGCTCTGAGGCGACGAAGACTGCGGAGGAGTCGTCGAGGACGAGGCTGCGGGAGGCTGTGGAGCCATGGCCTCTATATAAAGACTAAAAGCTTAAACACGGTCTATGTTTGATTGCACTAGACGGTGATATCAAGATCGGTGGTTTCGTTTCATCTGTCTCGCTGGACAACGCCGAAGGGGGCAAAAACAAACACGATCGCGATCACGATGTCCGCCCACAGTCATAAACGAAATGACAAAACAAATGATAGATAAACCAAACAGGCTTTTTGATGTGCACAGGCTGTTCACCTTATCGGACGCCTAACCAAGCTCGCTTAACAATAGGAATAAAAAAACAAAAAAAAACAAAAAAAAGCAAACGAAATCGCTCGCAATACAAAATCAAGCCAAGATACCGGCCACCGAAGAACAAATCGACTAACCAGAACGAGGGCGAATTTCGGCGCTCTACTCCTCGGAATATTCTGCCGAGACACAAACCCATGCCAAACCCTAAGCTTTGCTAGCTACATATGTATTTCCTATTCGGGCTACTTTCACTCCAGTGCGGGTACTAACCCTGATGTAGTCAAATAACAGTCAGAAAAAAACACATTAGGGTTCGGGGTGCTATGCCGACATGGTGGCCAGACCACGCCGATTTTCGCACACCCCTTTGAGAAAAAGAATGCTTTGCACTTCATTTGATCATGCCAAAACAAATTGTGATAGCTTCTCCTTGAGTCGCTCCCTCACAATGAAAACACTTTGGGTTTCCTCTGTGTTTTCTAACAACCCACCAGGGGGACGGCTGTGAAGAAAGTTTAGCTTAATGCTGCTTGACCTCCTCCCGATCCCCCGACACTGACCTCGCGATAGTTGTCTCCTTGAGCATCTCCCTCGCACCGGAGCACTCTGGTCTTTTCCTTTGTGCCTACCAATCCCCGGCTCTTCTTGTGTTGTGCTTTGCACCTCATTTGATTATGCCAAAACAAACCTGTGATAGCTTCTCCTTGAGTCGCTCCCTCACAATGAAAACACTTTGGGTTTCCACTGTGTTTTCCAACAACCAACCAGGGGGACGGCTGTGAAGAAAGTTTAGCTTAATGCTGCTTGACCTCCTCCCGATCCCCCGACACCGACCTCGCGATAGTTGTCTCCTTGAGCATCTCCCTCGCACCCTGAGCACTCTGGTCTTTTCCTTTGTGTCTCAAACAACCTGCTAGGTGGACAGTGAAGAAACAAGTTTAGCCAGGTTAGCGCTGCTTGTATTCTCCACTGCTTCCACCATGCGAAATTTGTTTTTGCTTTCTGTGTTTTCTGTTTTGCTTTTTTAGTTTTAGTTCGGACCTCCACTATGGGGGGATCTTCGAGGACCATTAGGGTTTCTCGACGTCTAACGATCCACTAGGGTCGGATCCACGTGATCCACATAAAGACGTAAAACGATAAATAAATTGAGAAAAAGAATAAGACAAGAAAAATCTATAATGCGATTAAATTCATGATTGTTATATATGATGTCACATATAAGATTCTGATCAGTCTTATTATGTGTCGAGATCAGGGCTATCAACTATTAGGGTTGGCAGGGTTAGAGCAAGAGAGGGGAGCTGCAACATGGGTGGTGATTTTCAGTAGAACCTCTTTATCGAACCTTACGACCTCCAGTGATTAGGCGTGTGTACATATCTGTATATCGCAACTGAATTTCGATTCAGTCTAATTGAATCCTATATATAGTGTTTTCAAAAGGAGTATACCTAAGTTTAGCAATTTAGTGCTTAGGGTTTTTCATTAGGGTCTACCAGTGGGTCATACTTCACTTTAGTGAACTACAATTAATTCATCGCCACTCCTATATGAGTACATGATTGTTTGATGACACACCTAGTAATATACAATTCAAAATTTTAACTGCGATTTACAACATGGCGCCATCCGCTAAAGAACATCATCGCTCAAAGAGCTTATTGACATTCCAAAAGTTACTGAATCTACGAGATAGTTCCAGTCCCCTGACACTCATAATCGACAAACTAGAACAAAGCGCAGCACCATTGTTAAAGGAGTTTGCTGCTAGAGCAAAAGTGAGAGATCCATTGCTAGTGGCAGAGTATAAAGATGCATTTGCTAAGAAAAAAACAATAGATATCCAAGTCCAAGATCATTTTTGTGTCATTTACCACAGTTAAAAAGCCTGCCTATGCAGATGTATTTATCCCTGCATGGGGCCGCAAGCTTAAGTCATTGGGTTCTGAGATCATTCCGCACTACCCCTCAATCGACAAAGTAGCATTAAAGTCAAAGACGCAGCCGCGTAAGTACCAAGCTTCCCAAGTGTCGATAGACGTATTATTCACTAACTGGGTCAGGCGCCATCGTAATCATCGATTCGCTCAACACTCTAATCAATGTTGATGCTGAATCTGTTACCTCTTTCCTTTCAAGCATCATCACGCCTGTAGCCTCTGTTCTTGGTGTATACCATGACGATACTCCATGTATTCTACCAAATACATACAATGAGTACGCACCTCATCCATTTGCACTTCTCACACACCTTGCGACAGCCATCTTGAAGGTAACATCACTGGAGAACGAAATCCTCTGCGAAGCAGCTCGCAACAGGGCCCAGCCAGAGCCAGAATTTGGCCTGAGTGAACGCAAAGAAGGTGCTCTAGTCAGTGTACGACGTGCACATGCCGCCCAAGGCGCTATCGTGGCCATGGAACTTCGCCGTAAAAGTGGACGGCAAGTTACAGAAACATTTGTCATGGTTCCTAGACAAGATGGAGATCCCAGAAAAGCAGCTGGATTATCGATGTTAGGTCTCTTGAATGATCATCCAGTCTTCGCCAAGGTTGATCCTGATGCTGGTAAGAATAGTGAAGAGATGCCAGAAACTACATTTAGTTTGGGCTTGACAGATAAGCAGAAAAAAGACCGCGATGAAATCGTCCTGCCTTATTTTGATGCTCAGACTGATATCGGCGGTGGCGAGGGAGGCCGAATCTTGTACGACATGGGTCGAGAAGACGACTTCGATGACGAAGAGGATGAAATATAGGGTTAATGGAAACTAATTACGTGTCCCACTTTAAAGTATAACAACGATTTGGACTTAGCATTTCTACATGCGCTTAAACTCGCCGTGCTCACATTAAGGCTACTTTTTATTCGGGTCTCTTTTAGTCTCTATTTTTGGCTGTGTTCCCTTGTTCTCTTTTCGATATCTATAGAAACCCCATTGGAAAATGTCAGACTATAGTTCGTCTCGTCGGGGCGCCCGCAGACCCGACAGCCGTACGATGTGGGATGAATCCGAACGCCATTCCCACCGCGACTCTAACCAAACAACTGCGTCATCCGGAAACCACAAAGACTCCCGCAACAGAGATAGCCGGCGCGACAACCGCGACAATCGTGAAGACCGCTCTCGGAACGGTGGTCACGAGCGCAGTAGCGCACGCGATAAAGGTAGTCGCCGCGACGATGATCGGGATGCGCATAGACGGTATCGCTCACGGTCGCGAGATAGAGCTCGTGGAAGCGGGCGTCGTGGCCAGGAACGCGATCATCGGACAAGAGATAGAGATGATAGGCGAAGGGGTGAAAAGAGGTCTAGAGAAAACACTGCTGATCGCGATATCAAGCCTCCCCCGCACCGACAGGATGACGAAGGTATGCACACTTTTACAGAAGACACAGCAACAACGACACCGCATCTATCCGACCAGAACACTAACAATATCACGTCTGCTATAGATATGGCCTCTCAAACTCACAATGAGCGTCGCTCAGAATCCCCACCTGTACACACTACCGATTCCCTTCCTACTCGTTCAAAACCCGATCGCCCAGCACCAATGTCCTTCCGCATGGGTATGAACGCCAATAGTAGTGCCCATGCAGTCGAAGTCATGGATACTTCTGGTAATGATCGCGCTAGTGAAGACGAGGATGAGCAAGAGCCTGAGATTGAAATTGATGGTGATATGGATGCCATGCAGGCTATGCTGGGTTTTGGCGGCTTTGGAACTACGAAAGAGAAGAAGGTGTTGGGCAATAACTCGGGTGATGTTAGGAAGGAAAAGAAGATGCAATATCGCCAGTACATGAACCGCAATGGTGGGTTCAACAGACCGCTGAGTCCGTCTCATGATTAAACATGAAAACCACCCAAGCCTAGTAGGTATGATCACGACTTTTATTTTTAATTTTTAATTATTTATATGATCTATTTTGGAAGGGAATTCATATTGAATAACTACTAGTTAGCGGCAAAAAAATAATCTTTTATGTCTTCTACTTAACTTAAAAAACTCAAAAAATAGTAACTATCTGTAGTTATAGTACTTTGAAAGCAAAGGTAATGATGACCAAAACTAATACATAGATATATACAAGTCATGCTTGTTTGCTACTTATTAGACTGAATTTAGGAGGCAAGACTGGACACCAAAAAGTATGGTAATTGACCCCAACCCGATTTGAACGGATAACCTTTTGATCTGGAGTCAAACGCGCTACCGTTGCGCCATAGGGCCTACTTCGCGGTAATTGTTGCTGTTGTTGTTGCTTATTTATCCTCTGTCAAATTTTGGCGGCTCACTCGTTCAACCTTCCCTCCAACCTTCCCTCCTACAACCCTCGGGGGGGTACCTTTGAGTTCGAGTACCTCCCCCTCCGTCCAAAGACGAATTTTTCCCCTTCGTCGTGGGTTTTAAGAGCGACCAGCACATATCCCCAATGCTGCTGTCCATTCTCGTTTTCTTTTTCGACACTTGTCGACTTCGAAGCACCGTTTCGTGAGGCCTTGAGCCCGATTTCCCCTCTCGAGGGATGTTCTCACCAGCGACCGACCCCGCACCTTTTCGATCGTTGGTCTCCCGAGTCTATCCACTCACGTCAGGGAGCCACACTCACACACGGCGGGCAGCCTTTTGAAGGTTCCGGATGCCCGACCCCGCGGCGCGGGAATCTTGTCGCTGTTGCTTCATCCATAGCACCCGACTCGATTACGCCAAAATTTTCATTCTTACGGCCACGATCACCAGCCTCTTGGAGGCTCACTGAATAGTGGGGATGGTAGCTCCACTTAGGAGTTGGTTTTGTGGATCTGTCTTTTGGGGAATAGTTTTGTGGATGCACTGTTTTTTTTTTTTTTTTTTTTTTTGTATTTGTTTTTGTTGCTCATAGTGGAGGTATGGACCACTAGTTCTTCGGGGCTAGGGGACGGTCTCGTCCCGCACATAAGTACAAAGCTATTGAGTGTGTCGAGCAGAGGACTTTAAATATCTGTCCGGTAGCCAATCCGGCGTCGTATGATCTTAGTGATTTAGGTAGACGTTAAATATAATCAAATCAAATCATCCAAATCATATAAGAGCTAGTTTGGTCTAAAAATGCTGATCGTCCGAAAATGGGCTAGACTTTCCGTCTGGAACTCAAAGCAAATATGAATGCGTCTATCGCCAAGTCCGTTCTTGTTTATTTATTAGTTTGTTTATTTGTTGACGATGAACTCTTCATATCAATCACGTGGGATTGTCTGTAATGATGACGTGATAAATTGATATAAAAGTCACAAAATAAACATTGCTAGCACCTTTTAACTTTCTTACACTTCTACAAACACTACCAAACACTACGAATTTCATCACCACCGCTCACCATGGCACCTGATATGTCACACGAATTACCAAAACTATCAACTTCTGCTACGTCTATGTCCATATCGCCGAAAACTTCAAATTTGTCCATCCCGAAGATCAACACAGACCTGGCCATCAGATTCACATCCATCCTCGACTTATTCAATGAGCTTGACAGCATTACTGGGGATTTTCTAATTGTTGAAGGTGAGATACCTTGTTTGACTTTATTTTCAACTTTCTTTACTAATCCTATCTTCTTGTAGATGTTTCGCCTAATCAATTCAGTGCAATTGAGAAGGCCAGAGATGCTCGTGGCAGGCATTGGCGGTTCCATTACCGTGCAGAGCCCAAGACACTATTCATCTCAATTCCAACTCGTGCACATGAGGCATGCCATGCGAGTCTCTTTCTTCAAATCTCATACAAAATAAATGATATGGGCTTGGGTGATTATTGGAGGCCATTGGCTGCTGGAAAGTTTTCTGGAGAAGATGGTACTGGTGGTGATAGTGGGGAGGGTGATTCATGTGGTGGTCCAAAGCTACTAGGCCCTGGTACCCCAAGATGGCCTACTCTCATGATTGAAGCTGGCTATTCACAGTCGCTGAGCCAGCTCAGAAGAAAAATGAGGTGGTGGTTTGACAAGTCAAGTCACCAGATCAAAATTGTTCTTCTTTCAAAGTTTGACCGCCAGTCTCAGGCCATTCTCATAGAAAGGTGGGAAGAGGAAGTGAGCCAACCCCTGCCTGGTGCTACTGCAACCAGAGCTTCAAGCTACATGGAGCCAGCACTCCAGCAAACCATCTCTATCACTAGAGGTGCGGATAGAGCTCCTGCATCATACAATGTAACTAGCGGCGCATTGTTGTTGAAGTTCAAGCTACTCTTCTTGAGAGATGCTGGTCCCAATGAGGCAGATATAGTTCTTGAGATCCCACGTCTACAGATGTTTGCTTATGATGTCTGGCTTGATGTTGAAAACTAAATAGCTTCCTACTTTGTATCTATAAATACACAGGCTTATGATTTTTTATGTGTTGGAGGTTGTGAGTTGATGTCATGGAATGATAATATTGTGTCAAGGCTAGGGATTATGCCAGGACCCTTCATAAGGTTTCACAAAGGTCCATAAGCATGTGTTGCTCATTTTGTTTGATTCATTATGTGCTGCTTTACCTTGCTTTGTTTTATCCTGCTCTGCTGTATCTCTTATAAGGCCTTTCGGTACTTCACAAACATAAATACCTATCTTCTCCTCTGTCCTGTTTCCTAAGGTTTCTCTTTCATCTCTTTCCCCATACTTGCGACCCATTAACCACTCGATTCTTTCCCTCCCTTTGTTTTTGTTCTATTTACATAGTTATTAACAGCAAACCGTTCTCCGTTACTCTTTGTTCTGTATGTAGCCTCTCTCGCCCTGATTCCGTCTCTATACGGTGAAGACATGTAGTCCACCGTGCCGACAGCCGGTGGCCTTTCGGGCTAGATAGCTCAAGCTTTTGCCGCGCCCAAAAACACCAGGTGACCAACCCTGGAACGCCACAGGCCCGCCGTCGGGCTGCACTGGATAGAGAGCTCTCTTGGCCCCGAAGCCGTACCCTAAAAAGTCACAAGAGATGTTTGAAGCTACGTGCACCTGCAATCGCTGACCGCCCGGGAGTTAGCTGGAAGATGACATCAGCCAGTTTTGCTCACGTCCGGGACATGCTGTCGTTATTGCTGCGAAATAACAGTAGGTAGACGTAAAAAAGTAATAAACAAATAAAAGGAGTAATATTTTGGTATATATTTCGATAGGAATTCATACAGAGGTGACCTAGTCATTATTAAGATAAACATTGAAACATGATGAGTGAATAATTGAACAAAAGAAAAGCAATGAAGATGACACTTGAGATTATAGAACTTGAACAAACAGCAAAACTTAAACAATGATAGTGGACGTGATCCAAACAAGCGTATCTTCGATCACAGTATGGCCAGCTTGAGGTGCCGATGTGACCTTGGCTTCTGAAGCATCTGAAGACGGCTGTAGATGACGAATGGATAAAATAAAAATATAAATATAAAAAAAAAGGCAAGCAAATTGATAGTCGTTCGAGGTCCTGTCAACGAAAAAAAAGGACAATGCGTGAGACCAGAAAATAGAGAAACAGTCTAGAAAGAATGGGAGAGTCCGGCTTTTTGATAACGAGATATGAGTAAAGGAAAGACAACACAAAGAGCGGCCAGCACTAAAAGGAAGCTGAAAAAGAAAACCGAGGCTTCAAAGAACGTGCTAAAAGTAGAATCACAGCAGCTTGGTGGCGGCGAAGACCAGGTGTAGCTTTTGTTGTATTATTCAAGAGCCTTTGAAGATGTAATATATTAGAAGAACGAAACAAAAGAGAGTGCAATAGTGAGGAACAAGAAATCAAGAAAATGAATGAAGAATCAAAAACAAAGGAAATCCGTGTATCCTCTTGACGCTATGAAACAAAAAAGACCACGATAAAGAGAAACAGACGAGCCAAAAGAAAGAATCAAAAGAAACACCAGATTCTCCTCAGAGGCCGTCGTCTCAAGTTATATACAAGAGTCCACAAAGCCTTGCTCGATAAAAAACGGCTATTCATTGTGGCTTCTTCCCGAGTCCTGAAGCCTGTCGATCTAGAACCAAAGAGGCCAAACCCGAGAACAAAGAAGCCGGAATCCAGGCCCGGCTTTTCTTTCAGCCGATTTCTTTTGTTCGTTTAGTTCTTTCTGTTAGCCGCTACTGTCAGATTTCACAAAAGATGGAGAGAATTCACAAGTACACAACACTTTGACTGATTGGCGCTCCTGGTTTGTCGTGGGACAAGGCGCTACTGGCTGTGTAACAATATTATATAAGCGTGAAGCAAAATAGATTGTGGCTTATGTATAGTACTTGCTGCAATATAACGCTTGTCTATGTCACTATAAAAATGAAGGTAAGCTCGGAGGATGATTCTTAATTCTGATCACTTTACTTTGTTCTTTTGTAAATTTAGACAAACGTGTTGCCCGGCCATTTGTTGCATAGGAAGATGGAAGCGTAGGCGCCAACGGCCAAGCCAGGGATGAAGTACAGCACCGATTTGTTAGCCTCGACGCTACTCTGGTCCAGCACAATAGACAGGTAGATGGGCACGAAGTAGGGGATTGCATACAACGACATTGCATACGAAAAACTGCTGAAGGCCACACCGAGCATGTTACGGTCCGTCAGAATCGACCAGGGGATAATGGGTTTCTGGTGCACGGCCTAGAGCACGGCGAGGATCCATGCTGCGCTCCCATAGAGCAAAGCAAATCAGCAGAAACCCACCAATGATAAGCGGTGCCAGCATGTTAGCCGACGTCCAGCTATACGAGCCACCGGCCCAGGTCAAGCCCAGGATGAACAAGGCCAAGCCCGAAATGAAAAGCAACTGGCCGCCCACATCGATAGTGCACAGATGTTCTCTCAAGGACGGTGAAGTCTAGAAGACATCAGCCATCTGGCCTCAGAACGGGATGAAAGCTGCAGACACCAGTGTGAAGGCTGAGATGACCCATGAGAACTCGGAGATCACCTGGAACTTGTCTGCAATGTCAAGCAGGATGGGTGAGATACTGTTTCAAGATGACGCAAAAGTAAGCTCTTGTTAGCTGTGTAGCCTTCAACATATAGGGACAGTCTTTGATAGACACGTACATAGTTAGGTCGAGGGCCTGTAGCCAAAACGCTAGCATAAGCCCCGCGATGACCTTGATGCGGTAACGTGTAGCTTTGCTTCGCTCAGCAGTACACTGCGAGCAAGGTTCCGTACTGCCTATGAGCTGATGGTCACACGAAGGAGCATCTTTCTTAGGGTTTGCATTCCTACGGGCTTCTTTGGACTTGGCCAACATGGGACGAAGGAGACGAGTGACAATCATCGGAAGATATATAAAGTCAAAAAGAGAAAAGGGAAAACAAGATAAGAGTAGAGGATTCTGAAGAAGGTAATCAAAAAGTGTGATTGTAAAGAAGATATCGTTAAAAAAACGCCTAGACGTTTTGTGTTCTTAAAGATATACATCTTTCTTATATAAATATCCAGAAAAGTCATATTTCTATGAAATGCACTTAGTAACAAGAAGAGACAAAGAAAATGCATATTTAATCAATGAAAAGGGAGCCCATATATTTAGTAGAAATCTATACTGTTTGTAGCATGCTCTTTACGTAGCCATACTTGCTTGTCTTACACCGACTAGCTTTTGCATAAAGAAGATCAGAAAGTATCTTATGAAGTCTAGTACTGTAACCATCGAAAAAGGGATATACAGAAGCATTCATACCGATTACTAAACAGACTGGGGTAGTGGACCTCGGTCTTGACTCAAGTATTGTAACTCTGTCCGGAGAGGATGACTGAAGACAAAGCATCAATCCAAGCACTGGGGTTTGTGCAATATCAATTCCAAGGTGCTCAATAGCTTGTTGGATAGAACTCCTGGCCTCATTCTTGAGGGAGGGGGTATATCTATCATTAGCTCTGTTCTTGACCTGAACCAATATACAGCCCATATGAGCAGAATGCTCTGTTGACTTGGGAATCCAGACTGGTATCAGAATATCCGCACCAGGAGTATTCCAAGGTAGAAAACATGCACAGCACCTGTTGTATAGGTAGAACATGTTATCAGGAGTAGGCCTTCCTGAGTCGGAAACAAACCTAAGAATTCGATTGAAGAAAACTCTTCCCGTACAGAGTGAGGCAGGCATTGCAGATAATATGCTCTCATGAAAATCTGCACCAAATAGGGTCTCTAAATAGCGACTGAGATGGAGTGGGCTTAGTACAAACTCATCTTGAATTGACCCCCCATCAAAGGCAAGCAAAAGTATCCAGCTAGCAACAAATTCGCCAGCATCACTAATACTGACAAACCCGATATCCAAATTGTATCTGAAGTCCACCAATGCCTCAATAAGTGCATCTCCAGACAAGTGATAGCGAGCAGCCATGGCCAGAATGGGTTCTGGGGGCTGACAGATATCGATATGCTCACGATCTTCAGAGATATCCACAATGTACTGCATCCAGCCAGAAACTAGTTTCTGACAATAAGGCTGATGGCGAACCTTGAAACTGATACGGTTCAATATAAGTGCTAGATATCAAACATTGCTGAAATGATTCTTACTGGAATCAATGGATCGTATCGGATCAAGTTTGGTTTTAGCAAGACCAATGCAAAAGTTCATATGGTCATCTGAAGAGGCCTTGTCTGGAGTCCCGGCGTATGCACCAAACATTGGTCGACTACATGAGAAGAGGTTTTCCCGTGTTGTATCTGGACGATCGAGATTGGAGTCTGATTCTTTTGATCTGAAAAGATTTAGGGAATAGAACTCGAGGAATGGCTCAAAAAGCTTTCTAGTTGTGGAGTCACCAGATGGGAACTTTTAGCTAGGGTCCATAAAACTTGGGGGTGAGATTTGATTTGATTTGATTATATTTAACGTCTACCTAAATCACTAAGATCATACGACGCCGGATTGGATACCGGACAGATATTTAAAGTCCTCCGCTCGACAAACTCGATAGCTCTGTATGTGCGGGACGAGACCGTCCCCTAGCCCCGAAGAACTAGTGGTCCATACCTCCACTACGAGCAGCAAAAACAAATACAAAAAAAAAGAAAAGGTTGTAAAACATGAAAAACAAAACATCGAACAGCAAGGCAAATAAAACATACAAAAACATAAACAAAAACCACACCAAATCCTCCTCAGTCACTTCCTCCCTCCGCTGTACTTGTCTGGCCCGCTGATGGGGCTTCTTCTCTAGGCGCATGGGCTCTGTAATGCCTCCATTTTACCTCTAATCTCTTGGCAAGATACTTGCAGGAGCTCTCTTTCCGAAGTAGCTTTTTGACAAAGCTGGTCCGGAGTGGTCTCTAATTTCTAGGGATGGAAAGGTTCCTTCCGTTGATGGCACAGTGGGCAGTTTCTTTCCGCATCGAAACGGTCATAGTATTCCGCAAAGTCGCCATGGCCTGTCCGGGCAGTTAGGATCCGTCCCACTGTAGATCTGTGCTGGTCTTTAAACCAGTCCACCTTGTAGACAGTCTTTGTTTCAAATCGAACCCCAAGGTGCTTTCTCGGCTCGCACTCCGCTATCCATGACTTGAAGTCGGCATTCAGCTGTGCGTTTTTCCATCTGTGGGCGGAAGCAAGGGACATATGGTCGCGGTCGAGGTCCACAAGCTTAGTATTGCTTGTACACCCTTGTTTCGCCAACTTGTCAACTAGCTCGTTGCCAGGAAGATTAGTGTGCCCTGGGACCCATCTGATGCCACCGACCGCTAGCTCTACACGCTCAGTGCCTCCTTTCCACTCATGGAGTAAGCTTCGAATCTTGTTGACAGCCTCTTGAGAAGTTCCATTCTTACCCGCCATATTGGAGATGCGTTGTGCAACACCCAAATTGTCAAGGCACAGATATAGACTGCCTGTATCGGGAGGAGCATGCTTGATGGCCGCTTGGACTGCATTTTCTGCAGCAATGGCCTCCGTGTCGGCCACTTCTCGTAACGAGCCACATGACCCTAGACCTTCACAGAGTTTGATGCCCTCATAAAAGACTGCCCAGCCAGCCCCTGTCCTGCCCTTCTCATCGCGAGAACCATCGGAGTAAACCCATAACGTTTTCGGGTCTGCCTCAGCCACCTCTTTCAAATGATGTTTGGCGGCTTCTTCTTTGTCTAGTTGCGGTGGCAGACAGTCACGGGGGCCCTTTTCTTCTGGGAAGAGTCTGTTCGACTCTTTAATCGGCAGACTCTTTAATCGGCACCGGTAGTAATTTCTTGTACACATCGATGTGTCCTTCTATCTCTGTGATGCACAGCGGGTGCCGGGAGTCTACCGTGGAAGCCCGAATGGCGGCGGCTCTATCAAGGTCCTTCAGTATCATCTCCATGTTTGGGAACGAGGAGAGGATGTGCAAAAGCCTAGTTGGCGTGGTACAGTACACTGGCAGTGCGGCCCTCAGGGCAGCTCTCAAAGCTACCTCTAGCTTTTCTTTCCCTTTAGCTTGCATGAAGGGAGACCAGGTGGAAGAGGCATACGTCAGTTGGGGGAGCACACAACTCCTTACAGCATGTAGCAGACTCCTCACTGGGGTTCCTTGGTACACTCCCGAGAGAGCTCGGAGTGCGTTCGTGGTTCTGTAGGAGGGAAGGTCGCTCGTGGCTAACAAAAATCAATTTCTTGAGGCTATAAAAGTATCGTGAACATTAGGCATATCAAGTCCTCAATAGTGTAGTGGTGATCATACCTGCTTGTCACGCAGGTGACCTGGGTTCGATTCCCAGTTGGGGAGACGTTACATCTTTTGCCTATTTTTGATTTTGTTGATAAAGTTTAGGGTTGTGATAGCTTGGGGTATGCAAAGGGATCTCCCGGTGTTGGAGTAACAACGAATAGCCGGGTGATAGTTTTGTAGAATTTGTTGCATTTAGTCTGCGCTATTCTTAGTTTGAGTTTTTTTTTTTTTTAACCTTGGAATAAAACTTAAAGGAATGTCTGAATACTACGAGGAAGATCAAAACTCCACAAGCCGAAGAAATGTGCCGAACGGTCGAGCCTTTGACCAAGTTCTATATGTGGAAAATGTAGCGGGGTTATGAGTTTGAATATGTCTAAATATGCAACTAGTCTCACAATTTATATGTTGTATTTTCACTTGAGAAAACAGTGTGCTTACAAGCAACTTTCACTATCATAGCTATGGCTCCCGGCTTGCTCTTCGTCTATATGACGCCGTCTTCGGCGCTACCGCTTGAGCGTTTCCACGAATGGTACAACAACGAGCACGGGCCAGCCCGGCTACGGCTACCGCACATCTTCCAAAACGGCCTGCGTTACAAATCGCCGTCACTCGGGACTCCATCTTCTTCTTCCTCCGGACCGCCGTTTCTGGCCATCTACGATGTTTCGTCTATGCACTGGATGCAGAAGCCGGAATACACGCACCTGCGCGCCAACCGCTCGCCTCGCGAAGCAGAGGTTATCGGTCAGGTCAATGTGGATAGGCGCTTCTACGACTTGCTGGATACTCGTGCGGTGGAGGGGTTCGTTGCTTCAGAGGCGTTGGCGGGCGATGAAGCCCTTGGGCGGATCTTGGTAGTCGAAGAGGTAGAGGAGGACACCGCGGGCTTTTCAGCTGATGAATTCAAAGCGGGATTTGCGAAAGGACATGAAAAGACCGTTGGATGGCTTCGTTCGCGGCTCTATCGTACGTCCGAGGCTGAAGACGACAAAGCCATCGAGCAGAAGCTCCTTGTTCTTCACGAATACGCATCTTCGTCTACCCCCTTCAACTCCTCCGCAGTTGCGACTTCCAAGCATACCCTGGAACTCTTCTACATTTTCGGGCCGGGACCCCGTGATCTTGCCGACCTCGCTGCCCTACCATCCACGTCTGCGCTATTCACCTCTGCTGATGGCATACACCTCCTGACCACACCGGGTGCCACCAACAGCACGATCCGCAGCGCCATCGCCGCCGGGCCAGACAAGTGCACGCTACGCTTCCAGCTCGAAGGCAATACATCCCCGACAGCGCCGACAGTTGCGTTTTGTAACTCCCTGCTAACATCGTGGGCTATGTGGGATGATCTTGTCACGATCATCAAAGCCGTGCGTCCAGACCTACGCATTCTACGGTACGATCATCGTGGCCGCCATAGTCTTCCCGCGGCTCCGGCGCCCGTGACACCAGACCGTCTAGCTGACGATGTCGCCGTGTTGTTGGATGCCCTGCGTATTCCAAAGTTGCACGCCCTCATCGGCGTTTCGTTGGGTGGTGTTACCACCATGAACTTCGCTATCCGTCACCCCACCCGCCTGTCGCGATATGTCGCCTGCGACTTCAACGCCTCCGGCAGCTCGGCCAACACGGACGCTTGGAAACAACGTGTTGCTACTGCGTTCTCGGGTAATGGTAGTGGCATCGCTACAACGCTGGCACCTGCCACGGTTGCTCGCTGGTTCCATCCTGCCTCGATGAACAAGACCGCTGTAGTTGACAAGATGGTGGCTATGGTGGGCGCGAACGATCTGGACGGCTTCAAGTTTGGCTGTATGGCGCTATGGGATTATAATCTTCGTCCGTTGATGCCGGCTTGTGTCGTTCCAGGGCGCTTTGTGGCCGGCGAGGCAGATGCTGGCGGCAAGTTTGTACCGCTCATGACGGAGTTTGCTGCTTTGGTTGGTGACTACAAAGCCGAATTTAGGGCTGTTCCGATGACTGGACATCTACCAATGACAGAAGATGCAGAGGCGTTTTGGGAAAGTATCAAAGACTTTATTTAAAGCATAAGAGACATTGAAAGATAGGTAAGAGGACCATAAAGCTGTATCAAGCGCTAGTGGCGTTTGCTCTGGCGTACTCTAACGGTTTATGCGTGACCTAAATCACCACTAGTACATATAGTATTTCTAGCACTAGTATGTAGTTTTCTTTAGTGTAGAGCGGCAAGGCAAAAAACGCACCGTAGCCACGAAAAGGGTGTGCCAAGGAGAAGGGCAACCTTCGGAGGCTTCTATATCGTTTATTTTAGGCCTGGGGAAACAAGATGGAACACTACGAGCACTAAGAGAATTGGTAGCAAGTCTCTCCTGCGCCCTCGTCTGTATATACCGAGAACGATAAAACCGAGAAGAATAAGCGATGCCCTGAAAAGAAGGTCGCAGGCCACCGAATGATGGAGGGCAAGAGGGAAAGAGGAAGACGGCAGCATTGGATGGGTGTACTTACTGCTAGGATAAAGGAACTGCCGTACGTACGTACAAGATATCAAGGACAGGCAAGTCCCCTAAGTGTGCGGAAAGTCTCTAGGCAGAAAGATAGCCTAGGAATAATATAATCAGACACTTGTCAAGCAGGACTCCAAGTCGCTTAGATCAAAGCCTCTTCCTGTCATGATCGATCTGTTTTCTTTATATCATTAAATTATTTATCTATAAATACTTCTTTAGGGGGGATTTTCTTTCATCAGTCGACTTTTTTTTCCCACAAAGTAGTAGAGTCATGGTTTTTCTACAGATGGCCTTACAACTAACTACATATGTCAAGAAACTGCATGTCTGTAATTTGGCTGCCTCGAATGCAGTCATCTTTTGTGTTCCTTTAACGCAACACTAGGTATTAGGTGTGAAATAACGTACATATAAGACCAACTTCATGATCTAAGCTTATCATAATCGAAGGCATCCATGAACGAAGAAAGAACACAACATGGTATAATACCCAGTTACATAAAATATCAAAAATAAAAGAATAAAAACATTGCCGCCTGCCAAGCCTCAAAGTCAAACCATTCCCTAGGCTTATCACTCGTTTTGGCAAAAGTAGTATACTTAGCATGATCATGTTTTTTCTTGCGTTGATACCCAAGTGGATTGTTCCAGTTGAACCTAAAGGAGGCTTACCAAGCACTAGTATGCTAGACTCTTTGATACTAAGTAGGTATCTCTTTAAGTCTCAATATTAGATACATAAATCATAAATCTGCCTCTTAAATTTCCCTCAAGAGGCCGCCCGTCAGACCTTTCCTGCATAGAATTGGTGTTTCTACCTTCGCTTACTGATTTTGTTCGTCTGATTAATTATACGACCCTGGGACCTGGCTTGAAGTACGGAATTATGGTTTCCACGTTTAAATTCAAGTGGTTCGACTAATAACACCTTTTTGGCGGCAGTAAGTCGGAAGGGTTTGTGCTCAACTCTTAGGGTTAAACATGATATCATAAATGTCAACAGAGTGTCAGTCTAGTCTGAGCAGTCCCGGATACTAGGAACATAGAAAACTGGTGCCAGAAAACACGGCCTCGCCCGGAGTCGAAAAGGAGCTCTTAGATAAATCTCTAGACTATAAATAAAATCATCATCATCATTATCACTACTAAGACATCCTTCATTATTTTGTTTTAGAGACGCTACGTTCATGCTAATAAATTATCTACGCGCTTTTTTTTTATGTACGATAGTCTCCGTTGATAGTGATATACTCGTGGCTGTAATCACATGTCCAGTATGTTGCCTTCTTGTCACCAGTCCCAAGACGCACACGAATCTCGAGATCCTCAGCCTCCAAAATCTCCGCGGCGCGCTTCTCATCTACCTGCTCCGGCTCACCGTCTACCAAAAGCTTTAGTTCTTTAGATCCGTCTGTAGGCACAAACGACACACTAGTCTTTTCAGGGACGACTTCCGTCACATCTTCAACGGGATGGCCAGGCTCGCTGACTAGAGCGTAGCCGGTAGCACAGAGAATACGTCCCCAGTTAGCATCCTTGCCGTATAGCGCAGTCTTGACGAGAGGAGAGCGGGCGATAGTGCTAGCGACGGTGCGAGCAGCAGATTCGCTAGCGGCATCGACAACGTTGATGGTGACGAACTTGGTGGCGCCCTCTCCATCACGAACGATCAACTGGGCAAGCTCAGCAGAGAAAGACACAACCACGTCACGTAGGGCGAGGTAGTCGGCCGACTCGGCCGAGGTAACAGTCGGACCACCAGCAGCACCGTTTGCGAGGAAGGCAACGGTATCGTTGGTCGAAGTGTCACCATCAATGGTGATGCTGTTGAATGAGCGATCCGCAGCATAGCGCAGTAGAGGGCGAATCAAACCCGAGGCAACAGGCGCATCGGTAGCCATCACACCGAGCATAGTAGCCATGTTGGGGTGAATCATACCAGCACCTTTAGTCATACCAGCCAAGCGGTACTCGATACCAGGGGCTGAAGGTAGAGTGAAAGTACGCGAGATCAACTTGGGGAAGGTGTCAGTAGTGCAAATGGCGCGAGCAGCAGACATCCAGTGTTCATGGTTAGATCCGAGCTGCCTATGGGCAGCAGGGACATTGCTCACGATCTTCTGAATAGGAAGTCTAGTGGGAGTGGGTTAGTTCAGCGTTTTAGTGCAAATCCGGCGCCTTTGTTCTCCTAACTGACCTCTGTCCAATAACACCAGTGCTCATAACCAGAGTTCCCTTGGCAGAACCCACGACGGCATCAGCTGCCTCACTCATGAGCTTGGCATCTTCGAGGCCACCCTTGCCTGTCACAGCATTGGCGCATCCCGAGTTGATGAGCACACTGTGAATACCCTCAAATCCATTGCTCTCCAGCAAATCGTGGCAGAACGTCACCGGCGCGGCCTGAAACTTGTTCTTGGTGAACACAGCAGCAGCGGCGCAAGGTGTTTTAGAGGAGATCAAGGCTAGATCAGGCTTAGTAGTGTTCTTGGGCTTCACGCCGACAATGATTCCCGAGGCTTGGAAGCCCTTAGGATAAGTTCCGCTCGAAGGCACATACTTCTTCTTCGCAGCGGGGATTGTGTTGCCGACAGGCGCAGAGTAGAATCGTACAAATTGGTGCCACGCGGGGCTTTTGAGAGAACGAGCAGCTGCCAGCATGACGGTAGTCGATATGAAGCGAATAGACGAGAAACGAACAATCACAAAGACAGAATGATCCTGAATACAAGATCGAAAATTCACTTGCCGGCAATATATTCTATCGTCGTAGCTAAACACGCAAGCGAACAAATAAACAAACGGCCGAATCTTCTATTTATGATTATAGGTTCCAAGCTACTAATAGAAGGCCGAAAAATGGGTCGTCCCTCCCTGATCTGGACCAATTGCCGTCTATGCTCGTCTGTTATCTTGTCCCAATCGAGACGTTACGTTATTTTTCCCATCGAGGACGGAAGGACATGTCCGACCAGTGATATTGACTGGTGGCATTTTTTAAGAATGAAAGGTGTAGTATGAAAAGTGTAGTGGTTACTGCGGAATTGTGACGATAGGTAGATTAATTGATGCCATAGAATGAAAGTTGGGTACCCTGTTCACACAATGTCACAAAACGTAAAATCAATTTGCTTTAACAAAATGACATTCATAGCTCCATCAGATTAATGAATTAAAAAAGAAGACCTATCACTAGGGTTAATTACATTGAGGGTTACGTAGCCAAACGACATTGAGACGACACGATAAGATCGACGAGATTCTTTTATACAATCGATAGAACTCCAAATACCATTGAAGAGAAAAACAATCATTCCTAAATACAAAAAAAAACCATTCCTGATATAATCCTATAATACACGGTCACTTGCCACCCCTCCGAAAAGAGACTCACAAAGCGTCTTTTTTACGCACTGAGTGTTCCCTTGGTGCTGGGGATTTCACCCTCCTTGCCCTTGACCTTAGCAATAGCAGTACGGATAGCGACAGCTAGAGCCTTGAAAGCGCTCTCGGCGCGGTGGTGGTCGTTCTCGCCGTGAAGGCAGTGGACGTGAAGGGTGATGCGCGCACCCTGCGCAAAGCTCTGCATGCAGTGAGGGATCATTTCACAAGACAGATCGCCAATCTTCTCACGCTTGAGACCTAGGTCGATTACGCTGTGGGGACGGTTTGAAATATCGACGACAGCGCGGGACAGGGCTTCGTCTAGAGGGCAGTAAGCAAAGCCAAAGCGAGCGA
Source organism: Davidsoniella eucalypti (assembly GCA_004009845.1). NCBI lineage: Eukaryota > Fungi > Ascomycota > Sordariomycetes > Microascales > Ceratocystidaceae > Davidsoniella > Davidsoniella eucalypti. The sequence goes on along the minus strand of RMBW01000002.1, from coordinate 77,895 downwards.
TACCAGCAGCGGATCCCAGAGCTTGGTGGAAGGCATAGCCCAGAGCAATGCAGACATCTTCGGCAGTGTGGTGATCGTCAACTATGTAAAGACAAAAGCAGAGATTAGTTAGTATACTGTGCTGGTAGAATATTGACATGTGATAGAGATAAATATTGGGATATAGATGACGTACTGTGCAGATCGCCCTTGCAGAGTAGTGCCAGACTCCAGCCAGCGTGCTTGCTCAGTGCGTGAAGCATGTGATCTAGGAAACCAATGCCAGTATTGATATTGATAGTCTGGGACTTGCTAGCCTGGGCAGCATGGCTATCACCACCGGTGATGAGGCGCGTATCAGTCTCGGGAGGGAAGTCACTGCCGTCGAGGTTCAAAGCCAGCTGGATGCTGGTCTCGTTGGTATCGCGGGCAAGGGCAGCCCAGCGACGGACGACAGGAGTAGTGATAGAGGCCATTTTTGGAGCAGAGATATAATACTTAAAGAGCGTGAACTAGGCACAAAAACGAGAGACTCGACTTGATAGAAGTTGACAAAGCTTCTTAGACAAATTGATTTGCAGGGCGTTAATCAGAGTCTGACCTGCAGGATCGTCTTAGTGCCGTTGTCGGCCGTACACGTCGTTTGTGGGGTGACGATACAACGAAGCAAGGTATCTCTACACCTAGCTAAGGCGGCTAGATACATAATCGCATGTACTTCCCACCCCACTATGTTGTCCGCGTCTATCGCGTCTAAGGCGGTAGACATCAGCATCTTTTCTAAGTCTATGATTGGTTGTTTTAAGCGCAGCATGGCGACGGGAAAGAGCAACGAGAAAGTGGGCCCCGAGACCTGTTTGTTTTCTCAGTTGTCTCTTCCTGAGGATACTGAGTTCCATTCCATTATTCCTACATAATATTGACTCTTTACTCTTTGTCTATCAATCAGCGATTCCACCTCTTTTTCCAATGGGTTGATCGCGATCATCGGGGTTTTGGTTTCATAGCTGGCTTTTTTTCTTCTTATTTCTTGGTTCTATTTTCTAATTTCAATCCCACTGCGTAGCCTGGGTTCTAGATTTACTCTATGCGGTTGTTTGCCACATGCGTGCTTTGCTAAAGGTCGAGAAGTCCTATGTTATTGTGGAACAATTTAGTAGAACCTTCTCTACGGTTTTAATCTCGCGTCCCTAGCTTCCAAAATTCAAACACATTCAACTTCACATTTACACAAACTCGCATAGCCTTGCAGATAGCCTCGTACTCTACAAGACTCGCTCTTACTATTTTTATTCTGCACTTTCTATTTTACAACTCAAGCCTCGCTGCGCCGTCAATCGCAACTACTATATCCGACGAAATCGCCATTTGCCGAGACCAATCAATACAGACCGCAATCAATCTATCTATCATGGCGACGGCCATACAATCTTCCGTCACCGTCCCTATCGGCGACGATGGATCGCAATCGCACACGATATCTTCTAGTGTCACACGCCTCTCGAAGCATAAGAAGCGCTCCCTGGTTGCGAAGACAGTGCTACCAATTCGCAAAGTCGCATACATCAAATGGTGCCAGTTCATCGACCATATGATAGGCACGTTCCAAGACGAAGACTACTTCGAGAACATGGCCGTCTTCATGCAGCGTGACTACTACATTGCGCCCGATGTGCTTGCGCAAATAGTCCTGAAGCCTCGTCTGGATTGCTATATGCTAGACGGCCGCACGAACATGTTCCTCAACATCCTCTTGAAGCTTGGCTACACCGACATCCCCGGTGTCCTGGCTGGACTCATCAAGTACACAACTTTTGGAAACCTGTCCAAACTTGCTGCGTCCGAACCGCCGCAAATAAAATCTGGCGCTCTAGCTCGCTGGAAAGGCTCTTATTGCTCCGATGAAGTCATATTCTGGCGCCTGACAAAGTGCCTCAATAAGATGAAACCAGCTACAGGAGCGCTTCCAATGACCATCAACATTGCGCTGCACATCATCGCTCGCTCGGCGCCTTGGATTAATCTCTTTAATGATGTTTTTGCGACCCTCTTGAATGATTTCGACGCCCATATTGACACGAATACTCGGATCGAAATCGAGCAAGCAGTAGCCGCCTTTGTCGGGTTCCTCCTCAGAGCTGGTGAACACCCTATGATTCTACGCGCACTCGGCAAGCCATTCGCAGCTAGTGAGTAATGACTGTAGTTTCTATAGCCAAGTCAAGTGTCAAGCTAACCGAATACACTCAATCTACAGATGTCCGCAAGTCTTTCAACAGCAACTTCGAGATATTCATCTCCTTTATTCCAGCCGCACCACATATTATCGAGCGTCTCAACACTTTCCGACGCAAAATCGCCGAGTTCGATCCAGTTGACCAGAGCAAGACAGCCTCTAAAGAGAAAGATACTTCCGTGTTAGCATCGCTGGCAGTCGACGCTCTAGTAGCAAAGCAAATAACTCCAACGAATTCTCGCGCTGCACTATACATCTACTTGAATGCTTGCGTAAGTGGCTCAAAGCCTTCAACGTATAAATGTGCTGTTTCAAACTAACCAGCTTGCAGCTTGTCGGAAGACCTGTCATTGACGATACTATCCTTTGCAATCTAGTGCGCAATAGATACCAGGTATGTCCTAATTCTATTATTACAGCACCCGGCCTTTGTCTAACAATACTATAGTCTGGAATATCCCAGGGAATCATCGATCTTATCTTAGCATCGTTCGATGTCTTGGCGAATGCCGCCTTCAGAAACGAGCACAAGAGCACAACACAGCTACTGCGCTCTTACTTGACTAACAAGTTGCCTCTGCTCATCCAGAATTTGAGCGTCGGCTTATATCCACCGAACACTGTTGAATTCACCATTACGACTGCTCTCAACCAAGTTGATCCCAGCGCTTTCCCGACACTCGCAACAATGTTTGACGATACCCAAACCAACAGCAACAACGAGGCTACCGAAAACATGCGCGAAGAATTTTGCTTTGCATGCTGTCTTCATGGCCTCATTTCGCAGAGCCACATTCCTGCTTTACTTGGAGGAACTTACAGCTCTTTACCACCGAGTGGCAAATATATCAAGGCTAATATCGTCCAAGAGTGCATAGCCGACCCTGATCGGGCTATCAAGCTCTTGAATGAGCTCGAGAAGACGGACGGCAATGTCGGTGCTGTGTGCCAAGCCCTCGTCGAGCTATTTGGCCAGCTGTGCATCAACCGTGATACTGCTCTTCTCAAAACTCTTTGTAGCCAGCTGGCTCGCCAACCCAGAGCCCTGGATGTTATTCAACTATTTGAGAAGCCAGTCACCCTTCTTCAGCCGCTTTGCAACCTTCTTGACGGCTGGAAGTACGACGAGGACCAGGGCGAATGCCAGCCTGTCTATGAGGAATTCGGCTCAATCTTGATCTTGGTTATGGCGTTTGCGTACCGCTATAACCTGTCACCTCCTGATATGGGTATCCGATCACCCGATTCGTTCGTTGCCAGATTAATCCGCGAAGGACACCTGAGCAAGGCCCTCGATGAGCTGACTCCTGCTGAGGATGCTCACCTCACAAGCTGGATCCAAACTTTATTTGGCCCGGATTCTAGCGGCTTAGCCGATGAACTTCTATCATCATGCTCCCCACAAGACTTCTACCTCTTGGTGGCAACTCTCTTCAAGAACGTGGTCGTAGCAAACAGCGAGGGTTGCTTATCTGACGAGGCCCTTAAAGGTGGTATTGAGTACCTTGTCGACACGTTTCTCATGCCGTCCCTTGTCCCGGCTGTTCTATTCCTCGCTGACCAACTAAGCGTCGACCAAGAACAAGAGCAACTTGCCATGGTCAAGATTCTTCACTTAATCCTCCAGCCCAAGACAATCCACACTGATACGGCACCCATGTTAGTAGCTGTAATGAATCTTACGGCCAAGCCCCTTGAACGTGCGCTGCGCCGTTATCAACGTCGCTACCCCAACAGTCAACAGGTAGAGCCTCTTCTTACAGCTATCAAGGAAAGCATTCCGTTATCGCGTCGCACAGGCGGCGCTGACCACAATGAGCTCGAAGCCTGGTGCGCAACCCCTGGTGGTGGGCTCGCATTAGCTGTCCGTGGCACCATTCAAGGCTTTGTACAATGGAGTATGAACCCGCTAGTAGGAGTTACACCTACCTTGTACACCCACCGACAAATCCTTGTTGCGATTCGACGCATGACTGCCCAGCACGTTATCCGTCTCATCATTGATGAGATCAAGGCCTGGACGATCCAAGGCTCACCCGCCCAGAATATCATGTACGATGTAGCCATTGCGCTTATAGTATCTCCCGAAGTAACCAACTACCCGGAACCCGTAGCCCAACTTGTCGACGAAGCCGGCAACATCCCAATCCCAACCCAGCGCCGACTGACCCTACGCGAAGTCCTGGGTATGAAAGCCGCAAGTTTCCGCGAAATCCACAGCGTCGATCCCGTCAAAGCCGAGGTTGTCGTACGTCTTCATCGTGAAGTCGAGGCCCAAATGGTTGCTGCCCCCGTACCCGCCATCATGGATGTCGACATGAGCCTACCACTAAATGGAGTGGCTAGTGCTGGCGACGGGGCAAGTACCACGCAAGTGGGAAGTGCGAGCGGCACTGACGGTATTCCCGGTTCGAAATCGGCAAAGATGGCTTCTGCAAGCGTCGATGGACTTCAGGATGCTATGGATCTTAGCATGGATATGAGCATGGTTGACATGAGCATGAGTGGAGTTGGCGGAGCGGCTGGATCTCTGGATCTAGGCGGAGATGGTGATTTATTCGGTGGTCTCGGAGCCGGAGACGATTTCACGTGGGAAGGGATTGACATGATGGGACTCTAAATGGGGGTTTTTTTTTTTTTCATCCATCATTTGGAGTAGAACTGGGTTTGAACAACATCTTGTCGACTCTTTACACACGTATTCTGTTTTGATCATTTTGCCCTTTGTGGCTATTTGTTTTTTTCTATCTCTTTTCTTTTTTTTTTTTGCATAGCACGGCGTTCACTTGAGGATTTGGTCCTATATACTGGCACTATTCCTATCTTCCTCGTTTTTCATATATTTTACGAGGACAGGTCTCCTGGCGGCTGGAAGGATAGTAGGTTTCTTCTTGTTATCCGTTTTCTTTCTTCTTATATTGAGGGTTCTTATCTCATCGATAATCACTTTGGAGTGTTTTTTTACTTTGGTTTAAGTAACTAATTAAACATTAAAACTATAAACAAACGTTTTCTCAGATCAAATCATTATTCATCTCTGTGCATGTAAAGGAAATCTTGGGTATTATATCTGAAAAATATAGGAAACAAAGCTCAAAGTATGGAACGGGCCGGGAAAGGGTCTACTGGGGCCTGTTCTTCCGTCTCGGCACGATTAACAATCGAAACATCATCTGCAGCGAAAGTTGTCCACCAAACTAACATAGCCGGGTCATGAACACTAGCACAACTAAAAGTCTTGATCAACCGAGTTCCGCGAGAATGGCCGGGTGGGAATGCCGTTGACTTGAAGCGTTCAGTCGGCGCATGATGACGGACCTCGATATGCGAAATTATCATAAGGTTAGACCGAGAAGACACTGGGTTCACAAGTTCGCGCATATGGAAATCAAGGGCAGCCACATCGTTTGGAACGTTTAGCTGAGATGGCTTTGATGAGGAATCTGTAGGAGTGTTGGATAAAGAGGAAGCTGGCGTGGCGGCTTCACGAGTCCATATTTGATAATGGCGGAAGACGTTGGAGTGGGCATCGCAATCTGGAGGAAGCCATTGGCCCAAGGCAGAACGTGAGCCATTACCATAGGTTATAAGAAGACCAATGATTCTCAGCCCCGTTTTACGAACATCAAGAGAAATTATGTCTTGGTTAAGAGGGGCGACAGCAGAATATACACTATGTGCACTGCTTTCTGCGTATAGACCTTTGGCTGTATCAACGCCTAATCTGAAGGCAGCAAAGGGCGTATTTGTGAATTCTTGTTCTGGCGTCATCAAAACTGATGGCATAGCAACTGCAGACGGCCGACGTGGCGTGGCAAGACAAACGCCAAGCTCTTTGGCTAACGATGGAACGACAGTGTCCGGATTGTCGGGTATATCGGCGGCGTGGAAGAATATACCGTTTACTTTGATATCACCGGGACAGTTGAGAACAGCCCAGTCTTTAGTGAAGAAGTGGTCATTGGGCAGCATTTGGCAATACTGGTGTGGCCCAAAATTGAATTTACGGCTATGACTTGTTATGATCTAAACTATGTGTTAGAATGATAGGCTTCAGTATGAGATAAGTATAGACTTACTGATATTACAGGCGATGATCCAGCGCTACCGCTCTCACGAACATGGAAAGTAGTGAGTGTTTCACCAATACTAAGCGAAAAATGAGTCGCGATGCCATCTCTAACGCCAAGAGTAACGGTCTCTGCTAGAATCTTTTGGCCATACCGACCTATGGTATTTTTAGGAGGAGGACCATGAACTGTAACGCCACATTTTCCTCTTCGGTCATTGTAGAAAGTTAGACCAGAGGCATATCCGTCTGCAAATTCTAGGGGAAGATAGCGGAAAGTGCGCCAGTTACGATAGTATGGTATCATGATAGATAGGGAGCCGAATTCTAAAGGCCGGAATGCATGATAGTGATTAGATGAGAAGAACAGCTCGCGGTCCCATAGTGGGTGTATGACTTTATGTGAATGTATCGTCTTGTCATTCTCGGACTGAAGGTTCGATGCGCCAAACGCAATGCGCATAATAGTGAAGACCTGCAAGTTGTTAGAATACACCACTAATTCGAGTTGGATTATATCTCGACATACCGATTTAAGCACACAAAGATGTCTGAGATCTGTTCCATAAGCTACACCAAACCAGCAGCCTTCAGTATATCCCAACCATTCAGAGTCAGTACCATCAGCATACTTGATCTTGATACCGCGTAGCCCATGTTTGCTCACGGCAAAGCAGATACCCTGAGTCGGGGCATCACGGACATTTATTGTGAAGGCGTTGGAGTCCTCGCTATTGTAACAAAGGTCTTTGATGTAATCGACAAAAAACAACTCCTCAAAACTAGCCGACAGCGTACAGATATCGTCGTCTAGAGCACCCCGTACGGGCACTATTACAGGCTCAACATCAAGGTTATACCGATCTGCCTTTTTGATTAACGGGATAGCCTGTGCACGGGTATGGAGCATGTGCCATATTGGAGTTTCTTCTAGCATTTGAATGATACAGTCTTGAAGTTCAGTTGGTAGACTTGACTCGATCTTGGTGAGAAGTTTGCCCAAATGGGTTGATTTGATTGCCCATCTAGAGCAGCCGTAGAAAGAAACCAGATTTTGACTGGGGTATCTTTCTGGCCTGGGAAAGAGTGCGCGGGTCGCGATAGCAAAGCGTAATAGCCGCTCAAGTTGACGAGGGAACGCGCCCTGTGAAACCTGCCAGCATTGTTTATGGGCGAGATAGACGCCACGGTCAGGGTAGCAACGGCCACAGTCTGAGTGAGACTCCATGGCAATTGTGTTCTTGAATATGACACGGCGTCGGGAGACGAATAGCATCAGTTCACCATCAGTGCGCCGCCGACTATCAAGAAGTGGCCGAGAAACATGGTCAAAGAGACTGATGTCATGGCCATCATAATACACTAGATATTGTTAGATCACTGGCAATCAAGAGAGTGAACGAGGCAGATATCTCAAATACACGAACATATACATACTAGCTACTAGTGCATGGTCTAAAGCTTGCCAGTCTAGAGCCTCAAGGGCAAGACGGAACTTGTTGTGGCGTACGAGATCACGTTGGCAAAGAAAGCAGCATTGGTCGACTTGAACGCTGCGATGAGCATCGAACGGATCAGTGAAGACAGACTTACGGCCTTGGGGGCCACGGGCTCTAACTAATCTCATGATACCGGCCTGTGGAATGCTTGATAATTATGTAGCGGCGTCGCAAAAAGCAAGGCGCCCTTTTTTTGGGGCTTTATTTGATGTATTACCTCGCTGGAGAATTACCCGAGCGTTCCGATCTAGGGTCCGATGAAATAAAACACTGAAAAAAAAAAAAGACACGATCCCTCCTTGGTTTCATCCGCTTATCAGATCAAGGCAGAGCCGTTTAGGCGGGGCACAAGAACAGGATGGAACGGACTTAAACAAAGGGAAGAGCAAAGCAAACAAGTGGGTGGAAATGAACCAATATGGCTAGGGTATGGTGCGATTAGATAATATGGTTGAGAAACCAGATACAAACAAGAAGGAAGACAAGAGAGAGCCACGAAAACGGAAACTGTATAGAATGGTCGATGAGGCACAGAACAATCCGCCAACATGCCGTTCGGACGTCAGCGTCTTTCTTGTCTCAAGCGAGCAGGTTGAGCTTTTCTCAGTGTCATTGACTCAGTAACTGACGGCTGCTATACAGTACATATATATGTTATGTCCTAGGTAGAAGAAGAGTCGCGGGGCAATATCAGGATCCTTGAACTGGCCATGCTAGTATGATAGATAATGCGAATGGAGCCCAACATTACGACGCACTTAGTTCGGAATCGGCAGTGGCTCGAATTAGGGTTTGGCCAATATACATAATAATGCGCTTTGCTCGCCAATTACTTTGCAGACTGGCGAGAACATGAAACCGTATCTTTGTTAGGAATTATCATAAACTTCTATTAATATCGTCATTGTTGTTATTGTCGTTTGTTACACATCATCAAGCTGGCTATACTGCATCGAAATAATGGGGCCCATCCCCAGATTCGGGTACAGCACAAGCCTGATAAGATAAGCTACGGCCCACTATAGCAGCAAGAAGCTCGATGGAGACCGCAGGAACAGGAACATGTGGCCTTCTGACTGCTGCAGTTACCACGTACGAAACCTCTGGAAAAGCAACGACCATTTCCTTAGTCCGTATTTTTCTGCTTCTTTTTTTTTCTAGTTGAACATCAATAACTCGACTTTTCTTTCTTCTTGGGTCTATCTCGACATTCGATAATACCAAGAAAATCTGCCCTAGTCATCACCACTTCTAATCAGACGGATTTGCTTCCTTTCTGATTTCTAGCTGTGATCTCGCCGTCTTTCTATTCGCTTACGCCTTCCCGTCCCGGTCTTCTCTGCCATCCACCACCATGCTCTTCAAGCGCTCCATGCTGGCCGCTCTGGCCATGTCAGTTGTTGGCGTTTTCGCCCAGGAACCTGTATGTTTTCAACCAAAGAATCGTATAAGTTGGCTCGAAGATTGCTTTTCGTAGCTATGGCATCGCGCTTCAATCTACTAGGCTAACGAGTCCCTCCTCAATGCTTCGATATGGAGAGAATCTAGAGCACGTGAACATATGCATTACTAACATATCCGACCCTTTTTTAGACTGCTGACGCCCCTGCCGAACTCCCTCCTCTGCCTGCCAAGCTCACCACTTCGTTCCCTGGCTCTGATTCTACTCTCGGTCTGAAGCTCGTCAATGGCCAGCCCACAGTTGCGCGCATTGAGCTTGAGAACCAGGCCAACGAGACTCTGCAGCTGGCTTTTGTCGGCGGCCGTCTCGAATCTACGCTTGTTGCAGACCAGACCATTCACAACCTTACTGCCACCCAGTTTGGCCACCGTATTCTTGGAGGTCAGGCCAAGTCCATCCAATACTCGTTTGAGCTGGACATGAACCCTCAGGATGTTAGACTGAACCTTGTTGCTGTCATCAGCGATTCCAAGGGCCAGGTCTACACCGTGTCTGCTTTCAACAGCACAGCCTCCATCGTTGAGCCTCCGATCAGTCTCCTGGACCCCCAGATGTAAGTCATTTGATCCGAATTCCAAGCCAATGGTGGCAAGCACAACGCTAACAATCCCATTTAGTCTGTTCCTGTACCTGGTGCTAGGTGCTACTTTCGGCGGTATTGGCTACTTCATCTACAAGACCTGGATCGAGGCCTTCTTCCCGGCCCCTGCTCCCAAGCGCGCTGCCAAGGCCAAGAAGGCTGTTCCTGTCATTGCCGATCCCACCTCTGGTGACGAGTCTGGTGCTGCCAATGCTTCTGGTTACGATGAGAGCTGGATTCCTAACCACCATATCAACAAACCCGTCGCCAAACGTGTCAAGGGTGGCCCCAAGGCCAAGAAGTCGGAGTAAGGTGTGGCTGTGTAGGATATGTTGTATAGAAAATAGGATATGAGTTGCATAATAGACATTCATATAGGCAGACGAATCAGCTACCTGCATGCATAAAGCAATCTTTATGTGAATAGTATGACGTAATTAATGTTACAAGATATACGGTGGTAGTACAAGAAATGGACACAGGATGGTGAAGTTCTTTAGAGCTTCTTTTCGGTTTTTAGTTCCGTGATCTGGCCCTCCAATTTCTCGATTTCGGCTGTGTGAGTCAGTATAAACCTGCGTGAGAAGAAGATAAGAAGCCGTCATCTTACCATTTTTGATATTCTTGATATCATTTTGCTCGAGCTTTGTCCAGCCAATATAAAGCACCTGGTACGTGAACATCGAAATCATGAGCACCTTGGCAATAGGACGGCCAAACGTCTTATAGAAATCGGTCTATTACAGATAGACAATTAATTGAAACGGCCAATTGAATATATAGTCTGTTAGTAGGTTGTTCAATCTTACATGGCTAGGAGCTGGTGGCTCTGTTGAATAGCGTAATCTCTGCCCTTGAACAGCATTATGACGGCTTGAAGTGGCCGCGCGGGTAAGCAAAGCTCTTGAAATCACAGATGCAAGCATAGTCGTGTCGGTCTTAGGGTTGGGGTGTATCTGTGGTCTCCAGCCAAAGGTGTAAATGACGCTGAATCAAGATATCTTGATATACACACAACTATATGGTTGTGATAAATGTGGGGGCGATGCCATAGAGAGAATAGCCAAAGATTAGTAAGGCGTCAACAGACTTATGGCCGGCCATCCAACCAATGTGTTTTCTATCCATTTTTGGCTAAATAATAACAACAAGCTTGGCAGCTTGGCCAGCTTGGCCTCATAAAACAGCCTAAACAAAAGGTCTCCCAAAGGCCAGAAAGACGGCTAATATTGATTCAATTTCTGTGGTTTCTTCCCTTGTGACTTTTCACGTGCTTCCAATACGAACTCTGGAACAAAATTGACAATCCAGGTTGTTCTATATTCTGTCTCTATCTTCTATATAACTACGTCTATATCAGCCGGCTCGTCGAACGCGCCCTTGATTTTGCTTGCTTGGCCTCGGTGTTTGTTTTCCCGTATTCTAGAAGCCTTGTCCTGCCAACTGCCGATAATTCTACGACAATTCTCTCTTCGACGATTATTACGATTACTTGATCTATTACGACTAGCATTAGACATAAGCAACTTGTTCAAATCACGGCCAACCCCAGACTTTTTCTCGAATCTCTTGGGAAAGTGTGATCGCTCTCTTATCCTCTGACACCTCACCTCCCCTCCTTGATATATCCAATCCAAATCGGTCCAATTGCTCTATCGCAAGCGCATTCCTAATATATTCACGGTCTGGTCGAATTGCGGATCGCGCCACAACACATTGCGCCATTGTTCTCTAGCTTCGTGGCCTGTATGCTTCACAACATAATCTTTATAATTTGCCCTCATATTCATCATGGTAAGCACTAGCTAAATCTGCTTCTACTTTCGACACACGTCACCGGCGCGCGACGTATTGCTTCTTCTTCGCGATCTCCGAGGCGCACATTGCTAACCTGTCGTCCCCTTTCTCTCTCTTTAGTCTGGCCAAACTCTTAAGCAGCGCCAGCGCAATGCTCTCTTCGCCAAGAAGCAGGAATCTCGTATGGGAAAGGCTCAGGTTGATACCACCAAGGTAGTCAGGGACAAGCCAAAGCAGACTTTATCCCCGGCCTGGCTAGGTAAGTTACTCACAATCGTCAGCACAGATTGTTCTCTATAAGCTAACTCTCTCATTCGCAGGTCTTCTCGCCTTTATTGTTGTCGGAAGTATCATTTTTGAGGGCATTAACATGTTCCTTAGATCCCGCTAGACAGCATGAGCTAGTATTCTGGCTGTCTTCATATATGTTTTGAGGCGCTTCAAGCTTAGCACTCTAAACCTCTTTTGTCTTCCATTTTCTTTCTTTGTTTTAGTATTGCATCACCGATGCTCCTATCACCAAGTCTGGGGCGCTGTTCATTTGTCACTAGACTTTTTTTATTTTACTTGTTAGTTTCTTTGGATTATGGGGGTTTTCTCTCAATAAAGTCTAAATTCACGTGGTAATGCCATGCTTGCGAATATCCGAATCCCGTTATGGTACTAAGAGAGTTGCCGGATCTGGGTTTTTAGTTGCGTTCTAGAACATCGTGAGTCTTCATATTTAGCTTGTATAAGGCGGTCACCACAAAATACGCCTACTAATTATACGCCTTGTGGCAAGATAATACTGCCGGACTTTCTGGCCCTGTAGGCGTTCTGTCTATTCCGTTTGCATATATAGGACTTCAGAGTTTAGTATAGGATCATGTCCGCTAAGCATTCTAAAAAAAAATTCTTCCACTTTCAAACTTCAGAATCACCAGAATTCACTATTCTACTATTCTATATCTTCTCTATAAGCTGAATTCGCTCAGAAATCTCTCTTACTTCCTCTCAAGTACTTTCTAGTATACTTACATAGTCAAAATGGTGAGTCCCATCTGTCCAGATCATACTCTGCCATCAAGATTCGATACTAACATGATTTTCCGCAAAAGACTCGTCCTAACACTCGTTCTCAAGTCCAATGGGGCATTCAAAACTGCCCCGAAACCGCTGCAAAGATCAAAAATGTCATGGCTGTGCAACGTCGTCTCCTTAAGAATAAGAATATCGAGGCCGAGAAGACCAGAGCCGGCTACGTTGGCATGTTTCTCAAGGCCCTCAGCAAATATCTGATGATTTTCATCTTCAACGCCGCGGTGTTTGGCAAGAAGCACTTTGGCAACATATTGTCTGTTCTGTGTAAGTTACACATCGATTCATATTCGTGATCTGACGGTCCAATAGCTAACACTCTATCGTGATGTAGGCACGATCCTCATGCTTTATAGAAGTGATTCCGCTCTATTACAGTACCTATCCTGAGTACAAAACTTATACAGCGAGTTTTGTTCTTTAGGCAAGCATTTTCAATGAAGATCGCTGCATTTGAATTTAGTATTGCTAAATTCACACAACTTCCTAATAGCCATTGATCTTTCAAGTCAGTTTTCATGGAAGATATATTCTAGCATTTGTCAAATTTTATTCATATTTCACCTTACAAAACGTGTGTCCTGTGCATTAGTGAAATCAAACTCTCTACTTTATTTACATGTTAATAGTGAATTCAATATGTATATACACTGTATTCTTTTCTTGACTGTATCTAGGTAACAAATTTCGATTTCCGCCCAGTCAAAGGAAAAAAAAATTGATAAAACAACGAAGCTCCCCAAAACTCCATCTATGCAACTCGTGCCAAGCAACTATTGTTTTATTGCTAGCAAAAAAAAAAAGAGATACACGCCTAAATACCAGAATTTGTTTTACGCACCAAGACCCTTACGGCCTTTAGTCTTCATACGCATACCAGCGTCGTACTGATGCTCCAAGTCAGCTGCTATACGATCAACCATCTTCTTCTCTGACTTGTTGTCTGGTACGGCATCGGTAGCTGTAGCTTTACCTCCGCCAAGTAGGCGGAGGAACTTGGCTTGGCGTTGGGAACCGCCGCTCAGCGCACCAACGTGCCACTTGCTGTTAGCTTTCTTGGGTTCTTCGACGGACGCCTTGTCCGCGGGGGTTTCGGTAGGGATTTTGCTCTTTTTAGACGCTTTGGCGGGCTTGTCATCGCTAGACTTGCGCTTCTTGGTCTCAGTGGTGGGAGTGGCAGCTGGGGTTTCGTCCTTCTTTGGCTTTTTCTTTTCCTTCTTGGCAGGTTTGGCCTCCTCTTCTTTAGATTCAGGCTCGGAATCAGTTCCAGAGCTAGATGAGGTGTCTTCATTTTCCTCTTCATCGGAGGACTCTGAAGACAAGGTGTTGTCCTTGGCAGACTTTTCGTCGGCCTCATCTTCACTAGATGAGGACTCTTCACTCTCTTCCTCCTTGGTCTCTTCCTCCTTGGTCTCTTCCTTGACCTTTTCCATGGTCTTATTACTATCCTGCTTCTTTCCACTCTTCTTCGCCTCCTCGGCTTCCTTCAAAGCCTTCAAGCGCTCATACTTGGCTAAAGCTTCCTTGCTCTCGGCCATGAGCCTGATAGCATTCTCCTCTAGCTTAATAGCCAATTTGCGCATACGCTCAATCTTTTTTTCGCGTTGGCGCTCCGTTGGGGCCTTGTGCTTCTTGGACGCCTTGTTGGACGCCTTCTTCGCGGCCTTCATCTCCTTCTTCTCCTTCTTAGACAGACGGCCCCTGCCGGCAGCTTTATCGGCAGATAGGAGAGGCTTGGTCGGGATGTTGGCTTTGGCGGCCTTCTTCGCAGCTTTGGTAGACTCGTGTTTCACCTTCTTCAGGTCATCGCGGGCAGTGGCGCGCTTAGCACGCTCGGCTTGGCGACGAAGCTTACGCTCTGTTAAGAATGATGCAAATAGGTTAGTCTCGATTAGTTTCGTGATATCGCCTCCTGGCGCAAAGGATCAGAGTTGTTAGTATAGAAAGAGCTTTACCATCAACAAAGGGAGCGGGAGTGGACTGTTCTATAGAGTCGGCCATTGTGAATATTGTAAATAGTTTAGCGTTTGATATCCGATATGCCTGGGTCACTATAGGAGATGGTAGAAATCAAAGCAATGGCAAGCTAGCTATGTTACGCGATGCTCTGTTGCGATTCAGATTCAACCCGAAATTCTATTCGCAATCCAAAAAAAAAGTTGGTTTTCTGCCAGGGCGGTGAGTGTGATAAGTGTTATCGGTTATGTGGGGCGGAAGTGTTTCTTTTTTTTATTCTAGACATGAAGTTGGTGGCACTTTCCTAGGCTAGAAAGATTCCACGAAACAGTTTGTGGCAATTTTGACTTAACTTATTGGCGTTTTAGGCCAAGCTCTCAAGCCTATTTTGAATAAATCTGCCAACATTGTGGTTTATACTATCTTCGTGCATGGGCCAAAATAATCCGCCGTTTTTTAGCTCTATTAGTGACACCGCTCATGTAAGTGAGCCGGATAACCCTATAGTGACTGTATTAACCCTAGTGTATTCTCTTACACGAATCATACTTGAAAGTTTGTGTCATATGTACGGCTATATTGCATTTAGAAATGAAGAAAAGGGAATCAAAACATTGCACATGAAGCTAGATGTTTTATCGTGACATCGAGAATGAAAGAAAAGTCATATGTATGTATATAGAGCAGAAAACAACAGCGAAAGAGATTCTATAGCAAAGCAAGCAGAAACAAGAGATCGAGAAAACCAATAAAAACTGAGCTGAGAAAGGTACAAAAGAAGAACTGCCGTGAAATGATGACGATATATATAATACTGTCCCGCTAATGTACAGTGTGGGCGAGAGCAGCGACAATGCTAGAGATGAGTGTATAGAAAGGGGGAGGGGGAATACTAGAAGAAAAGAAAAGAGCTAAAAACTTGAAAACTAAAATAGAAACAGAGAAGAATCAAAATGACCGAAACCAGCTAGATGGCGCTCAAAGCTTCATTCCATGGTCCGAATTCGGCAAGGAGATCGCGCTTGAGAGTCTTCCGAGCGGCTATGCTATAGATACCAAGCCGATAGATGAACATCCAATAGCGAGGTCAGGCTATAGGTGTTGCCTAGAACGGTTGGTCAAAGGACGTCAAGCATGATATGTATCACATATACATGTATAACGCCCACTTTCCCGAAAAATAGAGTCCAGCTCGTATAGATCGTGCAGCCAAGCGAGGGGCCAGGAGGCAGAACCCCGGAAGAAAAAGAAGGCGAAAAGAAGGAAAGAGAACAAAAAAGGACAAAGCGAATGTGCTTGGTAATATAGCCACGGTCAGAAACAAAGCGTATATCAGAGTCCGCCTTGTTGGTTGTGCCCTGATGGATCGTAGCCCTGGTCAAGGTGGTATCCGGTGCCGTAGTCGATAGCGTAGGCAGCATCATGAGCACTCATTTTAAGATTGCCAGAGCCAGTGGCGCCTGTTTGATAGACACTAGAATTATAGCCGGATGCCGAAGCAGTCATGCCTGGCGGATAGATATTCGTTGCTGTAGTTCTAGGGTATGAACCCGCGGCAAAGGAGTTGTTAGGGTTCTCGTCGGCACCGCGAGCGCTGCTACGTCGTGATGCGTCATCGCGGCCGCGGGACATGACGTGGCCAATGTTGATGCTGCCCCAGGGAAGACCCGAGACCTCATTTTCGGGTCCCAGATCACCGGGCTCTGGAATGCGGTAACTGCTGGCAGCGTGAGCGAGGTTACGTTCGTCTCGCTCAGCTCGTTCTTTGTTTTCACGCGTTTTTTCGCCTGTGAAAAAGGTATTAGTAAGTTGTGATGAGCTATAGAGGATAATAGAGGTTGCCATGGTAGAGGTAGTTGTATATATGCCAGGACAGAAGTGTTTGGAGTGTTCTTTTTGTGCTGCATACTCTCATGCTTGCATATTCTGTTATAGATACCCCGGTGCCATGGGTTTGCAGTATCAACGTGAGATGCTGACAGCATGAAGGGGAAGACATAAAACTTACGGAATTTGCGTTGGGCTATGCGGTTTTGGATCCGTCGACGCTCTTCGGGCTCAGTGACTTCAGACCAGTCGTCGCTTTTGAGCTGTCTTTTTGATTTTCCAGAGGAGGATGAGCCGCCTGATCCTTTGCTTGAACTGCCTTCTGCAGAGTCTCTACCAGACATAGAGCGGTCCATTGTAACGGTATGTATGGGCGTTGATCTTCTGGGGCAGGCCTGGGCGATAGTTACGGAAATGCTACCCCGGTAATAATGCGGCTGTTTGCAGGAAAACGGTAGTAATGGTGCTGGTTCTGACTCTGTTTTGGTAGGTTGATTGGTTGGTCGGTAATCAAGTGTGGTCGAAATAACGAATCTTTCAGTGTTATATGTAAAAGATGAAAGACGGCAAAAAGCCTGAGTGGCTCTGACTTGGTGTAGCGGAGAGGGAGAATAGAAAAGAAGCAACAGCTAGTATCGTGATGCGAGGCCAAGTGTGTATGAATAAGACAGGAGGTAACGAAATGCCGTGAAAGTAGATGGACGAGGCAGAGAGAGAGTGGTTCAAACAAAAGAGGAAGTTATTGGTGGTTGTATACCGAGCCAAGTAAGCCGTGATAGAGGTGGAGATGTGCTTTGAAGAGGGCAAATACACTGTCGTATCAGTATAGATCAAATCTAACAAGCTAAAGTAATATGCAGCTACAAGGGTAGCAGAAAGACTGGGCGGCAGTTGTAGTTGCAGCTGCGGCTGTAGTATAAGTGTAAACTACAAACCACAAGCTACTGGTGGGTGGTGAGTATTAGACGCGGCAAGAAAGGGAACAAAGCAGGTGAAACGAGGAACTGCAGGGCATGGGATAGAGTGGTAGTTATAAGGCTAAATGGGAAGTGAGCGTGGGAGAGGAAGGGGAAGGCGAGGGCGATGAAGGTGAGGAAGGGCGGAGGCTAGGACAGATGAAGCATAGACGGATACGAGTAGTAGCTGGCGGGACGGCGGCAGCGAAGCGAGCAATAGTAGTAAGCAGAGTAGTAGCTCTCAGAGCACTACAAACAAGCAAGGAGCAAGCGAGGGTGCCGCAGAGACGCTCTAGGCCTTGGTGATGGTGATGGAAGATGCTGAAGAAATGGTGATGGGGATCTTTCAGAGTATGGGAATAGTAGAAAAGGAAGCTTGAGTGTCGAGAAGTCCACGAGAAGCAAACAGCAGGAGACGGCCGGCATGTTATATAGCGAGTTTATCACCACCGAGTTAGCAGCAGTAGATATCTAAAGAACATCGCAACGGTAATAATAGCAATAACAGGCAGCTCACGAACAGGTCGTTGTAAGAGAAGTCACAAAAGAAGAAGCCTAGACGAATTGCATGTAGCAGAAGATAAACTGCCCCCCCCCCCCCCCGAACAATTCAAGGACAGACACTGCCGGGGGTTCTTTTTCCTTGTCCTTTTTGCTCTTTTCCTCCCATCGCTTTCTCTTGTAGGCTGAACCGGAGCTAATAAGCGCAGGGTCGAACTGCCGTCTGTTGCCGCCCAAAATCTGGCACATCTAATGGGCTGACCTTGGTAGTAGTGGAACGCTAAGTTAACTGGGCTGCCTATACTAACTAGGACCAGAATCCGGAAAATAAAGGTTGCTGAGAAACGAAAGAGCAAAGGCATTTCTGGCTCTATTAGCTTGGATTTTTTTTCTTCTTTTTCTCGTTCTACAGTCTTTTGTTGCTGGAGCTTCTTCTACTTTTGTTACCTTTTCGCCTCTGTTCATTAGGGCAAGGGCCTAAACTCAGCTTTGAGCTACTAGACTGTTTAGTTTAGTCAAGTCTTTGTTACTTAGTTAGCGTTCGTGCTGCTTGGGGGCTTCCCTTTGTCTGGATCTTCATTTATCTTATTTTATTCTTTTTCCAAGGAAAACAAATACACATTATAAATCGTATAGGCGGGGGCTCTAAAGCGAGGGGCGTGTGACAACTAAGGTTTGTGGGGGGAGGGGGCTTTGTATATAACCAACCATTAACTATATTAGACTCGTGCTTGATGCTTATTCATTGCCTGCCTGCCTCACGGCCCACGGCACATGGAATACAGCTAGTGTGATATTGTCTACCACCGTCACACTCCCCTCGTATCTTGTTCACCCTCCGCTTCTGCAAAGCTACAAAAGAACCTCAACCCACGATATCCTCTATAACGCGGGGGCTCAAGGTCGCTCCGCATGAATGCAATGGTACGTGGGTATGGTAGATAGGCAAAGAAGAGGAAGAAACGCAGGGAAAAACCGCTTACCAGGTAGCCCAGTATGCAAGGATTCACAATGCCGTGTCGGTAACTAGTTATAGTGCTGTAAATAGGCTACAGCCTCTTATTTTTGTCTTTCCTTCTTGGGCAACACATGTAGAGGCTATCTGAGGGCTTGTCAACGAGAAGCAAATACGTCCCAGACTCCCCAATACCGAACTTCAGGGATATAGACTGGCAGGTAGTTGATAGGTGGTAAGAATGAGTGTTTGCTGTCTTGGCCACTGTTGCCAACTTAAATGTTCCATCGTCTATGTATGCATAGCGAGAAAGCATCCGTTATATCAGAGAACCTTAGCTTCCTTTATACCAGCAGAGCTAACTTGACTAACTGTTATGAGGAAACTAACTAGGAACTAAGGAGTATAGGCATTGAGCTAGCCCAACAAGCCGCTTGGTAGAATCATTGACATATTGGTGAGTTATATGCTCGATGGATGCAGAAAGAAGAGATAGAATAGCATATTAGACTTGTTATTATACTGTATCTGAATACAAAAAGAAAGAAGAGATAAAATAGCATATTAGACTTGTTATTATACTGTATCTGAATACATAAAAAAAGGATTTTGAAAAAAAAACCTACAAGGATGTTCATGTTTATCTTACGTTTTGATTCAACTTGCATTGCATGGGTTTTTTTTTTCGCTAGCCGTACGCCATCACAAAAGAACATGTCATCAGGCTCAATAATAGTTATTTGAGACTGAGATTCAGCCATATGAATACTATCTTGCAACTTACAATGTTAATATCATATATCCATTTTCCATAGCAAAGGCAGTAGGAATATATTTAGCATCACAAAGACTCGCTTTCTGATGCAACTTCGAGTAGCCGTATGGTGACTTCAGGATAAACTTACATGGCGACGAACTAGCAAGGGGGTCATATTCTGATGCCTAGTAGGCTGATTCGTGACATAGGAAGAAAGATATCAGAACTGTGATATTAAATGGTCCCAGAAACCGACCGACATGTCTGCATGGCCTTCGCTTAAGCCACGGAATAATCCGTCGTAAGCAATCTGGCGCAAATTCTGTAACTCCCGGCAGTCAACCACTCAAACCACACATCCGGTCTTGCTTGCAAGCTGGCCAGGCAGGCAACAAATAGAACGAGGACATATGATCTACCTGAATAAACTTCCCTTTGAGAATAATCACAAAGACAAAGTCAAGGGCGAGGTCCCTGCCGGTCTTGGGGGCGGGCTTTGTCCTCTGTTGTAAATATTTTTTTATCTGATGACATCTTTGTACTCACTCTCCTGGGGCAATTGCATTTATCTGTGTATCACAACCACGACATCTTCTTAGAAATCCATGAAATTTTTTTTGAGAACGAACTAGTGATTGTATTATTTTGAGTTTATGGGAAAAAGGAAAAAAAGAAAAAAGCAACATATGCCAGAAACCCCATCTGTAAAACACTCCTGTCGATGACTCTTCTGAATGTACAACTTTCCTATATCTGTAGAATATATCTATATTCGCCTTCGCCGAACTTGGTTTGATTAGCATACTACAGAAGAAACAATGAGCAACATACAATCACAAGCCAGATATCGATAGACACCGTCACACTGGCTGTCCACTACCTTTTCTATAGCCTAGAAGTTCACCTAGTAGCCATAGATAAGTATCGTTGTAAAGACATCTTACTGAAATGCGATGAACAAAAGCCCCGGAACAAAATTCTATATCAAATATCCTTCATCTTTATTTCGGTGCGAGTTTGTTATCTTTACCTTGGCAATAGTTGTAACTGTATTAGTCACCAATCTATGAAAAATGAAAAATGAAAAAAAGTTCCTATATTCAAACTAATAAGTAGACATATCCGCTACTCCCTTCTCCACTAGTGTGGCTTTGCCAGTTCATTCTGGACTATTCGATTTTCAGTTTTCTTGTTGATCGGATTGTATCTCCGGCCGACTTGGAGTATTAGCTGCACACAAGCAGTTCCGATACCCAAGAAGTACAAAAAATGAAAAGAATCTCAATCTCCTATGATAGATATAGAAGCTATCTATGCGTGATCATACAAAGAACATCGTCGACTCCCAATACTAAAATAGCCTCTCCATTGTTTAAATTTTCAGGTAAAACATATACAATTCATTGGGTTTTCTCTACTGAAATGCTACTAAAAACGAGATAGTCAAGTTACATGCCCGCGATACGGAACGCTTTATATATATATCTAAGAAAAAACCGATGTTTACATCCTTTGAAACTGACGTTTTTCTTGTATTGAGAGCATTTTCCATTTATACTGGACTACCGATAATTTTCTGGTAGACTTTGACATGATCAGCGTCACTCAAAGACTATCCATCCTTACGCTTACTTGGTCGGCCGCAATGACCAGCCTTTATGTTTCCTCTAATATCTATAGTATTCTGGGGGGTTCAGGCATACAGTAGCACCCACGGTGGCCGGTGCGTTCTGCCTTGATCTAGGTACAACGCTAGCTTTGGTTCAAAGCCAAGTAGGATAGATGTTCGGGACTTTAAATTGAAGGGGGTGGTAGCAACTAAGGCCGGAGACACAGCAAAAATAACAACAGTAATCCTAAGATCGATGATCAGCACTACAAACAACAATATAACCAACACAGCATAAAAATAGATACCACATAGTAAGTGATAAAGATATTCAGTTCAATGATATGTCGAGACAGAGAAGAACTACCAATAATCCAGATCTAGAAGCTTCGCCGGTTCACTGGTCTTGGGGTCTATGTTTCTCCCTTTACTCTATTCTTCCCAAGTTGACCTCTTAAAGGCATATTGCAGGCCGTCTCCTTGGAACGGCCGTGTGTACGCTAAGATGCGGGCTATGCCTAATGTGGCATGTCTGTATATTATTATATGATTGTTAATGGCCATTCCAGAATATCGTTGGGTGGCATTACCTTTCAAGTAAATTTAACACCGAGCTAAGGTAGAATTGACCCGACTTCCGGACATATCGAATTCCTGTAGCCGAGTTTGTACTTATATGACTGCCTTACGCATGCGCCTCGGGATGTGGGCTGGTACATATATGTAGATGTTTCGTCACATTTATTCTAAATCTCCCGCCCACATTCCTAGACGTCACTTCCGACACTACTAATGATATATATTTTATCTTTCAACGCTAAAAGACCAATCCTGGTGCCTGATGAGCCTGAAAGTAATATATCAAGTAGTTGCTAAATTTACGACATATTTACAGGCTGCTTAACACGCATAGATCAAAGTCAAAAGCGAGTCTAACGGCACTGCCATTGACTACCTTTTTGTTTTTACAAGAAAAAAAGGAGAAAAAGAAGAAAAGACACAGAAAAGATTGGACTGGAGCATTTAATACCAAGCCATGCTGGCGGTGATGCCTCGGATCAGATTCTGTAAAGAAAGAGACCAGATTCGGTAAGAAAGAGACTGAGCTCCGGGTGCGTCTGCAATTTCCGCAAATCTGTGTTCCAACCACAAGAGCGACTGACTAGGGCCCAATATCTGTACATTATCGGTAACATGGCGTTGATATTGGCACTCCCCTGTATTATGCTTGAAAGCTGCCCTGGAACCTTTTGTTAATGTGATAGTCACAGACAAAAGGCTAGAAGAGGTACTAGAAAATAAGTTGAGTACTTAGATATATGTATACATATCAAGAGGTTCATAAGCTTTTTCTCTCGGTATTGTTTTAGCGGTAGTGAAAGCTTTCTAATCTTAGCAATATGGTATACGGTTACCAAGATTCACTTCAGATGCCATCTATCGTTTTCACTAACCAAATAGTGCAGAAAAATAAGTCTAGTTTGGCTTAGCAATACGACACGCCCGTTAAATTGTAACTCGTTCCATTGGTATTTATTTATTTATTTAGGTATCGAGGATCTGTACAAGCACGTTTGCGTACATGCACATTATTTAACCCTAACTCTACATGCACTGCCGTTTTGGGACACCGCCTTTCAGTTTCTGCCGGTCTTTATGGAAAAACATCCAATAACTAGTCAACTCAATTCATTCCATAATGCTGTTTAAATCTTGATATAAAGTTGCATAACTAAATTCCATAGATATATGAGTGCCTGTATCTTTATATGTAGATGCCAAAGATGCTTAGAATATTTACAGTGAACATACATGAGTCTAATACAATGATATTTATGATTATAGTGCGGGGTTACTTGGACTTTTTCTATTATATTTTATTATTATTTTAAAAATCAAAAGGCGGTGTCCCAAGATGGCAGCGTAGATACTAATCGCGTAATACGAAAATTACTCGTATACATATGTCCAATAAGTGACAACTATATCGGACTGAGGGGAGCTTCGATTAATTCTTAGTGAGCAAAAAAACAAGCTCTAGAAATCACTATAACCGGAGATTTACATATGTACAGATACATAAACAAAGCTCATAAGATACTATTTTTCTTTCTTAGTTAGCCCTACTTAAAACGACGACTTTATCATGGTCTCCTTTACTTCCTCATCCTTTATTATATAAGAGGACACTAAGTGCTACGATAACCGCGATCTTGAATAACGAGACTCGTTAACCAACGCTGGCTATCTAAGAGTCGCCAACATGATAATTGCCAGCAACTTGCGGCATATTTTGGCCTGAATTTCCCAGCACAAACATGACTAGTGGTGTCCCTATTACTTGAGTTCCTTTGTAATCTTGACTGACTATACACATTACTCGAACTCATAAAGTTAAAGTCATTCCCCTTGCTACTTGCATGATAGGTGTAGACCCAACTTGGATACCACGTCCTCCATAAACGCGCCTTATTAGTTATCAAAAGGACTTATCCCAAAGCCAGTTAGTTGTTCTGTGCCTGCCGCTGATATTTCCGGGATCATATTCTAATACAAGGGACAAGTAGTTGTATATGTCAAAGCTATAAAAAAAAACTAGAACTTCTTACAACTAGTTATAGTTATGTATAATGTTACAAGGCCTACCTGCTTCGACAACACCGCCACATCAACCATCACAACATCAGGACAACCCACTGACGAACTAAGGGGCTGGTGTCAATGATTAGCCCTAACTGCAGTTGCCCAAGATCCACTATAGGATACACATCACTATACACAATTGCCAGTATATATAGTGAGTTTGGAGGACCCTTAGATAGCTGTGATTTCTCTCTTAATAAACCAGTCAAAAATTCTACTTGAATTCCTGGATATACACTACACATCAGTGACCTACTTTGACCGTCATTCCTCACTCTAATATATAACGTACTTTGGGCGGAGTTCTGCATCCAAAAGCCCTGTTTCGCTCTTTGCTGTTCTTTCTACTGGCCTTCATATTCTCACATCAGAAAACCATATCATTGGCCGGGATTTATTGCCTATTCAGAAGCCCGTCTCAATGTAACTCTCCATACAACTGACATGGCAGATACGGACAGGCATGCCTACTTACATGTACTATCGACAGATAAAAGCTGATCGTTGATGGGGAGTATCAGATCGAGTTAGTGACTAGCAGAAGAATCCCAACGCATCTATCTTGTCTTTGTTTCCTTTATAGCTATGGTTAGCACGTTGAACGAAATGGCAGCGGTTAATATAGCCAGCCAGAGAACGCGGGGCTTTCGTGCTTGACAAAATAGTTGTCGATATCGGTAGTGGGTTCTACACGTGCATAATGCCTAGTAGTACATATGTCATAAAGCTTAACAAAGATTATTGCTTAGCTTAGGGATTTAGTCATAGGCGGTCTGGTATATGCAAAAAGAGAATGTTTGTTTCATTCATGCCTTCGTATGCACTAAGCACAACAGCTGAGGGAATAAAAATATGTGTAAGTCAGTCATTTATGCTTATATGTACTCTATTGCTATACTTATAACTACATATATATGTCGAAGTAAGAATAATGCCAAGGAAAACATCAAATAGCAATATGGAGAGGATCAGGCAGTATCAACTCTAAAAAGTTCCTCCCGTCTCATCAAGTATCGTTTTGTTCGGGCTTGTAGACCTGTATCAGTGGCGTCCGATTTACAGCTTTAAAGACTGTTGTTTCTTTGGTTAATGACACGTAAGTACGTGATATCCGTCTATTATATAGGCACTGCAAGATTTGATAGATGAATATAAATGTACATACAAGTACAAAGTACAAACTATGCGTAATGTGCTCTGTATTGCTGTTTTACACCTCCTCTAGACTATGAATAAAACCATCATCAACTTCTATCATACAAGTCATGTATCGACAAGTCTGTGCGTCACGGGAAACAACATGCCGTTGGTGCCGATTTGTACGCTGGCTGACCTGGCATATATACAAGTAGACTTAGGAGTTAGGTCATGTTATCCCTGATCAAAACGCCTGGCTGTGCTTTTTTCTTTTCCTCTTTTCACCAGCGTTGATAACCAGCTTTCTTCCCAGTCGTGTCGCCTAACCTAGAAAAATAAAAATAAAATAAAATCATTGACCGTGCTCCCAAGGACAAGGGATGTAAGCAATGCCCTAACTATTCTCCGACTGATAAAGTGCTTGCTGTCACTCGCACACTGAAATTCCCAGCGATCTCTCTGCAATGAGGCCTGGTTTCCTCTACATAAACAATATTTCTCCACTGCCGGTCTTGTTTTACGGAGCAGTTCGCTCCGACTAAGAAGCTGTTGTCACTTGTTGGTCACTCGACGATGGTTGACTCACAGATATCCATACTCGGGCTTGAAATAGTACCTGTTAACGCTGTGCTGATAAAAAAGCATTGTTGATCGCGCCTAAATACTCAGTAAAAGCGGGAGCCTATCCAACGTACTGCTGGTTACATCTAGCCCTGTTGCATTGCTAACTGGAACTTGACGATAAGGCATCAAACCCGATATAGCGACACAGTTATAGAATCATGCGTGTATATGTGTCCATTATCCTGCTATCCTTTTCTCTAATACTCATCAAGAGACAGTGAGAAGTCTGTGGAGATGTATGTTGTCAAGGCTGGGATAAGACAAAAACGACAGGCGTAGCTGCTGCTTTTAGCATTCTCATCCATGTTTCAGCATGCCCGGGCACGTTGGAAGTTGCATTATAATGGTATACACAAGTAATGCCTATGAAGATCATATAACTTTGTGTTAATCTTTGGAAAACATTCCCAACTTAGTCAAGAATCAGAATAATCACGAGGCTGGCCCTGTAAGCAACCGAAATGTCTTCGAGTCGGCTATACATGTAGGAAAACCCGCAAGTAATCAAAGCATGGACAGCCACTGTCTTTAGAATTGCCTCGTCTTTCACACCCCACGATGTGTACTATGTATACTAACCGAACTAGCCAGCGGCCTTGATGGCCTAGATCGTGCCTAGTGAATATGACAGACCACCGGCCTGCGGATGCTTACCTATGCATTCGTTCTACTTTGTACATATTATATGATAGTCCGTCAAAACAAACCATGTAAATGCTTCTGCTGCCTGGCTGGTGCCATGATGTTTGAGTCTGGAATAGCCAGAGCCTTAGCCACAGCCATATCGGCCAGATACTACTACCTACTCATATGATAGCACGGTATCAAGGCTTCCTGGGTCGCTGGAATCCAGGCGCTCATCTTCCATTTTCATTTCCGCGTCGAATGAAATGGTGTACATGTAGAGAGTGAAGAAAGAAAAAAAAACTTGGCTGATTGGTGGCAGGAGTAAATACTGCCATTCGCTATACAGATACGTATTATGACTGGCTGGAGCCTTTTTGGTATGCCTATACTGGGCTGGGGTTTTGATGTCAGCTAACCATTGGTTAAACATGTGTGACCTTTCTTCTTCACCTGTAAGGCTCCAAGATTCTCCTCCCCCCCCCGCTCCAGGGAAGCTGTATTAGTCCGTATAGCGACGTATTCATAGCCTCTATGATAACATGCATAGCAACTCGATGTTTCCATGTCGCCCACCGACGACGGGCCGTGTGCTGCGCCAATGCCAGCCATGAGACGCATCTACTTGTACGCCCATGCCTTCTACTAGATATACAGCTAAACATATACATCTACCGCCTCTCAGCGTAGTTTTTGCAACCGCAAGCTTTCGTGGAGATGGGTGTATACTTTTTTATTCCATGCTGTCACATATATACAACTATATCTATACACCAGAATGAATGACATATACTCGAGCAAATTGCCACGGACCTAGCGGATGGGTTGGAAACCACAGAAGGCTGAGAGCCTCTTCCATGCTCTTCCAGTATGGCATTCACAAAAAGACGCATGGATCCTCTGGATACTCAGGTGTGATGCGCCAGTCGTTTAGAATGCAAGGAGCAAGAAGAGAGGCATATGTATCTATATGTTCAAGGCCCCGTCTGATTCTCCCACTGGCTCCGAGATGAGTGTGGTCGATGCCCAGCCAGTTGAAGGCCATGCCAGCTGTGTTTTACGGCGGCTGTGCGGCCCTAAGCGAGGTGTGTTGTCGTGTTACAGCTATACAGCTATATGTACTATATATAATAGAGTTCTTCAAGTCACACGTCCTCTATATAGCCCGGCTTTTTTCTTTACTCTACCAATGCCCGCGGCATATCCAAGTACCTCTGTGGCGTTTTCAAGGCATCCATCCACAAGGAATATCCGAGTTGCACTGCATGGTGGAAAGTTGATACTAGACGGCTGATGGCGACGGGTGAGCGATATAGAACACGGAAGGACGACTAAGAAGACAATCATGTATAATGGTGAAAGTGGATAGTATATCATGATACAAGATGTACACAGAGATGGAATCACAGGTTTTATAAGGTAGAAGACAGTAGTAGTAGCTGATGGTTGGAAATTTTGCTGTTTATTATACACTGTCCGTAGCCTCGAGCCGAAGACTAGACGGTTCAGATAGAATACAAGAAGTATACAGGAAGGCTAGGCAAGATGAACCTCCAAAGGGGGTAGGGTGGGTGGGGGGATATAGACAAGTGATTTTTTGGAGAAAAGAAAAGAGAACTTGGCATACGATCTTGGGCGCTTACCGAGAGCCTTCCTCAGTCTCTCTGCGGGCTTTTCTCTCGGCAATGCGCTTCTTGAAACGGACCTCAACCTTGCGACGCTCACCGCCATCGACCTTTTGGCTCTGGCGGAACTCCCACATTCTATCGACAACGCTTACCGTTGACGTGTTGCGGGCTGACGGTAACGCATAAGGACCGTGTATTGTGCGTGCGCCCTTGACGGAGTATCCCCTAACTCGGGCCTTCTCGTCCTCTGTAGCCTCCTCCAAGGACTTGTGGTACGGCACGTTGACAACCTTCTTTACGTCCGTGTCCAGGTTGTGCTCAACGACAAGCTTTGCCTTGCCATCCTCGACGAACTTAAAGTCACCACCCGGACCCAGCTGGCCGTATCGGTAGCGCTGTATCCAAGCCAGCAGATACTTGCGAGACCGCGCGGGTTCGATGCCCAGCTCACGCATCTGCTCCGATGTCAACGCAAAGAGGGAGTCCCACGATGGGAACTTGTCGGCGTACTGCGCCAAATTACGGCCAATGACACGCAGGAACGTCGTCACGTCTGGGATCAGTGGGATCGGCGGGGGAACTGGCCGCGGCACATGCATTTTCGACGGGTGCAAGAAGCGCGTTTGCGTCGCAGGGCTAACTATAGCTGGACTGATCGGTGCTGGCACTGTTGTGGCAAGACGGGGCCTTGCCAGCGCAAAGAGCCGTTGCAGACGAAGGCTAGTCATGGTAGGCTGAAGACTGGATAGGTTAGCACGTGAGTGATAACCAAGCAGGGAGGACGGTAGAATGACAGGCGGTTGTCGATGCTATCACGAGATCGCCTTCTGTCAAGCTGAGGCTAGTGAGACTGGCACCAATTGGTTCTATCTAACTAGTTTCAATGGGCAGATAGCCAGGATAGCCTTATGTTGACGTGATGGAGGGGCATTTGCATACTTGGAAGATGTGCAGTTCACGGCCACAAACGGTAGTCGATGCGCTATGGAGTACCAATTGGTCGCCTTGTAAATTCGGTTGTCAACAGGAGATCTTGGCTTGGCTGCCGAACAGCTCAAAAATGACACAAGAGGTCGCTCTAGCGTGACGTCAAGACCTCTGCTTGTCTACATCTTGAGCTCTCCAGGCCGGGCAAAAAATCAAGATCCGTGAACTCATATCCAGTCACGTGCTGATTAGATATGCTCTTAGTACCGGTGGACCGTCATAACCCTATATTTGGGCAAGGGTTTACTAGTAACAGTTGTTGTTGAATTTACCATAATCCGTTCTATCTTGTAGCTTGCACACTAACTGATATACTTGTATTTTGGAATGACGCCTTTCTTGTAGCCCAAGTTCAGTTCATTCCATTCTAATCTAGTAATTTTTTACGCCATAGTTCTTTACTGTGGTTATTCTTTCTTTTTCCAAGTATCTATGTTAATGTAGGACATTGGCATATTGACATGGCTGTTTAGCAGGGATTCTCAGTGTTTGTACTACTACTCCTCTCTTAGGCAGAATTCTTCAAATACCATCTTTAGATAAATTATTAGGACAGAACTGAGTGAGACACCGTGTTTGGTACTTCCATAAAATGTCTTATCAATGAATTTTATATAAAAAATAAATGCTTCTGATGAAATTCGAACTGTAGTAACACAATTGTCGATGTCGTAATATGATCTGATTTCTTTCTCAAAGTGGATAGATGAATACCGTAATACTACAATATCTAGACCGAAAGCCTCAATCTTGTAGAATATTCAGTCTCGTAATGTTAGTGAGGATGAGAAAGAGCCCGAACAATCAGTTATTTAGACGAATTATCGTTTCATCTATCTAGCCAAAGTCCGTAATGGCTATTAACATATTAAATTTACTAAGAAAAGCTTGAAATAGTATGTAAAGTGTCTGCAGTATATCGGTTTCATTTGTTTATTACACACAAATCTTTCAACACTGTTTGCTATTTGTGTATCCAGTTTCCAGCAACTGCCCGTTGTTTGGCTATAAAGCCGTGGTCATTGTCATTTGCCATCTTTCACCTGTCTTACTAAGCGCCTTCATCTTCTCAGACTCTGCCCAAATGCCATCAAGTTGCCATCTTACTTAAATATATCTTTATATACTGCCCACTGCTCACTGCTGACACCCTGAGAGTAGTAACATTAAAATACTTTCAGCTCTGTCTTTGGCGTTTTTGTTACAATGTGCCTTTCTATCTCGCCAGAGAATCAAGCAGGCAACACTTTGCCCGCTGTCATATTGCCTTTCAACAATCACCTATCAAAACATATCATATCATATCAATTGCAATGGATGAATCACATTTTGAAAATATCAAAACTCATCCTATTGGAGACAAGTTTGGTACTCGGTGTGAATATCTAAAATTGATGCTCGGGGCAGATAGCATTGATGCCACTCTAGAAACTTTGGAGCAGCCTCATAGCTCAGGTGATTCAGTCCATAAAAGTTAGGGGTTGTGCTTTACTGACGTTGGCAATCAGATATTCGAAATCTCATAAAATGCTTTCTTGTGTGTGGAACTGCACCCACATGCAGTACTGCTTCACTCAAACACCCGCCAAATCTTTATTTGTGAGACGACACAGAAAGACATAGAAATGCTGTCTTATCTAATCATCACACTCCTGAATGCTATCCTATCCAAAAAGCTAGATACCGAAATCTGGCTTTATGCTCACATAGCTACCATTGTATCCCCCCCGCCGAACTCTGGAACATCCTCTCACAATACCCAAAGTATTCCCGATTGGTCCGGGCACCAAAACAATATAGATCCTTCACTCGGACCAGAGCTAGGCCCTCTATATGTAGATATTGACGACTTTGACCCAGCATACTTTGGAGGTTTGTGCGACTTGACATCTTAGGCTTTCTTCAAGCAATGCCAAAGCAGCATTTGATAATAACTGGGAATGGTGGCCGTTGAATGCGGTAAAGAGCGATGTACTTAGCCGGTTCACAGTACTTTATGACAAACTGTCAGAATTTACACTGGACCATATCCTGACTTGCCCATGGTTCCATCGGAAACTCTTAGCAACACCAAATGAACTAATACTCATACTCTGTGGATCCTTCGTGAGAATATAGGAGTTTGGTCGGGCAGGTGCAATTGCATCTCGATCATGATGCTATAAATACATCCCGATATTGTCACCACGAAACTGTCAAGTCTAGTGGAAAAGACAACGACATCACGAGCAATATTCAGCAGAACTTGATTTTCACAACTCCGGCAAAGCAAAAAAGCTAGTGTCGCGGTCGACGATGCTAGTGACGATATTCCCAATAACAACACACCTATGACGATCCTGATAACACTACTAACAAAACTGCTGGTAACACAAGTGGCAATCCTGACACCCGTAAACGACGATTAGACTCTACTATTGCTTTTTCGACCAGCCAGCAAGCGATTACGAGTCATTACTGAAACAACAACAGGTGGCAATGCTGTCACTATACCTAATGATCCAATTCATCTACCGAACACAATCTTGACAAACCACTTCTCGAGAAGGCCCAAGTAATAATGGTCACAGCTCCAAGCAGACAGTGACTAGCCGGACTAGTTTTATCTGTGTACTTTCTTTTCTGGCGCTGTTGAACGTCACTATAAGCATATATATATCTCAACAGATGGTTTTAAGGGTGGTCTCCTCGAAATCTACTTGAAGATTGGTCCCTGCTACTTTCCATCGTGAAAAATCCACTAAGTTAGTTGGTCAACTTCAAATATTGATCTATAGCACGTACTTGCCTACATACTTTCTTGCCAAGCTAGTGTTGCAGCTGTGACGGGGGGATGCTGACGACAACGTTTGTGTTGTTGTTGGCATGGGTTCTTTGACTTTGATTTATCTTTATAGTTGGCTATTCTCATTTCCAGTACTATCTGCCTTGGTTGGGACGGACATATGGAGGCATCTATGATGCGGAAAACAAAGGTCGGGAGAATTAAGTCCACGATCTGCCAGCTGCCGCTCACTTGGCCTTTTCTGGCAGTAATAGAGAGAACTGGATGAAGTGCCGTATAGCACAAGCTATATTGAGCATACCATCCATATTCAAACAGATTAAGTATATATTGCCTCAAATCTATATGTGATGCCACGATATATCAATTATATTGTCATGGACAAGATAACTTGGCGAGTAAGACTTGTTTAGCAGGAACTCGCTCGAAGTATATATTTATATAGCTATGTGATAAATTATAATTGGTACGGTCACTGTGTGGCTGTGGACATTATACTCTACTCTATAGACATACAGATAGTAAGACCTTGCTTTATATTCAGTGAAACGACATAATAGGACACTCAAAAGTAGACCAACAAGAAAAGAACAATTTAAAAAAAGCAAAAGGACAAAAAACTAATTCTGATATATAGCAGAACAGAAAAGGGCGAACCTCCATTCCCACCTACCAACGCCATAAAATCACAATACAAAACACGACTAGTTCAAAACACCAAAAACAAAAATATCCTAGAACTGTTTATGGTCTTACAATGCCAATACTATTGATGCCATCGCCGCACCTAGCGCTAGCACCGTCAAGCTATCGACCACGAGTTTCTCTCCGTACGACGCCTGATGCAAGGCACCGGGGAAGTTACAAGCTAGAGTCTTGCTACTATTCTTCGCGGCATAGTTACTACTATACTGCGGAGTATCACGTAGTGGGCAGTCAAAACCCAGGGCGGCGGGGCAACTCTGTACGATATCAAAGCAGAGGTCATCACAGGGTAGAACCTCACGATACGGGCCAGGCTGTACGACACTGTTGACTTCCTCGTTGCGTGAGTACAGGTAGGCGGGTGAGCGTGAGTTGGAGGTCCAATTAGCAACAATCTCGTCGGGGAGTCGCGAGCCGTTGGGGAACGACGTGTTGGCGTTACGTAAATGTGTGTCGCTGCTGACATTGTCGTAGTCTTCGCAGCGTGGGATTATGACAGAGCAAAGCCATTGCTTGTAGGCTTGACGACAGTCATCGCAGTTGCGGACGAGAGAATAGCGGCCGGCTGGGTGAGCTTCGCAGGCGGTCTGGGCAAGGGCCTTTTCGAAGATGGCGTACTTTTCCTGGGCGTAGCTGTCGTAGAAGTTGGCGAGCTCAGTGATGTTGAAGATTTGGGTGTTAGATGGAACAGCGTACTCGGTGTCGTTGCAAAAGGGTAAACTAGTGATGATGCGGCATGTTTCGCCTAGAGAAATAAGATATTGTTAGAAATGTGTCGTATTGTTACTCGCAGGTATAGCAACAAGACCGACTTACCTTCTTTAGTATTCAACAGAGTTCCAGCATACACAATGGCGCCGCCGCCAGCAGTGGCGTTGACTCCGGTAGCACGTCGGCTAACTGGCGAATACTGCTGCGTGTCATTACCAATGATATCAGCAATCTGGACCGGAATAGCCCAGTACTCTGTTTTGGAGGTCAGGTTGTTGAAGTAGAACTGTTCCTTGGGATATCCGCCACTGCGTGTGGTCATGGTGATATCGACGGTGCCAGTATCCTCGCCGTTTCGGATCGATGCCACAGTTGCAGAATTCTGCAACCCGCAGTACGAGTACTTGATTCCCTCGATATTCAGCGAGTCCTTGACGTCAGTGAATAGTGCATATGGCGGCTGCCCTTCCAGAATCTCCGAGATCAGGGTCGCATTGTCCCTAGTCGTCAGGTTTCCCGTGATCAACAGAGCAGAAGCGGCATCACTATCAACCCAGTACAGTGGCTGTTCATCAGCGATGTATCTGTGGTAGTATTCGTCGGTGGAGGCGGCGATTTCAAATTGCCAACTGCCGGTGTGGTTGGTCAGGTTCGAGGAGGACACTGAGAAGTAGACAGAGCCCGACACATCCAGAGAGTACATGACGGCACCCTGGGTGAACTCCAGCACATCCGTATTGTTCGTATTATTAGGGCCGGGCGACGTGTTTTCGGACGATGTCGAGACATAGAGCGTGAGTTGGGGCGGTGCTGTCGTCACACTATCGTTGGCCGCAGTCGGCTGTTGGCACGTGTTGGCAGTGATGAAGACCTTCTTGGTTTCGCGCTTGAGTAGGCCCTCGGGGCTCCAGATCTTGCTGTACTCCCAATCGTCGTCGTCATCGGCGTCTCTCTTTGCGACCGTGGTCGAGGTCGCCGTCGAGGTAGTTCCGGTGGTTGTGGACGTAGCTGTCACTTCGAACATCAAGGCCACAGAAGCGCTGGCCGCTAGTGTCATGCGCTGCGGATCGTTGTTAGGAATCACGGTGGCCGAACTGTCGGCACGACCAATGATATCCCGATTGAACAGGCCGGGAAAGTTGGCCTCGTACTGGAGGGCAGGCAGGTGCGCCTCTTCTATTGGCGGGGCATCGAGACGGGCGGCCAGCGCGGCATCGTAGGCAACATCAAGAGGAGAGCCGATCGGAAGTTCGGCGGCAGCGGCAGTAATCGGCGATGATATGAGGAGAAATAGCGCCGCGAGCACAAATGTGACGCCGGTCGAGGAAAGAAACCTCGGTTGCAACGGGCTAAGCTGCATAATTTAAAGGGCGCTCTGGATTGTTCAAACTTAGGCTAGAATCGTGAGCCGCAAAAAGATGATAAACGAGATCGAGCCAGGCGGTGGCGTATCAAGGCTAAAACCGGAAAAAATCACGGCAAAATCAATTGTTTCTGGTGGCAAAAAAAGAGGCTATTTATTCCGTTATAGTTGTCGTTATCGTTGTCGTCGTCATCGACGGCCTTCACTGAAGGCACCGTCACAGGGTTTCGAATAAAAAGGGAAAATAATAAGAAGGAAAAAGAAAGAAATTCGCAGTGTTCAACAATTCAATATTGATAGATGAGAGAAGGCAGAACAAGAGAAAAAAGCCATAGATTACAATCTAGCAGGCAAAGACAGAAACAGGAACATCAAACCCTCAAACACAGACCCGTCTTGTTTGTATCAGGAATCCAGATAGAGACTCCAAACTTCGCATTTCTCAGGAAATCCCGAGCAAATCGAGTCCAGCCCTGTTTTAATGGCCCAAGTGTGTAGGTAGGTGTACATAGCTTTTTATTACAGGGGCATATATTTGTTTACTCTGTTAGTAAATCTGTACTACGCTCGGCCTAATACTGCCGATACCGCTACCAAAAGCATGCCGTTATTCCGTATCTTTTAGCACAGGCTACATACATATATACTAGTCCGGCTTCAAGCATACGGTTTAGAGACCGGGAAAGGCTTGAGATATGATCATTGACGATATTTTATTGATTGAAAGCTTGGTCCATCGCCTACAATAAGCATTTATGCAGGGTTTATTTACGACCTTAAATGTACATTGTCGGAAGGTATTAAGATGCGAGGATTTATTGTCAAAGTATCTCTTGATAGTTTATGATATTTACCGATTATCTGTCATTTGTAGCAAAAGTAACGATAAGGATCCCTGAATATTTCTTTTCTGTATCTCTATCGTAGTTCCCGTAGTTCAAACCCCTCTATTTGCTATTATTTTTGTTGTTGTCAGTTCTTGATCTTGGCCTGATCAACTATGCTAACCCTAGACCCTAGACAGACTCTTGACGCTGTTTAACACATGGCTACGTACATTGTGATGTCTTATCTGGGCTTACACGGCAGTAGCGTTTATATCGAGCAACAAGATTAATAGAAGTCAATTGCAAATACTTAGCATCCTATATTCCTATAAGTTTATACGACAGTAGCACGTGTGTATTAGAATCTTCTGTACAGCTTATTTATCCCAAAAAGGAACCGAAAGTACAATGATAAGTGCTTATTTTATTTGTAAGCTGCAGGAGATATAAGCACACCAAATATAGAGGACAGCACAGCAACTAACTAAGAAACAAACACATATTTACAAATAATCGCATAATACACAGTACGAATAACTCAAAAAGATTGTATTTTTTTATTATGAGCGGAAGAAAACAAGTATAAAAAAAAGGAGGTTGTGTTAGGAAATACAATTTCAGCAAGCGAAGGTCATGGAA
Source organism: Davidsoniella eucalypti (assembly GCA_004009845.1). Lineage (NCBI taxonomy): Eukaryota > Fungi > Ascomycota > Sordariomycetes > Microascales > Ceratocystidaceae > Davidsoniella > Davidsoniella eucalypti. Next base: position 41,959 of record RMBW01000002.1, on the reverse strand, counting down.
ACATCCATATGTCGTAAATATCTTCTAACATATTGGGATACTTCAATCACTTGAAAGAAGAATCAACAGCCCATTCTCACTTTTGAAAAATGAGCTATTTTGCTCCGGAGTAGGTAAAGATATTGTCAGGTTTTTAAGACAAAGGAAACGTGAGAGAAAAGAGAGTTTATCCAATCACCATCAAGAGATTGAGTGGAATAGGTGTTCGTAAATGGCGAGACACTCGCACTAACGACGAGAATCTCACCTGCATCTAGATAGAAGAGGCGGGAGAGTTCTCATTTTAGAATGTGGTCATGATAGTCCGAGCTAAGCAGACACAGAGTTACAGCTACAGTCTAGACCGTGCTATAACTATTTGGGGTTTTTTTTTCATCGTGAGAACGTGGCATATTCTTTCGTGATCGTAGGCATATACGACTCTAGCTCGCACCAAAGCCATAAGCGTGAAGCGTTTTTAGTTAAGCTTTGAGTGTTTTCCACAGCGAAGATGAACATTTAGTCGGCCTTGGCGAAGCTCTCGGCCTGGGAGCGCAGATTGGAGGCGGTGCCCTGGCGGAAGTGGCGCGATAGCATAGGAGCCATGAACGAGCTGAAGACCAGTTCAGCACCGCTACATACGTTTTATTAGTATATGAAATGACTAATCCGTGGATACAAGCTTGTGCTTCGGGGTGTGACATACCGGAAGGCGGGCAGAGATAGCCACAGCAGGAACAGGAACTTGAAGGTGAAGTAGAAGGGGAACCAGTACACGACCTGGACGAAGCTCTCCATGACACTATAGACAATAGTTGTTAGAATTTCCATATATTTCATGTGAAGTTGCACACAAGATCGATCCGGCAGTATAGTTTGGTGACCTAGGGATATGACACATACGTAAAGGAGGCGAAAACGACCCAGTACTGCAAAAAAGAAAACAAAAGTTAGCACCGTAATTCCCAGAAAGTGACGATAGCTACAGATATTGTACGTACGGTCAACCACTGGCGATCATCCTGGGTGCTGGAAGAGAATAGAGCATCCAGGGAGTAGTAAGTGGGGATGACGAAGCCGGCCAGGTTAGTGAGCAGCTGGCCTCCGAGGTTGAACAGAATGAGGAACAGGTACAGGGCGACAAAGCCGATAGCACCATAGGCCTTGGGGACACCGGTGGCCTTCTCGATGTTGTTGATGGCGGGGTACTTGGACAGCTAGATAGAGCCGACGATGGCATGTGTTAGCAACAGAAACGGTCAAAACAAGGCTAGGAATAGCGTAATCGAGGCCAGGATGGCACAGGTGGCATGACGAACCTCCTTATCAATAGTGGCCACAATGGCGTTGACACGATCTTGGGGGGCCGACATGGTTGCAGCTGGTAGTATGATACAGTATGTACTATGTATGCGAGTTCTGATGGTGGTGGTGTGGATGGTTGCAAGTGCGGCAGGAAGAAGACGAGGAAGAAAAAGAAAAAGAAAAAAGAGAAAGAAAAAAAGAAGAGAGAGAGAAAGAAAGTGTGCAGCGGGCAAGGTTTGGGCTCGGGCGGATGCAGAGTGGAGGAGAAATTCTGCAGTCAGCTATTGGTGATGTAAGTTGAGATCCCAGAGCTACTTGAGGACTATTATGAGGACTTTATAAGGACTATTATATCGGGCTTGTTTTACTGTTACTGTGCTGTGCGCTTAAGCTGCAGATTAGCGGAAGTGGAAAAATGAGGGGCAAGAGAAAAAAAAGGCCTGTATGATTGGGTTGAAAGCTCTGGTTCGAGCAACGCTTGTATGGGGTTATTTAGTATGGGATCAGTATGGGGCAAAACAACAGAATGGACAAAGAGACAAAAAGAGAAAGAAAGGAAGAGATGCAAAAGCCCAAAATAAAGAAGAGATTTCAGGCCAATTTATCTCTTCTGCTATCTACATATCTGTATACAACAACGACCTTGGTAAATTTCTCGGATCTGGTGTGGCCGGTCTGCAGTGGCCAAAACGATCAAACAGCTCAAGCGATATCTCCTTGCCGTGCCACGAGCAGGCCAATCAAGCCTAATCCTGCTTACCAAGATGTGAGTTCTACGGTTGATTGTACGGTATCATGTCTCATTCTGTGGCCCTACAACATTTTATGGCTTTATTTTCTTCCAATTATCCTGTTGCTGCTGATATGAATGCGTGGCTCGCTGCAACGTGAAGGGAGAGCGAGATGCGGTTATGTAGGGGAACAGGTTGGTCTACCTTTTTACCTGCCTGTCTACAAGCTTTGCTTTTTACAACGGACTAGGCGCCAACCAACCAAACACGTCCATCTGTCTGGTTTGCTGGCGAGAAGGTAAATCTGCTGGCGAAAATCAATCCAGAAGCTCTTTTACTTTTTCACTCATGTACGTATCTACTTCGTGCTAGGCTAGCTGACTTCTTCACCATACGTCACAATAAACAAGTATCTATCATATAGCCTAGTATGAACTAGGCAAAACTCTGCTCATGAACCCACTTGGTGTTTCGTGAAATCAAATAATCGCTTATGGGAGCCGCTCATTTATGTGTGTTCATCTTGACTTCAATATGCAGATGGCCGAAGTGGGTGCTTCTAGATGGAAGAATGTGGGATTCAGGCTTCGAGCCTGAATGAGAATAATGAAAGCTATTATGGCTATCGGCAATTAAATTACTAAGAGCGAGCTTAAACCTTAGCCTGCGTATCCAATTCACAAGGAAAGATAGAATTCGCTTTATGCTTACCGATCGGGTATAGCGTTAGGGTTATATACTTCTCTGTTTACTATCTAATACATCATTTTAGACTCTATTGACAGATATCTCACAAAACTAATCCATCTTACAATTTCCGTTATATATTTAAATAGCCCCTCAACATGTCGTACTTACTACTGAAGTTCATATACTGCTAAGAACTATCATATTCCCTTATACATCATTAGCAATAGCAGTACACACTGTGTTATTACTTATGTGACTCAATACATTCAAATCTCGAAAATGCTACCTCTTAACTAATCTCAACTGATAAGCTTACCCTAACTCTAAATCTAGGTATCGTCTCTAGATTGCACTACAGACTGACTTCCAGTAACGTGCGTTTTCCCATATTATCGATATATCCGCAGACTATACGGAACGGACGCTAATCAGTATGAACCTGATCAAACTAGTAGATTGTGACTGAATAACAGGCTGTTGCCTTTTTCACCATGTGTCATAGAACAATCATCAAAGAGATCGCCAGTGACATACTGAAAGTTGCGATATTATAACAAAGTTCCACTCCAAAGTGTAGAAAATCTAACAAGAAAACAGTTATTATCTTAACAAACAAATATTTATATATAAATAACTCTCGACGACTAATATTACTTATAAAATGTCCTATATAGGCTAATTCACGTCCTCTATAAGCTACCATCTGCTATCCAAAAAAAGTTCCTACTTATACACAAGATGCCGTTTTATCAGTACCCATAATTCAAGGTACTCCAAGAGTTTCATTTTCACAAACTACAAGTTAGGATACGATCTTCCTATAACGCCCCACTTTGGCTTTCAAAGGTCAGCCAAGCTTGCCTGATCCATCTGGTGCCATCTCAGAGGCTCTAGTTAGCCTTAGCAGTGACTGAAGATATCAAATTGTTAACCTTGGTATGACTAACTATTTCATCATGTAATATTAAAGTCTATTATGACTTACCACAACTAGAGCATATGTAAAATGAAGTTTCTATGTGTTGATGCTATTAGCTCTCTATCAAGAATTACCAACATATCCTCACGACCTAAATGATGTACATCACTACAAACTCGTTTAGCTATGCAGCGATGGGAAAGGGTGTAAAAGAGAAAAACAAGTATGAACTAAGTCACAGGCTTATGTATAGACGTCTTTAACTTATATCTAAGTCATATTGATCCATTATCCCTTATGTAAAGATGTCTGTACCATGTACGCGTCAACAAGTATACTATGCAGAAGTTTAGAATCACAAAATTCTCCATAACTTCAGGATTTGAGCATTGATTGTAGAGAATCCCTAATAATCAATTTGTTCTAAGCCTAAAATTAAGTAAGGTATAGCTAGATTCGACAACTTTCCAAGACACAGTAATATACATACTTAGGAATTAATCATTCGATATATCAAGGTATGATATATAGCAGATTGATACACTACACGAATATTGATAATGTCAGTAGAAGGCAGTTAGCAGGCTCTCGTCAAGTTTTTATTTTATTTTTTTAATTCATTATCTTATGGAGCTATAGAGCTATGAAGATTCTCTCATCTAGTTATTTGAGTATGTTTTTTTTCTACTAATTCGATATGTTAGTATGAATTTTAATTAGAAGTCGATTAGTGATGATTGATACACATTGACACAAGACGGTCATTTAAAACATAACAACAAGCCAATGTCTCATCTTGCAGGTCCAATTCAATCTACTACATATATCAAAATGGTTATTTCTTTTTGTATCTTGTATCTATAAACGCCAAATGCGGGGTGATCTTAATTCCGGTTGGCGGGTCGGTAAAAGTAAACAAAAACAACGCCAATCTACATAACTATATGTTGTACATATATACATATACATTTAACGTGTACCTTTAGGAGGTTAAATGAATATACTAACACTACATATATACTCTACTTTTCAAACTCGTGGTAGAATCATCTCTTGTATTATTTCTTTCTTTTTGGGTTTATTTTGGTGATGCCTTGTTCGGGCTCAGTCGCGTGTAGTGTGTTGTCATATCATCTTGGGGTTTCGTTTATCATTTACAAAGATACATAATGTATTCATAGTAAACACATCATATCATTCAGATGAAAAAAAAATCGGGTTAACATATCTATACACAAGGGTTAATCCTTAAAACCGATAAATGTTTCATTTTATTAACTTGATGTTTTGCTCATACAATGAAGGCATGCATATAGTATGACCCGTATTGGGTATAGACTGGTTTGTGTTGTTTTGTGTTGAAAGTAAACAAGACAAAAACATAACACAAAACAACATGACAAAAAAAAGCAACAAAGAGACGGCCTAGATAAGCTTGGTGGGCCCCATCAACCCAATTACTAGAAGAGCTTAATATATAGCTATTGCTAGTATAATAATATTAATCCGTAAAGCATATCACGGAGAATGTTTGGTTCAGAGGGATTTGGCTGGTATTGCGAAAGGCTACATTGATCGCTGGAATCTGTGTCATCCGGGATAAGCTATTGGCGCGCTAGGTGCTGAATATAAGTAATAGACAAGCGCTATGAATGCCTCCCTTATTCAATTAGAGAAGCAATGCGATGACTGTTAATCATAAAAAAAGATAACCATAAGCTTCCATACATATATATGCCTATGTACATACAAATCTCGGTGCATTGAGCATTGATAGGCCCCTATGAAGCGAAATGCTGGGCCTAGTTGCTCTCGGGCTCTGAGCGGCTAATATAGAATTTATTACCAATTCAGGCACAGAGTCCACCCACCCTGGCCTTTCATATGAGGACGCCAATGCAAGTTATTTCTCTGTTAGCCTGTGTTATTTTGGCTTTTGTTTTGAGTTTAATTTGCGGTGCTAGCAGTTGCTAAAATGTCGGTATCTTGATGTGTATCCGTATTGGAATCATTGTATTAGTGAAATGTGATCGTTTTGTGCTAAATATCAATGTTTTGAAACTACCTGTTTTTGGTTGTTTTGGAGTTAATAAAGGTACCTGCGAGGTACGAAGAGTTAAATCAGGAAATAGCGTGATTTTTAGTGTGGTTGGCCTGTATTTGGCGTACTAGCCAGTTGCAACTGAAGCAAGTGACTAAACTGCTGCTGCGTCTGTCCTATAATTTCTCTGGACTGGAGCCTGTCCCCACTTTCTTTTTTCTCGTTACCGCACCAACATTTTCTTCCATCAAAATAAACCAACTTCTCAAAAGTCAACTTTACTTTCTTCTCTACATATACACAAAGACCATCGATCGGAAAAAAAGAAACATTTACGACCCTCGCTCGATCGCTGTCTGCTTTTATTCTACCAACCTTCGCTATATCGAAGTCGCCTTCTCTTTGTTTTTCTACACATCGGAATTGATTAATCCCTGCCTTAGCTTTGATTTTCCTGCCTTGGCTCCTGGACACCAGCGAACATTCATGAGCTTGTCGTTCTTAACTTCTCCATCGAGATTTTTACGAGTTTCTACCTCTTTTTTTCCATTCCCCCGTCGTGATTTCGTGACTACAGCCCGCAAACTGTTATTGGTTTCTTCTTCGACACAATCTCGATTCGAGCTGTTTGTCGTCACAGGTAACAATAGAAAAAGAAGCTCGCGACTTCATTTTTGTGTCTTCGGGTTGCCTTCGATTTTTTTTCCCAACAATCGCGTAAGTTTTGGACCTTAAATGCGACTAGCTACACGCTACCCTCGGGGGGTTTCCTCACCCACATAACACTATCGTGGCTACGTATAACTTTGATGACCATTAGTTAACCTATGTTTGCTTAGTATAGTTTTTATTGGATCAAAACATCAAATCGACCTTGGCATTTTGTCGCGTCTGTAGCCGTATCTAATACTCGACAACGGTTGCACTTCGCACGCGATATTCGATCCCAAGTGAACTCCAAAGTCATCGACGCTTCTTAATAAGTTTCATTCGATCCAACTTCATTAGTCATGGCCCAACAACAGTCGGATCAAGGAATGTCACACCTTAACAACGGCGCTATGGCTGTACCAGTCAATTGGTCTAATACGCAACCACAACTCGTCTCTCATAACACCCACGGCCACCCACATGGACACCCTCAACAACGAGAGGATATGTCTCCAGAACTTGCCGCCGATACTGCCCATCTGATGAGCATGGGAATGCCGGATCAGTTGCAACAACAGCATATGGCTTATGTGCAACACATGCCCCAGCATCAAATGCAACACCAAGCACACCCACAACAACATCAGATGGCGCACCACACACAAGCTGCTCATCTTCAACACCAGCAAGCTATGCACCACCAGCAAATGCATCACCAGGCAATGCTGGCTCACCAGCCTAACATGATGGACATTTCTGCTTCTTCCATTAGCACTGGTGGCATGTCGTTTGTTGCCGCGGAAGAGGATACCAGAAGCGAGAGTGGCAACAACCACGTAAGTTGATCTGTTTTTGAAACTGGGTGATACCTATAGTAGTTGCTAATACCGAGATATAGGAAATGAAGAGCTTGTTGACGGAAAACCGTCACCGTGGCCTGGACGAGGTTGCCGAACTGCTTCATGGCAACGATAGAGGTCCTCAGTCAGAGCGGTTACGTCAAGTCTTCGCCATGTTATGGTAGTTTTTAGAGAATGTCTATAAAAAGTATGTCCAAACACTAACCAGCTCTTTAGGCTTGATCGTTTGTGTGAACGGAGTCGCGCGTCGGTGCCAAGAGGTAGAGTCTACGCATCATACGCGACGAGATGCGCCAACGAGAACATCACCGTACTCAACCCCGCCAGCTTTGGAAAGTTGGTGCGAATTTTGTACCCAGGACTGCGAACGCGCCGTCTGGGTGTACGAGGCGAATCGAAGTATCATTATGTGAACTTCGCGTTAAAAGAGGACGCCGAACAGGTGGGCAACGATAGCAGCGGCCTACCTAAACGGACTCCTCAACCAGCAACTACTGGCACACAGTTAGTACCCTCCCGAATTTGAGACAAGAAACAGCAGTCTGTCATCGATTAAGCACCAGCCCAGTAACGCTGGTGAAATTATCCTAATCGGTACAGGCACAACAACACAGGATAGCTCGCAGCCGAGAAACTGTGAAAATTTGGACTACTATATATACTTTGCGCCCATTCACCCCGTTTTGCTTTTTTTGTCCCCTTTAGCAACCCATCGAAAGAATTGTTATATCATCCCTGGTTTGAGTAAACCATATACGTCCACCAAAAATTGTTTACAAATATATCTATCGACATTATTCTAACATCACCACAGACGAGAGGCTTCTGTTGCGACAAGTATCTCGAGCTCAACTCAACCTTCACAAGTTCCATCAGAGAAGCCAAAAAAGACCAGCAGCAACCTCTCTACTAACGCCAACATGACTTCGCCTGACAAGTCGGAACAAGAACGTGCCCGCCGCACCAAAAAGCTTGCGACTCGAGCTCGCCGTGTGGCATTTGAACCAGGCCAAGACCTTCGCTATGTTGTCGACAACATGGTGAAGGCACCAAAGTACGAGTTGCCATACTCGAGAAACTTCCCTGACCACAAGCAGGTCACAACCGAGTCAATGTTACTCCCAGACATGATGCCATATCTGCAGGAGGATATCGACAAAGACGCCGCGAACACTCTCGAGGCCTTATACCGAGGATACTGTGTATCGCTCATTGAGTCTGTCCGCTTTTGCCGAGAGAAGGCCTTTTTTCAACAGATTTCGTCCTTCCAAGGTACATTAACGGTACCAGTTCAACGTTTGATATTTAATCCCAAGATGGCGGCGTGGGTTGAACATTGCGATACGATACTCTACCAGCGCCTCATGAGCATTGTGAGTTTTCTGTTGTTGCAAGTTATTCCCAAGGTTGTTCTTGACTCGCTTTCCAACATTGCGAACGGCCTTATTGCTCATTTGCGGAAGTCCTTTTCAGGTTTCCCGGCGCATGCAATGGCGGCAAAGATTGGACCAGCAACAGTGTTCTCGAGCCTTCTTCGCCAGGCTCTACGTGTAAATGTGACCGCCCACGCAGCGGCGAATATGCTGTCCGTAGGCGCGAATAGAGATGCCATGTACATGGACATGGTCACTGCTGTTGATGTGCGCCGCATCATAGAATTGGTGCCAAGTATTGCAGTTGATGACTTTGTTCGCATGTGTATGACGCAGATTCGCAAGGTTATTGACCCTGTTAATGTGAGCCAGGAGATTGAACAGAGCACAATCTTTGGTGTGGCTAGTGATGAAAAACAGGCCACTTCATCTAGCGATAGTCCTCTTGATTTATGGAGCACATTTGTCCACGATCTACCCGGACTGTTCCCGTATGCATCTGCACACGACCTGGTCAACTACACCCAATCAATAACTTCGTCGGTCACCCGTGACCTAACACTTTCCCAAGGCTCTAGCTTCGGCACTTGGTGGGTGACAAAGTGTTGGTTGGACGAGTACGTTGTGTTCTTGGCTACTTCTGGTGGTTTCATGGACCGTTATAAGACGACCCAAACCACGAGCGGTGAAGAGCAGTCTCCCCAATCAGTTGATCAAGTCAAGGCTGTGGCTCAGTCGCCCAGCACGGAAAGTCAAGAACAGCTCAAGGCGGAACTACCATCAGCGGAGGATCTCTCCCATATCAGCATGGACGGGGACATGAGTGCTATATCTACAGAACTGATGGGAAACGGCACAGCGCCCCCTTTAGAGCGGGCTAAGTTCCCGCCCTCTATACCTCGCGACCTTGCTGCTGAGGCCCATGGCGATGATAGCGGAATAGGCATCCGCACTCCCGAAGAGGATTATCGTTATGAGTTTGACCATGGTGAGCAAGCTGAGATGGGTGCCCCGCAAACCCAGTGAGCAAATCTCCTGAAGCGACTTGTCGACAACTAATAGCTCCTCATTTGGTGGTCAAATATGTATCGACCTTTTTTGCTTCTTTTGGCCTCTTCACAGCCTTTTAATCGTTCATCCTAAAATCCACTCATATAAATACCTTTCGCCTTTTTTTTCTTTCCCTTTCGGATCTTGTTTTACTGCATCTTTTTTTTCTCGGCGCGATAGACTCCTATTTCTTTTTTTTCTTGATTGGTAAAGATTGGATCATTCGGACTGGCTTTGAACATTCGATGATTTATGATTTATACTTTTTTTCTATTCATTTATATTTTCTGGGATTTTGATTTGCTTTTCCTCGTTTTCGGCTTCACATTATTTTTATAGTGGTCTTTGTTTGGTGTACGGGTTTTGTGATATCTTTTTTTTTTCTTTCTTTATTCTATGTTGGTGAGAATAGCATTGCTCCTTGCTTTTCTGAGCAGGTGGCTGATTATCTTTGTAATTCGGAGATGGAAAACGGCGTTTGATAGGTTATGCATGCGGCAAAGCTAGTTTGGAAACTAGGCGCCTATACCTGGCGGTATCTTGAATAAGATTTGTATATCTCTCCATGATAAAGTAAATCATGCCTTGAATCGTGTATATGCTGTCATTAATAACATCACGTAACATTGAAAACGTGATGCTGTGACTGTACCTTTGGATATCTCTAAGCCTGCTGTGTGTGCCGACTCTAACTTTGTAACTATTGGAGGGGTTGATGAAGAACTAGTAGAAGTAGCATGTGGAAAGTCGATGGTAATAATAAAAGAATTAAGCTGGACAAGGTGCCGAATTTCCATAGGTGGGTAAATATGCGTAGTTGGGACTGGTGGTAGTTGATTGGTACTAGGATAGAGAAGAGAGCAGAGCAGAGACGGGATTTAATGCGGCTTATGGCTACAACATGTCACTTGATCATATGGAGGGACGGACGAGGCAATGTATGGAGGGACGTGGACCCTGCAGATACTGAATGTGGAAAAGAATATGGACGGCTATTTTTGAAGCAGAGGATCCAGAAGTAGAGGAGTGACTGAGTCATGGTTGTCGTTCGTAAGCTGATATGGTGTTACATATGTACTATACGTATGTATCTACCGATATGTAGATACAAGACAAGTATGTAGATCTCTAAATACCACAATGTCAAGGTGTCTTGGTCTTAAACTACATGTTAGTTCGAGCGGAAGCGGAAGCTCGAAAGTTGGATTTGTTTGAAGAAGAAACTCAAAAATCGACACAGGCGTTGAAAGCGGCGGAATTAGCGAACTAGGATGAAGCTAAGATTATGACTGAGGAGAAAATTTGACTAAACGCCCTGACAATAAAATGTCGGGGTAAATTCAAATTCAGCAGATAAGAAAACCCGAGGCTCCACAAAGAGAGCAAAGTGAAGAAAAACAGCATTTTATTTTATAGAGTAGTATTAGCTGGTAGTTTTGGCGGAAATCAGTTCATCCTACATTGTATGTACATATAGATATAGTTGTATAGTCAGAGAGTCAGATTATAACACTAAGTCGTTGATAGAGACAATAGGAGGAAGAGTCAAGACAGCCATCGCCGCTATTTAGTTGAGAACAGTATTTATATTACAAAGGTAGTGCTGTTCTCTTTTCTTTTCTTTTCTTTTTCGCCTATAGACTATCATTTATTTTTATGATAAACAGAGGCCTTCAAGTATATAGCCTATGATGAGAATTCTTCCATTTTCCATCTATAATTACTGGCATTAAAGACAAAGGTTGAGTGCCGAGTCCAACTCAGCGGTGACGCAATTTCTAGGCTCTTTTTTTTTTCTCGGACATATCCACACCACCCATTTATTTCCATTTATTTGGCTGCCATTCTATGCAACCACACCAACATCGGCAGTTTGAGCATTAGGAACATACGCGCTTCTTTCTGCCATTGCATATTCTAGAACAACAAACCAAGAGGCTTTGGCTTTTTCTTTTCTTTTCTTTTCCTTGTGGTTTTCCTCTTCCATTATTCGTATCACATATATCACATCTTCACATACATAGTTGTCGAAATGGCACAATTACTAGACAATTCTACCGAGCATGGCTGGGTAGTGCAAAAGTTTGGTGGCACCAGTGTTGGCAAGTTCCCAGACAAGGTAAGCAATACACCAAAGTACGCCAAAGTACACTAAAGCAAACCATAAAAAATAAACGGCTCATGCCAACCCGTTGTTTGGCTGTCTGCAGAACCGTCTATGACTAACCGTCTTGCCGACAGATTGCCAAGGATATCGTCCGGTATGCTTCCCCGATCCAGTATGGAGCGCATGAGAACAACATGTGACCCAGTGTCGTAGCAGTATACAATAGCGGAACCACCACTAGCAACATACCGACAACAAATAGCTAACATGTCTCTCTTCCTCTGACAGTGAGTATCTAGCCCGGAACAAGGTCATCGTCGTCTGTTCAGCCCGCAGCACCGGCAAGAAGGCCGAGGGTACTACTAGCAGGTAAGCCACTCACGCCATCGTATACTGTCTGCAGCTACTCGACCACACCCACTGATACTTTGCGACTCTCTCTCTGTAGACTCCTTGCCGTCTTCAGCAAGCTACTGTCCATCGGCACACGCCACCACACCGAAGAGCGCCGCCAAAATCTCGTCGAAGAGGCCAGCGTTCTCGTTTCCGCCATCTGCGACGGCCACCTTGCCGCCGTACGCACCTTTATCAAGAACACCGAGATCGCCACGACCCTCACCAGTGAAATCCAAAACGAATGCGATGAGCTGGTCGAATACATCGTTGCGGCCAAGCGCTTCAACCTCGAGATCAACGCGCGTGCCAAGGATCGTGTTGTTTCGTTTGGAGAGAAGCTGAGCTGCCGCTTTATGGCCGCGCTGCTGCGTGATGTTGGTGTTGATGCTTCATATGTCGACCTGAGCGATAGACTGCACTTTGACTTGACGGCACGCCTGGACGCTTCTTTCTATGCCGCTGCTGCCAAGGCCTTCCACGAGGCTATTAGCGAGTGTGGCGCCAAGGTCCCCGTTGTCACTGGCTTCTTCGGCAATGTTCCTGGATCGCTCATTGACGGCGACATCGGCCGTGGTTACACTGACCTGTGCGCCGCTCTTCTGGCTGTTGGTGTTTCTGCCGAGGAGCTGCAGATCTGGAAGGAAGTCGACGGCATCTTCACTGCTGACCCCACCAAGGTTCCTACTGCGCGCTTATTGCCCAGCATCACCCCTAGTGAAGCTGCTGAGCTGACCTTCTATGGCTCTGAGGTCATTCACCACTTGACCATGGACCAAGTCATCCACGCCCAACCGCCTATTCCTATTCGTATCAAGAACGTCAAGAACCCCCAGGGCAATGGCACCATTGTCGTTCCCGGCGCTGCGGCTACCAGTGGCAAGCACGTCAGCCCAAAGGGCAGCCAAGGCGGTGTACTATCCACCGCTGCCAAACCTACCCTAGTGGCCGATGATGCGCCAAAGCACCCCACCGCCGTGACCATCAAGGACAACATCACCGTCATCAACGTCCACTCCAACAAGCGCGCCATCTCTCACGGATTCTTCGCACGTGTGTTCAGCATCCTAGACCGCTACCAGATGAGTGTTGATCTGATCTCTACGAGTGAAGTTCACGTGTCTATGGCCATCCACGCGGCCGGCATCGAGGCTTCGGTGTTTGATGGTGCTACCAAGGCGCTACAGGAGGACTGCGGTGATGTCAGCGTGCTGACTGGCATGGCTATCCTGAGTCTGATTGGCTCGGACATGAAGAATGCTATTGGTATAAGTGGAAAGATGTTCACTACGCTAGGCGAGCACAGCATCAACATTGAAATGATCTCGCAGGGTGCTAGTGAGATCAATATCTCATGTGTCGTCGATGCTTCGAATGCTACGCGCGCTATGAACGTGCTGCACACGCATCTGTTCACTTTCTTGGAGTAAAATTCAAAGGAATATGTTTCCTTATTTAACATCTTATAGGTATATGTATTATATAGACGAATTCAAAGAATCTTTACCAATACGTTTGTAGAGTTATTACTTTTGGTGTTATTTATTTAGTTATCATTTTACGTCTTTATAGCGAGTAGCATTGTGCATATCAACCCTAATTGTAGCTCAAGTGCATAACCCTATCCTATTCTTTGCCCCGCCAAAATAAACCCATCATCATAGCTCAAACTTGAGCTCAATTTCCCTCCCTAGCATCATTGATTGCTTGTACGATTCTAAACTCTATATCTATGAAACTACTTTTTGGCAACAAAACCCATTAACTCGACTAGAAAACAATATCTCGAAAATATCCGTACTTTATTCGAAGAACAGCCTTGCGTCCTTTTTCCGTCCGTTTCATACGATTTAAGGCAGTGAACGAACACCTCAACGATCGATCTTTCGAAGTGTTAGACAGTCATTTCGCCTGCCCATCTTTCCGTTATATTCTTCGAGTCAAAATTACTTGCTATTTATCTTTTATCTAGACTCTAGAGACATCTACAGCTGTAACTGCCCAGCTGCGAGTTTTAGGCGACGAGCCCTGTTGTTGGGATCGTGGATCGTTCGAGATCAATTTTAAGCTTGTTTTGACGCCCCTGCCAATATTCAGGTTCAGGCTCGTTTCACCCTGTCATCATCAAAAGAGCTTGTTTCTGTTGTTTCTAAGCTGCTGGATGCCTTTTTTCTTTTTCTTTTTCCTTTTTTTTCTTCGACCAATGAACGAACGACTTTGATTGGTGCCTTTGCTCAAGGTCTACTATATATTTTTCTTTTGCATCTGGCGCTATTGAAAATAGAGTTTCGAGGCGCCTGTCTTCTTGTTTGCCGAGTATCGACGACGTTAGCCGAGCTGAGACAGTGAAAGCTCCCCAAAAGAGCTGGTAGAATCATTTTGACATTCTGAGCAGCTAGCTCGCTCGAATAGTAGCTTTCATCCTGTATATATAAGCCGATCTTCGACTGAGCAAACCTCTGAACGATCACTATTATATATACATAGACATCAGCAAAAGCTCATCACGATGTATAATAGGAGGAATGGTCCCGCCTTGGGGCCGCCTAGCTTTGTCAATGCTATGAAGAACATCGACATGACCGACTTGCGACCAACATTGCCAGCAGGTACGTTATTCGGCTTATTTGAAAGACAATCTCAAACAAAGTGTGTGCATGCTAACAATCGATATATAGAAATTGTTGTGAGAATATTGGATTATCTTGACATCCCAGACCTGATGCGATGTGCCCGTACAACTCGCCGATTTCGAGAAATGGTGTACGATGATTCACGTTGGGTAGCACGCCTCAAGAGTATGGACTGTTGGAACGAAACCGAAGCACGCCAAAGATTCGACGAGGCTGTGCGGAAACGCCGAGAAACCGCAGCCGCCGCAGCCGCCGCACAACAACGTACCCAACAAGCTGGCATAGGCCGTGGACAGCCTGCTCCTGTATCGACGACCCTGTTCGACCAGGCTGTTGAAGAGGAGAACAATAAACGGATAGCACAGGCGGCATTGCAACCGCAATCAGCGACCCCATCACGAGGATTGGACGAAGGCTTTCAAACGCTGAGTATTGGTGGTAACACAGACAAAGATACAGCCGACCCAGCATCGATCCTAGGCGTCATCAAAAATATCAAGAGCGAGCGGGGGTGTGCGCGCCAAGAATTCGGTCGAGTATACGGAGCTCTTGCGCCATTCTACAACGACTTAGTACGGTCTAAGAGTCACACTGATCCGGTGGTCTTTAAGGTCTTTAGGGACCCAGAGCGCCAGGCGCAGATGCTAGCGAACTTGCGCACATTTTCTAAGAGTGACTGGGCTGCCGGTGAACTAGAGCGAGAAGAGCGTGTGTTGGCTATGATGGGAATCTTTGAGAGCGCTGTACTGCGAGAGTTCGAGCAGGGCTATGAGTTTTGGGATGTTGACGGACGCATGAAGCGATATGCAAACGTATTGCATCTTCTCAACGGAGGCGCTGCTGGCATAACTGTATTCATAGAGAAACATCCCATATTCAGTGATTCTGAGGTCTTGAGCAAGGACTCGATGGAGTGTCTGAACCAAGCTCTCGATGGCGCGGTTTCGTTGGAACCAGCTCATGTATTCTTCCAGACGGTCTTGAGCAAGTTGAATGAACAGGCGCTGGTCATCAACAGAATCTTCCCAGAGCCCAAACCTGTCTTCTGGACCTTTGTTGAGAAGTGTCGGGACGATATCATCACTGATTTCATTAATCCGTTGTTCGACGAGGCACACGAACGTAATATTGAATCTTACCTGAAGACTGTATCCGGAGTATTCGAGCAATGTATTATCTTCTTCCGGTCATTACAACCACCAGGCGTTAATCTCTATGACGCAGACGAGGGGAAGGCTAGAGCTGCCCAGAAAGTGGCTCTAGAAAAAGCCAAGGAGCTTACTTGGCGACTGTTCGAACCACACCTATTCACATATCTCCAGGAGGAGCTCGAGTTCTTTACGCAATATGCCGACGATAAGGTAGTCGAATGGGAAAAGAAGCTCTCTGATCAAGATGCCACAAAAGAGTCATTCTTCATGAGCAACTTCAGCAATCGCCAAGCCGACAAGAAGGACTTTATGAGTTCTTTCAAGAAGGTTGTCATGATGCCTGTATCTGTTCTTCCGACTTTCACGTTTGCGTCTTCATCGAAACCAGCAGATACCGCACCAACAGAAACTCCAGTAGATTCTACCGAACCTTCTTCAACTTCACATACTCGCAGCACATCAGTGGCATCTCAGCAGCAGCATAGAATGTCTATCGTGAGTCATGGAAGCGGTAGCAACGGTCTTCCCATACAGGCACCAACGGACGAACTTGCTGCAAAAGCCGCCCTGATGGCGTCTAGACTCGAGGGAATCAAGTCACTGTTCAGCATGGAAATGGCACTTGACATGATTCAACATGCCAAAGTCAGCATTGGCCGTGCCGCAGTGTTCATACCCTTGGGAAACCAGGCCGGTGGTGAAGCCCGCGAGCAGTGCGAAGCTATCTTTGCGGCGCTACTACGTAGTCTAGGATCACAACATATGCACGATGGATTCCAGAAGGCCATTGAGCATTTGGCCACGTATAACCCTCGCGACGCAACAGCACACGATCGCGATAATGGTGTGGCCCCATTAGTCATGTTCATCGAGCTGGTAAACGTGGGCGACTTGATTTCACAAATGCTGGATGTCTTCTTTGAACAGCAGCTGGTCGCACCCAAGATTGTGGATAAAAACGACTTTTTGGATCCGGCGCAAAAGGCGAAGAAGAAGTTTGAGCAGATGCTCGATGGCAACGTGGCCGCCGGCCTCAACAAGGGTATCGATGTGTTGATGGACGAAGTGGAATATCTCAGTGCTACTACACAGATGCCGACTGATTACAACCCGCAACCTATCGAAACCGAATCTCCCGCGGCGTCTAACCGCACGACGGTCGCCAGTGAATTCGATATTGGGCCGACAGCTACAGCATTGCGCATAGTAGAGCTTGTTTCGTCACACACCCAAATGCTTGTTGGAACTACAGACAAGAGCATGCTAGACGTCTTCAACGGCGAAGTTGGTCTACGCCTATTCACAAACATCTGCAAGCACCTCAAGAGACAGCGCATCAGCACGGCGGGTGCGGTCAAGTTGATCGCCGATATGAATCTGTACTGGTCGTATATCAGAACGCTGAAGAATGCGGATCTCCAGGCTTACTTTGGAGCGTTGCGCGAGTTATCGCAGATTTACTTGATAGATGGACGGCATGCCAAGGAGATGGCGACGGTTATAGCTGATGGAGATCGCTTTGGGGGCATATTTAGGGCGGAAGAGGTTTATGAATATGCACAGCGAAGAGCAGATTGGTATCAGGTTAAGAAAGATGTTGAGAGGGCAATGTATGGCCTAGAATGTCTGGTTATGTAATTTAGGTTATGTATGGGCTTGTATGTAGGTATAAAAGATTTTGAGGGATTGTTATGAAGATTTAAAACTATCTTGTTCTCCTGCTCCGTCATCAAGCCCTTTTTTACACAGAACATTGGATAGAAATGCCGAGTAAGGTTAGGTAAAGGCTAAAAGAACAAAAAAACTTGCTTATATAATCCAGGTACGTTGGACAGTATGAAAATACATGGTAGCTAATGCATATAGTATTATTTTAGTATAGCTATTTCTCCCTCGAAGACGTCCTAGATGTGATAGTGGAATTCGGAGTATCGTCTACAGGCTCGTGCTTGGCCTCGATAGACGCCCTTGGATTTGAGGATACGATAGCCGAGCCATTCGGTGCCTTGACTACCTGTGACGTAAATAGAGATACCAACTTCACACCAGCAGAAGGCTCGATTTCAGTTCCATCCCGAGCAATCTTGACTTCACGATTCCCGTTCCACGCGTTTGTGATGCCTCTGGTCCGATGAAACGCAACTCTCTCTGTCGAGATCCAGCGAAGCTTGAACGGCTTGCCAAGCGCCGCCTTGCTATCTTCGTCGGTGCTTCTGTCTTTCTCCTTGTCCTTTTCGTCCAGGCCAGCAGACTTGGCCTTGTCGGTGAGGTCAGCTAGCGCCAGAGTTTTGTCGTCTTCGTCGGCCGCTGTGCCGTCGTCGTCTTCGTCGGGATATTCGACTTCCCAGAATATAGTGCCGCGCAACGTATCGTTGACAACACGCCCGTTGGGGATCTTGCCTCGCCCGGGAACCGAAGAGGCGATGGGTGTTCCGGAATCAGACGACGGAGTGCTCAAGGCCGCAAACTCGGCTGCTGCCAGAGGGTCGTCGTTTAGCGGAGATGTCATGCAGGCGTATCCAAAGTATTCGCCCGACTTGTTAGCTGAGAAAAACAAGTAGACTTTGTCCGCAAACTAGATTGTACAAGCCCCGGAGGGGGCGATCTGTTAGTATACGGATTACATAAGCAGGGTTACTTGCGAGGGTATACAGTGCGACATTACCTTGAAAGCTTCATTGAGTGATTCTTCGTTGTGTGCCTGTGTTGCCCAGACGCCGGTCTGAACGCTGAGCTCGAGGTCTCCTACAGTCAGACTCTTGAGCACGAAGTACCGATTCTTGTAGCTCCTGCGAGACGCCATATCCGACTTGGCTACAGCCGTAGTGCTATCTGCCATGACCACAGACTCTATCACGGGCGAGACTGCCGTATTGGGATTCTTGGTAGATTCGAAAGACAGAGATGATTCGAAGCTTAGGTTGGTAGCCAGAGTTGGCGTCTCGGGAGACACGCGTCGGTGTCGGGCAACCAGCCGGAAGGCTTTGAATTCGGACTCGTGGATCTTTTGTAACCCTACATTCCACGAGACTTCGTCTTTGAAGTTGGCAAAAGCGCAGTTGCTCTTCGATATCAAGAACAGCGACTCCAACCCGCCGCTGAGATTGCATATGTGCTCGACAAGCTGCAATAGGTTCGTTTTGATGGGTAGGTTTCCTATCCACATGGCATATCCTATAGTATGGTAGTGTTAGTAGGCATCCACCGTGAAGTATTCTTTAGCTACGGGGCACGGCATACCGCTTTGTCTCGGCTTCAGTGGAGGGCCGCGGACAAAGCCGGACCTTGATTCGCCTGGTGTTGAGCCATCTGTCGTATTGGTAGCCGTGGTTGCAGTAGAGGATGTGCTAGGCGTGTGTAACGGTCGTAGCCGAGACGAGCCACCATGGCCTGCTCGCGTTGACGAGGCTTTCACGCGCTGCTGCTTGATGGATGTCTGTCGAGCCATGGCAGGCTTCGTTGCATGTGATGGGATAGGCGGCATAGGCGATGTTGGCTGGGGCTGCTGTGGGGAAGCATACGGATAGTACCAAAGTGGCTGCTGCGGGACTGGCGGAGCTATGTGGTGAGCCTGGTTTGGTATTGGCATAGGCATCGGATAGTACGGGGGAGGATACCGAACAGTGTTTGCAGCAGCAGCCTGTACGCCTTGCTGGCTGTGATGATGGACGTGACTGTTGGTGTGGCCGTAGTTATAAGGCTGTGGCCGGCCAGTCGGTGGTCCTTGGCCTGGATATGTGTAATGCTGACTTTGTACGGCGCCCGGAGCTATTCCAGGTACCTGCGGACGGTAGAAGACCGGCTGCATGCCAACAACTGCCTGTTGCTGAACTTGATTTGGCGGAAACAGAGCGTGTACTGGCCGGCCATGGGCACCATAGCCGTAACTCGGTGCCTGGTAGGGCATATCAAACGGCTGGTACATGGGCTGTGAGTCTGGATATCCGGGATCGGGAGTAGATTGAGTTCTTGTACCGGTGCTGGTGCTGTTGTTTCTAGGCGCTATAGGTGCTACCGCACTAGGCTGTGATTGTGTCTCTGGCTGCGATGTTGGCTGGGGCTGGCTGTGAACTTGAGGAGGACGAGAGTGTTTGGGCTGGACATTCCCAACCACTATCGGCGGTGAATTATTCTCCATGGCTTTTCGAGTGCTGGGTCGTATCGGTGATGGGGGTGAGGGCGAAGAGGGAGGATAGAAGAAAGAAGGGGAATTTAGTGTCGTTAGTCCCAGGGAAGAAATAGAGTCACGGGCTTCTCCAGTAAAAGAGGCGTCTAGTACAAGAGAAGCTCTTCTTCTCTTTCGAGCCGTGGAACACGTAGCTCTATACGAGGATAATGCCAGCAGGCTGGGTTTGTCGGCAATTACCAAAGAGTGATATAGTTCGGTAATGATGCAGTACAGGTGTCGGCTGACCCGAGAAAAAGGAATGGATGAATGGACGGTAAACAGCAGATTATTTAGCCCAAGAGGTGATGACAGTTGTAGAAACGACAGAATAGGTCTAGAAAGGCTGGACGAACCGATGTCGTACGCCCTACTCGGCAATTTAGAACGCCGTGAAGACGTAGATTTTGAGAGACCACGACTGGCCAAGTTGTAGCGAGGAGGTATAGACACAACCACTGCTATGATGGGCTAGCCGACAAACAGCCTTCTCTCGTCCGGGAGTTCAGGTTCAGTGCCCCGAGTTCTTTACGGCGTGGGATTTACCCAACGACAGTTAGTAGAACAATGGTGGTGGGTGGTAGTTAGCCGAGAGAGAATCGCAGGCTGCGGGCCAGAAAGAGGCAAAAACCAAAGATAGCGATGGGCGTGTGGGCTGCAAAGAGAAAACAAGAAGAAGAGCGTGTCAGATAGGATTACGCTTTTGCCGACTAAGAAGCGGTGCAGGAAGCAAGAGAAGAAAGCGAAGTCTGAGCAGAGGTCGTTGGCTTGGTGGTGGAGATGTGCTGTCACTGTGCTTATGCAGTCTAGATAGTAAGTTGTACCCGAGAAAACAAGTACAAGCCTCAAAAACACAACCACTACTAGAGACACAGCCCTAACAGGTAGCCCTGGCAGGCTATATGCGCTTGGAACGGCGTCAAGAGGGCGTCCCGGGACAGAGAGGAGCGCGGTGACTTGCTTGCCTTGCCTGGTGTTTTCTATCTACTTTTCTGGTTGAACTTATTGATAACGGTAACGAAGAGTCGCGGCGCCCTACGGAGAGAGCGGGCTAGGAAGCTATTTGTTCATGCTAAACAACCAGACTGGCTGGCCAAAGCAACGTGTTAGCGTGCCCCGAGATACGGGAAGGAACCGGGAAGGCAAGAAGGGCTTTCCTAGACACAAGAAGGGCTTTCCTACACAGAAGAAAGCAAAAAGAGAAGAGGAAAGGGGAGGAGAACGAAATAAAAGAGAAAGAGGAAGAAAATAACATACGGCCAAGAGTAGTCAGTGACGGCGACAAAATCAAGGCTCCATGTGACGCAGTGCGTGGTGTGTGGGTAACATAAGGGCTGGAATATAATAAGCGTGTCCATGTGTGTCTATATGTACGAGTCTCTATATACAGGACAAGTCACTGTACATATACATGGCCTTATCCTGAGGAACCGCAAACGCTAATGTGGCCTCAGACTCACCCCTCCCCAACTAAGCACATGCCGTAGTATTGTCGTTGACAGTCAGCAACTAGAAGCGCTTCTAGGCGCGTTTGGACAGCTGAGAAGCATACAAATATTGCCATAACAGGAGAAGGGGGGTGTGTAGTACGCACATGTGCATGCATTCTCTGGTTTTGTCGTTTCTATACCGCACATATACATATATACAGATACATATATATATACACAACGAAGTACGCGTGATTACGACGGACACATTGCTGTACTATAATACTATGGATATGGATAGGCTATATCGTTACGTATTGCACTGTACACACACACTTGTATATACCCAATATACCACGCATTGCCAAATAAGAGAAAATATTGTCACGCCTATGACATAACAGACTAATACGAATACACATCATACCACACGTAGGCACTTACCTAGCTACTGACGTAGAGCCATCGATGTAGAGCCACTGGCCACTTGGCCGTCTCCAAGTGCCAATGAGCAATCTGAGGAAGGACTTGAACACAACGAATCATATTTCGAGGGCACCAAAAAAGACTGAAGGGTTGGAAATGAGAGACTCCACAAGGGGAAAATAAAGAGAAAGAGAGAGAGAGAAAGAGAGATACAGTCAAGTTTAAGAATGATTATAGATCGATAACTTACCAGAGTAGCAGTAGGAGCCAAGCTGGGCAAAGGACCTTGTTGACTAGTAAGGTTCCAGATAGACACTAAAAGTAGATCTAGAGATAGTCGGAAATGTACTGAGAGATCTAGAAGACCAATGATAGTTACAGAAAAGGCAATGTCCCGTCCGTGTGCGAAACCGTCGAACAAAAAGCCCTGTCGGTGAATTATCTATTTTGACAAAAAAACGTGCTCCTTTTTTATTTTTTTTTCTTCTTCTTCTTCTTCTTCTTCTTCTTCTTTTCTTCTCCTTTCTTTTTGCAACGCGTTCAAGCGAAGTTTTGAGAAAGAGAGAAACTTGTCTGTCGGTCTAAGAGTTTTAGAGATTCTAGACTCTCTAGATTCTTCAAAGTAACAAGTAATAGGGAGCCAAGACCACTTTGAGACCTAGTATCTGTGTGCCGAAGGATCTCGATGTCGGACAGCAAAACTCTATTAGCGCACGCCCCAGCCAGTTCGACGGAGACGGAGACGATGAAAAATAGAAGATAGATTCGGAGTAAGATGAACTGATATACGCGTTGTTGGACGTCCTCGGGAGTATCAATCTCAGTATGGCCAGCCAGCCAGGTAGTAGGCCGTTGGTAGGGAAGTGCTGGTAGTTGACGATTCCTCGTATTGGCAAATGTGCTTGATATCAAAACAGCATAGGTGGTGAGTGACATTGAGAATCGTTTTATAAGATAGAGAATCCTCAGATATACCTTTTGAGACCAATGACCTCTATAAATGATAGACACGCTGTGGTTCTCAGTAAATTTGGCCAAGGCGGCTGAATAAGGAATCTCACAGTTTCAAATTGTCCAAGTGACACTTAGGCCCCCAACAACCAGTGGCTACCAATTGGGCGTATAATCCAAATCGAGCAAAGGGTTGACCGCCCAAATTGAATGATCTCAAGTGGAAAACAAGTCCCACAGCATGTAAAGAAACGTAAACTACAATAGACGTAGGGTTGGCAAGGGTCGTAGTAGAAGCGGCATCGTAATTAGGGGCGTATTCTGTAGCAGATATCGGAAAGACTGGCAACTAAATTATGGACTCTTATGTTTCGAGTCAAGTCCAGACATCCAAAAAAAAACCGATAGATGACGTCCTTGGGTATAGTATAAGCAACGGCCAAGACCGTTGTGAGCCCCGATGACCAACGATTCGAGCTGAGTAGCACAAACGGGGACTAGCCAATGGGACACTAGAAAGCAATTGACGAGAAGCCTGTAGCCGGCCACCTCCGGCCTTTGGTAAATTGGAAGCTTATACGGGCTTTTTTTGTTTCTAGTTTAGAGGAATAAAGGCTTTGTTGATGGAAATGATGAGTTTGAAAGTGGCAAATGATTTCCAACGGAGTTGGGAAAGAGGCCGCCGTTCACAGAAGAAGATAATGTTAGTAAAGCTTTTGAAGCTAAAATGCTGGTCCGCTTTAAGAAGACCAACGGCCATAGAAATAAAATGTCAAAAGGAGTCGAATTGAATAACAAAGATAAAATAGAAAGGATGACGGGAAAATGACACGAACAATTTTGAAAAAGGGTAATAGATGTCGTTATGAATCTGATAAAATAAGGAAGGTGCCACGACGATGACAGTAAGTTTCAGACGAATTTTAAACAAACGGAAAGAAGACCGGCAAAAAGCGTGAACAAGGCAATTACGCAAATGGGGAGATGACAAAAATAAAAGGATAGAGATAAGACCGACGTATTGCTTTTATTTTGTTTTGTCTTCACTACGACTAATCGAAGGATTCCACCAAGTCCTCTAGTCTTTATTTTCGAATCTTTAGTCAACTTTTCCAGCAGGCAAGGCTCCAAAATTATTAACAGTCGTGGGCTATTCTGTTATGAGGGAAGTCAGTGTTGCAACATTTACGAGTATATTTCGAAGGGGGTTCGGAGATTGACTCCTTTGAGACGGATATATAAGACTGTCTGTCTGTGTTTATCTAGCAATGATACTAGTGGTGATATAAGCAGTGACTCGAAGAGAGGATGTATGGGAAAAAGAGAAAAAGAAAAGGGTGCTTATTATATATGCTAGTGCTCAGATAATAGAACTTGTCAAACCAGACCTGAGATAGTTGGTGGGCATGTGGAATTTGCCATGACGCGGCATTTATCAACCCCAAGGATTGATTGTTGCCTTCTCCAAATACCAGTCTTTTCTTGGTCCGTTATTTAAAAGCTCTTGCCTTTCCTTCTCTCGCATGAAAGAATGCTCTTTGTTCCCTTGGATGGAAATCTGATGTCTAGCTCGGGTCTATTGTATTCACTTACCACACATTATCAGGCATAACTAGTAGTCAGAGGTGCTACTTCGCAAGACACTATCCAAGACACACCTTTTTACACGCCCGTTCAGTCGAGAATAGGACAGAGCCCAGTGATGCTCAACATCACTATCGTCAGAGATGATTCAATGGTAAGAGACCATCTGGAACCGGTAAGTCTCCGGGTATATGAATAGCACTTGCGAATATTAAGAGATGCGCAGGTATGCTAGATAATAGCCTCATATATTCATTCTTGCAATGCTGTGGCATATTAGATATTGGCAGGCGGGTGCCAGCCACCAACGTTTCAAGCCGCCCACTGTCTCAATTTGGGTTGTCTATCATGATGCCTATGAAGTACCCAGCCAGCAATAGATTACCACCGTATCTCTCTGACATGATAGCTCAATAGTACATGTAGCACTGCTATGGCACTACGAACCCACCAGAGAAGCACGTGAAGAGGCAGATCAAATGTCCAAGTCAGTAGAAAACATCCGGTCAAGAGAGGAGCAGGAGACATACAGAAATAGAGAAGGAGTTAGACTAAGCCAGTAGGGGAGAGAGAAACAAGAAGGTCCTAGCATGCTTTAAGTTGACTAGCAACATGCGGGACGGCGATGTTCCCTGCAATGACGTTTTTGTTTAGGGCTCCTTTGGTAGGGCCGAGCCTAAGAATGAACATGAACTGATACCGGCAGCGAATAGCTAAGATATGTAGTATAATATCAGCATATATGTGATAGTATGGATAATCTGTTAGCTAACGTAGGGCCAGAAGATGTTGACATGCCCTAACTTTCATGTTTTTGATAGCTGTCTATTGGTTATGACACAAACAAGAACGAAGCACAAGATTTCCTGTAATATATAAGGGCTGATTTAAATAGGGCAAGAGATGTGTAATTCCTCGATCGAAAAAGAAGGCAGATGGCGAAAAGATGCAGCCAATCACGCAGCAAAACGAGGCAAAGTAAGTAAATAAAGGCTCAGGTACTATGGAACATGGTCCGCAATTCATAGCGCCAAGACCAAGCTGCAGGATATTCAGGTGGCAGCAGAAACCCGGTTCCGTAATTCAGTTTCCAGAAGTGTAATATGCCGCGCCAAACAGTTGATAGACGAACCCCAGTTCCATCCATCTTCTATCTAAAGACTCGGTACGGAGTAGTTGCTGGACAGGCTCGTCAATATCGCGAACGCTTGGGCAGGGGATGAAGAGATGCCGATGTACAGATATAATTTGGGATGGGGCCTTGTCGGCGACCTAGTAAAGCTGAGCCCTGTCCAGCTTCGCTAGTACGCGAACCCTCCCCGGGCAAAGACCAGGTAGTACTAAGAATCAAGGATCAATGGATGCCTGCTGCAAGTGCTGCGCGCATAGACATAGTATTATATATAGCGCGAGTCTATGAGAACAGACGATGTACGTTATTATTCGTCATGTAAAGCAAGGTACATATAAGTACGTACACTGTCAGTGCTGGGTGCAAGTAACTTTGATTCTTATCTATGAGCGATATCGTATATAATACAATCAACCAAACCTTTCCCTCGAAACAGATACTTAGACAAGGACAAGGTTGCTACAGTATCCAATATATCGGTATTTCACGACCAGGCAGATGCAAATAATGACAAAAGGACATATCAAGCCATGTCTTGACGCAAGGACAGAATAAACAGATCCTTGTTCACGCTTTCTCATTGCTTTACTAGCCACGAGGAAAGGAAAATACAGAGGCCATCATGCAAGACAACGACTCGGAATTCCTGCTGCTTCTTGGTGTCTGGCCTCTCCAGCTATTGTCTTGTCTTGGTAGTGCTGAGGCGCCACGGCTTGACATAATACTCAAATAACGGGCTCGGCTATGAGCGAGCGTACGAAACATTGTTTCCCAGTAGTCCCATAACTTACTATGTTCCCTACCATAGCTATGTTTCTATATTGTAATAGACAATCCGCAATGTCAAGGTGAGACTCGAAAATGCAAATACGTGTGCACTATCCGAAGCCGATCTCACCCCTTTCTGCGTGCATTTCTTCTTCTCGTTCTCTTCCTTATTCAAAAGGCTCGCTCCAAAGCACGTACGAGGTTGACAACTCAAGTCGAAGTGAAGTACAGAGATTGTGTGCACTTATCCTAGCAATCCGGGTGTACATAATTTTATGTTGATCCATTCCGGGTTGCTGGGACAAGTGTAGCGTCACATTGTTTTTGATAAATACGCCATTCATGATGAGATCCATAGCATGTCAGCATGTAGTATAGGCAGAAGAAGACAAGCAGTTCACAGCACAAAGCATGGCATGAATAAATACAGCTGGGTGCTTGCTATTTCGTCATCACCTTGGAAATGAAGAATAAATCTCATTACGCCTCTAGTCAGCACCTTAAAACACAGGCTCACATTTCCCCTCGCTGGTCGATCATGTCCTGATTCTCGATGTTCTGCTAGTCTCCCGGGCAAACCGGGGTTGGGCATCGGCTGAGGCGAAATCGGGGGTCAAGGCAGCTCGAGTTCGCTAGTTATTGCTCGAATGGGCCGGGCTGGCTGTGAAAATCGGGAAGAGACATGTAGGTGTAAAGACCAAGAAGGTGAAGAAACATTCGATCTTTAGCGTACCGTAGATTCTAGCAGTATCACAGCATCATTTCGCCATGGCGTGCATAGTATCTTGCATGGGTTTCTTCACAATTTCCAGGACATTTAGGGCTAAAAAGGAAACAAAAAGGCGTACTACTACGTAAGCCCAAGTCAACCACATCGCTAGCATCGGAACATTGGCTTCCATGCTGTATAGTATATACATACATATGCATGACAGCCTCATTATCAATCAACACACATATCTGTATGCGTCTGCGTACATATAAGCAGATGTCGGTCGACCTTTGTGGAAGTCAGCATTGGAATACTGTGCATGATGATACCTATCTGTACATTGTGATCCATCCAGTCTGCATAGCCCTGGAAATATGGAATCTGGACTAGCGAGACTGTCATCTTCGTTCAGCACACCAACTGGTATCGGCCTACCCCAGAAAGACAGATATATACGTACTATCGACTCTCCCAAACTGTCATACGACATATACATAACATGCAGTAGATGCAGGCAGGTGTGTCTACACAGTGGTATACAGCATACAGCATACAGCATACAGATGTATATGCTTGCCATGTAGCTTTGCGCAGATGCATGCATTTGGCAGCTATTATCCACCGCCTCCTGAGCGGACAGAGACGACAAAGGCAGAAGAAGCCTCCCCTCTCTACCCCAGAAGCCCAAATCACGTATAGACTGAGCCTCGAGAAAGCCGCAGGTTTTCTTCTCTTTGCTCTTTGCAGAGAATTTTCATGTTGGATCCCTCTTATTCCCTCAGGCTTCCCACAAAAGCAAGACTTCCTGACTAGGAAATTCGTCCACCTGTCCCTAGTCTAGGAATCTCTCAGTTTTTGTAGTTGGGGTTTTTTCTTCCTGGTTGGCTAGGCCTTTGCTAATATTTGGCTCCTTATGTTTGTGAACGTGATTTGTCGTACGGTGGGGAGTTCTAAGTACAAAGATGGAGGGAGGCCCTTTTTAGTCTTTGTTTTATTCCACGAATTTTTCGTTGGGCTTTTTTTTCTCCGTAATCCCCGATGTCCAGCTGGACAAGGATAGTTGCCCTATCCAGCTTCTTCGGACGGTCCGCTCAAGAAGAGGAGATGTTTCGGTAGAAAGATGGAATGTCTCTTGCCTAGCCATTACCTAGCTCTGTCTGGCTAATCGGCAACATCAGCGAACTGTTTAAACACAGATATATAAGCAGGCGAGGTAAATCCCTTGCTTAGCCGGTAGCGGCGTTCGGCGACAAACAGCCATTATTTGAGTTGTGATATTCATGTGTGTTCAAGACATTCGGGTTCGTCTGCTGTGCCGTGGAATCATATATCCTGTTCGTTCTGCCCACCCAGACTTGGCTCACACCTGATTTCTTGACCGCCGGATCATCGATACGATCTTCGAGACTTTGTCATCATGGTGTCGCACAATTAGTGTCGAGCTACTGTTACTTTCAGTGGCGACATGAGCTTGTTATACTCACTTGGTATGGATAAACTCGATAATTCTCTGTTTGGTATAGTTAGTGAAAAGGATATTACAGTGCAAGCACCAAAGCAGAAAGCTAGTGTGTATATATCTTCCTACGTGTTATTCTGCGTGCCAATCGTTTTTCACGATAGTCTTTAGTTACTTTACTCATAATAGTCCAAGTATATACAAATACAGTAATTAGCCCTTTACGCCACATTTTGTTGATATGCGCCACGCTCGGCTTATAGTACGCCACACATGCATTTCCACCTCAGGCAAGGCTCCGTAGTAAGGCTAGATAATATCACCGTCCTGTCTAGATGGACTTAACTGTCATATCTTCATACTCAACCATTGGCTTCATAACCAACTGGTTCTAGTATCTCGTGTTTCATCACATATACCGTCATGACCGGCTCACCGCTTGTTGCACGGCCAACTTCGGCCCTAGCGCCGCCGCTATTAGGCTCGCCACTACGCTCACCTCTAAAAGGTGCCCTCCTTGGAAGTCCCGGTCGCATATCATCATCCAATGCGACACCGAAGCCGGCCGGCTCTAGTGCGCCGCTGACCGTCATAGAGCTGGCTGATAAGCTCCCTCAAACTCTAGATCTCTCTGAACAAATGAACGAGGTCGAGAAGAAAAAGTACATCAAGGGAAAGCGGCTGGGTGAAGGTACATATGCCGTGGTGTTCTTAGGACACTTGAGAAGCGATCCCTCGCAAAGGGTGGCTATCAAGAAGATCAAGGTCCAGAAAGAATACACCGACGGTTTACCGCCAGACGCCGTCCGTGAAATCAAGTTCCTACAGGAACTCAAGCACCCCAATATCATTTCCCTGCTGTCAGTCTTCTCGTCAAAGGACCAGAACCTCAATCTTGTTTTAGAGTTCCTGCCACTAGGTGATCTTGAGATGCTTATCCGTGATACTCACGCGGTACGCTACGGTGCCGGTGATATCAAAGCCTGGATTGGAATGCTCACCCGTGCGGTATGGTTCTGCCACGAGAACTTTGTACTTCATCGCGATATTAAACCCAACAACTTGCTAATCTCCGCCGACGGCGAGATCAAACTAGCCGATTTCGGTCTAGCACGTTCATTTGCCGATCCGCATCAGTACATGACGTGCCAAGTCATCACGCGTTGGTACCGGCCCCCGGAGCTTCTTTTTGCTGTCAAACACTATAGCGGTGGTGTTGATGTCTGGAGTGTCGGCTGTGTGTTTGCTGAGCTTATTTTACGTGCGCCATATCTTCCTGGCGAGACAGATATCAACCAACTCGAACTCATCTGCCGTGAACTCGGCACCCCTACCGAAGAAAACTGGCCGGGAGTCTCGCATCAGAAGGAATATCACGCTATCCCCGCCGAGATCTACCCGCTTAAACCTCGCGAGTATTTCCAGGGCCGCTTCGGAACTGTTGGAGGCGCTGGCGTCGACCTACTCATGAAGACACTCATACTAGATCCCAAGAAGAGAATTACTGCAAAGGAAATGCTGATGCATGAGTGGTGGCAACACGAACCCCGTCCCACTCCTAGACAGGATCTTCCACGTAAGGCCTCTCAGCCTAAACCTGCACCTGCAGACCAAAAGAGACGTCCCGGTGCCGCAGGCGAAGATGATGAGTCAAATCGCGGTGCCAAAGTTGCCCGGAAGCTTGATTTTGGTGCTATGCGGTAGGACTTTGCTTCTAGAATTTTTACGACTTATTTCTATCTAGGCTATCGGTTCATGGAGTTCATATGGCGTTTTTACAATTTAGTAATGAATTATTTTACCAGATTTGATGTAGTTCACGGCTATAAGATATCATATAAGTGTGGAACATATAGGGTTAGGGCTGAAATACAGATAGGGTTACATTAAGATTCTAGAGCCCTGTAGAATATTCTCAGACTTTCGAGTCCAATGTTGCCTATTTAGGCAATCATATAACGCTGTAAGTCACCAGAACATCCCGGAATCTTCGAGATTTTGGCCAACGCATTACCAATCTTTGACTTCGCCTTCATAATTATGAAGCACACCACTATCAGGAGACATCTAGAATATGCTAGATTTCCACCATGAATGTCTATAAAACAGGTCAGTTTCTCTTCCAAAGAGTCCATCTTTTTATTTTTCTTTCCATCATCAATCAATACAACAATCTTCAATATCTCTCAACTCAACTCACATCTACAACTCTCTTCAACGTTCTATCTTCTGAACATTCACTCTACTCTTAACTTTCTAACTTACTCTGAAACAATCTTCATAATGGCATTCTTCACTCCCAACATTGCTTCTGAGGGTTTCGCCCCCATCTTCAACCTCTTTAGCGAACTTGACGGTTCCGCCTTCCAGCAGTCCAAGAACCCCTCCGGTCTGACTCCCATGGCTGCCTACGTCGCTCCCACCCCCTTCAAGGCTGCCTGCGGCTTCAACAACCCGCGCAGTCTCCGTCGCGCTCTGCCCACCTTCCAGCCCAACTTCGATGTCCGCGAGACTGAAGACGCCTACGAGCTCCACGGCGAGCTTGCCGGTCTAAACAAGAGGGATGTTTCCATCGAGTTCACCGACGCACAGACTATGCTCGTCCGTGGACGGGTCGAGCGCAACTACTCGGTCACTAACCAGCCCACTATCGAGTCCAAGCATCAAGACCAGGCCAAGACTATCGAGTCTACCGAGAACGCCGAGGATGCAGCTACTGAATCACAGCCTACTGTTGATGCTAACGCTACAGAAGCTTCTGCTCACACTCCCAAGTTCCACAAGGCGACTGTGGAAGACACCGCTGACGAGAACGACCGTTTCTCAGTAACCTCCATGTCAAGCAGTGGCCACTCTCACACTGCACACTCAGAGGCTTCTCCTCGCGCCGAGAAGTCTGAAACTCAGACCGTCACTGTAGACAAGAAGCAACAGTCAATTTCTAACAAGCCCAAGGACACTGCCAAGTACTGGGTTCAGGAACGCAGCATCGGCGAGTTCTCGCGCACATTCTCTTTCCCTCATCTTGTCCGCCAGGACCAGGTCCATGCCTCTCTCGAGAACGGCGTCCTTACTGTTGTCGTTCCCAAGGCTCGCCCTGAGACTCACAAGATCATTGTCTTTTAAGTGTATATCTTCTTGAGCAGTGACTGTATACATACAGTATGACTACGTTTTTCATTGAGATCTGGGGTTTTAAGTTTTGTTTGCTTTCATTCTGTTGATTACTCTAATAAATATTTCCAATCTTTTAACGTACCGTTTAAATTACTAATCGTGATAAAGACAAATCACCGTGATTAAGATGCATATGTATGTCCTTTCCCGAAGTACGGATCTATTTTGCCGACTTCCCTTATCTATGTTATTCTATATATTTCTTAGATAACCCTTGTCATTGTTATATTTACGTCAGCCAATAGGGTTGAGATAATAGATACGTAAACTGAGCACGTGACTCGGCGTTTCTGCCTAGAACCCGCGCTTATCCCAACGCGCCTTCCTCCCCTAATCTTGAATTCCGGCATGGAGAAGTTATAGAGCAGTAGAAAAATCGGATAGGTTTGTGGGAATTTGCGCACAAAAATATATATACCGACTTTCCCCCCTACACCTACAATAAAAAAAAGAAAAGAAATCCGGATCTTTGCCAGTGTCTATATCGAGCAACCTTTTCTAAGGACATCATGAGCCAAGAACATGACGAAGCGGCCAGTGGCGAAGACATGAGCATGACGGGTCCCGGTGCCCCGACGCCCTTGTCCGCCCTCGAGGTCAGTTCAGATGCCAATCGATGGATTATTAGTGTACCGTGGTTTTTAACTCATAACAGGGTATCGCCGGTCTCACCAAGCGTGACATCCAGCTTGTCGTCGATGGAGGCTATAACACGGTGGAATCAGTAGCATACACACCGCGCCGTATGCTGGAGCAAATCAAGGGAATTTCGGAGCAAAAGGCTGCTAAAATTTTAGCAGAAGGTATGCCTTGTCTATCCATATATCAATTATCGCTCTTTGAACTCTGACTAATTGTGTCATAGCATCAAAGCTCGTTCCTATGGGCTTCACTACCGCCACAGAAATGCATCAGCGTCGCAGCGAACTTATCTCTATAACAACTGGATCCAAGAACCTCGATACTATGCTAGCTGGCGGTATCGAAACCGGCTCCGTGACCGAGCTTTTTGGAGAGTTCCGAACGGGAAAAAGTCAACTGTGCCACACCCTGGCAGTCACGTGCCAACTCCCGTTTGACATGGGCGGTGGTGAAGGTAAGTGTATGTACATTGATACGGAGGGCACGTTCCGTCCCGTCCGTTTGCTTGCCGTTGCCAACCGGTACGGTCTTTCGGGCGAAGAAGTACTGGATAATGTTGCCTACGCACGTGCGTACAACTCGGATCATCAGCTTCAACTCCTCAGCCAGGCATCTGCCATGATGTGCGAGACTCGCTTCTCTCTGCTCATTGTTGATAGTGCTACATCGTTGTACCGTACCGATTTTTCTGGAAGAGGTGAGCTGTCGTCTCGCCAGACCCATCTTGCTCGCTTCATGCGTACATTGCAGCGTCTGGCCGATGAATTCGGTATCGCGGTTCTCATCACGAACCAAGTCGTTGCACAGGTTGACGGCGGTCCTAGCGCTATGTTCAATCCCGACCCGAAGAAGCCCATCGGTGGTAACATTATCGCCCACGCTAGCACAACCCGTATCAGCTTGAAGAAGGGTCGTGGCGAGACTCGTATCGCCAAGATCTACGATTCTCCTTGTCTCCCTGAAAGCGACTGTATATTTGCCATTGGAGAGGACGGTATTGGTGACCCTGCACCAAAGGATATGGATAAGGAGTAAAGATAGCAGACGGCCGAGAGTGATGGGATTTGAAGAATGGGTTAAACGCTTCATGAATGATGGTCTATTGGTTTTTCATGGTTTGTTTGCGTGGGGTGAGGAGGCCAAAATTCGCTCCTTTTGTTTTTACTGTCTATGTGCTCTTGCATAATAATCTTCCGGCGCTGTCATTGGAGCGATCTGGATTCATGTAAATATAACATTAATGATATCATAACGTCAATGGCAATGGAAATAGTAAATCCGGTTTCGAAGGTGGTGTCTTTAAGTTACCACCATCACGTGATAACGCGATTTGAAGGTGTCTGTAAGATCTCACGTATTCTAGCGCCAGCTTGACATTACATCATAACCTGATCATATAATTGACCACTCCCACCAATTTCTTCCTCTACTGAATATGCAAGCCATCAAATATACATGTTGAAGTCTGTGTGGTAATCGTTACTGTGTACAGTTGGGTTCACATATTGCCTGTATTTTCGCCTATAGTTGAACTTGTACATAATAGAGCTGATTTCCTAATTGGGTTTAGTGTGGGCCTGGCTCTTTTTCTCGTCGCCCTTCTTTTCTTAGCCTTGTCCTAGCATCGCCAAACACTTTGGGGAAAAAAAAACCCAAAACAGACCCTCACTTTTTCTTCAATAGCGGCAGACTTTTGACGTCCGACCCTGTATTTTTTTCCTCTTTTCTAGGGCAATATTCTTTTGCCTCACAGCCTAGCAAAGAAGCTACCGAATTATCAACACTACATATCCAGACCGTCATTCTATTGCCGCCGACAAACGAATAATTGAAGACACCATGGACGCGGGCGATCTTCAGTTTGCCTTTGTCGAGACGCGCCTCAATCTCGAGCCTGCCTCACCCGCCAACGTTGTCAATATCCGAGTCGCCTCTGCCAACGCTTCAGGCAGCCTCACGAGCTCGTTTTCCCGCAAGAGCACCGAATCACGAGAGACCGAGGCCGAGTCAATCTTCAGCCATAAGAGTCTAGCCAAGGCTGCGTCCATCTACTATCGGAAGCACCATGACACCCCTCGTGGCTTCCTCTGGCGGCTGCTGGAGAACAACACCGTGCTCAGCATTCGTGCAATGGACATTGCAATGCCTGCCGGAACGGGAGACGCCACCCTAGTCATCAATTTCATCTTCAACACGCCTATTGCGCCCAACTGTGTGGCACTCGCCGATCCGCTCGATCTGGATGCGCTTTCCGTCTTTGTAGTCGACACCGCGAACTGCGTGCATACATTCTCTCTCAGACCCGATATCTTCAGAAGAAGGTCGTCTTTGGAGCCAGCCATTGCCGACCTGTGCAAATCGTACACTCCGACTGGCTTGTCTGGCAAGCTGGCGCATCGCCTGAGTGCGGGCAGCGCTGACCAGATTCTAATCGCTCTACACGACGGTGGCATTCTTCGTCTAGACAGAAACAAGGGACATGGTAAGAGTGAAAACTGTTCGAGTGAGACATATGTAAATAGTACTAACCGGATGACCCTTTAGAGCAACCATGTTGGTCCGAATCCATGACTAACGCGCAGAACTGGAACTACGGCGTACGCAGCTTCTTTAGTAGAACAAACTCTGTCAAGCTTGGCAAATGGAACCTAGACTACAGCACCGTGATAGACGCCCAATCCACGACGCTCGACACGAACCAAGAGTATCTATTTACTGTTTCTCTAGACCATAGACTCCGAGCTTGGAATCCTGACACCGGCGCTATCCTACAGACCGTGGATCTACTCAACGAAGAGCATGAGTCGATAGAGCAGAAGAGATGGACAATTGACCCCACACACACCAATCTCGTACGAGTCTTGAATTTGGGCGATGGCCGTGGTATCATCGCCGTATACTCTCCCAAGGCCGCTGGCGTGTTCAACTTTTGGAAGGTGACCGTGCTTGACAATGGCTCTGTTATCATGAAGCCCGTTTTCCCGGAGTCTGTATTTGAGGCTATCTCCCCCTCGGCATCAGACAGCTGGACGATGGCTGATTTCGCTATTGGCTTGCAGGAGTCTGACGCCCTAGACATGTGGGTTCTGTGGAAGAATAACACTACCTATCGGGTCATGCGCCGGTCATCGCAGGTTTCAGACATCCCACCAACATGGACTAATTGGGAGCTAGTCCGCAACAGTAACCTCCCAACATCTGCCCCACGCTCGGGACCCTGCGACCCTTCGGATCCCACTGAAGGCTGGCTTCAGCTTTTGATGCGTCCTGGACGTTTCACAAAGGCCACACTAGAAACTGCGCTAGCTATCTACGAGCGTAGCATCGGAACGGGCTTAGATCAACAAAAGACTAGAAATCTGGCAGAGAGTATTGCCGCTGTTGTCAGCTCTACCGCTACCCTAGAACGCAGCTCCTCGGGCGGCATGGACTACGAACCGTTCAGATCAGTTACTGATACTCACTGGAAGCGCTTCTACAGACTTGTCACCGAGCTGGATAAGCAACGTGGCGATGCACTGTCGCTTATCTATGATGCCCAGTGTGATATGGCCTGGATTGTCTGTGCGGACTATGTGTCAGCGGTGCGGGAATGCAATGATTTCGAGCGCATGTATTGGAACGGGTCTAATGCCTCCTTAACGGCGGAAGAGAACCAGGCCATGACACTTCTTGGCACAGCTATGGACTTTGTGGGCAGTTTCCCTGACAGTATCCTCCAAACCTGTAATTCAGTGTTGCGTATGGAGCTACACGAGGAGATCACCAAGAGTGAAACTGACCGGATACAGGTCTTCTATAATAAATCGGAGTTTTGGCGTGGTATATCAGATGATGACTGCGCAACGGTAGTTGAAAAGCTGGGTAAGAACTTCCAGGGCGTCACTACCGAAGCGTACAGCAACATTTTCACCCATATTATGGCCTCCAAGGCACACAGCCCACCAATGCGTTTCCCGCTGACTGCCATTGGCCGCAAACTCATGATAAACATTGTGCAAGACAATATCGAAATGTTCTGGATGATCTTCTTCACACAATTAATCCTGCTGGTTCACATGGAGTTTGAGTGGGAAAATGAACAAGACGCCCTTCACCAGTCGGTCGCTGTGGGCTCGGTCTACTCGAAGACCATCGATATCCTCCGCCGTCTTGCCCTATTAAGATGGCTTACGCAAACAGAAACCAACATCCCTGTCAGCAATTCCGACAGGAGCGAGTCAGATTCTCGCCAGTCCGGAGAGGGCTCACAACTAGTCACTACTCTAGAAGCCTACCTGGCTCGGGATCTGGGTGTTGCGACGCTGAACCGGGAGCCTTTAGGCCTAAGTCTTACGGAGATGTCAGGTGCTCTTTGTGCTCCCGATAGCACCATCACTATCTCTGTTCCGCTGATTCAAATGCACCTGATCAAAGACGACAGACCGGACATGGCCCTAGAACTAGCATCTTTTAGCGACCGTGAGCCATTTTCAGTGTATGTTCTCGGCCGCACGTATCTGGCCATCAAAGATTTTGCAACTGCGGCTCGCCTCTTCCGCCAGGCTGCTGTCGGTATGAGTAAGTCACGATATTTCATGGATCACCAAGCCAACCTTGTACTAACGAACATAACTTTTAGGTGCCGAGGATGCCGAGCTTGTCAA
This sequence comes from Davidsoniella eucalypti, assembly GCA_004009845.1. Classification (NCBI taxonomy): domain Eukaryota; kingdom Fungi; phylum Ascomycota; class Sordariomycetes; order Microascales; family Ceratocystidaceae; genus Davidsoniella; species Davidsoniella eucalypti. The sequence goes on along the minus strand of RMBW01000002.1, from coordinate 4,984 downwards.
GTTGAACTCGTCTCTCTTGACTGATACAGATGCCTCCCATCTCGGCCATGGAATGGCCAAATACTACAACCACATTGTGGCCATCTTCGAAAAACACAAGGCCTACAGCTACGTCCTTGAGTTTGCGCAACTTGCACTCTCTTTCACATTTGCCACTACCCCCAACAACATGGTGCTTCGTAGTGATATGCTCTTACGGCAATTCAACGCCTCGCTCGTGCTTTCGCGATTCGACGTGTCGCATTCGGCTCTTGTTGCCCTCAGCGAGGCCAACCCATCGATCCAGCACGCATGCTTATCTCGTCTAGTCGAGCGTATGAGTGAAACATCTCACAGCGCCAAGCTAGTATCGCTCCCTTTCCCTGGTCTAACGGCCACAGTAGACGATGTTCTCTCAGCCAAGTGCCGTAACACACTTGACGTCTTAACCGGTCCTGCTTACCATCAAGTCCTGTATGCTTGGCGTATTCGGCACCAAGACTACCGTGGCGCGGCCTCCGTTCTCCTAGATCGCATCCACAAACTTCAACGCAGCGGCGAGGGAGATCATCTATTAGGTGAAGATACGGTCGATACGCCAGTAACGCGGCAGTACCTCCTCCTCATCAATGCCCTGAGCTGTGTAGACCCCAAGCAGGCGTGGATCTTCTCTGAAGAGCTGCCAGCGTCACTAGATGGTCGTACGGCCGTCAACATGGGCGATCCTAAGCGCAAGGTCGTAACTCTAGCGGATGTGCGTAAGCAATATCATACAGAACTAGACCGGATCTCGGCTATCCAGAACAATAATTTCGGCTTTGAAGATGGTGATGTAATGGAACTGTAAACAAGACAACAGGGGGGCTGTTGATAATAGATAAACTTAACCACGAAAATATTCTCTTGAACGTTTTTGTTAAGGATAAGAGGAATAAAGCAGGAAAGACGCTTTCTTTTTTTGATTTAAATGTCTTTTTTTGGTTGTAATGAAATTGAGATTTTTTTATTCGCTTTGGTTTATTAAACTTGGAGTTTTGACGGAATACGCAATAGGAAATATTCACATTTTGTGTTCTTTTTTTTTTTGTCTTAAAATATCTTTGGATGAATCTTTGAATAAATGTAATAATTGTGCATGTGTTAAATCATGGAGTAACAAGAAAAGAAAAGAAAAAAAGATAGATTTTATGAAGACATGAAGAAAACTTGAAAAATCATAATTGGCTATCAGGCAAATCTTCAATATCTCGCGTTCTCATTGCTCATTATTTGTGCATCATAAAAAAAAAGAATAAACTGTAAACGAAAAATATAAAACAAAGCAAAAAACTAGAATATAAACAACTGAGCAAAGACATAGAATAGCAATGGCTGGTATCGTTAAGAACTCTCATCCGCCGCAGGTCTCGGTGTGTGTGATGTTTTGTTTTCTTCTTGTTTTCTTTCTTTTCATACTTTCCACAACCGAGGGGAGACTTCCACTCTCTCCAAGTTACCTTGGCGCTCTTTTTAGCCCTGAGCAGCTGCCGCTGCCAACGCAGCCTGACGCTGTTCCGTAGGTTGTGGAGGGGCCTGGATGATATTGGGAACGACGTTTTCGGGGGCCTGGCGGTACAGAATGATCTCGCTCTGCTTGAAGTAACGGCGAGCATCCTCGTCGATCAGCACTAGACTGAGATAGTAGCGGGTAGAGAACTTCTTGTTGACGTCGCGGAACGTAGGGGTCAAGTCGAAACCACCGAGGAATAGGCGGATGGGTATAGTCTCGCCACGAGAGGGCGAGCCGTCCATGATCTGTAGAGTGTCTGTTAGTGATCTGATTCTTGATATACTCGAGCCAAGCTGGTTAGTTCATACCTCGAAGCGCACTAGAGTCTCGCTCTCGTTGTACTGGTTTGGTGCTGCGCCGGTGGTCTCACGGCGGATGATAGACAGCTCCATATGTTTAATCTTGAGACGAACTAGAAGGAAGTAGATACGACCGACAATAACGTCCTTGAGATGATATTTGCTCTTTGAGTATTCAAATTCGATGTGCAAGCAATCCTCGATACCGACGTCCATCTTGATGCTAGAGTTGATCTCTGGAGGAATACTGTATGAGTACACCCAGATATCCTTCTCGCGGATAACATCGGCCATGCGCCGCGAAACAGTGACGCGGACAAAGTAGCGCAGCTTGACGTTGATGCCGTTGTACGACTCGTACTGTTTTTCGACATTACGGAAGTTGAAGTCGAAGGTCTGAGGGTGCTGTAGCTCGCCCGGAGCCGCCAGTTCTTGGACTAGCGAAAGGAACTCGTAATGGTTGCCGCGATCGAAAAACATTTCTGGGGAGAGACGGATGTGGTGATTAGCATTCATGTTGTTTTCGTAGGTTTATACAGATACACGGAATCAAAGGTATCACACACCAATAGTGCCGATAAACTGCACCTTGATGCCGGTGTGCTCTAGGCGCTTGCCGTCCTTTGGTCGGACAGTTACGGCGCCCTTGACGCCCTCGCCGTCCATATATAGCGGTGCCTTTTCGCGCCGGTTCTTGTCGAGGCGCGCATCGACCATCTGGCGACTGTCGGCATCCTCGAGGACGACATCGATGTCGAGGGGGGTCTGGAAGAAGTACGACATGGTGACTGGTAGATAGACTGTGTGTATGTGTGTGATGTTGTGTTCGATGGCGGGCTTCGTCGCTGCCGTTGCTGTTGCCACAAGCTCAGGTGTTACAGGGAAGCTTCCAGCTAATGGCTAGAAGGTGGCGGGGCGCAGAACTAGCTAGTCAAGGTAATAGTAGGCAGCAATAACAGCAGCCAAGGCAGGCTGTGCGGAGGAGAGTGTTCGGGATGGCTGGCCTAGGGTCGAGGGAGACTCGCGGAGAAAGATAGATGGAAAGCAGGGAGCTTTTTCTGCGGTGGAGGCGGGCAGTTGTCAAATAAATGATAAAAGCAAAGCAGAGATGCAAGTCGATCGACCGTCAGGCGCTAGGAATTTCGGCAGGGAGTGCTTGTTGAACGGCGGAACAGTTGGATTCAGCAGCCGAGGAGCAGCGGTCTAGCTTGAATATCTGAGCAGAAACGTGTGAGGGCTCACTACAAACAACGAGAAAAGATATCGCGAAGCAAAAAGTTTAATCGAGATAGAAGACAAGAGAATTGGTCGCTTCTTCATATATAACCACGCAGTCGATCCGTAAGACCTCAGCAAAAAAGAAAACAAGGCGATCCATTGGGCTGGAGTCGTCAGATAAGGCTTATCTGCCAGAGTCTATAGTGCGCTGGAATAGCCTCTTTTTCAGGGCCTGCTACAGTGCGGTGGCGCGCCAAAGTCCGCTGAGACGCCCTTCTGAATCCCAGGCTCGTTTGGGCTGCCAGTTCGAATCCTGCTATGCAATATCAATGCAGTGGTGACGTCGCTACACTATTTTGCGGCTTGGACGGCTTCAGTGGGCCCTAGCCTTGAGTGACAGGCGGCTACGATAGCGAACCCTATTTGATACCTTGATTATTATTAGGGTTAACGGTAGCACATGCCCTATGAGATAACATAACTAATGACTTCGCTATATTTACTACATTGTTATATTTATAATGGTAAGACTTTTCACAAATCATCTGGATTGCAGCGAGACATAGAACCTCTCCTGGAAGTGACGTGAGAAATGGTGTTTAAAAGACATCAATTCACGAAAGCGGCTTATCACAACCGATGCTTCTACTACCTTGACTTAGTTCCTGTCCATCAAAGCCATATCTAGATTTACTTAGTTATATCAAATTGTAATTGAGTTACGGTAATGCGGGACTATCTACAAACTGCCTATATAGTGAATATAAAAATATCCAAGTCGTTTGTCATAAGCAATAACAATGAAAAATATCCTCGAGAACACATCACATCATCCTGATGATCATGGCCTAGTTCTGCACGAAATAATACTGGCCATACGGCTGGGGGGTGGGCTGCGTGGTGTTGGCTCCCTGGCGAGCCTTTTCCTTCAGTTTCATGATGCCGTCAGAGTTATAATCATGAGGGTTGACAACACCAACAGCCTCGTACTGCTTGCACTGGTTGTCTTTGGCATTGTAAAAGTAGACGGGAGTGGCAGTACTAAAATTGTACTCAACAACGAAGGCGATGTTCGTAGTGTTGTTGATCGGGCCCGATGAGAAGCCTCCAGCGGCAGCATCCATCGGCTGGCATGGCTCATCGAACGACTTGCCACGGACTATCCAGTCGCCAGGGTTCTCGAACTTGAAGATCAGTCGAGTCCCATTGGTGACCGAAAGGTTGTTAGGCTCAAAGTTGCCATTCGTAGTAGTCTCGATGGTTCTGCTCTCCATGGCACCACGAGTAGCCAGAGACGAAGTGTGCTCGGTAGGCAAGGTCGGGGCACCCAGAGCAATACCGGCGAAGAGAGAGATGATAGTTGTGGTTTTCATGTTGAATGTTGAAAGTTGATAACTTCTACTTGAAAATGGTAAAGATATAGAGTAGATGATAATATATGGAGGAACTGGTGACTGATGTGAGCCTGTCGAATGATTTTATCTCGTCTCAAGGACGTGGACGATCTTGCTTTTATACATAATTGATGAAAAAGGCGTGATTTGTTACTAAGACGTTATTCGAATAACCTCTAACTCCATGTTACATCTACAGATAGCAAAGTTATCACTTCGTAGATCTCAGTTCAACACAAGTCCTCACTGCAACACATGGCATTTGTTCCACAACAGCCCTAGCAACGGAAGCCATAATAGTGTGTTACGGATCTTAAGACATAACTGATATTGGTGTGACCCAAGCAATATGCATTGATAGCACCGAGTGAAATAGCGGCCGGATAGGGAGAATCTGAAAGCATCATGGCCTAAATCAGAAATCTCACCATCGGTATGTTGAGGCCAGTAATATATTTCAACTAACATTGTATAGTGAAGCCATCATCAGCTACTCTTGAAGATTCTGTACCAGCCGAAACGGACAACATGCCCCACAAGATATT